>CM053792.1:169300993-170558493 GCA_028749045.1 Cupressus sempervirens | reverse complement strand
TACTTAACTCCCCCATACTTATTCTCCCCCTTTTTGACACTTATGTCAAGGGTTCTATAGGAAAATACCATACTTGGCCAAAAATGTACTGTTTACTTCAAGGAGTACCTTCAGAGCTGCATCCCAATTTGCTAGTGCAACATCCAATGACTTATGCTGGATGGCAATCTTTGCTGCTAGGTGTACAAGTCCATCAGATGTAGAAAGATTGGGGTCTTTCTTGAGAGCTGTCTTTGCATTCATCTACTCCTTGTGAAGTATTTCCAAATGAGGAGGGATAGAGGATTGAATTTGCATCAATTTGGCTTTGGTCGTTGCCTCCTCTACTGCTAAGACAACTAACTCTCTTTGTGTGTGAAGCGATTGGGCAAAATGCTTCTCATTTGAGCTAGATTTGTAGGGAGTTGCATGCTAGAAATCTTCAGATTTCTCTCCAAGCTCAGTATTTTCTGGCTAGAGTCTTGTGTGAATGTGGAAAAATCACACAACTTGTTGTACAGGGAAAATATGTTTCCAAGTATAGTTTTGACTGTTTCAATTTTCTTAGCCAGCTCCATTTGTGATAGTGCTATATCACTAGATATTTTCTTATTTACCTTGTCTTGGAATTTTCTTCCTAACCATTCCAATAATTTGACATTTTTTTACTAGTCTTCACTAGTCACCTAGTCAACTATATTAGATAGTTGCTCTATAATTGGCCTTGACTCATCTAGAGACTGTAAGCAGAAAGCTTCTATGAATATGTCTTTGATTTCATCTAAGGTATGCTTGTGCTTGTGTTCTCTTCTTAGTGCTTCTTGTCTCCTTCTTCTATCCAATGCACTCTAAATTTCATTGATCTTCTCTTCAGTGAGAGTGTTGGATTCATAATATGGAATATTTATTTCTTCATCAAGCTTAGGAACTCCATAGTGAAGTTTCCTAACTACCTTTGATGAGCTCAAGCCTGGTGTCCTGATTTGCAATGGTAACCTATCAGTGCTCGACTATTGAAGAGTCTGTGTTGGAGTACCAGATTTGGGTAATGCAACCAATGTTTGTATTGTAGACTCCTCCTTCTTGCTTGTCTCATCTTTTTCTTCAGCTAGTTTATTCTTTTGGTGATCACTAGCTGGGGTTGAACTTGCTGGCTGTTCAGATGTTTCTTTAACTTCCCCTACTTCTGCACTCGACATTTGAAGTGTATCAGTGACTACACTTGGTGGAGGTGGTGGAGGAAGGAATAGAATACCAGTAGGTTGTATGGTCAAAGGTGGTTCTTGTTTTTTCACCTTGACTACCTTTGTTTTAACTACTGGATTCTGCAATTCATCAACACTGACCAATACAGGATTTGAACATAATTTTGCTACTAGTGTTGATTGGTCAAGGATTTCAAAATCCTCTACAATTAATGGATTGATGTTTGGATCAGAAGTGTTTGTAATATCCTTGATTTTAACAATCTCTGCAGGTGTGATGATGGCATGAGGAGGACTAGGAGGGGATACTTGTGTGTCTTGCACACTTTGATCTTGTGGTACACCTGTATCTTTCTCTTCCTCTTTCTCCTCTGTATGTGCCTTTTCTTCCCTTTCTTCTTCAACCTTCTTCTCCACTTGTTCCTTTTCTTTTTCCTTGTTTCCTGATACCTTCATCTCCTTTTTCTTTGCAATTGCCTTTTCCTTATATTCTTCATTGTATACATCTTCTATTTTCTTGTAAACTATCTTCCACAATCTTGTGGATTTTGTAACTACATCCTCAATTTTGTTCTGCTAAATGTTGAAAGCTCTATGTTTGGGAGTGAATCTATTGTTATGCCTCTTAACTGCATTTGTTACTTGATCCTTAATCAAATTAGGCAACAATCTTGCTAATGTTGATTCCCTTATCTACCTCTCCATTTGTAAACAAAAATGTCATTTATCCTCTACAATTTTGTACAATTCTTTAGGTATAGATTCATCTAACTCTAGAGGTGTATGCTTATACTCAGCCATCATAGCATACACTGATTCCTCTAATTTATTTTGTTCTTCCTTGGTGAGCTTAGAAAAATTTAGGTTCTTTAAACCTTTCAAATCATCATTCTTAATCTTTCTGCATAATTTATCAATAGTAGTATGAGATTTGTGCCTTACCACTTGAAATTGGCTATTGTCCTCTGACTCAGTCTTCTCTTCATCTGTTTGAGGCTGGGCAACAAATTTTCTTTTCTTCTTTGGCTTGGCAGTAGCCTTCTTTGAATTTTTCTTCTTCTCTTTTGCCTCCTCTTGGGATTTTTTTTTTTGTATCCCTTGTAGTAGGTCTCTTTGGTGTAGTAGTAGCTACTTTCTTTTCCTTGGGTTGAGGAGCAGGAGGAGTTGTGGCCTTTCTTTTTGTGACCTTGGTTTTAACTTGTGTGTCCTCAGCTTCTTCTTCCTCAACACTTTCTTCTTTATCTTCTCCTAACCCTTGAGTCAGACCTTGAGGTTCATCTTCCTCATCTTCAATGTCTTCTTCTTTCTCTTCTGCTGTTCCTTCTCCTTCAACACCAAATTTTCTCTTGATTTGCCTTACCAATTTTTCTTTCTTCTTTACTGCTGAGGCAGTCTTCAAATCTGTTATCACCCTTGATTTTACAACATCACAGGTTCCAAAGGCTTTTACATTCTTATCAACTTCTTTTGCAAGGAGGGTTGTTATTTTTGTAGAGGCTTGATCAGTATCGAGTTCATAACCTAGTGGCCTAAGCCATCTCACTCTAGGTATGACTTCTTGTATATAGGTATAATCAATATCTACAAGAAAGAAAATGTCTTTTTCATATTTCTCAGTCAATGAGACTGGAATCCTAATTCTTTGTTTCATGGACTGTTTGAAGTCCTCAAAGTAGCTAGTCATTTGGGCATTAAAATTATCACCCATCTATTCAATATATCCATTGATTTGTTCAACAACTGTTTTGTCTGGATTCCATTTCACCTTACCCACAGAAGGAAATTCTTTCATCAGATAGAAAAACATGCACACCAAAATTGATCCAAATTTGCACTGAGCTCCCTTGCTCTTCCTTATGGCTCCCAGATTCACATTAATTTGTTGAAACATGAGCTCTGCTAGATCATAGGTATGATCCTTTTTAATCAATTTGTATGCAACATCAATTGCTATACAAGGCATACTGTTTAACCTGCTCAACTGATAGAATTTCTATGAAATGATTCTCACAGCAAAATCTAGTAGGGGTTCTGTGATTGTATCAATAGTCATTCCCCTATTGTTCCATTTAGCACCTATTTTTTTCTCTATTACTTCCTTTTTGTCACTACGCAGGGTCTTTGGCTGAATTAGGGTTGGAATACTAGTAACCCTATGAACAATTCTCTTAGTAAATTTCACTAGCCCTGTTTCTAACCAAAAGGCTCCATCATGTATTCTTCTCAAAACTATGCGTACCCATTCAACTTTGAAAACAATTAGAAATTCTAGGGTTTTGGTCAATCCTTTTCTCTCGACTATTAAGAACTCATCTTTCAGTATTTTTTTCTCACATAGATTTTCATATGTATTGTAAATTTCTAAATCTCATATGGCTCCAATTTTGCAGTTATAGCATCTACGAACATCTTGGACCATAACAACTTTATCAGGAATAACTAATAATGCACTTGCGGGATCATTCTTGTATGCAACTTCTGGAATGGGCTTGAATTTTGGTTGCTTAACTTCATTACTAACCAACTCTATTTCATGACTCTCCTTGCTCTTAGTGGTTCCAGACCCAGATGCCATTGTTTTCCAAACTAGGGTTTATAGTTTAAACAAGGTTATAAACACTATGTAGCTCAGTACACAAGTAAAATACCTTGAATCGATGAAACTCGTGCTGAATCGCTGTAGAAATCTTTTGCAAATGGCTTCTGAGCTGACCTTGATCTTCTGCGCTCTTTTCATCTTTGCTTCGCAATTGAATGGTGAGAAGTGATCAAAAATTGAACTATGTACCCTTCAAAATAGAGCAATTAATGCTTAGTGTGCTGACAACTGTCTACTCGACTCCTGAAGGATTTCAACATGACTTGACACCCATTGTGTTTCACTTTGCTCAGCTCCCATTGATATTTCACAACTTGACATCATCTATCAACTCGGTCACTGTTAGCAACTCGGCCCCTGAAGACAACTTCAAAATTTTTTTCAAGATTCTTAATTTTGACTTAGCATCTTTGTTTATGTTGATTTCTTCTTTGCAGTTCTTCTATGTCCTGGGACTGATGTATGATGTAATTTATTTTATCAATCCCACACACACCCATTCTTACTTAATTAGATGAAGTTTGATCACTTGACCCATTAGGTGAAATGATCTTTGCATTTGATGTGTTGCACTCATCTTTCTTCTTCCATGTCTTATTCATCTCACTTCTAATGTGTTCAACATCTATCTTTGCCTTTCCATTGTTGTACTCAGAACTTAGTGCCTTTGACCTTGTTGGTCAGTTCCTGCTGACATGACCAATTTTTAAGCAACTAAAACATGTGGTTTGACTCAACCATCTTTTATAGTTCCCCCTGAAATGTGTTCTTATGCAATTTTGGGGTATATGTCCATATTCTTGGCAATAGTGACAACTGTACCTAGTGTTTTAATCCCAATAGTAGTGATTTTCATGGTTTGATGTCTTTGCTGGTTGATTTGATGTCCACATAGGCTTTGATTTGCATTCAAAATCTCTATGCCCATATTTCTTGCAATTATGACAGTGACCCTCAAATCTTGATGTCTTAATAGTCTTGGTTCTACGTTCATGTGCTTGATTACCTTGCTTCTTGCACTTATGAAAATAGTTTACACTCTTAGGCTTATCATGCTGATGGGCATTCTTGCTTCTACATACATTAGATGTATGTCCTTTCTTTCCACAAAAATGACATGTAGGTTTGACATTTTTACCTTTGTCGCTTCTTTGTTCAGCACTCTTTGATGATTCTCCAACTTCAGTGCTGTTGTATCCAAGTCTTGATGTATCATGGGTTGATCTTGGGGATTTTAGTAACTGCTCAAAATACTTGATGGCTTCATTGGGTTTGTTGACGCTTTCTAAAATTTCCTTTTCTCTTCTCAAGTCAATCTGCAATTGTTCATTTTGCATCTTCAGTGTAGAGATCTCAATGTCTTTCACATTGAGTTCATGATGAAGGTTCATCATTTGGGCAAGTGTATCCATCTTCATGTTTGAGATCCTTGTCAATTCAATACATTTTTCTTCAAGTCTGTTTGCAAGATTTCTTTTGTCATTTTCCATCATGACTTTATCTTCAACTGCTCTTTTCTTTTGTTCAGTGATTTCACACAACATTATGGCCTGTGATTCATGTTCCATCTTGAGAGATCTTATTTCATCTACTTGAACTTTGTTTTTCTCCATCAGTTCTGCAATTGTTGCATCAAACTCTTTAGTATCTCCATTAGCAAATATATTTGTGGTATCAATCTCCTTGTAGTTTATCTCATTTTTTGCTATGGCTAAATCCTTCCTTCTTTTCAAGGAATTTCTCAACTTATCTCTAGCTTCCTCCAAGCTATGCAGAGCAAGTTGCACATCTATCACCTGGTTTTCAATGATCTTTCTGAGTTTGAAAACTTCCATATTTAGATCTTTTCCTCCAAGCTATTAGGTTTTTTTCTTGTGAGAACCTAATCTGCTCTAATACCAATTGTTGGAATATTCAAATATGGAAAGAATACTTATGAGAGGGAGGGGGGGTGAATTAGAAGTATCACACTTTAAGCAATAAAACTTTTAACTGAAAGTAAATTGCATGCATGTAAACACATTAAATAAACATGAAACTAATACATGCATCAACAACACATAATACTGAAATTTGGTAACCCAGAAACCCTCTAGAAATAAGAAGGTAAAATTGGGGTGGGGATGATACCCACAAAAATCACTGCAGTAATATTGTTCAACCACTTTTGATGGTTTGCCCTGTTAAAGGCTTTACACTGTGTCAATAGTGACCTGGTTAAAGGATTTACAAACACTTAGCATGAAGTGTCACTCTATTAAAGGATTTAATCACCTTTTGATAAGGATCTGCAAATAGCTGTTAGGCCAACCTATCTATATAGGATTTCCTTTCTAATACAATGGTAAAAGAGTATTAGGTATTATAAACCTGATAGTTTCCAATCGTTGATTGTTGAATGTAGGCACTTGTTCTGGCTCTCTCTCTAATTTTGATCCTTTGAGATCTAATTTCTGTTCGTCTCCTTTTCTTTTTTCTAATCAACTGAATACTGAATTGCTACTCTTACTCTCTATGTCTCCTTTCACTGAATTCCATTATGTTTTTCCCTTAACACTGTTCTCCTTCTCTCATCGCCATTAAAATGAAACTTTTGTCTTTCCTAAAAAGACTTTGAAGACTTAGGGTTAGATATGGATCTATGATCCACATTGAAACTCAATTTCTCGCTCAATACTTCCCTTTTTGCTGATTGGTTGCATGCCTTTCCAATTTTCCAATTGGCTGCATGTAGATTGCATAGGAAGTGTAAAAGATTTGTTCTTATCTCTAGATCTTTTGAGATTTACCTTGTGTCATCTACAAAGACGTGCAATTACAAACTCTTATGCTGATATTCTGAGTTACTCGATTAATGAAGCATTACTGATGCTCGGCACACGTTGTTTCTTAGATAGCTCAGCACCTAAACAAAACTGTATCACTTGACACCTTATGTTACTCAGCACTTGATATTACTCGGCACTTGATATCACTCAGCACTTGATATCACTCAGCTCCTACTCTTTGCTTGGCATGTATAGTGAAAAATGGTTAAGTGTATTGACACTCAGTTGTCAAAATTATTCTTTAAACCAACAATTGGAAATGTGATTTGTATAGATGCACACTTTGTAGTAAGGAATGTTGGTGTGTTAGAGTAATAATATATTTTCTTATTGATTAAATAATTTTGATTTAATTAATAAGTCACTTATTATCTCTAGTTTACTTAAGCTAAGCTTTAGGAATATAATAATTAATTCTATTATTAATTATTATCATGCAACCTAGGATATTTCCATTTAGGGGTTCTACCTTTTAGGTTTTACCTTTCTCCTTTTATAAGGATAGTAATTGTAAATCTATCCATTCATTCAATACAATTGTAGTTCCTTTTTTACATAAAAAATGTTTCCTTTTATGTCGATCTTTGAATTTGAGCCTTCGTAGTTTTTCTTCTCTCTTTCTATAATAGGTGTTTACATGCAGTGATTCTTGGGAGTTTTCGGGTTGAGCTTTCATCAACTTCAACATGGTATCAAACCTTCAGAATTTCATGCCTCTATTCTCTTCATGAGAGGTTTGGATTTAGTTTTCAAATCTATTATTTTTCAAAAGTTTAAATTGTATTGGATTTGGGGATCACTTTTTATGGTGCACTTTGAGTCCAAATGAACCTCACAATTGGATTCTTAGTGCCCAAAAATCCCTATTTTCATTTAAATTTTGTTAAGTTTGGATGACATTGACTTTTGAGGAAACACAAATTGTCCCTAGGCTATATGACCTAGGCACACTTTCCAAAGCAATGATTTTTTTATTCAAAAAAAGTTTATCAATAAAATGCACTTTATGAAAAACACATACCTTTGGATCCTTTTTTTTCTAAAAAGTGTAAAGTATTTTAGAAAAGGTGAAATTTTTTTTGAATAATAAATTTTTTTTTTAAGGGCTCATGTACCTCTTCAAGTATGCATCCTTTAAGGAAGGTGTACACAAACTTCAAGGCATACAATTTAGACATTGTCTACACTTTTTAATGTAAGGTCCACACATTTTTTGAGGACATCCAATCACCACACCATGCAGATCTGTCACATCAGTCATTACTCCATCAGGGATAACTAGGATGCCACATAATTTTTTGGAGCCCAATTTTCCATCGCATTGGCCAGGTGGAATGCTTTTTTGCCTATGATGGACATTTGGTCATCAAATTTAGACTAGCCAAACTGATGACATCATCATTGTATGCCCTTCAATGCCCTTTTGGCCCTTTTAGAGAAATCTTGGGTTTCTACTCATATCTCACACATATAGACTCCATTTTCTGGAAATGAGATATTGTCAGAGATCTCTTTCTGAGCACATCATAATGGTGCAAGGTATTTGGACTTTTAATGTTGTTTGATTTCTTATTTATGCAGTCAAATCTAGGGGTTCCATTTTGTACTCTGAGAGACATATCCTAAGAATTCGATATCCAATTTGGAAATTATTTATATCATTGGAAAGGTCCTTCAGTACTCTTTTCAGTGATGCTAGTTGTTTTTCTAGATTCTAATCTAGGCATTCTTTTTTTTTTTTAATTGCATTCTAGTGGATATCTTGGTTGTTTTAGGTTCGGTGATCAATTTTTTTACTTTATATAATTCATCATGGGTTGTACTATCTATTGTGTTAGATTTATGTCCCTCTTGATTCTTATCAACACCTTTTTGTAGTAATTTTTGAAAATGCACTAAAATAAAGTGTCACTCTATTGTATTTCATAATCTTGCATATTTTTGTGTTTTTTTTGTAGTTGCACTACATAACAAAGTTCCTTGGGGGAATTTATGTTGGCCATATTCATCACCTTTCTTTGTCAAGTGAGTGTTCCTTCCATAACATTAGCCTCATGATGTGTCGATGATATGTGCCTTTATAGGTGTTTGTACTTCTTTTGCATCCTTGATGTTCCTAGTTATTTTTGTAGGAGATATTACATTTTGTTTTAGTGTTCCTATCTTGCCTCTCACCATTAAAAAGGGCTTATGTTGGTCATATTGTTTTCCTAGTTCGATGGAGTGAGATATGTATTTAGTATTTGATCCTATGTATTAGGTGATTATAGTGGATAGATACCTATGAATTTTGGTGAGATGGATCATTTACCATATAGACACTCTTTTATTCCTTCTTTTTCCATGAAGATATCTTCCATCTTCAATTAATCATATCTTTAGACTTAGTCTTCTCTACCTGGTCATGTTTTATTTAGTGGAGGCTCTTTGGATCATAGTTTTGATAGTATTTGTAGCTCCATGCTTCTGTGGTGTTCTACATTATCATTCTTTTGTTCCTATCTTTTGGGACATTCTCTATTTTGGAGGCTTTTTTAGTTCTTCACTAGTTCTTTCGACATTCTTTCCATTTCTTCTTAGAGTACGGTTGTTACAATGTGGTTTTCTCTATTTCTCCTCTTTATAGAGATTTGGTTTTTCTTGGGTAACTCATCATCTTTTGATGTTGGAACTCAAATTTACTTTCAGCAAACGGTATATCTAGGTTTTTAGCTAATCCCTAAGTTTATCGAGGGAGGGTGTGGTGTTAGATTAATAAGATATTTTATTATTAATTAAATCATTTTGATTTAATTATTAAGTCACTTATTATCTCTAATTTACTTAAGCTAAACTTTAGGCATATAATAATTAATTCTTTTATTAATTATTCTCATGAAACCTAAGATATTTCTCTTTAGGATTTCTACCTTTCAGGTTTTACCTTTCTCCTTTTCTAAGGAAGGTAATTGTAAATATATTCATTCATTTAATTCAATTGTAATTTCTTTCTTGAATCAAGAATGTTTCCTCTTTTGTGGACCTCTGAATTCAAGCCTCCATAGTTTGAATGTAGTGATTCTTGCAAGCTATGGGGTTGAGGTTTCATCAACTTTAACAATGGGATAAAATTTCTTAGAAGAAGTGTCAAGATAATAGATATGTTTTTATCTACTATAAATATAATGTTGTGGGGTCCAACCATGAAGAATGAACTTACATGACTCAAAGAAATGTAGCATTTACACAATATGGTTGTTTCTACAATTAAAATAGGAAAAAACATAAAGGACAATGGAAAGGTGTTAAGCACTTTGTCAGGTATCCATTTCTTTATCAACCTAAACATAGAGGAGGTAGTAAAACTAAAATTTTAGTTTGAATAGAATAAAAAAATAATTTTATTTTCAACTACACAAGCTATAGATGCACCCCTGCATGTAGTGCCTCTCGTGTTTGTAGTCTATACCTTATTTACTTTTTATTCGAGAGATACTTGATACTCTTATTATATGTACTATGAGATGACCTAAAGGTTGGATGTTATACTTTGATTTTAGTATCATATATGTTTTACTACTATGTTGTTCAGTTTATCATATTTGTATGTTGATGCCATTTTGAGATGATAGTAGGTCTGTGATGATATCTAGTTATTTAGTATTTTTGACATATTACTGATTTTGTTATGTGATGGATTTTATGCTATAGATATTTACTTCATTCTTGTTTCATTATGCTTTATGTGAATGTGAGTGATGTAAATGGATTATTTAGGAATAATTATATAAATGGTTAAATTAGTTATTTAATGTATTTATTGCTTCGACTATGTTATTATATGCAATTGCACTTGATCATGTGTTTTAGTGTGCAAGATTTATATCCCTAGAAGTAGCACATGGAGTTAGTGATTCAGTTATTCATATTTTACCATTGTCATCCCTGTATGGTCGACATATCCTTATTTTTAATTGTTTAAATTAAACCTTTTGGTGATTATTAAATATGAACTCATTTGTATTATGTGACTAGACCAGTGAGCATTTCTATGCATTTAGCAGTTCACATTGTCACGAAAGTTGTTAACGAATTTTCTGCAATTTTGGGTTCTTGAGCTTTAATTTTTGTTGAATTTAATTTCTTGCAACTTTGCCATAGACGAATTCCTATTACTAGGAATAGATTATTTTCATTTGGGTTGATTTGGAGTTAACTAGGTTGGCTAGTTATTTTCCCTAATAAATTATTCACTCAAAAAGTGAATAATTATTGAAAGAGGAATTTAATTCCTTACTTCTCACTTTTGCAAAACAAAAATTTGAGAGCTTTTTTAAGAATCCTCTTCTAGATTGTCACGTTTTTGTTCATTGTGAGAGCTTCAAGTGTGGGATCTTTTTAAGATCAATCTCATTAGATCCAGCTTGTGGAGACCTTGCTTTGCCACAATTTTTTACTACTTTTGTGAGATTGTTATTTTATCAAGTTGATTACCATTTCAACCCCTTCTGCTATCAGGTAGGGCTCTCCCATTTTCTCATTTCAGCTCAGATTCTATATCTATTTTTGGTAGCTATTTGTTGGGAGGCTGAGAACTAGTGTTCCCCTTTGTTTGTTTTTGTTGGTTGGGTATGAACATTTTCCCTATTTTTGTAATGAGGGTTTGGGGTTTTGCACCATTATGTTGGTCATTTTTTTATACGACGTCTGAACCCAAATTTTATTAGATTTTTGAAGCTTTTGTGCCCAAATACCAAATGGGTTTTAATTTCAAAGTTTTCCAATTTTTTGGGGTTTCTACCCCATTTTGTGTGCCACCCTATTTTCTTTGGTTTTCTTAGCATGATTTTGGTTGTGGACCTAGAAAATCTATTTGAATATTAGTCCAACCATTATTTCACTTTTATGTTGTATTGGGATATGTGTCACATTCATCCTGAGACTATTTTCAGTTGAGTGATATTTTGTTCTATGTTCTCATCTAGTCCTTGTGTTATGATCTTCATGATGGTGGTACACCACACACGAGTACGTGCATGTACATTTGTCAGTTGACTTGTGAGGCCCAATATTCTTTGGTAATTTTGGGAGTTATGATCATTTGGGTTGGGTTGGGAATATGCATGCCTACAAGAACTCATCATTAGATGAGCATGAGTAGGGTAGGGTAGCATATGGAGGGAGATTCTATTTGTGCAACCTAGTGTTTGTGCCCAAAGTGTTGCATGGGAAGCTTTAAGTAAGTGATAACTAAATAAAATATTGGGTGGTAATAAACTTAAGATAATTAAAACTAGATTGTGCACCTTCCATTGGGAAGAACAGCTGTCAATACTAGCTTGGGCTTTTGGATGCTAAGAGACTCTCCATGATGTCAGCCCCTACATAGTAGCCCATTAAGTGTCTGACCAAGACCTATAGTTTATGCATTATCTATATTCTTAGTTTTAGTCATTATACTCTCTCGCATGAGTGTTAGTCATGGACGTTTTTTTTATGTGTGTTTGTGGTTGGATCATTATCTCCATTAGCACGATGGGAGTGGACCTAAGGGTTTTCACATGGTTGGGAGGCATAGATACCTTCACTACTATTGGGGACCATCCTACAAAGATAGTTCTTTATTCCAGTATAACTGTTACTTGTGTTACACTTGGTACTTCAGGTTCCAGAGTATGTTATCTTGTGTTTTATGCTTTCATTGGAATGCTTGGATATCATGTTAGATAATGTTAGTTTTATTAATGCATTCCTATATTATGATATTTAGCATATGTTAGATGATGAGTTGGACTTGTAGGATTATCTTATGCTTTACTTGTAGCATATTAGATTTCCTTATCCGTATGTTGTAGAATATTTTTGCAATAATGTCCTCATAAGATAGCTTCAACGACCTAGTCGATAGTTTGGGATGTCACACATGGGGGGTGGCTAGGACCTTCAAGGTTTCATGATGCTATTACAATTGGGAGGAATTGTGTAATTAGTTTGGTTGTTTAGTTGTTGCGATGTTGCTTTTAGTTCTTTTCCTTCACTACTATGATAGATGGTTAGATGTAGCTTTCATCCTATTGCTATTGTTTCAAGTGTCTTTGCCTCAACTATGGATCTGATACTCCCTAGTGTGGAGGTTTTGATTTCCCATTCTATTCCTTGTTTTGGTCCTTAGAGTAATTCTTGCTTCCACTAGGAAACCATGCATCAGTATTGGGTGATACATTAAAGTATCACACACTTAAAGGAGAAAAATTGTGTGATACTTGAAAGTATTGCATGCCGATATAAACTTTTTGTGTGATACTTTATGTATCACAAGCCTCTTAGAGAAAGGTCATATGATACTTGTAAAGTATCACATGCATTCTTGAGAAGTGTCACCCAAACCTTGATTTTATCACATGCCTTTATTAGAAAGGTCATACGATACTAGAAAGTATCATGTTGTGTTGATTTAAAGTATCACCTAAGTTTTGGAAAAACCTATTCGGGCAGATAGCGAGCATTTTTCAATTTGTCTAGAGGTTTTTTGGAGGTGTTTTGGATACCCTTTATGGTGTTCTCAAATACCTTGCAATTGCATTTCAAAATTTGGTATGTTTTCAAATTCAAAATCATTTGCGTCCTTTCATGGTTTATCGTTGTGGTTAGCAATGGCATTTGGAGATTTGTTGGTGTTTGGTTGTTTGTTTAGTCTTCTACTGCAACATTTGTGATCCTCATATGTTGTATGTTGCATGCATCAATACTTGTAAATTTTTTTTTATCTTGGCTTATATTTATCCTTGTTTCCAAGGATCTCCAAGTGGGGCATTACATCTGGTATTAGAGCCCATGTTGCAAGATTGGATCTTTGTATTATGTTTCCACTATTTTTGTGTTTTCTATTGTTTATTACTATTATATGTTTGATATTTTGATATCTTGTTGGTTCATGCTTACATCTCTTATGTTGGTGATAGATGTTTTCTGACTTTATCTTGTTTCTTCCATAGTGATGTATCTTGTACGTAGGTCTGGTCATCAAGGTGGTAACCAACAAGTTGTTTAAGAGGAAGAACACCATGAGGAGGAATGGTAGGAAAATTAAGGAGAACGGGATAATAATAATCATAATGGCATGGGGGAATTGATGCTAGTGCTTCAAGAGATTCTTGCTCAGCTGGGCCCTCATATAGAGGAGCACCAAAAAGATCATAATTAGGAAGAGGAATCTCATCATGTAGGTTCCCATCACTCAGAGCATAGAGAGGAGGAGCATTTATAGGAACATTCTTGTACACCACCTAGTGGTAGAAGGCACCAATAGAGAGGCCATGGTCATAATAACAATGATGACTTCACTTAGACTGAAATGATGTAAGAAATTTAGAGGTCCAAACCACCACAGTTTGATGGCTAGGGGACAAGATTCAAGGCTAAGACTTGGTTACTTAATATGGGGCATTATATCTCCTTACTACCTTACGGGAGAAATGTAGAGGCCTATTGTGTTGCCACACAACTAAGAGAATGTGGTTCCATTTGGTCAGATATAGAGAGTGATAGGCTTCATATCAATGTAGCAGATCTCACTTGGAATATTTTTGAGGAGAGGTTCAAGGAGAAATTCCTATCGCCACAATACCGTGAGGTTCACATTGATAAATTTCATGAGCCTAAGCAAGGCTTTATGACAATAGATAAGTATGAGAAGAAATTACTTGGGTTGAGATAGTACTTGAGCTTTAGGCATGATGAGGCACTCACCACTCAACATTTTGTTAGGGTCCTTAGGGACTCTATCATTGGGGATGTTTGTGCTCATCAACCAAGGACACTCACACTTTTCATGGAGAAGGAAAGGTTCATAGAGATAAATGTGGCTAGGGGGTTCAATGGAAGATCTAGCTTTCAAAACCAAAGTGCATGCCCTTCAAGGGAGGATGCATAGTATTCTTAGTCCTCAGGGAAGGGCCAAGCTTAATCAACACCCTTTCAAGGTGGTTATGGTTGCCACTTTCAATAGAGGGGAAAAGTAGCTAATGGTAGACAGAATGTAAGTGACTCAAGAAAGAAAGGAGATAACTAGAGTCATGGGCCAAAATATCAGAAAGATCACCCTCCTCAAAGTCTTCAGTAGAATTCTAGTAGGGGTATTTCACCTTATCCTAGTGTGACTTAGGGTGGCCATGGGACAAGTTTTGGCTTTGTAGGGAACTATTATTCTTGTGTTCAACTCAACCATAGATCTTTTGAGTGTTCTATCAAACCATCTATAGCACCTAATAATAGTTTAGCTAGATCCAAGCTTGTAGTGGGTGATGCTAGTACGAATCATTGAGTCTTTGCAGTGGTTGACAACTATCAATTTGAGCATCAAGGTTAAATAGTTGAGGCTACAAGTACATTACTTGGTATTTCCTCTTTAGTGTTATTTGACTCTGGTGTTTCAAATTCTTTCATTTCACCATCCCTTACTCAGTGACGTGGACTTATGGTAGTACATTAGGTAAATAGTTGATAGGTCAAGTTAGCCATGGGTTCCAAAGTGGCTGTAGACTCCTTGGTTAGGGGTTGTATTTTGAATTTGGGAACCTTCACTGCCATAGTGGATCTTCATATCCTACCTCTAGGATCATATGAAATTGTGTTGGGCATGGATTGGTTAGCATTCCATCATGTGAATATAGATTGCCAATGTAAGAGGTATAGTGTTTTGATGACATAGGTGGGTAGATGGAAATTTTGGGAGTTCTAAGACTAGTCTCACTTTGGATGATTTTAGCTAATTAGCTAGAGTGGAGTGTGTGGAAGGGTTGTCAATTGTTTCTTGTTTCTATCGACAATCTTAAGGAAGTTGAGATCATATAGTGACACCTAATGATCACCTACTCCTTCGTGAGTATGCATATGTGTTTCTAGATGAGATACCTGATATGCCACCCTAGTGTGACATGGATTTTTGGATTGATCTTGTACCAAGAGTGGAGCCAATTTCATGAGCTCCTTACCACATGACTACTCAGGAGTTGAGTGAGCTTAGATTGTAGTTGGAGGTATTGTTGGCCAAGGGCCATATTCATCCTAGTGTAGCTCTATGGGGTGCACCAGTCAATCCATGATAGCATAAATCTTTTTCAGATCCATGATAGCATATATCTCTATGGGGTGCACCAATCATCTTCAGATACCATCAACTTCATAGCCAGGAGTTTGACATTCATCAAAAAAAAATTCATACATAGAACGGGCATTATGAGTTCACAGTTGTACCCTTTGGGTTAACCAATGCACCATCAATGTTTATGAGTTTGTTGAATGGTGTATTTTGCACATACCTCAATCAACATCATTATATTCTTGGATGACATATTGATCAATTCAAAGACTATTAAGGAGCATAAAGTCCATTTATGTCAAGTATTGTAGTTCTTGAGAGACCATCAATTGTATGGCAACTTGAGTAAATGTTGGTTCTTCTAGTTAGAGGTGAAGTATTTGGGACACATCATCACTAGTGATGGTGTTGTAGTGGATCCGAAGAAGATTTATGCTATCATAGATTGACTAGTACCCACTAAAGTCTTAGGTTCACAGTTTTATGGGATTGGTAGGATACTATTGTTGCTTCGTGAAGGACTTCTCACAAGTATCTCATCCCATCATTTCTCTTCAGTAGAAAGGGAAGAAGAATGTTTGGTTAGATTAGTGTTAGGTCACATTTAATGCTCTTAAGGAGTGTTTGACAAATGCATCAGTCCTTGCAATGCCTAATCCTATAGGTGATTTCATGGTTTGCATAGATGCTTCATTGGAAGGCGTAGGTGTAGTGTTGATGCAAGATGATCGTGTGATTGTATATGAGTCTAGAAAAATCATGGACTATGAGCTTAATTACCCCACTCATGATTTGGAACTTGTGACTATGATGCATGATATTCTAGTTCATTGGAGGCATTTCCTTTTGGAATACAAGTTTGATCTGCATAGCGATCATAGGAGCTTTTAGTATATCTTTACTCAGCCAAACCTAAATGCATGATAGCATCGTTGGATGGAGTTCCTATGTGAGTATGACTTTGATATTCATTACATTAAAGGGAAGGAGAATATCATCATGGATGCCTTGAGTAGGAGGCAACATGAGATATCAGTGTTATCATTGGGAGTGGATTTGCGAGGTTGTATCTTGGAGGCTTTGCCTAGTGACACTTGGTATCAGGAGGTGAGGGCAGAGATCAAGTTTGGCCATACCCTTGAGGGGATATTTTTAGGTTATATGCTTGAGTCAAATGGGCTACTATGACACTTGGGCTATATCTATGTACCCATGTTGGGTGATCTTCAAGCCTTGGTTTTTTTAGAAGTGCATTGTGCACCATATTTTGCACATCTCGGTGTCAAGAAGATGCATGTTGATCTTAAATAGTAGTACTTTTGGGAAGTGATGAGGCATAATGTTGCTAATTTTGTTGCTTGATGTCTTGAATTCTAGAGAGTGAAGGTAGAGCATCAGCATATGGTGAGTCTTTTGTAACCGCATACCATTCTAGAGTGGAAATGGTACATGATATCCATTGATTCATCGTAGGGTTTCCTATGTCATCCTAGAGGTATGATTGTATCATGGTGATAGTGGACAAGTTATCTAAGGTAACACATTTTTCACCCATGAGAACATCCTACACAACTTCTTATGTAGCACATATTTTCTTGGAGGATGTTATTTGTTTACATGGGATCCCTCATCAAATTATTCTAGATAAAGATCCAGTGTTTACTTCTTCATTGAAGACATCTCTCCAACATTCTTTGGGCATGCAACTCAATTTTAGCTTGACTTATCACCTAGAGACTGATGGTCAAACTAAGAGATTGAATCAAGTTCGAGAGGAAATTCTTTGCATGTATGTGATGGACAGGTGAGTGAAGTGGGAGGATTATTTATACTTTGTTGAGTTTGCATATAACAATGGGTATCATAGCTTTCTTGGCATGTCACCTTTTCAAACCTTTTATGGTAGATTGTGTCGTACCCCTTTAAGTTGGGATCATTTAGAGGACCGAGTTGTTTTGGGTCCAGAGATGCTTTAGGATATGGAGCAGTAGGTTGTTTGGATTAGGGAGCATTTGGTTACTACTTAGGATAGGAATAAGAAGTATGCAAATGACCATAGGTTGGATTGTAACTTTTTTGTTGATGACAGGGTGTTTTTGAGAGTAAGATCGAGGAAGAGCCCCATCCATTATGGGAAAGGATCTAAGTTGGCACCACATTTTGTCAGTCCATTTGAGATCTCGAGAGGATTGGTCCTATTTCTTATTGACTAGCATTTCCACCTAGCCTATTGCACATCCATGATGTCTTTCATGTTTCTATTTTGAGGTAGTATATTCCTAATGTGACCCATGTTCTTGATTGGGATGCTTTGCAGGTAGCTGATGGACAACTTACTTTGGAGCCCATTCATATCCTACAATAGTAGAGGTTGACCTTATGAGGTCAAGAGATTGAGTAGGTAAGGGTACAATGGAACCCAAGCAATGACACCTCTAAAACTTGGGAAGATGCTACACATTTGAGAGGATTATATCCCTATATTTTTGCTAGCTTCTAGGAGTAAGCCTATGCTAGTGGGGGAGGATGTAGTTTCTTTTGTTTGCAGTCTATTCCTTGTATATTTTTTATTGGAGAGATACTTTAAACTCTTATTATATGTACTTTGAGATGACCTGAGGGTCAGATGTTATACTTTGATTTCATTATCATAGGTTCTATATTGTTATGTTGTTTAGTTTATCATATTTTCATGTTGATTCTATTTTGAGATGATAGTAGGTCTATGATGATATCTGGTTATCTGGTATTTTGGACATATCAATGATTCTATTAGTGATGGATTTTATGCTACGGATATTTACTTCATTCTTGTTTCATTATGTTTTATGTGAGCGTGAGTGATGTAAATGGATTATTTAGGTATAATTGAATAAATGGTTAAATTAGTTATTTAATGCATTCATTGATTTGAGTATGTTATTATATGCAATTGCATTTGATCATGTGTTTTAGTGTGTAGGATTTATATCCCTGGTAGTGGCACATGGAGTTAGTGGTTCAACTATTTATATTTTACCAATGTCGTCCATGTATGATTAGCGTATCCTTATTATTGATTATTTAAATTAAACCTTTCAATGATTATTAAATCTGAACTCATTTGCATTATGTGACTAGACTAGTGAGTGTGTCTATGCATTTAGCAATTCATATTGTCATGAAAGTTGTTAAGAGATTTTTTGTGATTTTGGGGTTTTGGGCTTTAATTTTTATTGAATTTAATTTCTAGAAGCTTTTCCATAGATGAATTCCTATTACTAGGAATATCCTATTTTCATTTGGGTTGATTCAGAGTTTAACTAGGTTGGCCAGTTATTTTCCCTAATCAATTATTCACTCAAAAAGTGAATAAGTATTGAAAGAGGAATTTAATCCCTCACTTCCCACTTTTGCAAAACACAAATTTGAGAGATTTTTTTAGAATCCTCTTCCAAAGGATCATGTTTCTATTCACTATGAGAGCTTCAAGTGTGGGATCATTGTGATATTGGCCTCATTAGATCCAGCTCAGGGAGACCTTACTTTACTACAGTTTTTGGCTGCTTTCCTAGGATTTTTATTTTATTAGGTTGATTAGCATTTTAGCCCTTTTTGTTGTAAGGTAGGGCTCTCCCATTTTCTTGTTTTAGCTTAGATTATGTATCTATTTTTTGTATTTGTTTGTTAGGATGCTGAAAAATAGTGTTCCCCTACATTTCTATTTGTTGGTTTTGCACAATTGGTTGGGTATGAACATTTTCCCTATTTTGGGGATGAGGGTTTGGGGTTTTGCACCATTATACTGGTCATTTTTGCATACAATGTTTGAACCCAAATTTTATTGGATTTTCAAAGCTTTTGTGCCCAAAGACCAAATGGGTTTTAATTTTAAAGTTTTCCAATTTTCGAGGGTTTTTAACCCGTTTTGTGTGCCACCCTATTTTCTCGAGTTTTCTTGGCATGAGTTTGGTTGTGGATCTGGATCATCTATTTTGATGTCATTCTGACCATTGTTACACTTTTATGTTGTTTTGGGATGCATACCACATCCATCCTCCTGAGCCTATTTTCAATTGAGTGATATTTTGTTTTCTGTTCTCATCTAGTCCTTGTGTTATGATCTTCATGATGGTGGTATGCAACACACGAGTACATGCATGTACATTTTTCATGTGACTTGCGAGGCCCAATTTTCCATGGTATTTCTAAGAGTTATGATTATTGGGGTTGGGCTAGGAATATGCATGCCTACAAGCACTCATTAGTGGATGAGCATGGGTAGGGTAGGGTAGCATATGGAGGGGGCTTCTATTTCTACAACCTGGTGTCCATGCCTAGAGTGTTACATGGAATGCTTTAAGTGAGTGATAACTAAATAAACTACTGGGTGGTAATAAACTTAAGATAATTAAAAATGGATTGTATGTCTTCTATTGGGAAGAGCATCCACCAATACTGGCTTTGGATTTTGGATGCCAAGCGACTCTCTATGATGTCAGCCCCTACATAGTAGCCCATTAAGTGTGTAACCAAGACTTGTAGTTTATGCATTGTCTATGTTCTTGGTTTTAGTCATCATATTGTTTGGCATGAGTGTTCACCATGGATGTTTGCTTTATGTGTATTTTTCATTGGATCATTATCTCCATTAGCATGATAGGAGTAGACCTAAGGGTTTTCATGTGATTGGGAGGCATAGCTACCTTCACCACTACTAAGGACTAGTGTACAGAGACTATACTTTATTCTTGTATGATTGTTTCTTGTTTTACACTTGGTACTTTGGGTTTCAGAGTATTTTATCTTGTGTTTTATGCTTTCATTGGAATGCTTGGATATCATGTTAGATGATGTTAGTTTTATTGATGCATTCCTATATTATGATATTTAGCATATGTTAGATGATGAGTTGGACTTGTAGGATTACCTTATGCTTTACATGTAGCATATTAGATTTCCTTGTTCTTATGTTGTAGAATATTTTAGTAGTGACATCTTCATAAGATAGCTCTAATAATTTGGTCGGTGGTTTGGGATGTTATGTGTGGGGATGGCTAGGACCTTCAACATTTTATGATGCTATTATAGTGACCTTCAACATTTCATTATGTACTTAGTTTGGTTGTTCATTTATTGTGATGTTGTTTCAGTACATTACAATGTTGCTTTCAGTTCTTTCCCTCCACTACCATGACATATAGTTAGATGTAGTTTCTATCTTATTGCTATTGTTTTGATTGTCTTTGCCTCAACTATGGATCTATTACTCCCTGATGTAGAGGTTTTGATTTCTCATTTTATCCTTGTTTTGGTCCTTAGCGTAATTTTTTCTTCCACTGGGAGACCATGCATCAGCATTGGGCGATATATTAAAGTATCGCATGCTTAAAGGAGAAGAATCGTGTGATACTGGAAAGTATCGCATACCCATATAAACTCTATCATGTGACACTCTATTGTATCTCATGCCTCTTGGAGAAAGGTCGTAAGATACTTGTAAAGTATCACACATTTTGAGAAGTGTCATCCAAACCCTATCACACACCTTTATTAGAAAGGTCATACAATACAAGAAAATATTGTAATGTGTTGATTTAAAGTATCGCCTGAGTTTTGGAAAAACCTGTCAGGGACGACAATGGGCACTTCTTGGTTTGTCTAAAAAAATTTCAAAGGTGTTTTGGATACCCTTTATGGGTAAAAGCACAAACCTGTGTCACCCTTTTACAAAGGAAAAGGCTAACAAAAGTATAATTGTTCACCTTCAATGACATAAATCTTGTATTATTATTTAGAATTTGAAAATGAAGTAAACTAATGAAATGTGTAGAAATGGTTGAAGTTTAGAATTTTAATTTTTAATAATTATTTGGAAAAAGAAAGGATATAATTTCCTATTTTTTAAAGATAACTTTTTACTTGTTGTTTCAGTGGGGTAAAGTTTAATGCACCACTAGCAAGAAGGAAAGCATCCAACTGAGTTTTGTTCTGCCCACAACTTTGCATGCACCTCTAAGCCACTTGCCCTACTCTTCTATAGGTTGGGTCACTCTACTAGGAGAAGGGGACCTCTGCACGCACACATTGACAATAGAATTGAGCCCTCAATTATATTGGTGGGGGTGGGGGGGTCCACCCTACTTACCCATTAGAATAGTAGGGCCCTGGCCCCTTAGAATAGTAGGGCATATAGGATGGGAACTAACTAGAAATTAGGGGTCTAGTTCCCACCAAAAAACTACATGGAAATAAACTCATTTCCCTTTGATCTTAGATTATGTTATAAATAACATATGTAGCTAGCATAATCAAAAATAAAAATTGGCTTTAGACCTATATTTTCTCTTTTATAACGATTCAAATTTCAACTTATTCATATCAATAGTTTTCATCTCCCACCACATTTTTCAAAATAAATATTTTCCAACCAAAAGAAAAATTATAGATTCTTGAAGAGGACTCTCTCCTCTAGAACGTCATATAATTTTTAAATTTTTCTGATATGATTTAATATTTTTTTCTTTCTCAAAATTGACATCTTCTCGAGTGTTAAAATATGTACTTGTAAATTTTTTAAATTATAATATACTATATCTAAATAAAACACTATGAAATATATATGAGAGTATTCTTGACTTTGAGTTCTATAAAATGGTGTTTATATGTTATTAAAAAATATCATAAAAAATAGAAAGAGTTATTGAAACATCAATTTTCTAAAATAATTTTATTTGTTTAGTAATTGGATACTAACTACTATAAAACATGCATTTAATAGATATTTCCAATTGGAATACGATAAGACCATATATAACTTAACTAGAATAAATTTATCAAGATCATATGTTTGAACAAAATTGATTTTTAGATAGAAATACTCAAATTTAGACATTCTAACAAGTCAACCTGAAAGGTGACATAGCTTTGTACTTTAACCCTTATGGAGTTCTCAAATACCTTGGAATTGCATTTAGAATTTACTAGGTTTTTAGATTTGAAATCATATGCATCCTTTCGTGGTTCATCATTTTAGCCAGTAGTGCCATTTGGAGATATGTTGGTGTTTGGTTATTTGTTTAGTCTTCTATTGTGATCTTTATGATCCTCATATGTTGTATTTCATGTGCATCCTTACTTGTAAAAAAAATTATCTTGGCTTTTATTTATCCTTGTTTCCAAGGATCCCTAGGTAGGGTATTACACTACAAATCACAAGGAAAGAAAATGTTAAAATTGAAGAAAAAATTATACAAGCAACCCAGCCTTCTTATTAAATTGTAAAAATAGTAATACAACTCATAAAATTATATTAAATTTACTTGCCATCTTTTCCCCTTCAGTCGAACTATAAACCACATAAAAACTAGGATTGAACAAAATGTTGATGAGACATGGACTTGTGCAAAGTGCAAAGTGCAAAGCTACCTTTGTATATTGTCTTTTTAGATAGTTACTTTATCTTAAGATATATAATTATACAAGAAAACTATGGGTTGATTTGCTTGATGATCCATCCACCTACCTTCTTGGAATGTTTTCTCATTAACTATATATACTACAATTCAACCAAGATGACATGCCGATAATTTGTTTGGATTAATTAGTACTAATTCTGAGTTGTTTTGCAAACTTGATAATAACCTAGTTCATGTCTCCACTAATCCATATATTGTTACCACTTCAACTCGACCATTTTGATCATAAAAAATGTCTTAAACCCTAATCAAGGAAAATAGTCTTAAACCCTAATCAGTCACTACCTTACTCCCAAATCAATCTTAAATCCTAACACCATTATATGCTACCAAAATAACATAATCTAGCATATCCTATCATTCACACCTCCCATCAAACTTAAATTTTCACATAAAAACTACTAATCTTAATATATTAGAAAGAACCTATGTAAAATAAATATATGTATTGATATTGGTTGAGTTTCATTTAATAGAACAAATATCACAAATAGTGCATTAATGCAAAAACTTTACACATAATCACAAAGTTACTAGTGAAGGTCATGTTGATCTCCTTCTTCAATGCATGAACTCTAGTGGAGAGAATAAAACTTATAAGGAAGCATTGGGTCACTACAACTATTTCAAAAAAACTAAAAGTATTGGTGTCTCTTTCTCCCAACTTGTTTCCAACACGTATATTATAAAAGTATTAAAATGGTTTTATAATTTTTTTGTGTTGTTATTAAATTCAACTATATGAATTTTTTGATATCTTGCACTTCTCCTATAAATGAATATAATACTAGGGGTATTTTGGACATGGATTTTGCAACACTCTTCCTGAATGGTGGTGCATAACACTTGCAACCTTGATATAGAGAAGTTGAGATAGATGAATATGTTTTGTACATGATGAGGTTTCATGATAATAGATTTGGAAGTTGAAAGATTCAAAAAAATTATTTTGAATCTTACAAGGTGATATCACAACAAAGGACTTTCTTATGTTTCTATAAATGACAATGTAGAGGATTACATGTCCACAACCCTTGATAGCCTTCACCTCCACTTACAATAATTTACCAATGCATGGTTAGGTGAATAATATATGGATTTTGGATCTTCTTTAAGGATAATTTTCTTTATTAGAACAGGTTTTTTGATGAGCTTTTGTACATGATCAAACAACTAGGATCCCCTACTCTTTTCTTTATTGAGTGCAATAGATACTAAATGGCCATATTTCCAACAAATATTTTTAAATGGCATTAAATATAGAAAATAGGCTAAAAAAGATTGCACAAATAGACTTATCAATAACCTACATACTAAATCCATGTATTTGCATCAATGAACCACAATATTCCATGAAGAAATAAGTAGAGGTTCCTAGGTGCAAAAGATTATTGGTATAGATATGAATTAAGATGTCAAGGATGAACATACACACATATGGATTTCATTGGCTTCCCAATGCACCAAACATGAACAAAATTTATTTGAAAACCCATGCTTTTGTAGAATAAGAAAATCCATTTGTTGTCAATATGTCATTACATGGAATCCTCGTAGTTAATCTAAAAGACAAAATACAAGACATCGTCTTCACATGAAGAACCTTTATTGTTGAATAAAAAAGAGATATTAGCTATAAATACACTTGATGACTAGGAAGAATTATCAAACATGTCCAAGGGTGCACACAATGTACTGAAGCAACATGCATATGCAAACTAGGTCAAGATTTAGAATGTTGTTACAAAGGATTGAGAATTGAATGCACATTATCTTTTCCTTATCATTTGATGACACTAAAAAGGAATAATACAAACCTACATGAAATTATTATAAATTAAACATACCCAACCCAAAAATGAAATCCATATGGAGAGCTTATATGGATTATCAACCAATTGTATCAAACAAACTTATTCTTAAACTATTGCCCAAAATGTATCTAAGGCAGAAAGGAAATCAAAGAATTGTCTTAGTACGCTAACATGAATATGCCAAAAAGAAGAAGAAGAAGAAGAGAAAGTACTAACAACAGATCACAAATTTATAACTAAGATCATTGTAGATTATTTTGATTGGTGCATAGGATACATGCCATATGCTACAAAAATTGCCAATAGTTATTTGTCATTGTTCATTTATGACTATAAAGGTTGGGAGACAAATATTACATCACATCATAAGAAAGTCACATGAAAATTCATTTCCATGAGATATGTAGACTCCTACCTACAATGACTTCTTGATAAGATGGAATTGGTAACATTAATTGAATCTTCTAGATCCTCTTCATTTTTGTCAAATTGAAAAAGGTGGAACTAGAAATCTAGAAAACAAAAGGAAATTATCAAGGTTTTTCCTTCATTATATGTTATACCCAATGAATATTCTCAATAATTTAAAAAAATTTGTTAGAGCTAGATACTTATATACAAGCATTTTCGGACCATTTCTATAGATATTGGTCTAACTAAAGATGGCATTTTTACAAATTGGAAGAGAATAACACTCATAACCATATCTAGCATCTGGATCACCTCAAAAACAAAAAGGTTAATCATGCAGAGGTTGATGACCTTGATAATGAGGATGATATATGGAATAAAATTCAAATGAATGATTAGGAGTTTCTATCACAAATGTACCTTACTCATATTGGAAATATAGATGTCCTGAAATACTTGGTAGATGTAACTTTAACAATATGAACACATAGGGAAAATTTTCTATACCTCAACATTTTCCCAATACAAAAGAATATTTCATAAACACAAACAAGTTATCCCCACAAGATGAACATTGCACATTTTAGTTGAAAGATCCACCATATCCACTATCTCCCAAACAACTTGAACTTATGTTTATCAAATAATATTACCCTAATTGCTCCTAAGAACATTGCTTATATATAATCATACAAGGAACAACAAGTAGAGATAAATATTGCCTTATACATTTCATCAAACACACACTTTGGATTTTAGCATAAGAAACACAAAGTGCACTCCTTGTTGTTTCTCTAAGAGGAATTGGTGCATTCAAAATGTATAGTTAAACTATATATACTTTCCTTAAGATCCAATACAACAAATGTAATCCTGAAATCACTGCTAGTTTTCCACAAAGACATGGGACATGTAAATTATCTCCTTGTTTATGAGATGAACTTCATAGAAATAAAGTTCTTATTGAAAATGAATGCTAGATTGCATGAAGATTTCCCATATAAAAAACACTTAAGTTTTGGGGTAACATATATATCATTCTTGTGGGTGACTTAGCACAATTACCACATGTTATAGACAAACCAATCTATGCATTACACTCAAATGCCAAATTCCTAAGGGAATATTCCACTACAATTGTTACATTGGAAATAATATTTTTTCAAGAAGGTTACACTCGAGTTCAATTTGACTTTTTTCAAATATTAAAACACATGCATAATGTGGAACCAATAGAACCAGATTACAAACTGCTAATAAGTAGCACAAAAAAATCACTATTTCTTGACGATGAAAAATAAATTTAACTACTTAATGCACCTATAAGATAAAAATGATTTAATGAAGGTTCACAACAAAAAAATGTTGCAACTTCTAAATTTTTTTGTTTCTTAAAAATTAAAACATTAATACTTATATTGACCACCTATTGTAATAAATTCTACTGTGTAAAGGATAAAGAACAATTTTAGCAAAAAAATGAACAAACTTCCTATAAAACTATTGTTCTCCTTCGATTTATGTTCATGAATGAAAAATAATCTCTACACAATTATCATGAAAAAGGAAAGAGTGTTGACTCTAGCAACTCTCAATATATTGAGGATAGGTTTGCATTTCCCTTTTTCCCTTTGTAGTAAAAATTTTCCCTTTGCATGTTGCATACAATATTTGATTGTAATTGTATATATTTTTAGTACATTTTTTACCTTTTACATATGAATATTCACACATTCCTTATAAAAGGTTACTAACTTCATGTTTCAAATTGTAGGGACTAAATCAAAGACTGAAGAAGAGGTACAAAATTCAAAAGCAAAGTCTTAAGATTTCAGAAATGAGGTAAGACCCAAACAATACTTTAGTGTTGGGATAGAAGGGGCCTAATATTTTTTTATGTCTCATAGATTTTGTCATCACTTGTTTTATAAAGACAATCATAAAAATAAAACTTGACAATACATTTCTCAACTCTCACTAAGTTTGGTTCTTAAATGTTCTCTCTTGTTTCATATTTTAACAAAATTGTAAAAAATAATTGGAATCTCAAAATATTTAATAAATGGTAGATTTATTATATATCTTCATTGTATAAGATTTTTTTCATAGTGTTTCAAAGAGTTTGTATGTAAACGCTTCAAATCATACATTTCAATAAAGTTCCACTATATGGGCATGTCATTAAATGGTTTCAAAAATGCTATGAACAAATACTTAAAATGGCCAATTATTACAAAAGGCTCACAAATATTAGGACATATAACTATATATTTTTATAATATTTAGAATAACTAAGGTGGGGAGTGAATTAGTTATCCAAGGTTCAGATGTACCAATTAAACAAACAAAAACTTAAACAACTTCAGATCTTATCATTCCATTGATTGGTCACTATTATAAACTATTTGCAACATTTGCTAGGTGTCCACTATTCTAAAATAACAGACTTGTAGGATGTAAACTTTAATTAGTAAAAGATCATAATAACATACACACAAATTTGACACTAGGATTTAATGTGGAAACCCAACTTGGAAAAAAAAACACTAGGAACATGTCACTAATTTTCACTCTTCTGAAGTGATCCCTATTAGGAGCCAACCCTATTAAAGGTTACAATACACACTGTTAAATGTGACCTTGTTAGAGAACTTTAGAACATTCCATTAGAATGTCACATGGTTAAAGGATTTACACAAAATGTTAATTCCTTATGACTATTAGGTCAACCTTGATTAAAGGATTTCAAATACTATTCATAATGGTTAGAAAGTAATAGTAAATTTGATCTATTAAGTACAACTCGCTTTGCATGTACAGATCTCTATTTAGATCCTAACATATTGATTCACTATTTGGCTCCATTGTCATCTCAATCTCATATTCACTTGGAAACCTTTTTAAGAAATCACCCTTCACTTCTTCTCAACTCAATTAAGCCTTATGCTTAGATTTAGCAGTCAACAACATCAGTAACAACTCCAATTCTCTAGAAATTATTTAGACATGTAAAACCTCTCTACACTCTAACACTCTATATATATATATATATATATATATATATATATATATATAGAAAGTTTGCCTCTATACCTCTTTAAATAGGTAGTTCTAATCTTTTGTCACTTAATCAACACCATAGATATTAGGTTTCATGATTTGATCCATCAAATACAATATGTCTAATCATCATTCTATTTATCTCTTCGTTTATAGAAACTTCTAATTGAATTCATCTCTTAAGTTGATTGCCTAATGCTCTCTTGGAATTAAATGATCCAACTCATTGATCCTTATCTTTAACATGTTTTTTATATCCAAACAAGTCAACTTAGTTGGATAGATATTACAATTCCTCGTAAATAGTTAAAATGTTGTTCCTCAGCTAACACTAAGTTTTGACACTTAGTGATCACTGGATTACTCGATCACTATAAAAATTCTTGCTTTGTGTCAAAACTATCACTCAATAGATACTAATGCTTGGTCAAAACTAAATTTTATCGACACTTACTATGGCTCAATTGACACTAGCATTACTTGGCATGTCCATCAAAATTCCTTAGTCTTTTACTATGTTACTCGTTCAATCCTACACATTTGATCTATCTTTGCTCACACTTCAAGACATTAATATTAATGTCTTCTCTTCTTGCAACATGATTTAAACAATCACTTTATTTTGTCAAAGTCTAACTAACCAAATGTCCATTTGTAGTTTCCTCTTCATTACTCAACCTTTCCTCTAGATGCCTTTGTTATGAAAAACTTCTCAAATCTTGATCATCAATCAAATACATATGATATTTAGATTAGATAACAAACTATCTAACCAATAGATTTGACATCAATGAAAAGACAACAATTATTCCAATTATAGTTTCCAACAATCTCCCTCTTTGGCATCAATGGCAACACCTCAAAAAAAAAATATTTGTAGAAATATTTTAGGTTACCATACAATCCAAAATTTGTACAATCTTTGAGTAACACTCTCAATGTATTAGATCTTTTATTAATATCCTTAGTTTCATTTGGATGCATGTCTCTAGTCTAGTAACACCTCTTAAAAGTTTATGAAATCCCTCTAAGTAATCACCCCCTCTTACTTAGCATGTCTCTACCAACATTCACTTTCTCCCTTTGGGATATTCTCTACCATTGGATTCATACTCTCTCTCTACTTTTTAGATAATATCTCCCTCTTTAATATTTTATGCAATATGAAATCTCTCCCTCTTTGACAACAATGCCAAAGACACTATCTCTTTCTCATACATCTTGATTATATAGATAATTGTATGTTAGGTCTGAATTCTTCATATGACTGATCTATTATACTATCCTTCTTCTCACTACTATCTTAGGCAACTCCTCAAGTAGAACTATCTGCATCAATGCATAAGATTGTCTAATTAGCACATTTGGTGCAATGCTTTGATGTAGCCTAAGTAGTTATTTTCAAGGGAATCATCCATAATTTACCTCTAAGATATTCATGAACATCCTTAGGTAAAGCTTTAGTGTATATTATATCAATTTTCTCTTTTTTGTTCACATATTCCAATTTCACTTCTTTATCTTGAACTAGCTCTCTCAAGTAATGATACTTGATAGCAATTTGCTTTGTCTTTGTGTGCATAGTAGGGTTCTTTTATATATTAATATCACGTGGTATCACAATAGATAACCAATGGATCACTAATCTCTTCCTTCATACCTATCAACAATTTTTTGATCCAAACTATATTTGAATAATTTATTGCTACTGCCACATACTTGGCTTCAGCTATTGATTGGGAAATGCAATTTTTCTTCTTGCTTGTCCATGAAATTAGTCTCTTTCCTAGAAAGAATGCACCACCACTTTTTTTCTTCCTGTCATCAACATATACTACCCAACTAGGGTTAGTGAATACCTTTAGTTCAAACTTATCATTCTTCTTGTAATACAATCCATAGTCTTATGTTCCTTTTAGATATCTCAGTATTCTCTTTACTGTCATCATATGATTGTCCTTAGAACTTGCTGAAAATCTACCAACTATCCCAATAGCTAATGCAGTATCTGGTCTACTATGACCAACCTCTTGTAGTTTACCAAACATTGATTTTTTGTTGTGTATGGTTCACATCAGCAGAATCATCATTCTTAGATAGTTTGTGTCCAATAACCATAGGTGTACACACTAGCTTAGAATCTTCCATCCCAAAAAATTTCAATATCTCTTTGATACATTTGGACTGAGTATTGAAGATACCTTGCTTCATTTGATGTAAGCCAATAAATAATATTATTTCACCAAACATTGACATTTCAAATTCCTTTTTCATTTCATAAGAAAAAGTTTTGCATAATGTTTTGTTTCCTCCAAATATGATATCATCAACAAAAGTTTTAGATAAAAATACCTCATTATTCTTTCTAGACTACAAATATAGATTTTTGTTATCATTTTCCCTTGCAAAACTAATCTTCACCAAATAATTATCTAGTCTTTCATACCATGATTTACGGGCTTGTTTCAAACCATATAAAGCTTTGTGCAACTCACACACCATATTATTCTTGTTGGCATCTACAAATCCTTCAAGATGATCTATGTATACTTCTTCTTCTAGTATCTCATTCAGAAATGTAGATTTGACATCCATTTGATATACCTTCAATACTTTATGTTAGTACCGGATATGGTCACAGTTTTAAAGCTTTCAATTTCAGATGTTGAACCTCTTTGAACCACTTCGAACTAAAGTTTGAAGTAGTTCAAAGTAGTTCAGAATGGTTTAGTGGTCCAAATAACCCATCCTGCAGGTTCAATAGAATTGAAGTAAAACCTCAAGTTTAGAGTTTTTGAACCACTTCAAACTGAAGTTCGAAGTAGTTCAAAGTGCTTCAAAGTAGTTCAAATGGGTTCAAAATGCAGATTGGTTGGAAAGTTCAGAATTGTATCCCAATGCATTCACCAGGTTTAGTTTGTTAGTTCCATGACTTCAAGAAACTGTAGAGGTGCAGATTAAGATGAAGTTCAAGTGCGGTGGTTCGAAGTGTTTCAGAAGTTCAAGGTGGCTCATTGGTTCAATTTGTAGATTCAGATCCTAGCTTAAATTGTCAAGTTCAACCTTTGAGTATAGAAGTTCAAAGTGTAATAAGTCAAATGCCCAACACCATAAAAGTGGCTCTCAATTGGAAGACATACAATTGAAGTCATCAGCCAGTTTTTATTTTTAGTGTCGTGTGTGTGGTTTTCCACTCTATCATATATGAACCATTTCTTGATCTGGTTGGAGAAGAATGTTTGTGAAGAAAAGAACAAACTCTCAGAATCTAGTTTTAGGCATAAAGAAGAAAGAAGAATACACATAGAAATCATTGGAAAGGTGTGTTACTCACTTTCAACCACTCAACGTGTACCAAATACTATCGAGCTTGAAAAGGGCAATCTAGATTGTATTCTTCTTAAATAGACATCGTGGCAAAAATGATATGAATATGGCACCATAAATAGATAAGAGATGATCAGATTTCTAATGTAAGTAAATAGCATAAAATCCATATGGATCTAAAGGTAGTGAAATTTTCAAATGGAGTATCCATTGACATTCTAGCTCCATTTAGTCAATGAGCTTACACTAGAATTCATCCATCTTAAAGTGAAATAAACATAATTCAACCGTTGGATCGAGCTCAATTTTGGATATATATTTGAAATCCTAGTTCTCTACCTTTTGAGTAGAGTGATTTCAAAAATGTGTCTGGAATCATGAGATATACATCACTATTTGCACCTCTATCAGCTCAGCAATAACAATTACAAAATGTAGACAACCAAATTGGGTCTCGGTTCGGGGGCCATAACTCTCAACTCCATTGTTGGATTTTTGTGAAATTGAGATATGTTGGAATAATCCTAATTTTCTAACTTCTCACTGAAGCGATCATTAAAATATTTTGGGTTCATGAGATACATGTGTCTATTTGCATCTCTGTGGAATCAGCACTTTGTCACTGGCAAATGCCACTTGTCAGCATGCTTTAAATGGTCGTGAGATTTTTAAAAAAAGGAGATTCGTTATGTTAGTTGTGGAAGAGTATATGGGTGCATATTTTAATATGAAATGTGATTATTAATCTATTCATATTCTGAATGTTTGTAGAAGATTAAAGCTGATAAGATGATAGTTCCAAGAATAAGTTATGGAACGAAAAATTCATGGAAAAGAAAAGTTAAATAAGCCACCAACAGAGATGCAGGGGGTTCCAGTCTTCTAAATTTTGGTTGAGAGACTTTGGGCTACAGTAGAACAGAGGCTGCAAATACAGGGGGTTCTATTTTCCTTTCTGAACAGAAGACTTTGAGCTACAGGACAGAAGGGCTGATTGGAAGTTTTATTTTCTGTATTTGCTGAGAGAGAAAGAGTAGTGCTTGGTTTAAATTTTTGAACTGTGTGTTGGAAAAGAGGGAATGTTCTGATTTTGAATGTGTCCAGGGGAAGGGAATTCAAGTTTCCTTTTTAATTGATGATTTAGATGCATAATGTAATGAAAACTTTGTTGTTTCTGCATTTTTGGAAGGGGGAGCAAATAGGAGATAAAAGATAGAGGTTAGGTAGTAGTATTTCACTATAGATTTGATTTTGATAACAGTATTTGGGAATAGTATATGAATGTTTTGGCTTTCAATGACTTGGTGCATTGAAGTTTGAATATACATATATGAAGAATTTTGGATTATGCTTTGAAACTTTGTGTTCAGAGTGTTGAATTATTATTACTTTGTGAATGTGATTTGGCAATTCAAAAGTCCCAGTTTGCTGTTACTTGATTGTAAGTTCTTTTAAATTTTCATTCTTTGTTGGTGATACATGTTGAGATTTTAACGGAAATTCATTCTTTGAAGTGGTTTTTCTTGTTTGTATCAGTTGAATCTGTTCATCTTTAAGTAACCTTTGATAATTACCTCACTACCCAGGAGTAGTTGAGAGACCCTTATGCACTTTTGGAAAAAGTGTGAAAATGGTTTCAAATTTATTGTAAATTTAATAAGGGAGTTGTACCTTTAGAAAATTCAAAGAGGAAGTGTAAAGTAAAATAAAAGTGCTTCCTCAACTGCAGTGAGCAATTCTTTCCTTTGTGATATTTGGGTATAGAGTAAATTTGATAAATTATTTAAAAGGACAAATCTGTTCACTAACACTTTACAAGTAGAATATGCAAATAGTGTTCTAAATCCTTCTAATGTTGCTATAGGGGGAAAAAAAATTCCCATAGTCAACACTTTCCTCTTGTGCATATCCTTTACATACCAATTTATCCTTATTCCTTGTGACTTCACCTTTCTCATTCATCTTGTTCCTGAATATCCACTCTATTCTAATAACATTTTTGTGTTTAGGTCTGGGTACTAGAGACCATGTTTTATTATTTTTAATATGTTCAATTTCTTCATTCATAGCTTGTATCCAATCTTCATTCTCCAAAGCATCTTTCATAGATTTGGGCTCAAACTCATAAAGTAAGCATCTATCACTTCTAAGACTTCTTCTTGTCATAACACTTGACTCTTTATCTTCAATGATTTTTTTAGGTGCATGATGTCTTCTTACATTTTTTTTAACACAAGCTCTTTTCTTCTTTGTTCTTCAATAGGTTCATCTTGAAAAATAATTTCAAGCTCATTGTCTATCAGTTGTTTAGATTTTGTACATGCAACATTTCCTTCCTATCGTTCACCTTTCTCTATCTATGACTCAGCATCATTTATCTATTGCTCGACATCCATAGTCTGTTGCTCAAAAATTGGTTGTTGCAACTCAACATTCCTAGTATGCTAAGGATCTATAGTTTTGATTTATTGTTTATGTGGAGTGCCTAGAGAACCATCATTCAAAAATATTAATGAACCATAATTTTCAGGCTTTTTCTTACATTCAACTTCATTGTTCTCTATATATTCATAAATTTTCCATGACTTTGTTAGTGTTAGAGTTCAAACATTTATAAAAATTTCTCTTAGTGGAATATCCTAGGACCTTCATCACTTTTAGCATCTATTTTTCCATTTCTATTATCTTTAAGTATGTAACATTTTCTTCCAAAAACTTTAAAATATTTCATGTTAGGTGCATATCCATAGCACAATTCAAAAGGTGTAGCATTTATATCTTTCTTGACTTGCACTTTGTTTAGAATATAATTAGTTGTACTTACAACTTCTCTCCAATATTTTTATGGCATATTCTTCTCCATCATCAATTTTCTAGAACAACCCATAATTGATCTATTCCTTCTTTTAGCAATTCCATAATGAGGAGGGGTCCTAGGTGTAGAAATATTTCTTTTGATTCCTATATCATTGTAGAATATGTTGAACTCATTGGAAATGAGTTCACCACCTCTATCAAATCTCAAACACTTCAAACTCTTCCATGTCTCCTTTTCAACTCTAGCTAGATACCACTTAAATAGATGAAAAGCATTAGATTTTTCTTTAAGAAACATCATAGTCATCATTCTAGCATAGTCATCAACAAATAGAATGAATTATTTGTCTCCATAGTAGCTTTCAATTCCAATAGGTCTACATAGGCCAATATGAAGCAATTCCCAAATGTCATCAAATGAATATGATTTTCTCTTGAAACATGACTTTGTCATTTTTCTTGATTGACATCATTTACACATAGCATTTGCTGGTTTCTTCAATTTTGGAAAACCACATTACTCTTTTCATTTTACTAATACTAACCAAATTATCAAAATCTACATGACATAACCTCTTGTGCCATAGCCAAATATCTTCATATTGTGTAAACAAACATGTCTCATTAGATAAATCTAGATACAACAAGTTACCTCTTGGTTTATCACCACTTTCAATCAGTTTACCATTGACATCAAATATTTTGGCCTTTTTGTGATGGAAGTCAACTCTGTAACCTGATTTGTTTAACTATGAAACACTTAACATATTATAGTTAGGTTCTTAAACCTAGTAAACATTGTCAAATTTGATCTTATCAGTTACTTGAATTGTCCCTTTACCTTTTAGAATACATGGAACATCATTACCACATTTAACACAACCACCTTTGTATGGTCCAATGTCCTCAAATTTACTTCCATCACTAGTCATGTTATTAGAGAAACCACTATCAATTATCCATCTGTCACTTTTGTTCACATAAGATATTAAAGTAGTTTTCTCATCTTCATCATAATATTCTTTCATAACAAAATAGACTACCTCTTCATCATTACTTTCAGATTCAGTATCAGTTTCTTCTTCAGTAATATAACAAGATTTCTTACCTTTGTCCTTGTAGACTTTTTTCTTCTTGAAGTTTGGGTCATCTCTTCTTCGTTTGTCCTTTCTCTCCTTTCTTTCATCATTTTCCCCTTTTTCAGGTTACCTTGCATCGATATGACCAACCTTATTTTTTTTGCATGAAAAATAGATTATGGAAAGTTTACCTTTGTATTTTTCTTTGTCTCTTCCAAATCTCCTAGCTATCAGTGCCTCAAGTTCATCAAGTTCATCATCAAAAGTATCACTATCATTTTTCACATGTTTTCCCTTTCCTTTCTTGCTAAGAACCAATTGTTATTTAAAATTAGATTTAATAGTAGAAGGAGTGTAATTATCAAACTTATACATCTCAAAAAAAAAATCAACCTACCAATTACACCTTCTAGAGTTAGGTCATTACCTAGTGTACATCTTAGTTCTTGTATTGCAAAATTCCTAATAGCATAAATAGGAAGCAGAGTTCTCAATACCTTTCTAATTATTGCTTCATCTTCAATATTTCCTTTAGCTCCTCTAATAACATTGACAACTTCCTTGATTCTTATGCAATACTGCACTATGTTCTCACCTTATGTCATTCTTATTTCAACAAACTTACCTCTTAGACTTTTTGATTTGGCTCTAAAGACATTATCATCTCCTCCATAGATGGTCTTCACTTTATCCCACATTTCCTTTAAACTATTGCACTCCTTCAGGTCATCATCAACCTAGCTTAGGGCTGGAGCAATCTCCAATATTGATTGATTATGTTCTTGTTTTTATTTTAGTTTTTAAGCCATCAAAGGGACTGTTGTTATGTCCAAATATGTATTGTCTAGAAAATCTAATGCAACATCACCAATACTAACTATAAGTAGCCTTATAAACTTCTTCCATGTAGCAAACTTTTCTTTGTTCAACTTTGGTACCTCTCTTTTGTATGCCATGATCTTTAGCTTTGAGTACCTTAAATTTTCTCTCTACAATCACCAATGCTCTGATACTAATTGTATAATATTTAGAATAAATGAGATGTGGGGGTGGGTGAATTAGTTATCCAAGGTCCAAGTGTACCAATTGAGAAAAAAAACACTTAAACAACTTCAAATCTTATCATTCCATTGCTTGGTCTCTATTGTAAACTATTTGCAACATTAGCTAGTTGTCCATTGTTCTAAAATAATTGACTTGAAGAATGTAAAATTTAATCAGTAAAGCATCATAATAACATCCACACAATTTTAACACTAGGATTTAACATGGAAACCCAATTTGGGAAAACCCATCAGAAACATGTCACTAATTTTCACTCTTCTAAAATGAGCCTTATTATGAGCCAACCTTGTTAAAGGTTACAATACACACACTATTAAATGTGACCTTGTTAAAGGATTTAATCACCCTATTAGGATTTTCCTTGTTAGAGGGCTTTAGAAAATTTTATTAGAATGTCACTTGGTTAAAGGATTTACACAGACTGTTAGGTCAACCTTTATTAAAGGATTTCAAATACTATTCACTAGTCAAGAACATCAATAACAACTCCAACTCTCTAGAACTTCTTTACACACGCACAATGTCTCTGCACTCTACACTCTCTACACAAAAAGTTCACCTCTATACCTTTTTAAATAGGTAGTTCTAATCTTTTTTCTCTTAATCAACATCATAGATCTTAGGATTCATGATTTGATCCATAAAATACAATGTATCTAATTGTCATTTTTTTAATCTCTTCTTTTCTAGAAACTTCTCCTTGAATTAAATGATACAACTCATCGATCCTTATCTTTAACATGTTTTCCATATCCAAAGAAATCAACTTAGTCAGATAGAAATTATAATTCCTCACAAACAATTAAAATGTTGTTCCTCAGTCAACATTAACTTCTGACACTTAGTCATTACAAGGTTACTTAGTCGCTATAAAAATTCTTGCTCAACATCAACAATGCCACTCAGTCAACACTAAATTTTCTTGGCACTTACTCTATTACTTGGTCAATCCCACACATTTAATCTATCTTTGCTCACACTTCCAAGACTTGAACATTATTGTCTTCTCCTCTTGCAACATAATTTAAACAACCACTTTATCTTTTCAAAGTCTAACAAATCAAATGTCCATTTTTAGTTTCCTCTTCATAACTCAACCTTTCCTCTAGATGCTTTTTTTATGAACAACTTCTCAAATCCTCTTCATCAATAAAATAAATATGACATTTAGATCAGATAGAAAACTATCTCACCAATAGATTTGATATCAATGATAATACAATACTTTTTCCAATTGTAGTTTCTGACATATACATCTAACATATAATTACTCATATTATATTATTGTAACAACATACATGTAATGTGTAATTACTCACATTATATTTGTATTGGTATACCCCTTGCAACTCCTTTGGATGCAAGTGCTAGTTCAATATCACTTTACAGGCATATGAATGTTGTGTCAATACCATGTACATGAAAAATAAATTCAAGAGTAAATTGGGTACTATGCCAATGTAAGGGTATGCATTATGGTGTGGGAATCCAACCATAAGGAACAATAAGGTTGGATGGCAATTTTTGACAATGGAAATTTAGGGAAAATAATTTTATTCTGATAGTGATGATTTAGTTTCCAATATTTCAATTTTTTGTCTAAAAAAAAGATGGACAACCAATATTGTTTTGATGGTATTCATTGTCTCTCCATGGCTTACAACCACTGATCTCAACAGTTAGGTTGGAGCATTCAAGAGTGGAAATATGTAGGGCATAATTAAATAACAATTTAAAACTTAGATTATTTACAGGGGAAAAAGTTCAAGAATAATAATAGGAGAAAGGATGTGAATGATTTGTAATAATTATAATAATATTTTGTTGAAATGTTTAATACTTTTGATATTTTAGTAATAGTCATAACTTTAAAAAATGTTGATTACACCAATAACTATATAATTTATAATGTGATGGTAAAAGATAACAATTTTTTAATTTATTCTAGAAGTGATTCCACTAGATACAAAGGGTGATTTATATGTGTAGGGATCTCAAGGAAGAGGAGGTTGTGCATAGATATTAGGGTAAGATCGATTGCAAGATGAGTGATAGACAAGCATATCCATGGTGAAGATTTTTGTATTGTGAATTGGGGAAAAAAAGGAAACAACTCCATAATTCTTAGGAGACTCTTACTACAAGCTCATAGGCTCATTTATGGTCATTATATTTGATTAATTAGATTTTGAACATTAAATATTGTATTTATCATTTTGATAATTAAAAATATTAAAGATTTATTTTTTTATTTGTAATGTGCATGTGAGTATCTCAACTACATTAGTCGAGTTAAAATAAAGATAATAATAACAATGTAATTAGAATATAAAGTGGTCTAAAAGGACGAGGAAACATATAAAAGGTAAAGGGAGGCATTAGAAGTGGTCAAACTAAAGACCAATATTGATATTATCCATTTTCCAATGTTTGTATATCAAGTGGGAGTAGGTAGATGTGAGAGTTGCAGATGCAGAGGCTACACATAGTAGCTAGGTAAATTTTCTAATTTTATAAATTAAGTTGAAGAGCTTATTAATACTAGTACTCTAGGTGAACTGACAAAATAACACACATTTTAAGTTGTGAGGGGTATGGAGAAAATCATTATTAAATATTTAGGAAAACATAATAAAATTTAGGTATATGTTTCCTTTGATGGTCCTTCCCCATGACTAACTTACAAGTTCATGATACTTAAGAGTAAACTAATAATGATAATGAGGATTGTAATTATTGGAAGTCTTTATTAGGAAAGTAAGATACTAAGAGGGGACAGGGTAAATTAGAATCTATAAAACTTTTAACTCTTTGAAACAAATCAAATACTTTCACCATTAACCCATCTCATATCAGCATCATGAATCATATAACCATAAAAAAGTATAGATCTATCTATCTATCATAAGCATTAAAGTAAATGTAAACTCATAACACAAAAATATTAGGTTACCAAGAAACCCTCCAAGGTGAAGGTAAAACTGGGGTGGGGATGACACCACAAATCTTAACTACTACGGCAATAAAGTGAGCCTATTAAGGCTAAAATGTGTGATAACTTATGGTGATCTATCATGTGAGGGGTATTCCCTACTAAGATCTTACAAGACTTATTCAATCTACCTTGATTAAAGGATTTAAACATACAACTAAATAAGCACTTTGTTAGGAGATTTAAATAGGCCTATTAGGACCACTTTGTTAGGAGATTTACCTTGATCATTTATTAGCATGTATCATTATCTGATCCTTCGGTTAGCACTTTGATGTTAAATTATAGATCTTCTCTTTTATATTTTGATCTAATCTCCTTATCTAATATGTTATGTTTTTTCCTTCAATACTAGGTTGCTCTATCTTATCTCTACTTTTGACTATCAAACATGGCCTTCACTCATAAACATGTCTCTCTACTGCCTCCTAATCCTTCTTGCACACACACGCATGATTTAAGGTTAGGAATCTCCTCAAATAAACATCTAGAGAAGGTTCTAGACCATTATCAATGATCCAAATTTCTCCCTTTTTTCACTTAGTCCTAATTTTTTGATTGGTTGATCACCTTGCATAGGGATCAATGATCTCTAAAAATGTGTGAAAAACTCCTTAGCTTTCTCTAAAATATTATTATCATGTTTATAAGTTAGCCAAAATGGTTTACATAAGTGTTTGTGTCATCACAAACACATGCCAAAACTAGTTTACTCGACAATTGAATACCCTAATGCTTGGTCATAACTGATATTCATGTTGTCCTTTGATCTCTATATACTTGGCACTATCTATGAAACTTGACAAGAACTAACTTTTCTTTGCTTGACATCTGCCAACTTCTAATCATTACTCAACATATAATGGCACTTGGTCCATACTGAGGTGCTCAAAAACCTAAGACTTGCTCAACTTAGATTGAAATATAAATAAGTCTAAATACATTTATTCAGCCTTCATTGGTTGGTTTAGGTGTAGTGATGACCAACCAACTCTTCATAGGAAATTACTAATTATTAAAACTAATAGGTAACATCACTTGGAGATCAAAAATCTCCCCCTTTGACATTAGTGGCCAAATTTTTTTTTAATGAATTATCATTACATTCAAAATTAGAAAATAGAACTCCTCCTTAGATTGCAGCTTAGTCTTCATAAAGGTTTCACATTATACATCATATGTGCATGTCTACAAAAATGAGTAATATTACATTTTCATACCTTTGATCTTTCATTTTGTTTCCCCCTTGAATTTTTGATCTCTAAGCCTAGATTATCAATTAGTGTTCCAACACTTAGTCATTTGCAAGTCATTTACTAGGCAATATTACAAGGTCATCATTTTGACTAAGTTATCTAGTAATGGCCAAGTATACAACACTTATACTGAGTGAGATAGTGATTGTTGAGCATTTAATAGAGACTAAGGAGATATGTGATCCAAGAAATATAGTATGAGCCAAGAAATATAATGAAGACTGAGTATATTTGAATGTTATTAAGATTTAACCTAACAAACATATAGAAGCTAAGTAACAACATGAAGGTTTATGCATGACCGAGAGTCTAGACATTCATGCGCTAAGAAATTCAGTTTTGATATATGAGTTTAAATGGCACAAACTCATATATAAACCATTTTGGTTGACACTTATATGACATTTAATATTTAGGGAGCCATAACTGATGTTGATTACATGTTGTTACAAAAGGTAATGATCCTTGGGCATACAATTCAACCAATCTGAAAAAGGGATGTAAATGGAAAAAAGTGATAAAGTTTAAGTTGTCGATCAAGATCTAGAAACTTCACATAATCCTATTTAAGGAGGATTCTAATCCTAGAATCATATACAATAACAATGCATTAGAGATATGTGCATCTGAAGGAGTGAAGAAAAGTTTCAAAGGTAGATCCAATAGAGAGCAATTAGAGTAGTGAAGGATTGAACATATTTATCATATTAGGAGAATTAGATTAGAGATAAAGGAAAGAGGAGACCCAAGCTTAGCTTGTAGAGAAAACCAAGGTTCAGGTATTGGATCAGTTATTTTGTAATTGAGATAGGGTAAATCTCTTAACAAAGTGGTCCTAATGAGCCTATGTAAATCTCCTAACAGATTCCTTACTTTATTGTGACTATAAAATACTTTAACAAGGGGAGATCTAATAGTCTCTTAAGCTTTTAAGAGGGAAGACCCCTCACAAGGTAGATCAAATCTTATGGTCAAACATTGTAGCCTTAACTAGTTAACTTTATTTTTGCAACTGTGAAGATTTGTGGGTTTCATCCCCATCCCAGTTTTACCTTCATCTTGAAGTGTTTCTGGGTAACAAAATTATTGTGTTATGTGTTGAACTATTATAGATGTGATATATTGTATTTATGTTTTAGTATTACATTTTTATTGACAAATCTGTGAAATTATTTGGATATGAATTAAATAAATTATTTTTATGATAAAAGTTTAAGGTCTTGATTCACCCCCCTCCCCCATCTATCTATCTTGTTTCCCATTTACGTATTCCAATAATTGGTATCATAGCCTAGTTCTCTTGTCAAGAAGCCTAACTACTTGAGAGGATAAGATCATGGAGATAGGAGTGTATAAGTTGGAAAAAGGTCATTGAGAATTAGATGATTGAAATCTAAATCAACTTGCAACAATTGGAAACAACAAGAGAAGAGTTAAGGAAATCCCTAAAGAGAAGAAGAGAGATGGCTATACATCTTAATGACAATAAATACATAGAATTTAATACAAAATTATTGTTGGACAATAGAAAGTCTGGTTTAAAAGATAAAACAATGATAGAATTGCTAGAAAAGAATAGTGCCCTAGTGAAGGAAGTACAAGATCTCAAGTTAGAACAAGAAATTCAATTAGTTAGACTTTGTGAAGCTATTGAACAAAGGAAGAAAGAAATAGAAGATAAGCTCATGGATGAAGAAGGAAAAAGGTAGATAGCTAGCAAACTTGAAGAAATGATGTAAGAGCATCCTAGGTTGATGTGTTATCCTACTCATTTATGTTCATTCTACCAATTGCTTCTAAGTTACAGTCATTGTCGAGTTGTAGCAATTTTTTAGTGCCAATAATTTTGCAGTATCAACTGAGTTGTAGTTATCCCAAGTCATTTTAACATTCAAATTAGCATGTTATCCCATCTTACTCTACAGTATTGACCGAGCTATCTAGTGTGTGTCAAGTTGTCCAGTGTGTGTCGAGTTTCTAGTATTGGCTGAGTGTTCCTTCATGTGTTGAGTGAGCCTATTATTTTTTGATGCTTGGTTCATTCTTTTTTTGATTTGTCTATGTTTTGGGAGTCAACTTACATGTTTAATTATGATCATGAATTTAATGATATGATCTTGTCTTGGGATGTGTGTAGTCCATTTTAAGGTCAGCCTTTCTATTATGTAATGTTGTAGAATCATTTGTAAGCCATTTTGGCAAGTATAAATAAGGTGCTTAGGCTTAGGATAGAGGTAAGGGAAGTTGGAGCAAAACTTGGAGAGTTTAAAAATTTGGGTGCATATGTGTCTAGAAGTGCAAATTTGAAGTTGGATCATGGATTTTGAATATATTTTATATATGGTCATAACCTAGGAGGCCTTACAGCTAGGCATGTATGTTGATTACTTGATGAATCAATAAAAGTGTGTTCATTCTCTCTCCTTTTTTATTATTCTCTTTGTGTGTTTTCCTCCATTGTGTTAACTTTGTAAGGTGGTTTGGATTGTTGGGTGAGCCTTTGGCCCTAGTTCTTCCTTCCCTCCTTGCTCCAGGTGGTGTCAAAGCTTAAGGTTTGTCCTTGTGGATATTGGATCATGTAGAACCCCGATTCAAATTTTGTTGTATGGTTGAAAATCTGTGGATTTAACCTATAACTTGCAGAGGGTTATGATCTTGTAAGAACTTGATTTGTAAAGATGGTTCAAGGTAGAGGAAATATAGATAATGTTGTGTTAGATACACTAATAAAAATTACAACCTAATTAGATGTTGTAGAGACATCCTAGAGGAGAGGAGCACATCTTAATGATGTGAGTGATGATGAAGCAATAGCACCAAACCCTAATCTAGAACTTGAAGAAGATCAAGATAAAGAAAGATTGTTGAGAGTATTGTCTAGGGAAAATTTGAAGCCTATTGTAGAAGATGTTCATTATGATGGGAAATTAGACACCAATGTTTTTTTGGATTGGATCTCTGATATAGATAAATTCTTTGAGTATGAAAACACTCCTAATAATAGGAAGGTGAAAATTGCCATTACCAAGTTGAAGGGTAATGCTTTACTATGGTGGGAGCATTTTCAAACTGATAGACAAAGGAGAGGAAAGGAAAAGATAAGAACTTGGGTGAAAATGGTGAACAAGGTAGAGAACAAATTCCTTCCTATTGATTACCAAGTTAGTTTGTTGAGAAAGATGCAAAATTTGAGACAAAGAGACATGAGTGTGAAAGAGTATACTGAGGAATTCTATAGATTGGACATAAGATTTAGACATCTGGATGATGATGTTGAGAAAATTGCAATATATCTAAATTGATTGAGATCTAGAATCCAGGATAAAATATTTTTTTTGAAATTAGAAAGTGTGGAAGAAGCATATCAATATGCCTTGAAAGATGAGGAGATCTTTCCAAAGAATCATGAACAAAGACAAAGAGGTGAAAGTGGTAGATTCTAGAGAGGCTGAGGCAAATCTTATGATGAAAGTGGTAGATTTGATAGTTATGTGTGGGATAAAGGAAAATCTAAATGGAAGATTGGTAGCAAAGACAAGACTGAGTGGAAAGGTGGTAGTTCATACTGAGGAGGTATTGGTTCTTACCAAGGAAGAGGTAATTCATATTCTAGAGGTGGTTTTCATGGTTTTTTTAGATGTGGTAAAGAAGGACATAGATATTTTAAATCTAAATCTTTAGAAAGTGGGCGAGGTAATAGAAATGTTGTGATTAAAGGAAACATTGAGAATTCACAAAGTCAACCTGAGGCTCGAGAAAATTTGATGGTGAGAAGAACCTTATGTAATAAGGGAAACGATGAAGAATCTATCTTAAGGAGGAATCTTTTCAAGACCAAATGTAAGATGGCTAGAATATGCTACAAGGTGATCATTGATAGTGGAATTTCTACAAATTTGGCATTAGAAGAGCTAATTAGAAAGTTGTAGTTGCAAAGACTAAAGCATCCTAAACACTATCATGTTTCATGGACCAAAGATTTGCATAAGATATTGGTAAGTGAACAATGTGTTGTGAAGTTCAAGATTGGACATTATTTCAATGATTTTTTGTGTGATATTATGCCTATGGATTGTTGTCATATTCTTTTGGGTAGACCTTGGCAATATGATAGATATGCTATACATGACAGGAGATTGAATCAATATGCTCTTTAGGTGAATGGGAGAAAAAAATATTATTGACTTTGACTGAAAGTCTAGATGAGGTTAATTGTACTACTATTCAAGTTTTCATGGTTAATGGAAAGCAATTTGAAAAAGAAGTGAAGAAGAATCTTTTTTTTTTTTTGCCATAATCCCTAGAGAATTGAGTTTTGGTAGTAATGACTGAGTAGTAGAAGTTAGTAATGATCAAGTACCAGAAGAAACTGAAAGTTTGTTGAATGAGTATAAAGATATTGTTGCAAATGATATACCTGATGGTTTATCGCTAGTAAGAAGTATAAGTCATTACATGGATCTAATTCTTGGAGCCAGTTTGTCGAACAAAGAACCATATAGATTGATACCTACAGAGAATGAAGAAATTAATAGAAAAGTTCTTGAATTGCTACAAAAAGTTTTGATCAAAGAAATTTTGAGACCATGTGTTGTACCTACTGTATTAGCACCTAAAATAATGGAGAATGGAGGATGTGTACTGATTCTAGAGCTATTAACAAGATCACTATGAAATATAGGTTTCCTATACTGAGGATAGATGACATAATGGATTGTTTGAGTGGAGCAAAGTATTTTACCAAGATTTATTTGAAGAATGGCTATCATTAGAGAAGGGGGTGAATGGAAGACTACTTTTAAGACAAAAGATGGTTTGTATGAATAGTTGGTTATGCCTTTTGGTTTGACAAATGCACCTAGTACATTCATGAGGTTGATGAATGAAGTTTTCAAAAGATATTTGAGTAAGTTTGTGATTATTTATTTGGATGACATTCTGATATTCAATAAGACTAAGGAAGAACATCTTGAGCATGTTAGACAAGTATTACAAAGATTGAAAGAGGAGAAGTTAATGATTAACTTGAAAAAAGTGTTCTTTTTATGTAAAAAGAGATTGTGTATTTGGGATATGTTATTTCAGCTAATGGTTTGAGAATGGATCCCAAGAAGGTTAAAGAAATTTTGGAATGGCCTAAAGCTAAGAATGTGAGTGAGGTAAGATCATTTTATGGTTTGGGTAGCTTTTATAGGAGGTTTATAAAGAATTCTAGTTTTGTTTGTAATGCTATAACTGAGAAAATGAGAGGAGATAAAAAGGAATTCAAGTGGACACATGGAGTTGATAATAGTTTTGAGACTTTGAAACAAAAGGTTTTTGAGTTACCTATATTGGCTTTCCCTAATTTCAATAAGGTATTTCAAGTTGAATATGATGCAAGTGGTTGTGCAATAGGAGCTGTATTAAGTCAAGAATGTAAACCTATTGCTTTCTTTAGTGAGAAGTTGAATGGTGCTCAAAGGAATTATTTTTTGTATGATCAAGAGTTTAATGCTATTTTTCAAGATTTGAAAAAGTGGAGACATTATTTGATTCATAAGGAGTTTGTGTTGTATATTGATCATAAAGATTTACAGTACTTGGGAAGTCAACATAAATTGAATAAAAGACATATGAAGTGGGTTGAGTATTTGAAGAGTTTTACATTTGTGATTATGCATAAGATTGGAGCTACTAACAGAGTTGTTGATGAATTGAGTAGAATAAATTCTTTGTTGACTGAAATGAAGGTTGAAGTTCTTGGTTCTAATTAAATGAAAGAGTAGTATGATACTAACCCTAATTTTTCTAAGGCGTAGAGAGAGTGTGAAGTGCCAAATCTAACAAATCATATCAATAAGTATGATGGATAGTTTATTCATAAAGGTATATTGTTCAAATGAATTCAATTGTGTATACCAAGAAGTTCTATGAGAGTTAATCTGATTAAGGAAAATCATAGTGGTGGATTGGCTAGATATTTTTGAATTGATAAGACATTTAGTTTGCTGAAGGAGAAGTATTATTGGCCACAAATGTATAAGGATGTTCAAAATTTTGTGAAGAGTTGTGGAGTTTATCAAGTTGCAAAAGGAGGAAGTTAGAATACTAGATTGTATACACCTACTTTTATTCTTGAGAAACCTTGGAGTGACATCGGTATGGATTTTTTTCTTGGATTGCCTAAAATAATGAAGGGGTATGATTCTATATTTGTTTTTTTGGATCAATTTTCTAAAATGGCTCATTTTATACTATGTAAGAAGACATCAGATGCTAAGCATGTTGCTGAAATTTTCTTCAAAGAGATTGTTAGATTGCATGGATTACGAAGAAGTATTATTTCTCACAAAGATAATAAGTCTGTTGGTAATTTTTGGAGAACTTTGTGGAAGAAGATGGGTACCAAGCTGAAATTTAATTCTACATTCTATCCATGGACTAATGGATAGACAAAGGTTGCAAATAGAAGCTTGGGTAATTTTTTGAGGTGATTAGTTGGAGATTAACCACATAATTGGAGATGGTATTGGCACAAGATGATTTTGCATATAATAATTCTGTGAATAGGAGTATAACGTAAATAGGTTTTGAGATTGTTACTAGAATGCAGCCTAGAGGAGTATCAAATTTGAGGGATGTTACTGGTGAAGAGAAGAGAAGTGTTGTTGGGGAAGAATTTGCTGATTATGGAGTCTTTGTATAAGGAAGTGAAGATGAATTTGGAACAAAGTAATCAAAAATACAAGGAGAATAGCCATAAGTCTAGAAGACATCATGTTTTTGAGGTTGGTGATGAGGTGATGGTTCATTTGAAGAAAGGCAGATTTCTTGTTGAAACATACAATAAGTTGAAGATAAAGAAGTTTGGACATTGTAAGATCTTAAAGAAGTTTGACAATGGAAATGCTTATGAAGTTGAGTGATATATCTCCTATATTCAATGTTTCTGATCTATATAAGCATCATGAGTTAGATGATGAAGTTTTTTTACCTCATGATTATCCTAAGAAGTAAATTGAAGAGGTTGAATAGATATTGGATTAGAGGGTTGGTAAAAGCACAAGAGGAAAAAATTACTATGAATATTTGGTGAAGTGTAAGAACATGCCAATTGAAGATGCTACATGGATATCTCAATTTGAGTTGGATTCATCTTAGGTTGTGACATCTCAATGATTCAAGAGAATCATTTCTTTCTACCCTAGTTATCTAATGTAGGAGCATTCTAGGTTGACATGTTATCCTGTTCATTTTTGTTCATTTTTCCAGTTGTTGCCAAGTTCCAGTCATTGCCAAGTTGCAGCAATTTTTGAGTGCTAGTAATTTTGTAGTATAGGTCAAGTTACAGTTATCCCAAGTCATGTTAACATTCAAATTAGTGTGTTATCCCATCTCTCTGCAATATTGACTAGGTTATCTAGTGTGTGTCAAGCTATCCAGTGTTTATCGAGTTTTCAATATTGGTCGAGTGTTCCTTCATGTGTTGATTGAGCCTATTATTTGTTGATGTTTAGTTCCTTATTTTTCTGAGTTGTCTATATTTTGGGAGTCAACTTGTGTGTTTAATTCTGATCATGAATTTAATGATAAGATCTTGTCTTGAGATGTGTGTAGACCCATTTTAAGGTCAGCCTTTCTATTATCTAATGTTCTAGAATCTTCTATAAATTTTTTTGGAAAGTATAAATAAGGTGTTTAGGCTTAGGATAGAGGTAGGGAAAATTGGAGTAGAACTTGGAGGGTTTTAAAATTTTGGTGCATATGTGTTTGGAAGTGTGAATTTGAAGTTGGATTATGGATCTTGAATTTATTTTGTATATAATCATAGCCTAGAAGGCCTTAAATTTTGGCATGTATGTTGATTACTAGATGAATCAATAAAAGTGTGTTTGTTCTCTCTCCTTTTTATTGTTCTCTTTGTGTGTTTTCTTTTGTTGTGTTAACTCTACAAGGTGGTTTGGATTGTTGGATGAGCCTTTGGCCCTATTTCCTCTTTCCCTCCTTGCATCAAGAAACTTCATTTGAATTTTAGAAGCTGACAAAAAATCAACCTAACATGATAAATTGAAAGGTAATTGCAAATCAAGAAGAAAATAGAAAGGATGCCGAGATCACAAATCTAAAGTTACAGAATGAGCAATTGAAAAATGAGTTAAGGCATGAATAGGAACTCATGCAAAGGATGAACAATCCAAATGAATAAATCAAGCATTTTGAATATACGATGAAGTCACCTAGAGAAAAAGACACCTCTAGACTTGGATTCAAGCAATATTCAACTATTGAAGAAGGAGAATCATTGAAAAGTGGAGAAAAAAGGAATGCAAGATCAAAAGGCAAACCTAGATATTATCACTGTGGGAAAATTGGACACACAACCAATATTTGCAGAAGAAAAAATGGTAAACAAGTCCCTAAACCTAAGCCAAGTGATAATTGTCTAAATTGCAAGAAAATAGGACATCAAACACATGAATGCAGATCAAAAAATAATTACTCAACCAAAAAGGTATCTAGATTCCAAGGACATTGCTACAGTTGTAAAAGATATGGACATAAAGATTATGAGTGTGAACTTAATAAGAAGTCACACTAGTCACCTAAGAAATGAACTCGTACAACAAAGAAAGGCAACTGCTACAATTGGGATTATAACACATGGTATAATTTTCACTATTATGGATAGTATGGACACATTTTGGTGAATTGCATCAAGACACACTTCAGAGAAAATTACAAGAAATGGCTAACTAGAGAGATAGTATGCTCTAGTTGTCTCAAAATTAGACACATCAGTAAGAACTACAAAACCAAGATACCAACACTAGCACTAAGTAATGGAAATGACAAACTAGAATGAAAGAAGACATGGATAGAGATAGTAAGAGCTATAAGCAATAGAGTATAAGATACTACGATCACCCAATCTAATGGATCAGGTGATCACACCACATCTAACTAAAGAAAGAAGGTATGTAAGAACTGTTTACTAAAAGCTATATTTTACATTAGTTCCTAGCATAGAAGTAATGCAAAGCCATATTTGCATAAATTAAGATGCATTGAGAACTATTAAAATTAAGAAACTAGTATGTATTGAGCATCGGAGGTATAGTCTATATTGATCAAGCCTTGTAGTATAGACTAAGTGAAATGGTTATGATCGAGTGAATAACCTTCGTCGAACTAAAGTGTAGACTGAGCTAGTTTTCATATAGTATCTAAGTATGAAGATATTAATTGCATACCTAAAATGAAAAATTGAAGGTATTTATCAAATTTGTACATTCATTTTTTCTTGCCAAGAGATCACTAGAGAGCTCATGAGAAGATTTAAAGGACGTAGAAGTAAATTTAGTGACAAGAGCAAAGAATCTCAGCAAGTTATCAAAAAATTTGTGAAGTGAAGTAAGTATTACTCTTATTACCAAGTTATTTAGTAAAGGTATTATGTGAAAATATTTTATTGAAAATCCTGCTTCGCAATGGCATCTAGTAGTAAAATGGTAAAGGATATCAATGCACAAATCATTAGGAATTATGAGAAACCTCCACCAAATTTCAAAAATTTAGTTAACATTGAAACCCCTATTGATGATATTGGAGCATTGTCATCAATTACACCTAGAGTCTTTATTGTTCAAGATATCAGATCATGCTATCAATGTAACATTGGACAGATTCAAGATTTTGAAATAAGAGTAGCATATGACAAGGTATGCATTAATGGAATTCTAAAAGAAGAATTCAAGATCGTTGTTGAAAAAGGGCTTACCCATGCCCTACGTTATCCTAAATTTTTCAAGATCAAATGGATCAAGATTGTGCTTAGCTGAGTACATAACATGAAAATATGTTTGGAAGGGGAACCAATAAAGATAAGCAAGGCAACAAATCAAAGGGTAACTAGGTACCCTACATTGGATTGACCAAAAAGAATAAGGAGTAGAACTAAGAATGAGATTGAAAACTTGACCAAGGTGAAGTGAAATGGTCATGGAATGTCAATAGATGGTATTAAAGATCCACTAATTGAATTTGATGTATGTGTGATTGCACACAAGTTCTATCAATTGAACAAATTAAACTGTGTACCTTATGTAGTAGTTGATTTGGACTACAAAATTGTGAAGCAAGATCAATCATATGACATTGTTGAACTATAGTTGCATCAACTCATAGAAAACCTAGGATCAATCAAGAAAGCAAAGAACTCATCTTGTAAGTTTGGCTCTCTAGTAGTTTGTATATTTTTCAATGTACAAAATTATTTTCCTACCATTAGAAGGATTGGATGGGATAGAAATAGATCTTTTGTGGAACAATTAAATTACCTAATAGATAGGTTGGGAGAAAATTTTGATGTAGTGATGCACAACTATTTTGAAGAGTTTAAATCTAAAATGAAGAACAAGATGAGGATTCCAAAGTCTTTTGTAGACAAATATTATGATAAAATGTATTTCATGGTAGACATAGATTTTGTGTATGCATAGGAAGTATTACCAAGGATATCATGTCTAAGTCCAATGCCCTATGAGGTAAATGTAGATGATGTTATGGCTAAAGTTACTGCACTATTGGTAGAAGATATTGATGCTAGTGCCGAATAATTTGGCACATACAAGACTGTTATAGTCAAGCTAACTATAGATACTAGTATACCTAAGGTAGGAAAGGAAAGGAAAATAAAAGTTTTCAAGGCTAGTAGGATGGAACAAGGAGAAGGGTTTGGACAACCCTCAAAGGCTAAGGAAGGCAAAGGAAAAGAGCTTGTAGTTGTGAAGCCAAAGGCCACAACTAGAAAAAAAAGGGTTGTAATAATTAAACCTAAGGTGAAGGAATACCTTTAGAAAAACATGCAAGAAACACTGACACCACTGAAGCCAAAAGGAAAGGTGATCATCACCAGAAGAAGGTCAGCACAACCTCTTGTTGAGCTAGTACTAGGAAGCCCATCAAAGAAAAGGAAGCAGGTAGATGTGCAAGTCAAACCAACAAGAAAACTAATCATTGCATAAGAGGAGGAAAAAGATGAAGAAAAGTTAGATTCTTATGATGCCAACAAACTAAAAGTATTGAATAGACTCCCTCCAATGTTTTTGGATCAGGTATGTGAAAAAATGGTAAAATCAGCAAGTACTTTGGCACTCAAAGACTTACAATATGATTCTCTGAGAAATGAAGATCAAGTTAAACATGAAGAAGTTATAATTGATATGTTACTTAAGTTCAAGCATACACCCATGGAATTGGGAACTAGAGTTCCAATAGGATTGTACAATGGAGTGGATGCCAAGTGGAAATGGGCATTGACCACTGAAAAGAAAATAAGAGAAAAAAATATTAGCACAAGTTATGCCAGATTTGGGGAAGACACTCATGTCTATAGCCCTTAAATATTTTGTTAAGAAGTTTATGCCAAGGAACAGGACATATAAAATTTTGAAGAATAAATCTCTTGAAATTGAGAAAGATAGTATAAGAGTATAGAAAGAAGCATTTGGAGTGCTTACTCTAATAGTAGAGGAGAGGGAAGGCCAGGATACTATAGTATTTGAAGATGATTACAAGAAGGAAGTGGCCAAGCTGACATCAAAAATTGAAGGACTTGTTAGTTGATATGAACAAAAGGACACTTTCAAAATTGAAGATGGCACTGACACCCCTCCACCTAATCCAAATGTACTAATTGAAGGGAAATTCAAATTCTGATGAAGGACTCAAGAAAACTCTATACAAACCCAATTTTTTTATAGATAGTTGAATATTCAGTCCTTGAAGTCAAGAAGATTGATGATATTGTAGTCACACTAGTTATTGAGGTTGTAAGTGTTGAACAACTTGTTAAGGCATTAATTATATATGTGCCACCAATATGTATGAAAATTTTGAACAAGGATATAATTTTTGAGAAATATTCATGCACCCAAATAGTAGAGGAAAAAGTCACACTAAAAGAGAAAGAGGCCACTCAAGATCTTATTCAATTTTTGAGTGAAAAGGTTGTTGAACCTACACATGTAACACCTATGAAATATGTGTTATCTATACCAGTGCAACAACCTAAGGAGAGATCAAGTGAACAGGGGAAACAATTCTAACTACCACTACCAAGTGATACACCCTTCAGATCTTAGGATGCGACTCATGCAGAGGAGGATGATGATGAGTCAGTGAATCTTGATCAGGTAATTACATTACCTAAATATTATTTGAATAATCTTACTTTAGAGAAAATGCAAGAATTGCAAGTCTTGTTGAGTTGTAAGGAAAAACAAGAACTGAAAATAGAGAAGAAGAGAGGATAGGTATTACATACCATCAAAGATATTTTAATAGATGCATTTGGAAGTATAGATGTAAAAAATCATCATCCAATTTTGGACCAACTAGTATATGTGGTTGAAAAAATTTAGACAGATGATATAGAGACAAATGAGAAGTTATTACAATGGTTTGAAAGGAGAATGGAGCATAAAGTGTTACAAAAAGTATGGCATGAACTTAAACAACAAGTTGAGGTTTCTACATCTATTACACAATTGGAAACAATTTTGAACACTATCAATTCTTTATATGTAAAATTGTGTGATATAGATTTCTTTACAGTGGATACTTCATGCTCATTAGAGATATTGCATGCAAGCATGAATGCTCATGTTCATTTTTTGGGAAAGAATGTGAGTTCAAGCTTATTTTCTTACAACTAACTTACATTCAATCAGACAAGGTTAGCCAAGCTCACAGCTAAATATGTAGTGTTAAGGCATAAATCAAGTTGAGGTTTCTACATCTATTACACAATTGGGAACAATTTTGAAGACTATCGATTCTTTATATGTAAAATTGTGTGATATAGATTTCTTTACAGTAGATACTTCATGCTCATTAGAGATATTGCATGCAAGCATGAAGCTCATGTTCATTTTTTTCACAAGAATGTGAGTTCAAGCTCATTTTCTTACAACTAACTTACATTCAATCAGACAAGGTTCGCCAAGCTCATAGATAAATATGCAGTGTTAAGGCATAAGTTGGCATTGATTCAACTTCAACTATTGCCACATATAGAACTAATTCAGAAGGTAATCTCTGTAGCTAGAGATATTTTGAAGAAAGAGACAAAAAATTTAGACATTGTAGGATTTATTGAACTAGCTGCCAAGCTAGAGATTCAATTTCATATTTTGGAAAAGATACAAGAAAGATAGAATATTGGCTATGCCAATATTGTGGCAAGTCATACATAGCTTTTTGAGGAATATCATCTCACCCCAATAGCCCCAGGTTCCTTTAGTGAGAAATACAAGGGGGGATGATGATAAATGAGGAATATTGAGAAAGGATGAAAGAAAAAAGGTGAGATCTCCAATAATATCAAAGGGGGAGATAAGAACAGATTGAACAAAATCAATTTTTAATTTTTTTTGGTCTCAAAGAGGAGAATACATTTTGAACAAAATGATTTTATGACAAAGTGCTTTTGCCACTAATGTCAAAGGGGTTGATTGTTGATCTATAAGTCTATGTTGTCATTTAGTGTCCCAAAACTTAGTCATTTGCAAGTCATTTACTAGGCAAGATTACAAGGTCATCACTGTGACTGACTTATCTAGTAATGGTTGAACATACAACACTTATACTATGTGAGATAGTGATTATCGAGCATTAAGTGGAGACCAAGAAAATATGTGAACCAAGGAATATAGTATGAGCTAAGAAATATAATGAAGATTGGGCATATTAAAATCTTATTAAGAGCTAAGAAAATAGACAAATAGAATCCGAGTAATAGCATGAAGGTTTATGCATGACTGAGTGTCAAAACATTCATATGCCGAGTAATTCTATTTTGATATATGAGTTTTCAATGGAAAAAAAACATATATAAACCATTTTGACCAATATTTCTATGACATTTTATATTTGTAGAGCTAGAACATATGTTGATTATGCATCATTACATAAGGTAATGATCCCTAGGCATACAATTCAACCAATCAAAAAAAGGGATATAAATAGAAAAAGATGATGAAGTTTAAATCATTGATCAAGATCTAGAAACTTCACATAACATCTATTTAAGGAGGATTCTAACCCTAGAATCATAAAAAATAACAATGCATAAGGGATATGTGCATATGAATGAGTGAAGCAAAGTTTTCAGAGGTAGATCCAGCAAAGAGCAATCAGAGTAGTGAAGGACTAAAAATATTTATCAAATTAGGAGAATCATATCAGAGATAAAAGAAAGAGAAGACCCAAGATCAACTTGCAAAGAAAACTAAGGGTTAGGTACTAAATGAATTATTTTGAAATTGAGACAGGGTAAATCTCTTAATAGAGTGGCCCTAATAGGCCTATGTAAATCTCCTAATAGAGTCCTTACTTTATTGTGTGTAATATCCTTTAACAAGGTGAGACCTAATAGTTGTTTAATCTTTCAATAGGATAGATCCCTCACAAGGTAGATCATATCTTATTGTCAAACATTATAACCTTAACTGGCTAACTTTATTGTTATAGTAGTGAAGATTTATGGGTTCCATCCCCACACCAATTTTACCTTCATCTTGATGTGTTTCTCGGTATCAAATTATTGTGTTATATGTTGAACTGTTATGGATGTGATATATTGCATTTATGTTTTAGTATTATAATTTTATTAATAGATCTATGAAATGATTTGGATATGAATTAAAGGAATTGCTTTTATGATAAAAATTTAAGATCCTAATTCACCCCCCCTTTCAGTATCTTGTTTCCCATATACTTATTCCAACAATAATGATTACCATTTCCCCTTTGTATATTATGTTCTCTATTTTCCCCCTTGTTTTTGGTGCTCATGGCTTAGGGGTTGTTAGGGTCATATTATACTTATTCAAAAAGGATTTATGAATCTATAAAATTATAGCCAATGCATGATCCCAACTGGATCTGATAGATTCCAAAAATTCTATCTTGATCTATATCTAAGCAACTAGATCCACTAAAGGTTTTATTGTAGAGAGATATAGACATCTCTAAACTAAATATTTTGCAATTGTTAGTTCTTTATAAATCACCTCCAAATGAGGTATCAATGTAGATTGAATAGAGATCAATTTAGATCTTATGTTGTAATCTTTATCCATTAACTTGGCTAATATGATCCCTTGTGCAAAAATCAATCTATTGAAATGAATGGAGCTTGAACTTGTATCCATGCTCAAAGAATGTATTGTTGACTTCAAAAATTTCTAAAGTTTATAAATAGACTATTGATTCTCTAAGGTGAAGAACCCAATATCACAAAGCTTCTTTTACAAAGAATGAATATTTTTGTATAACTTCCTCTAAAGTATGCACAATGGTGGAAAGTTTAACCTATTTAATAGCAATTTCTATTGAAACTTTCTCCAAAACTTTAGTCTCAAATTTCTTCTTAGACCACCTCATGAGCTTTTCATTTGCCTCAATATCATCATTGTTGACCTTGTCAACAACATGAACTAATTGATCTATGATAGGTGTCTTCTCATTAAAATTATGAATCTCAAATGCATTAACAAAAATATCCTTTATTTCATGCAATACCTACCTTTGCTGATTTTATCTTCTTAGCTCCTCTTTCTTTGTCTTCCTCTTCAATAGTTCTTGCAATATTTGTATTTGATCAAATGTTATAGTCTTAGGGTCATACTTAGGAATTACAATGACCTCATCTAGTTACTAGCTTTCCAGATGTCTTAGCCTTCTTCTTCATTTTCTTTGACCTTGGTGTGGTGAAACTCACAATGTAATCTACAATTATGTCACTTCAACACTTGGCCTTGGCATCTCTTGACCTATAGATGCAATCTCCTCTTGAGTAGATACAACATTTTGTTTAGTTGTAGCAATTGATGTTTCACTTGATGTGGGCACAACAGTTGGCAATTACACTAATGCTTGTACTGCCACTTCCTCTTTAGGTTCCTAAGCTTCCTCAATCTTTTGTGTCTTGGAATCCTTTGTCTCTAGTTCTTCTCCTTCATCTTCATCAATTACAAGATGGTCATGGGCATTGGATGTAACAGTTTAATCATTGCCTTGCCCTATTCCTCAACACTTACATCTTATCAACCTATGTATTCAATTGCAATTGTAGAATGAATATATGTAGAATCCATAGTTGGTGTACTTTCAATCCTAAAATAATCTTGAATTTGTATTAGCACTATATTGATGCATGGTAGAGGAGTGTCTAAGGTTGCATTTATGAGTGCTTCACTTTTGAGTTATTCCTCAATCAAGACATTAATATTTGTCTTTTTTTCATTAGGGATGTCTTCTATAGTGACAACATCTTGTTGTTAACTTTCCTCCACCTTTCTTCTTATTTTCTACTCCAAATTATTCAGCTCATCATAATCTTCTTGATTATCCAATTTCATTATTTTTCCTTCATTTTCTTCTTCTTCTATTATTGGAACTAACAACCCAAATGCCTTTTTCCAACCTAAGGTACTCTCTTGCACTGCATCTTATATTTTATTTTTCAAAAGTTTATAAGACCTTTTCTTAGGCATAAACATCTTTACAAAATCACTTAGGGCAATAGACATGTATGTCTTCCCTAAATCTAGCATAGTCTAAGCTAATGTAGCTTCTATGATTTGTCTTTCAATAGACAATGCCCATTTCAACTTTGTGTCCATTTTATTATATAGTTCTTCAAGGATTGTCTTTCTTAACTTAATAGGAATATATTTAAAATTTATCATCATATGTAGCCCTACTTTCTCTATCTTTTCTTTATCTATCTTCTCTAAAGAATCATATTTAACTTGCTTAAAATCTAAAATTCCTGTTGAATTTTTTATATTGTCACATACCTAATCAATATCTTGAGGAGGTTTCTTGGGAACAATTTGAAACTAGTTCATATCATCTGACTTTGTCATCTCTCTTCCATCCTCTTCATCATTAGGCATAACGACGAGTTTCCTCCTTAGCTTCTACTTTTGATCTTGCTTGGTCCCTTTGGTTACTTGTTTCCTGTTTGGTGGGGTCTGTTAGAAATAGATAATATTGGGGGGAAAATTAGTATTCTACAAACTTTTTCCCACAACTGAATTACTTTATAACTTGCATATAAAAATAAACCAACAATTTTTAATAGTAAACATAACCATGCACATAGATTACTCATAACACCATTATTTGTTAACTAGGGAAACCCTAGCCAAGGGAAAACCTTGGTGGGGATGATACCAACTAAATTATTCATTAAAAAAAGGACCCTATTAAGAATATTGACCCTATTAGGAGTCTATGAAGTATACATAATGTCTTGAGTCCTTGTTAGGAGACTAGGTCTTGTTAGAAGCCTCAACCTTGTTACGAGTTGGTAGAACAAATACATTGTATGCAAGAAGAGTCGAGTGCCCTAACATACAATTATATAATCTAGTTCTTCACAAGAATAGATATACATACAATTAATGCAGTACAAGGTAGGAGAATCCTGAAGGGAGATGTCCTAGCCCCCAGAAAATAGCCACACAATGGAAACACAATAATGCAAGATTTGAAACCAAATCACAATAATTTATTCATAGATATAACTAATTACATGCAATGTGTCAAGCTGTAAGGCCTTCCTACTTATGACCAAATACAAAGAAAGTAATAGTTTTGCAAGATCTCTTAGGATCCAATCCAAACCCTAGCTAGTCTAGATTGACACTCTGGTAGAAACCTCCAAGAAGATCCAAACTTTTTCTCACAAGCTCACCAAGTAATCTTCTTGTTTTCCAAGCCTTAGCTACTATCTCTTCTCCAAAATTCACTCATGTACCACATCCTCTTCTCCAAGATGGATGAATAAATCAAAATCCTATTGTAAACTGCCTCATATTTGGTGCTCTATCCACAAACTTAGGAAAAACTCACTCTATAGATTCTCTCCACACTCAGTCCTCCTTCAAATAAATGAATAATGACTAAGGACTTCACCACAATCCCTACTTATACCAACCTAGGCCACAAGTTGGCCCAGTACGCGACCCCTTATATTAAATACTTGAAGAGCCACAAGTTAGCCTCTAATAGAAATTAAATATCAAATTCCTTTAAAGGCTTACAATACTTATTAAATACACTAAAAATAATTAACCAAGAACCAAATAGGTCCACTCAACTCCTCTAAAATTTCTTAGTCATGTAGGATAGCCAACTACCCTAGGATGCTCCTGCATCGAACTCCTTAGGTGTGAAAAGAAAACTATGTCCCACACTTTGATGCCCACTTTAAAAAAATCCACAAATGTCTTCATCTTCACCAAAGGCTTCCATTCCAATAGGGACAATAAAGACAACATACAAATCATCCACATCTGCATCACCCTATCAAACACTAGAATCTCAACCATCCAATCAGCATGCTCACTCCCATGAACAAAGTGAACATAATGTTTCATCAACAAACCCTTATCCATGTCACCAACTAGTTAATCTACACCAGCAGCAATAAACTCCATATCAGTAGCAATATGTAGATCTCTAGCAATACATTCCAAACTCACAACACTAACCATCTCATTTCTTAGAACAAGATGCTCCGCAATCTCCATGTTAGACTCAACCAACTAATCATGACAACCAATCTCTATCCCAACATCAACAAGGTTAGGAATATCCTTAGCAATAGCCTGTAGTTACTCTATAGGTTCTATATTAAGCTCCATAAACTAATCAATCAGACCAAAATCTTCCACCTTGACCTTGTGATGTCATCTTCTCTCTCGAACAAGTCTTCTACCTGGCTAGACAACTCTCTTCCATATCGGTAGACTCCAGCTCCAAAAATCTCTATGAAATGCAACCATCCCTCCCTTAATTTTATTAACCAAACTAACTTCAAATTAAGCAAAAATCTCAAAAAAAATCCTCTCCACCACATCATGGAGATTCACAATCACCTTATGGTCCAATCCTCTTAGAGGCATCTTCCAATATTTTTGCAAACCCTTTGCAACAAATTGCTAGTAGATCAATCTTCTTGAACAAGATCAAACTTCTATCTTTGCGACCATAGATCCATTTACATGTCCTCTCAAGGTCTTGGTGAAAACTACCTCAACTTTGGTGATCTTTCTATACACTCAGGAACAACCTTCTCTCTGGTACCACTTGATGCAAGGCAAGGTGAGAGAATCCCCAAAGTAAATATCCTAGCCCCTAGCAAATAACCACACAACAGGAGAATAAATAATAACATAGATAATTAGATCTAAAATAATGCCAACTCTCATAATATAACCATAAGATTTACATGAAACATCCCTAGCTATAAGGCCTTCTAGGTTATAGCCAAATACATAAGCAATTACAATAGTAAGTCTTCAAGATCCCTCAAGATCCAACCCAAACACTAGCTAGTCCAGATCCACACTCAAGTAGAAAACTCCAACAAAGATCTCAACTTTTACTTGCAAGGCCACTAAATAATCTCATTTTTTTCCAAGCTATAGCTACTAGCTCTTGTCAAACTTTGTCCAAAATCCAAGTGTAAAATGCCTCACATTCAATGCTTTATCCACACACTCTGGAAAACTTCTCTCACTCAACTACTCCATCTTCCATGCTCTTCCTCAAGTTGGATACCAAACTCTCTATGACTCACTCCCCTAAATGAATTTATAAAATATTCTATAAGACCCCCTACTTATACCAACCTAAGCCACAAGTCAACCTAGTAAGCTACAAACTAAATATCCCTTACATTAAATACTTGAAGAGCCAGAAGTCAGCCTCCAATAGAAATTAAACACCAAATGCCTTTAAAGGCTTACAATACTTATCAAATAAACTAAAAAAAATTAAGCAAGACTCAAATATGTCCATTCAAATCTACTAAAATCCCTTAATCATGCAGGATAGCCAATTACCCCAGAATGCTCCTACATCAATAGTACTTTCTATCTTCTATACTTCACACTTTCTCTAATCAAACTTTAGCTTCACAAACATCACATAGATCACATATGTCACACAAATCACATGTCACATATGGCTATTGTTCCATACTTATCTTTACAAAGTAAGATCTTTACTTATACCCCATATCTTAATAATTATTTTCTCAGTTAGCTTTCATCTCTTCACACACTTTACATAATATAAGATAACTTATGGAATAATATTCACATAGTTGGCTTATCATAACTTAGTAATTATTTCATAACCAAAATAATTCCTTAAGTCATACAATCAAATTCTATATTATGCTTTGTTTTGTTCTATTAAATACCCACATTGGTATTTCAATCATAACTCAAGTTGGATTGTCTATACACACTTGCACTTTGGTACACATCATCATCATGATGTCATATAAATTTCCTTAACTTTTCATGGGCTAACTCTTAATGAGTCATCTCTACACATCACAATTGTTCTTTGTGCTACTACAAACAGCCTAACACTTAGACAATTTTCTATCTCTAAATACATAAATAAAATTTTGAATATATGTTGCCATAAATGACAACCACAAATACATCTATCTATCCATATTGCCAAAAACCTCCCCCTTTGGCATTGATGGAAACATTTGGAAAAATTGACGAAGTCCCAAAATGATGTCATACATGGTCAAAAATAAACAAAAGTAACAACACAATATTGCCTTCAAAACATAACAATTGTATTCATGTTTTGATGAATCATTACATTCCTTATATCTCCTTTACATTGTTACATAAGTACATAAGTGTACTCCCCCTTTCATATACAATACACACAACTATAGAATTTTCCTTCTATATAATACTCCTTGTTTGACATCAATGGAAAAGGTGTCAAAAACAAACTATATCAACAAAAATAGGGTGGACTATTATTGATCAGCTTGATATCCTAGAAAAATAATCTACATATACAAGTTTTTGTCTTTCCACTTCTATCTTCCAATTATCCTTTACTATATCTAAAATGTGCATAGTGCATAAGATGCTAATTCAATTGTGCTCAATTCAATATAGGCAAATTTGTCATAGTAATTCTTGCTTGTAAGGAATTCCTCTAATTGCCTCTGCAAAATATTAATTTTTGCTAAGAAAAACTCTCTAAGACTAGAAAATCTTTTATCTTCCTTCTCCTTATCAAATTCTAATATTTTGATCTCATCATGTATCTTCTCAACTTCTTCTTTACAATCCTCAATACTAGTTCTGGGAGATGTAACTTTGCAGTGAGTGTTACAAGTTCACTCAACTTTCCCTTTATCTGGTTCTCAAAATCAATTAGGTACTTGTATGACAGTGTGTACTATCCATATAGTCTCTTCCTTTCATCATTGAGCTTTCTCAGTTCCTTGATTCTTCCATCAAGTTCTATCATATTGTTTCTTACATAAGTGCATATTGTGTCAAATAGTGATGCATCATGCTTCACCTATGCTTGTGTTGTAACTACTTCTACTAGAGTCATGAATTTGAACTCCTTGGCCTTTGACTACAAGTCTTGATTTTCTATAGTTGAGGTAACTATATTTTGTATTATGCCTAAGACTTCAGTTAATGTCTTCTCTAAAGACTTTTCTTTATTTGTTAGAAATAGATAATACTGAGAAGGGTGGGTGAATCAGTATTCTACAAACTTTTTCCCACAACTAAATTACTTTATAACTTCCATATGAAAGTAAACCAAAAATTTTGAATAGTAAATATAACCATGCACATAGATAACTCATAACACCATTATTTTTTAACTAGGGAAACCTTGGCCATGGGAAAACCCCAATGAGGACGATACCCACTAGATGATTCACTAAATAATAGGATCTTGTTAAGGATATTAACCCTATTAGGAGTCTATGAAGTACATATAGTGTCTTGAATCCCTATTAGGAGACTAAACTTTGTTAGAATCCTCAACCCTATTAGGAGTTTCTTCAACCATTTTAGGAGTTGGTAGAACAAATATAATGTATGCAAGAAGAGCCCACTACCCTAAAATGCAATTATATAATTCATTTCTTCACAAGAATAGATATACATACAATAATTTATGTCTTTGGCACTTCACACTTGCTCTGATCAAACATTAGCTTCACAAATATCGCATAGATCACATATGTCACACAAATCACATGCCACATATCACTATTGTTCCACACTTATCTTTGTAAAGTAAGATCTTTACTTATACCTTGCATCTTAATAATTCTTTGCTCAATTAGCTTCCATGTCTTCACATGCTTGACATAATATAAGATAACTTATGGAATAATATTCACATAATTGGATCATCATAACTTAGTAGTTATTTCATAACCAAAATAATTCCTCAAATCATACAATCCAATTTTCTGTTATGCTTTGTTTTTTTCTATTAAGTAGCTGCATTGGTATTTCAATCATAACTCGTGTACTACTATTCATACACACTTACGTACTGGTACACATAAGCATGACAATGTCATAGAACTTTCCTTAATTTTACATGAGCTAACTCTTAATGGGCCATCTGTACACATCACAATTTTTCTTTGTGCTACTACAAACTGCCTAACACTTAGACAATTTTCTATCTCTAAATGCATAAATAAAATGTTGAATATATGTTTTCATAAATGACAACCATAAATACATCTATCTAGCCATATTGTCAATAGGGAATTTCCCTTAACTTTCTTGGTTACCTTTGTTACCCTTTTCTTTGGCTTGCCAACTACAAGAAATGTTTCCTTAGATCTTAATCTTGTGACTATTCTTTGGTGTGTAGAGGTAGGAGGTGTAACACTTTTCTTTAGATTCCTCTTTAGCTTAGGATCTACAATCACAATTTTCTTCTATTTTAATGCCTTTGGCTCAAAAACCACCAACTCTTTACCTTTCATTTCATCTTCTTTGTCCTACTCATTAGTTTCCTCATCTTCCCCTTTGCCTTTAGTAATCTGTAGGGGTCCTTCCCCAAGTTTTCCTTCAAGATCTGCAATCATCTTCTTTATTTTCCTATTCATCTTAGGAACTTTAGTTTGTATTAACATTTTGATCTTTATTTTTTTATAGATGTAGAATGGCACAAAATTCTTATATACCTTTTTAGGTAGTACACTACTACATATATCTCATTAATGTTTACCTCATATTTCATAGGCCTTAGCCATGCAACCCTTGGTAATATAGCTTGTGCATAGGTACAGTCAATTTCTACCATGAAAAAAATGTCACCATAATAGTGGTTAACACTTGACTTAGGAATCCTCATCTTGTTCTTCATTTTACCTTTAAACTCCTCAAAGTATCCATCCAAAATAGTTTCAAATTTTTATCCTAATTTCTCAATGAAATCATTGATTTTCTTGGTTATTGGTTTTGTCCTATCCCACACAACTTGTCCAATAGTAGGGAATGAATTTTGCACATAGAAAAATATAGACATTGGGAGTGATCCAAACTTACATGAAGTATTTATAGCATTCCTTGTGGCTCAAGATTCTTAGCTAACTATATTAGTTGTAGCTTGGCAAGGTCATAATTGTGGTCCTTCTTCACAATCTTGTATCACTAGTCTATTGTAATGCATGACACACTATTCAGTTGGCTCGATTGATAGAATTTGTACACAATCACATAAACTAAAAATTCAATAAAAATATCAATGATGCCATCTATAGAAAGTCCTCAACCATTCCATTTTTCCTTTGTCTATTCTTCAATAACATTTCTAGCTAAGAAACACATGGTATGTACTTGTTCTAGGGTAAGATACCTTGTCACTCAATGAATTGTTGTCTTGTTTATCTTTACTAGCCTATTCTAGAGCCACATTTTCATTTTGTATACCCTTCTTAACACAAACTTTACCAATCAACTTTTAAAACCTTAGGAAAACCTAGGGCATGGGTAAGCCTTTCTTGACAAACAATCTTGTTCTCCACTTTTAGTACTCCATTTTCACATAATTTTTCATAGGCATTTCTAAGTTCAAAATCTCCAATTTCCCCTATCTTGCACATATAGCATGGCCACATGTTAGGTTTACTTTAGTGGTGAATATTCACCAAATGGCTAATCTCACTCATCAGGGACCCTGAATTTGGCAAAAAATTTGGCACTTTTTGGGTGGCGACATTGCCTGCAGTTTATGAAAATTGGAAAGCATGCTTAGACCAATCACCAATACTGATACATAATCGTTTTTATTTTTATGATGACTTCACCAATGGAATCCAATCTTTCCATATGGTAAATTAAATGTTTTCACCCACAATTTTAGAGGTGTCTTAATTGATGGTCACATTCACCAATCTAGTGTAAAACTTTAAGTCAGGTTATAGGTAAAGTACATATATTTGACAAGTGTCTCTATTCTTGAGACTTTCTTAGGAAATTTCAATCCTTCCAATATTTGGCCTGAAATAGATTATACTCTGGAAAAGTGTCGTTATTTTGGAAACTTTACTTTAACTTTTCAGCTCGAAATAGGATTTAGATTGTTGATTTAGGATCATCTAATGGTCATCAAATAGGATTATTCTATGTTGTATGATAAAAATTTATGGTTTCAATATATTCTTAATTTTGGTCATGATTTTCTAAATTAATTAAAGATTCACCACAGTTTTACAAAATTATCATAGGATGGAAAAAAATTGCTAATTAAATTAAATTTTTTCCTATTCTAAAAAAAATTGCCAATTCAAATTGATTTTTTGCCCCAAAAGTAATGTTGGATTTTCCACCGTTTTATATATTTTTCCAAAGGGGGGTTTCTTAATGTTATCACTACAACATGACATGCACCATAATAACTCTAGGAGGAATCGATGACAAAGCTCCTAATGTGTCTCAAGTTATTGCAACTTCTAGATATGCCCTAAATTTTGGTGGGGGCATTGATTGTTCCTCAAAATTTGTGCATTGTTTTCTTTCAAGACTTCCTTTTCACTATCAGATGTAGATGACACGATTTTGAACTAGGGTTTCAAAAATAATTGAATCAACTTCACAAAATAATCGAACTCAATTCACACACTTTACTTCTTTTCATAATTTATTGACGGCACAATATAGATTCTCACAAAATTTTACACAAAATACTCTTCCAATCATTATGTAGGCTATTTGATCACTTGGTGAATAAAAGTGATCTTAAAAAATTGATATATACCTTCAATCAATCAAATTAGATCTTTAATAACTTCTTTGTACTATAATGGGTTCAATACAATTGTCTCTACCTCAACATAAGACTTGGTTCTCAATACCTTCCTTCCATCACTCGGTCAAAACTACCACTCAGTCTTTGTTTCCATGTTTGGCTCAGTCAACATATCAACTTGGTCTATCTAGGAGCCCAATTCACATACCAATATTTAGTCACTATAGACACTACTACTGATACTCAGCATCAATTATGCATATGGTCTCTTTCCTCAGTGATTGCTTCAAATTTGTCCTATGCATCTTGATTCATGCAAATATGAAATTTTAAAATATCTTATATTAGGAACTAATATATAAAGTAATATTCAAATGTACAATTCTTTTTATACCTTATTTTCATAGTTAGATGTAGTGTGATCACATGATCCATTGGATTGGGTGAGCTTGGCTTCATGAGTTCAACTATTGCTTTCTACTTCCTTCTTTCTCTAGTTTTATTCATCACATTCCTTGTTTTTTCTTCATCAACTTTTCATTTTCCCTTATTATGTTCATTACTAGGTGTTGGTGCTCGAGTCCGGCAGTTCTTGATCACATGTCCAATCTTGTGACAATTATAGAAAACTAAGCTTTCATTCATCCAACTCTTATATTTTCCTCTAAAATGTGTCTTTATACAATTTACTACCCATGACCATACTTGCTACAATAAAGATAGTTATGCCATGTGTTGTAATCCCAATTATATGAGTTACCTTGCTTTAATCTAAAATTTGAGAATGAGCATCTTAAGAATGAACTAGAACATGAAAATGAATTCATTAAAAGGTTGAAAAAACCTAAAGTAGTGAGATATTATGAAGATCTAATGAGATCACAAAGAAGACCTAATGAGACATCTAGTCTAGGCTATATTGAGTACATATCTAAGGAAGGAGAATCATTAAAGAGTGGAGAGAAAATAAATTCAAAGCCAAAGAAAAAACCTACATTCTATCATTGTGGTAAGTTGGGACACATAACTTTTTTTTGTAGAAGCAAGATTGATAAGCAAAATCCTAAACCAAAATTTAATGGATACTATTTTAATCATAAGAAGAAAGGACACCAAGCACATGAAGTAGGTCAAAGGCTATTAATATACCTATTACAACTAGATTTTAATGTCATTGCTATAGTTGTTAGAAATATGGACATAGAGCTCAAGAATGTAGATCCAAGGAAAAATCTAATTGGACATCCAAGAAGCAAGGGCATGCACCAATTAGCAATCTCCATATCCTTTCTATTGAGCTATTGAGTTGTAAGAAGCATTCTTTTGGCCATATCAAACTAATTGTGAGGAAGCTTTTGCACTTCATTGTTCTTTTCATCAAGCCTTATAGATGTATGATCTTTGTCCTCTTCAACTTTCTTTTTCTGCTCAATCACTTCACACAATCTTATTGACTGGATTTCATTTTCTCTCTTTAGTGCTCTTACCTCTTCATTCAGTGTGTTGTTTCTTTCCAATAGATATTATATTGTTGCATCACTTTCACTGGTATTTCCATCATCAAGTAGTCCTTCAGTGTCTTCTTCATATAGAGTGTCATTTTATTGGATAGCCAAGTCCTTTCTTTTCTTCAAGGATTTCTTCAACTCCTCTCCTATTGCTTCAAGCTATTGTGGTATGATCTGGATGTCAAGGTCCTAATTCTCAATGATATTTCTCAACTTATAAGCCTCCATCTTCAAGATCTCAACTCTCAATTTGTTAGACTTCCTCTAATAGAACAACACTCTAATACCAATTTTTGGAAGTCTTTATTAGGAAAGTAAAATACAAAGAGGTGGGGTGAATCGAGATCTATAAAAATTTAACTCTTTGAAACAAATCAAATAATTTAACCATTAACCCATCTCATATCAGCATCATGAATCATATAGCAGTAAATAGATATAGATCTATCTATACATCATTAACATGAAAATAAATATAAACTCATAACACAAAAGATTTGGTTACCTAGAAACCCTTCAAAGTGAAGGTAAAACTAGGGTGGGGATAAGACCCACAAATCTTCACTACTATAGAAATAAAGTGTGTTTGTTAAGGCTAAATTTTTTTTATCACTTCTGATGATCTACTCTATGAGGGGTTTGTCATGCTAAGAGCTTACAAGACTTATTCAGTCTACCTTGATTAAAGGATTTAAGCTTACGAATAAGTAAGAACTCTATTAGGAGATTTAAATAGGCCTATTATGACCACTTTATTAAGAAATTTACCCTTATTCCCTTTCTAGAATAAATCATTACATGATCCTTCAGTTAGCACTCTAATGTTAGATTATGGATCTTCTCTTTTTAGTTCAAATCTAATCTCCTTATATAATGTGCTTTGTTTTGTCCTTCATTTCTAGGTTGCTATGTCTAGTCTCTACTTTTGACTATCGAACATAGCCTGCCTTCACTCATACACTTGTCTCTTCGCTCTCTCCTAATCCTTCTTGCACGTGCACATGAGCACGCATGCATGTGCGCGCGCGCACACACACAGAGGATTTAGGGTTAGGACTCTCATTTAAATAAACATCTAGAGAAGATTCTAGATCATAATCAATGATCTAAATTTCTCCCTTTCACCACTTAGTCCTTCCAATTTTTTGGTTGTTTGATCACCTTGTATAGGGATCAATAGTCTTTGAAAAAACACATGAACAACTCCTTAGTTGTCTCTATAATCTGAAAATTGTGTGTAGAAGTCAGCCAAAATGGTTTACATAAGTGTTTGTGCCATCACAAATACATATGCCACAACTGGTTTACTCAACACTTGAGTATCATGACACTCAGTCACAACTAATATTCATGTTGTCCCTCAACCTTTGTATTCTCAGCACTATCTGTGAAACTCAACATGAACTAAATTTTCTTTGTTTGGTATATGTTAACAATTGATCATTTCTTAGTATATACTAGCACTTGGTCCATACTATGGTGCTTAGTAACCTAAGACTTTCTTAGCTTAGACTAAAATATAAACAAGTTTAAATGTATTTATTTGACCTTTATTGGGTGGCCCAATCATAGTGATGACTGACCAACTCTACCTAGGAAATGACTAAGTTTTTGACACCAATAGGAAACATGACTTAGAGATCAATAGTAATAACATGTAATACAATCAAGTATAACCTAATCAAAATCAACCATCCTTAAACATTGTAGCTAAGGAAGAAATTAAGCTTGAAAAAATAAGTTAACTTTGAGTATTTAATACTTTTAGACTAGGAATCAAGCCTTATTTTTTGATGTTTAAGGTATCTACTCAAAATTAGTAAATAGAGACATCACTCCTTTGGTAAGTTGCAAGAGAAGTTACTTTGAAAAGAGAGGACCACTTTATTTGAGTTTTATTTAGTAATTACTTCAAATTGCAGTGCATAAATAATGTTTCAAAATCAATGAATTGGAGACATTGAGCAATTTTTAACAATGTCATTGAACATGACAACACACAATTGGATTTTCCCATTGGATGCTAATATCAGAACAAGTAGTAATCAAGTAAAACACACTTTCCTTTCAAAAAGAGTTTCACTATGACTTCAATACCTCAAATGTGCAACATGAAGGTTTTCTGATAGAGTGAAGATAATATGTGAGACTACTAGACCTTAAAATTAGTGTAGGTAAGACCGAAGGAAACTATAAATTACCTTCTTTTCAATACTTACTTCTTACCTACAAACATAATCATTTCAAAAAGGATTTCTTTTATAATGATGACTTATTTATTTATGGAGTGTTCCTACAAGTAGCAAGTGTGGAAGAGTGGATGAGATGGTTAGTTGGCTTCCTCCTTGAAATTATCTTTCTTGGAGTGGATGGGTGGAGAGCATTACATAAAAGTGACACTAGATTCTATCTCTATCTCTCTCCTTCTTTCTTTATTGTGATTGTATGTTAAAATAGGTATCTATTTGCATCGCTATCTCTATTTATCCATATTTCTTCTTTCATATATCTTTTTTCTCTATCCTACTGCTACTTTCTATATTTTGATTTTGTAATAAATAAGAGAAATCATATACAATAATGGGTTAGTGTATGATGACCTAAAAGAAAAAATGGTTATCTTGAAAAAAATAGAAAATGTTCTCAATTTAAAGATCTACCACAAATAGATCTTGAGACTAATTTGACAGGATTTTTTGGAAAATAAACATGTATGCTCTAGGCATATGAACCTATATACAAGTTTTAAAAATAATGGAGGTTCACTAAAAGGCATATTTGAATGAAATTTATATTCCAAGTTTTCTCTCAAGTTTCATTTTGATTTTACTTCTGCAATCCTTAACTATTGAATATATATTACTAGGCATGATTCTTATTTTCCTCTTGCTCTTTACCCCCTCCTCCTCCAACTTCATATTCTTGTTCTTCTCCTTATGCTTCTTACTTTCCTTCTTCCACTTCATCTTCCTCTTCTCCTCCTCTTTCTCAGTCTTCTCCTTCTCCTTCTCTACTTTCTCCTCACTCTTTCCTCATTATTTTTCTTCTTCATGTAATATTAATCCTCTACAAGCAAATAATTTTAATTTGTGAAAAAAAAAACTCTTCCATTGCCTAATCACTATGAAATATCTAGCTCATGATAGTTATATATTTTCATGTATATAGCCTAACCAATACTAATCTCAGTACTAAATTAATGAAAATAATTATTTTTTAATCATTAAATATTTTGATTTACTCAAGTGATTTATCTTAAACCATGTTAATAGATCTCTCTCTCTCTCTCTCTATCTCTATCTCTCTCTCTCTATATATGTATGTATGTATGCATGTATATATATATATATATGTATGTATGTATGTATATATATGTATAGATATATATATATATACATACATACATACATATATATGTATGTACATATATATATGTACATATACATATATGTATATATATATGTATGTATGTATATACATATGTATGTATGTATATACATATGTATATACATATGCATATACATATGCATATATATATGTACATACAAATATATATATATATGTATGTACATGTATATATGTATCTATCTATATATATATGTATGTATATATGTATGTATATATACATATGTATATACATATATATGTGTGTATATATATATATGTGTATGTATGTGTGTCTATATATGTGTATATATATGTATATATATATGTACATATATATATACACATATATATATATATGTACATATATATATATATATATATACACACACATATATACACAAATATATATATACACATATATATGTATATCTACATATATATATGTACATAAACATATACATACATATATATATATATATATGTACATATACATATATATATATGAACATATATATGTGTGTGTGTGTGTGTGTACATATATATATATATACATTTACATGTATATGTACATATATATATATATATATGTACATATATATATATATATGTATATGTACATATATATATATATATGTACATATATATATATATGTATATATATATATATGTACATATATATATATACATATATATATATATGTACATATACATATATATATATATGTACATATATATATATATGTACATATATATATATATATGTACATATACATGTATATGTATATATATATATATATATACATATACATGTATATGTACATATATATATATATATGTACATATATATATATATGTATATGTACATATATATCCTTTACTCCCTCTCTATTTATTGATGAATTTCCCTCTTCTCTTTGTAGACTTCTATATTTATATAATCTTCTTTTTCTTTTTTCTTTACGCTATATATTTACTCTATATTTATTTCTCCATATTTTCCCTTCTCTATATGCCCCTTGATCCCTTTCTACCCCTCTCTACATCTTCATTTACTTACATGTCATCCTATCTCCTTCTAGCCCCTTCTCTCTCTATCTCTCCCTCCTTCCCTCCGTCTCAATCCTCATATAATGATCTTTATTCATTTCTCCCTCTACACCTCTTCTCATCCTTCCAACTCTCACTCTCCCCATATATGTTGTCCATGTCTATATGGCTATTTATATCCTCATATTATCTCCCCATTTCCCTTCCTATTTCTATTTTGCACTAAATATACTTCTCTTTATTTGTATATCTCTATCTCTATCTCCCTCTCCCTCTCTCTCTATATCACCTTATATTTCTAGCTCTTTCACACTCTATCTCACCATTTGTAACTTGCTAGAACTCTTTACATCACTATTCATTCTCTAATAGTGTAATGCCCCGCCAAGGGATCCAAAGAATTAACCTAGAATTTCATTAAGTTTAGTAGCATTTTTTTTTTTTCATAATAGTAAACATCACATATAACTTATGCACAATAACAGAAGCAATAGCAATGTCCATCTGAAAATAAAAATAACATACATAACAGATTACATTCTTTAAGATCCCTTAACGTTGAATTACATACATGAATCCATCTAGTACAACATCCTCATGAAATGATAAGTCCAATGTTTATACATTACATTTCAAATACTTAATCATCCACTGTACATGTCAAAGGGTATGACAAGCTCAAAAGAATATACATACATAGAATAAGGTACATCATCCTATACTAATCCATGATACATCAAAGTAGAGATAATCACATGATACAACATCATAGAAAACATATACATCCATCATAAAGATCAAACATAATAAACTAAGTTCACGGTTCCTCCCAATTGTCAATAGCATCATTAGACCATCGTGGATCCTAGCCATCCCTCTATGCGTAACATTCCAAATCACCGATGAGATCATCGGTATTACATAGTAGGAATGTCACTCCTAATAGATACAACATCATATGTAGAAGTAATCTAACATGAAAATAAAAGCATAAGATAACATCATCTAACATATGCTAATCATCAATGACAAAGGATACATATCCACCATCATGAAGGACGCATCAGCCACGATGTCTCAATAAATCTCAAAATGATAAGAGTGGAAAATACACTACCACCCGACTGCGTGGTACCTACGTGGTCCACTCCCACCGTGCTGAGGAGATAATCTCAAGTCCCAAACAGGCTATCAAAATCATGTAGCACATATCTCTATAATTCTAGGAATCCTAAAAGTATACTAACTCAAAGGTTCCAAACACAAAATTTGACATCTAATCCCAGAGGCACACAATGACATGTAGGAACCTACTATGCAAGCGGGAAAGTGTCATCGCAATTATCACGTACAAGTTACCCTAGCAGTTAGCTAAACTCCACTGGTCCATACTGATTTCATGCGGCCACTAGTATCCTCTCATACTGACAAGGCATACTACAGAATGCAAGGTCGCAACCATGCATCTCACTACTCCCATCCTAGCCTGTACAAGCACTCAAGGCATGGGCGAGAACAAAACACTTATCTTTTTAGGTTCATTCAGTTAGTATTAGGTGTGAATGTTATCACTTATTAATCCAACTTACAATGAGTTACCCTGGCAGCCTCTTAGGGCCCCGGCCCCCATTGCAAGCCACTTCCTGTCACTACATGTTGATATCCTACCCTAACGCTCATGGACTCAAAAATCTCAAAATCACAAAAGATAATCCATAAAATCATCAAATATGCATAAAAGCATCAAATCTCCATGAGCTAACATCCATAGAAAATCATGAACACAACAACTCTCTATTGGCAACTGAAGTATCACTGATAATCAAATATCCAATGGTTCTCAATAACCAAAATATATATATCTCAATCATACTGATCGAAGACTCCAAAAATGGTTGATTCAAACATGTCACATCATGACATCATCAAAATAAATCCACATTACAGTCCCATCATGGCAACTAGAAAAATAACCAAAGATAACTGATCGATGACCAAAAATAATGGTTAAGTCAAGTGTCTCATACATAAGAATCTCAATTATAACAATCAGTAATCACAACCATTACATAGAGCATTCCATCACATAACCATGGTTGGGTTTATAAAGATCGAGATTAAAACATCATTATGACATCACAATCACATAACTCCCAAGCCTCTAGTAGACGTCCTAAATTAGTCAACACTAGTCAACCCAAAACCCAAAACAATAGCATAAAGAATACACAATGTAGACACATGTTTTGCTTTTACAACTTCAATGTAGAGATCTCATTTTAAGTTTCCAAGTTTGAAGAATGAATGGAGGAACACATATATTGTTTTGAATAAAAATTTTCCTTATTAGAATTTAAAAAAATTCATTTTCCAATTAATAACATTTGTTTGATACATCCCCTACCCAACTATCAATTCCTTATTTAATAGTTTAAAACATTTAAATTATTAAATAGTTGAAAGTTATTAAAGAGTCACCTTATGAAAATAAACCATCAATATAAGTCATTGATCAAATAATAATTTAAATTATAAATAACACATTTACATATTACATATATACATACATACATATGTAAATACGTTTTCATTAAATCGAATCAACAATTTTGATTGACACCATATGAGAATCGATTGTATATAAACATTTTAACATAAACATTAATATTATTTTTGCATATCATTAACATCAATTAAACCCCCCCCCCCCCCCCAACTCATGTTGCGGTACGCATTACCTATGGTCACAGGCATTGCGCCGACAACGAGTACGTAGTACCCCTATCGCCCCAGACCTGCAACGGCAGGTCTCTGCCTTTCGCCAGCGTGGGGAAAGAAATGTGCCCACGGCATATAATATATAATATACTTTGTTCCATGCGATATGAATCGAGATGCGAATTAATAAATTTTCCACTGCGATTTTATTAATCGCTCAATTCGGTGCATTATATATAATTATACATAGGTATATATATATATATCAGTATATATATATATATATATGTATGTATATATATATATTTGAATTTTATAATAGATCTATAATAAATGTATACATATGCATATATATAAATATATATTTATATATATATGTATATGTATGCAGATCTGAATATATAACCATGTATGTTTTTTTTTGTTTTTCCTCAAAGATTATATCTACAATTAAGAATAAGATATCTGCATATAAAGTTCTCCAATTAAATTAATCTACCCACATTGAGAATGAATATAAATATGAAACTTCTCAGAAGATATATGGAAGACACGAAGAAGACAGGGAATGCATGATGCAAAAATAGCATAAGCAAAATCACAAGAATCTACCCAGATTCTGATGCTAAATCGCTCTTCCTCAGAAAATCCACAGAGCAAGCTCCTCCCTTCTTTAGAATTCTCGAGTCTTCCAATGCTCCAATTTCTCTCCCAATGCTATGTCTAAGCTTCTATGAATGCTTGAATATAAAGAGCTTTCAGGAAACATCTAGAATGCTTCTAGAAATAGCTGGAAGGTGTCACCAACTAAGCATGGGTCTTTTCCAACCTTCAAGATGAGGCTTAGGGTTGTAGACACCATGTGCTTAATTGATGCACTAACCCCCGTGTTGTTGACACTTGAGAAATAGAGAAGTGCGCTAACTCCCATGCAAGCTTATAACTCCAATTCACTTTTTAATATAATTTTTATTTAAATATTTATAACTTTCATTTTAACTTTTATAACTTTTATTATTATTATTAATTTTAATTTCTAATTTTCTTTTATTTAATTCATTTTCCTCAATAATTCACATTTAATTAATTACAATCAAAATATCAAATAACATGATATTTTATATTAATTTTCTCAAATAATTAATTTATTAATTAAATCTATTTATTAAGACTTAATTAATAGAAAATTCACCATAGACCTCCAAGATAAAATATGAAAACCCATCATAGAGCAAATCACTCACAATCAGTCTAAAGGGTTAAAAATCACGAATCATGTCATCCGACACATTCGGCGGGTAAAATATCCAGATACTTGTCCTACCTCACTAGGACAATTGGTTTAAAAGTTTGGGATTTGGACTTGAGAATTTATCTCCCTTCTCTTATCATTGAGATAGTATAATAAGGTATGCTCATCCTGGCAATTCAGGGAAGTCGATACCCGGTACTTGCAACCTGCAAAAAAACCATGCATGTACATACAATATATATAATGCTAAGCTAAACAGACAATGGCAGGAAGTGGTGCATCGTGTAGATCCCGACTAAGCAAGTGACTACGACTCCCTTCCTTAACCAAATCAGAAATGCCATACAATAAGAAAACACGCACACCATACACATGCAAGTATGGGGTAAGTATCCATAATAAAACACATAAGATAATAAACCATCCATCTAATCATCAATAATAACTGAAAATAGTATAATGATCATCATGTATGCATGAAATGTAAAATCTAAATGATCTCATCATATAACCACTGAATCCATAACACAATGTTTGATAGTGTCAAAACAATACCACTAATCCATCAACATAAAACTAGTCTATCATAGTCTGAAGATAATAACAATGTCCAGAAAAGATGTGAATGAGGGTAGGCACTACAAATAGATAGTATCTTCTATATATGGACCTAAGTCCTTCATGTACAAATATTTATGATCCTTCCAAACATCTAAAATATCATATAATATGTCAATCAATAAAGCATTGTATGCATAATTTATAATTACACAACAAAAAATACTTCTAACATTTTTTTATAAAAATTTATATGACACATATAATATACATTTTTCCATTCTTAATTGATAGACATATTTACAAATAGAACATTAAGGAAAATAAATATTTTTTAAAAATATATGTTTTATTTTTAATAAACTTACAAATTATGTTGGGTGGTCAATTATCTTTTCTTTAAATTATATAAAAATTGGTCTTTATTACTATTATTTGCCCTAATTATTAACTATTATCTAGCATTTTTACCAATCCTTCAATTAAGTCGTCTCTTTTTTAATATTAATAGATAGGTTATAATTAGTAATTCTCATGCCTTTCAAAAAAATTATTATGTGATCCAAGACTCATTTGGACATTGATTTTAATTTTGATATCACATACTTCTAACAATAATTTTATTTTAATGGGTCGAAGCCTAGATTAATTATTATTATTTATTGAGATTAATTATTATTATGTGTTAATTTGAGTGGATTCGAACCCAAGACCTCTTTGATGAGAGGCTCACAAATTACCGTTGCATTATGGTCTCTTGCCCTACTTTTAACAATAATAATTATTGTGTAAATAGAATAAAAAAATAATTTATAAATATCAAAAAAATTAATATACTTTACAATTAAAGTAAAAATATTTTTATCATATTTTTAGAAAAGAAATATCAAGTTTAACAATTTAGCGAAGCAATGTCTTCAAAATATTGATTTAAACATTAATTTTAATTTTGATATTACATACTTTTAATAATATTATTATTTTTTTAAATAAAATAAAATAAAAATTAACATCACATACATAAATATGTTTTAATAATTAAAACTAAAATAGGCAAGAGTCTACAACACAATGCTAAATTGTGAGCCTTTGTCTTGGGTTCAAGTCTACTCAACCTCATTAAATTATAATTATAATTAATTACAACACATGATAATATAATTAGTCTTGCCTTTAGCCTCTTATCAATCAAAAACAAATTTAAAATAAATATAAAATATTTCCACCGTATTTTTAAAAATAAATATTAAATTATCATCAACATTTTGCAATTCAACAAAATATTGTCTTCAAAAATAATAGTATTATACCATATATTACTTTTCAAGTGATTGAGTATAGCAAACTCTTTGATCTTCTTCACTCTTTACTTGTACCTAGCATAGCTACTTCTCTCATGTCAACAACACTTACACTATCATTGTATCCCACTCTTTGATCATCAACACATGAAATACATAGTTCAACAAGAGCATAAGAAATCAAAAAGACTAATAACTAATTCAACAAACTTTCTAAAGCCAATTTTGTTTAGATGACAAAAAGAGGAGAATTGATATTGCATATATTTTTTGTAATTACCCAGTGGTTTTATTTACCCTCGAAATACTAACAGTGTCTTGACCTCCTATTTTATTTTATAATTTTATGATGCCCAGAGATCATAAGTTTTTTAATTTAAAAGTTTGTTAAGAGGGTTATGTGATATGAACAACTAAATATTGGTGATGAATAAAGAAATAGTATCAAGCTAATCCACATCAATATGTTGAAACCAATTACTATGCTAAAAAAAATTACTATCTATCTAGATTAATAAAGCATCTAAATCTAAGTCACATAGAGAACAATTTCAAATATATAAGTTTTATAATTGCTTCATGAGCTTTCGATAATACCAATATAATTCATATTGAAGTAGGAAAACAAAGAATAGATGAAATTATAACAAGGAGAATGACCCAACAACTAAGCTACCATGTGTATGACAATTGTGGCTTGAATTCTTTCTAACTTTTGTATGAAAACCATGAAATTCCTACAATTATTATCATCCGATTGCCTTGATCATACTCTCTATTAAATTCCAACTGCATAGTTCCCATAATTCCCAATGTAGACTCTACTAAAAAATTAGATAACCAAAACAAGGTGGTGGACTTTGTTGGAATCAATATATGGGGAAAAAGATACTAAGAGGGGGGTTGAATCAAGATCTTAAACTTTTAGCTTCAAAACCAATAACATAATTCCATGCATAATTCATCTCACGGATCTATCATAAAAATTGAAATTCTTAATCATAAATGAAATGCATCACATCCATAAATAGTTCAACACATAACACAATAACTTGGTTACCCAGAAACACTTCAAGATGAAGGTAAAACTGGGGTGTGGATGAAACCCACAAATCTTCATTGTTGCAACAATAAAGTTAACCTATTAGGATTACATGTTTGATTATAAAATATGATCTAACCTATGAGGGGTTTTCCCTATTAAAATCTTAAGAGACTATTAGGTCTCACCTTGTTATAGTATTTTACACTCACAATGAAGTAAGGACTCTATTAGGAGGTTTACATAGATCTATTAAATCCACTTTGTTAAGAGATTTACCCTATCTCAATTAATAATAACTGATTCAGTATTTGACCCTTAGTTTTCTCTGTAAGCTAATCTTGGCTCTCCTCTTTACTATATCACTAATATGATCTCCTTATCTGATAACTCTATTCAATCATTCACTACTCTGATTTATCTCTATCTATTCTTCTTTCAGACTTCACCTTCACTCCTACACATGCACGCATAAGGATACATTTCCTTATCTCTTCTTCCTTCTTCATACACTCATATCTTAACACACACATATTGATTCTAGGGTTAGAATCCTCCTTAAATAGATGTTCTATGAAGGTTCTAGATCTTAATCAATGGATTGCACTTCATCATCTTTTTTTGTTTACATCTCATTTTCTAATTGGTTGAATCACACACCTTGGGATCATTACCTTCTGCAATAACACATGATCAACATCTTAGCTGGCTCTTCAAATATTAAATGTCATAGAGAATTCAGCCAAAATAGTGTCATGCCCAAAATACAAGGCAAAAACACACAATTTTTTATTATTAATAATTAAACTTAAATTGACTAAGTTGATAAGCTCAAAATTAATTAAAAATTAATTTACATTGCAAGGCGGATACAAAATCTCTCAACAAACTTTTAAGGTTGCGACTCAGTCTGAAACATCATAAAGAAATAGGTTGAGAAATTTAAAAGTTCATCACTAAATTAATTAGTTAATTTAAACAACTAGTTTCAATTAACTAAAAGACTTAACATTTTATTAATTTTAAATACTCTTTAGATATTACATCCTTCAAATGATGGAAAACATAATTTACAATAATTTTAAGTCCTATTAACTTAACTCGAGCATACTAACTTACCATTCCATCACAAATTCTAACTTTAAATTTTCTCACTAACACATTTAAACAAACCACATCCTTTCTAATTAATATTACTTCTCATCTAATAACTAACTAAATATAAACTAGAAATCTAATTATTCAAATTTCAAAATGTTTAATCTAAAGCTCTAACTCACACAATATAAATAAAATTGTAAAACTAATACTAATTACATTTAACATATACTAATCACAATTAGTAATATTAACATACGAAATTAAATTGTTAATCATAAAACTTAAATCACAAATAAATAAATATAATATAATAATAGTCATTACTAACATCTCTTTAAAATACTAATACTATTTAAAAAACTTAACTAACTTATACAAACTAACTTAAAACATGCAAACCTAAACTAATAAAATAACTTCACTACCTTTTTAAAAATTCCTAACCTACTACTAGGCTCATGTGAGCCTTTCTTTAACTTAAAATAAAAGTAATCTAAAACTAGTACAATACTTGAATATTTTAAAACTTTAACATTTCAGCCCAAGCAGCCCATGTGGGCATATTTATGAAGCTCCACACCCCACCCAAGGAGTTGTATGCAGACCCAAAAAAATTTGCCAAGAAGGATAGGCATGGGCAAGTGGTGGAGTGTAAAGTTGAAGCAAACAACTTTTCTTTTTTTTTAACATACAAACCTGTAGCACATTCCCTTAATAAATCTCATTGGTCGGTGCTTATATCAGGCAGTGATGAGGCATAGGATCCCAAGGCTGTTCATAATTCATTGACAACAAAATAAATTCTCATGAAGGGCAATAAGGATTAAAAGGGTGAGTAGAAGTTTTAAAAAAAAATTAAACAACTTGCACTTACCTTGCCAAGTCATGAGGCTATGAATTCTATGGAGGATGTACATGGGTTATGTCACCATAAATGGTTTTGACTTGTTTTAAACCCCACCCTGTCCCTCTGTCCAAATCTGACGCCTAAAAAAAATGGGTGTAGTTATTTCATAAAGTTTGTTTGGTAAGAACTTTGGCTTTAGAATATTTGAAAAATTAGATATTTGTAAATAGATTTATCTTTGTTATTATTATTCTCTTTTTCTTTTTCTTTTTTCTTTTATCTAAGATTTAAAATAAGAATTTTACAGAGAATATTCTTTGTTACCATTTGAAGTACAATTCACTTGCCCATACAAAATCTAGAGGGCTTATTTTGCTCCTGGGACATTTTTTTTTTAAGTCATTTTTTTTTTCTAAGTGTTGATTTTTTTTTTTTTTTTATCATACATTTCAATACAAGGAGGTGTGCATATTTTGTTTCTTTTTTAAGCCTCTTTTTTTTCTCAAGTATCAATCTTTGTTGCAACAAATTTTATAACAAGGGTGGTATATTTTCTTTCCAAATTTGATTTTACCAATTACTTAGTTTAACAAGGGGGATTGAATAATTTAGTTTATCAACAATGTAAGATTTGTTTGTTTCCAATAATCATATTATGAATCAAATTTTCAACATAACATACTTTCTTCCTTAACATAATTGAACTTGAAATCTTCATAATTGATCATCACCACCTAATCTATTTTTCCATACACATATACATGAATTGAAATAACATAAGATATAATTCAAGAGGGTTTTTCAATCTTTTCTCTCTATTAATTAACCTGGTTCAAGGCTCCATCGGGAAAGAACCAATAAGAAAACCTGACATCCTTGCCAATACATCAAGATTTAAATACATATTTTTTTGCGTAATGTTACAATTCAAGTGAATTCTCTTCCAGGTCCTTCACAAGATATCCTTTCCAATATCTTCAATGCATCAAAAGAATCATGGAGAAGATGAGAACTGGCTTGGATGTAAAACAACATAATATGAAGAACAAATCAAGCATGCATCTGCATCCTAGTTTTGCACAATAGGTTCAACATTGAACCAGACTAGGGGGGAGGTGGATTTTTCCAATAGGATACGTCAATCACCATACCATAACATAGCCCTTTCGGGGCTAAAACTCAAAAAAATTTGTTCTTCTTAAAATGCCCTTTCGAGGCCAATACAACAAGGATTTTCATTCCTTCCCTTCTTTAAGAATTCAAATTTTCAAACATGGTATCTGATGACAAGTAGGGGCCCATAACACCCTACCCTCTTTCCCTCTTCTCACCATGAGAGGAGACTCTACACTATTGAGGTCCAACTAAGGCCCTTCCCCCATACATGGCCACTTCTTCCCTATCCAAGGGTGAGTAATGCCAAAACAATCCCCATGAAATCCCCTCAAAATTTCAAAGCAAAGCATAAGAATGACATCTAAGAAAAATTTAATATCCCTCCCAAACAACCTCAACATACATACAAGCAATACAAAGAACAACACAATTCCTTATGCATGAATCAAAGCATGAACAATATGAAGAACATGATCAAAAGAGTGAAGAACCCTACCTTCACAAAAAGTTATGGTAAAATGGAAAATTGAGAAGAGTTTTTCCTTCCTTTTCTTCAATCTTCAAAACTTCTCTCTAAAACTAGAGATTGGGTAACAACTCCCAGAACTTCTCCAAAATGCATCTAAATATGATCCTAACTCAACTAGACTTTAGGTAAGCCCAAGGTGGAGTTTTAGTCACCAACTCATGAATGAGACAAATTAATTTTCACAATCAACCAAAAGTAGGGTTTTTGAGTGACCCTAAAAGTCAACCAAAGAGGCTAAGGGGGTGGAAAGTACTCCCAACCCATACCCTTACCCGTAGGGTACTTAAATTTAATGTTTTTAGGCCCTAAAGACTTAACTAGAACCAATCAAAAGCTAGGAGAATTTTAAGACTATATAACAACCTTCGAAGAAAGGCAATGCAAATTAGCACAAATAGCAAGGGGTTCAATTTCGTCTTTCCATTAGATTTCTCGATTAAATATCTTGCACACTAATTGCACACATCAGTAGTTCAAGAAATCACATGCATATATGTAAATTACATATCAAGAAAAATCATGTAAATTTAAAACATCCATCTTTCTAATTAATCAATAGTTTATCTCATTCTACTCATATTTTTGACGATTAAAATTACATAATCAAAGTGTTAGTTCTACATTCATTTACTTCATCATTATACATGTTCATAAAACTTTAAATGACAAAATCAAATATTTGAAAGTAAAGCATCACACATCATAAAATAGCATGATAATGTTTAGTGCATCAAATAGTGTCCTGACATATCGAGTCATGAGTATCAAAATAATAATGTATCAACTAAGCTACAATGGGTCGGGGCGAGGCCTCACAAATAGTTTACATATTAGTTTGTGTCATTGCAAACTTATATATCAAAACTAAACTACTCAACACTTGAGTGTTCTGATGCTTAGTCATGTAAATATCTTCATGATGTTACTCAGCTTCTATATAATCATTTACTCAGGTCTTGATAACTTGTTAACATGATCAATCTCTACTATATTTCTCAGCTTGTTCATCTTCTCAGTCGCTATTGAATACTCAACAATCACTATCCTACTCAATATAAGCTTTGAATGCTTGGCCTTTACTAGATAACTCGATCATAGTGATGACCTTGTAATCTTTCCTAGTAAATGGCTAAGTGTTTGGACACTAATCGGCAACATAGGGTTAGAGATCAATAATCTCCCCCTTTGATATTAGTGGAAAAACACTTTTTCATGAAATCATATATTTCTCAAAAATGAGTTCTCCCTTTGATACCATAATGAGATCCTATAAAATTTGATATTTGATCTTTGATTTGCATATTGACTCTCCTTGTCTTATTATTTCATATACTTGTCTATCATCTTCATCTTCATTGGCCCTTTTTTTTGTCACTAATAGAACTTGGGGTTGTTGGGAAAAGTTGATATTTATCACAGAATTGTTGATGACTTGTCACAATATTGGCATAGCCTTTATTCCATCTCTCTTGTACCGATTCCAAAATTTGAAATTGAATTTCTAGCTTGGCAACTAGATCAATGAATCCTACAATGTGTGAAAATTTTCTCTTTCTTCAAAATATCTCTAGCAATAGAGATTACCTTCTGAATTATCTCTATATGTGGCGCTAATTGAAGTTTAATCAATGTCAACTTGTGCCTTATCTCTATATCTCAAGTTGTGAGCTCAACTAACCTCTTTTGACTGAATGTCGGTTCACTATAAGAGGATGATCTTGAACTTGCATTATTTCCCAATGTAATAACATTATCTCTTATATCTGCATGCAATAGGTCTAATGAGTGTGTATTATCTATTATAAAGAAATCTATATCACACAATTTCAAGTATAAAGAATTGATGGTCTTCAAAATTATTTCCAACTGTGTAATAGATGTAGAAAGTTTAACTTGTCTCTATACAAGTTCTTGTGAGACTTTTTGTAACACTTTATGCTACATTCTTCTCTCAAACCATTCTAATAACTTATCATTGATCTCTATGTCATCTGTCTAGATTTTATCGACTAAATACACTAGTTGATCCACAATTGTATTTTGATTATTTACATCTATGATTCCAATGTATCTATAAAAATATCATTAATAGTATGAAGTACATGCCTTATCTTCTTCTCTCTTTCAACCACTCTTGTTTTGCCTTATGGCTCAACAAGGTTTGCAATTCTTTCATTTTCTCTAGTGTAAGATTATTCAAATTATACTCAGGTAATGTAATTACCTCATCAAGGCTCACCGACTCATCATCTTCTTCACCTACACGTGTCACATCCTAAGATCATGAGGGTGTATCACTTGGTAGTGATAGTTGAAATTGTTTCCCCTTTCCACTCAATCTTGACTTAGGATGTTGCACTAGTGTAGAAATAACCTGTTGCATAGGTGTCATATTTGTTATTTCTATAGTCTTTGCATTCAACAATTGAATAAGATTTTGATTAGCCTCTTTCTCTTTTTGTGTGACTTCATCCTCTACCGATTTAGTGCAAGAATTTCTCTCAAAATTTTATTCCTTTTTTAGAATTTGCATAAAATTTGGTGGTGTATATACAATTAATGCCTTACCAAGTTTCTCAGCACTTGTATCCTCTATAGATGATATGACATTAACATCATCAGTCCTCTTTACTTCAAGCTTTAGATATTAACCTATCTGTAACAAAATTGGGTTAGTAGAGTTTGCTTGAGTCTTTCATTAAACCTTGAATATATTCTTCTATAAGTATATTTGGATTAGGTGGAGGGGTGTTAGTGTCATCTTCACTTTTGACTATCTATTTCTATTCATACCAATTAACAAGTTGTTGAATCTTCTCAGTCAGCATGGCCATTTTGTGTTTGCATTCATCTTAAAATTATATGGCATCTTGGTCTTCCTTCACTTCCATAGAGTAAGAAATCCTAATGCTTCTTTCCATATTTGAATACTATCTTGTTGAACTTCATAGATTTATTTTTCAAAACTTTATATGCCCTATCTCTCAGCATAAACTTCTTAACAAAATATTTAAGGGCTATAGACATACGAGTCTTCCCTAAATGTAGCATAACTTGTACCAATATTGTCTCTCTTTCTTTTCAGTGGATAATTCCCATTTCCACTTAGCATCCACTCTTTTGTATAAACTCACTAGAAAACTAGTTTCCAATTCTAGAGGTGTGCACTTGAACTTTATCATCATGTCAATCAATGTGCCTTCAAGCTTAACTCGATCATCATTATTCAAAGAATCATACTGAATGTCTTTAAATCCCATTATGCTTTTTGATTCTACCAGTTTTGCACATACCTGATCCACATTCATTAGAGGGAATCTCTTTGCTACTAGTCTCATTAGACTCAGTCTTTTCTTCATCTTTCGCCTCCTCTTGCACAATGATTATCTTTCTCCTTGGATTTTCTTGATCTTCTATTAGTTTCCTCTTCTTTGATGGACTTACTATTAATAGCTTGGCAGGAGGTTATGCTGACCTTTTTCTAGTGATGATCACCTTGCCCTTTGGCCTTAGAGGTGTCACAATTTCTTGTATGTCCTTCTTGAGGTCAGCCTTTACTTGAGGTTCTATAACACCAACCTTTTTCTGTTTGGTGGACCTTGGCTTGATAACTGTAAACTCTTCTCCTTTTCCTTCCTTAACCTTTGTGAGTTTTCCTAACCCTTATCCTCATTCCTTCTTCCATCCTCAACAATTTTTCTCTTTTTCTACTTCCCTACCTTAACTTGGTAGGCTTTTGCACTTAGCTCAGCAATAATAGTCTCATATGTGTCAAACTGCTCAGCACTAGTATTAATACCTTCTATGAAGATTGTAGTAATTGTTACAATTAAATCATCAACATGTACTTCATAGGGCATTGACCTTATCCATGCTACCCTCAATAATACTGCATGTGCATACACAAAGTTTGTATCCACAATAAGACATACTTCATCATAATATTTGTCTACAACTAATTTTAGAATTCTCATTTTGTTCTTCATTTGATTTTAAATTCTTCAAAGTAATTGTCCATTATAGCTCTAAAATTCTCTCTCAATCTTCTTATTAGGTCACTGAGTTGTTCTATAGTAGTTCTATTCCTATCCTATCCAATTGTTCCAATGGTAGGAAAATAATTCTATATATAGAAAAATATGCAAACTAATAGGGAACCAAACTTACAAGAGGTGCTTTTTGCTTTTCTTACTACATCTAGGTTCTGTGTAAGTTGGTATAGTTGCATCTTGGCAAGATCATATAATGATCTTTCCTCACAATTTTGTAACCTAAATCAAATGCAACACAAGGCACACTGTTCAATCTGCTTGATTGATAGAATTTGTGTGCAATCACATGAACAAAAAATTTAATTAATGGATCATTGATGTTATTAATTAACATACTACAACAATTCCACTTTTCCTTGGTCAAGTTTTCAATTACATTCTTTGTTCCAGTCCTTATTCTCTTTGGTTGATCCAAAGTAGGGTAACTAGCTACCTTGTGAATGATTGCTTTGTTGATCTTGATCATCCCACCTTCCAACCAAATTTTCATATCATGAACTCAGCTAATCACAATATTGATCCATTCAACCTTGAAAACTTTAGGAAATCCTAGGGCATGAGTAATCTCTTTGTTAGTAATGATCTTGTATCCATCCTTTAGGTTTCCATCAATGCATAGCTTGTCATATGCTTCTCTAATCTCAAAATCTTTGATTTCTCCAACTTTACATGAATAACATGATCTTAAATCTTGAACAGACAAGATTCCAAGTGGAATTGATGATAAAACTCCAATATCATCAATGGTTTTTAAAATATTTTCTAAATTTTTGAAGTTTGATAAAAGATTTTGATCATTCCTTATGATTTGACCACTGCTATCCTTCACCATTTCACTTCCTAATGTCATTTCATACTAGGGTTTTAAACAAACTTTTGCAAATATATTCATTGAAGTTTTTACTCGATAATGAGACTGATACTCACTTCACTTCACAAATTTATTGATAATCAACTAAGATTCTTTTCTCTAGTCACTAAAATCACTTCAATCACCTTGAAATCTTCTCATGAGCTCTTTGATCGCTTGGTGAGTGCAAATGAACGTTTAAATTCAATAAATACCTTCAATATTTCATTTTTAGGTCTACAATTAATGTGTTTGTACTTATTTGGTGTATGATAGCTAGCTTGGTCTTCATTTTCAGCTTAGTCAAGGTTATTCACTCGGTCATAACCAATTCACTTGGTCAATATGTTATCTTTCCTTGATAACGTAGTCTATACTGCAAGGCTCAGTCAATATAGATTGTATCACTGGTGCTTAATACTTTATGATTTTCTATTTCTAATAGTTCTTAATTCATCTTTATTTATGCATATTTAATCTCTTTCATGCTAGGAACTGATGTAAAATATAAGATTGAGTATACATTTCCTACATATCTTATTTCTTTAGTGAGATGTGGTGTGATCACCTAGTCCATTAGATTGGGTGATCATAGTTTCCTCTTCTCTACTACTTCCAGCTCTTACTATTTTAATCCATGTTTTATTTCCTTTAGGTTTTTCACTTCCATTGCTTGGTGTTCGTATTGATGTTGTGGTATTGTAGTTCCTACTAATGTGTCCAACTTTGAGACAAATTAAATGTACTATCTCTCCATTTAACCATTTCTTGCAATTTCCTTGTAAATGTGTTTTAATAAAATTCTCTAGAATGTGTCCATACTCTCTACAATAGTGAATATTGTACCATGTCTTGTAATCTCAATTGTCAGAATTTCCTTTCCTTGCTGTAAGTTTGTAATGTCATGTTTGGGGACATTCACCTATTTACCTTTAATTTGTATAAGTTTTATAATATTTCCTTTTGATGCCCTTACCAACATTAATATTCGGTATATATATTAATAGAAAGAGTCACATCCTTTTGTAATATTAATTATATTATATTAATAATAATATTAATTATATTATATTAATAATAATATAATTATATTAATTATATATTTATATTAATAAGCTTGGTTATATTAATTAATATCATAAGATATATTATATTAATAATTATATTATAACATATATTATTAGAATAATATATGGACTCTATATATTATATTATATTATAATACTTTATTAATATAGTATTACTATATTAAAATATATCTTAATCATAATATCATTATCTACTATATTAGATTATTATTTCATTTGTATTTTCATATTACTATTATAATACAATATATATAATATGACATTAGTATATGAATGTAATATTACTTATAATATAACATTACTTATAAAATATTTAATATTACTATTAATATTACTTTATATAATACTTATTTATTATTTAAATTATATGTCAAAATGGGGATATCACAGTCCTTCCCTCTCAAATTTTCTTGTCCTCAAGCAAAATCTTTCATACACAAGATCCTTCATAGATACAAAATGTATTTGCATAGAAAAGGCCTAGAAGATTTATGAGAAATACATCTTTAATGAATGAATATATGAAGCGAACAAAGTAGTCACATGAATACATGAAAGCACGAAGCATACATGATGCAAACAGATGAAAACATGAAGCAAACACAATGCAGATAGATGAAAAATTCATGTTATGCAATTCCTTGATTGTGAATCTGCAACCAAAAAATAAAATCATTAGTACACATTTATATATAAATTTTTCTTTTTAGGATTTCCTAATATCAATCCCTTGAGAAGGTATTTATGGTCTTAATTTAGTGACTTGTCAATCAAAATTATAGTTCATTTATTAACTCATCATTTTTTGAGTACGAGAGGAGAAACTATAATAGGGTTCCATGTTACCCAATCATGGGCCTCACCATTCTCCCTCATTATTGTTATCTCTCTCCAATCATTATCTCCAAGATAGTGCCTTTTTATGATGTACCCTAGGGTATTCACTCCATCGTAGGCCTTACCTAGCACCTTCGAGTGGTGTCACCTAGCCCATTCCACCACAAGCCTTATATTATCTTGCAAGATGTTGATCTTAAATAATTTAGTTAGTTTTACTTAACAACATTATAATCTATTAAACCTTTAGTTTATATTAAAGCATGGAGAAGAAATCTACTTATTCTTTAATTAACCATTTCAAATCTAAATCTCCTTTATATATTGCATGTATAACTAGATCTCATAATATTAAATAAGTGATATATGAAAGTCTTAATCATGTAGAAAATGGAATATTACATTAGTTTTCAAAGGGTTGATACCTATTGATTCGATGATCCACATGTAATGTCCACAATCATAAAATTAGTTAATAATTCAAATCTCTCTAAAAATTAATGTTTAATATACCCCTCCTTTGATATATTTTGTATATTTCTCTTCCTCCTTTGTTGGACATAATTAGCTCTTCCATCACTTGGATTATGATTTGATGCCTTACTAATTTTGCATGTCCTCCATATTTACCATTGACAATGAATATAATTTATTGACTATCAATATAGAACCTCTAGCGATGTGTATGTTTATTATAAATGTGTGCATCCCAAATATACATTCACTTTTGTTCAATACTTAGTGGTTCTCAATTGCCCAATTTAAAGTTCCATGGTAATGCCTCAAAATTCACAAATTCATCCTTCTACAATATAAATGGTTTTTTTTTTATTAGATAAATAGGTTTTACAGGGATCCTAAAACCCGAGAGTTAAAACATAACAGGCTAAAAATAAGTATTAGAAGCCCAGCCACAAAAGTAACAAGTCTAAAGGCTGATAATAAGCACTAGGTCCAACCAAATAAACAAAGGCCAAAGAAAGGCCAAATAGAAAAGACAAGACAAATGAAATAGACAAAAGCTAGAACAAAAAGCCAGCCAAAAAGGAAAAAGACAGGAACTAATCCTCGATCTTTCTTTCTAGCTCCTGCATGACCTAGGCAGCCTCCTGGCCCATCTAGTTCTCCTCAGCCTCCTACTGGTGAGTCCTGTGTTCTTCCTGGTCCAAAGTAGAAAAAGTGATACCAATGGTATTATCATCATCAGATCTGGCTTTACCTCTATCCTTTCCATCCACATCCCCCTACATTCCTCTATCTTTAAGCTAATCAGTTAAAAATAGAATGTTGTTATTCATCGAGTTGAGCAGTGAGATCATCTAGCTTGACAGATTGTGATTGTAATTTTCCAGGTTGTGGATCCTCCTTTTCACCAGGCTATGCCTATCATCATAATTTGTCCCTTTCTCCAGGCCCTTTAGATTCCTAGCTCCTTCCATTTGAACCACCTTCTCCTTAACCTCCTCCAGCTCATGAAAAAGCCACTTGATTGACCTATAATTGTCTATCATGTTGTTGTGGGCATTGATCAAGAGGTTCATCCTAGATTCCCTGGCATTATCAGAGATTGCCACAATTGCAGGGTTAATGAGTTCTTCAAGACGCGGTTCCTCTTGGCTGTCCACTAGGATCTGGGGGTTCATCACTTCTCTAAAAATACCCATTTTTGAAGTCCTCACATAAAATAATATAAGAGGTTTGTTACTCATATCTATCCCATTTATTTTATTCCATATATTTATGATCATGTGCTAACTGTAGCTATCATTATGCTCAATTTGTAGCATTAGTGGTTCAAAATTTTTGGAGATTCATGATACGAAACTCATGTATGTATTCATCTTCTCTATGTTTTGTATGGATTGCAAGAATCAAACTTGTCATCTATGGGATCTCCTTATAACTTTGACCTTGTATCATTAATGTTTGTTTACACTCCACTTGAAGTACCCTCGATGATGAAGCCTTTATGTCCTTATCTCTTTTGACTCTCGTTAATAACATTTTTCCTACCTTAATTATCTTAATCCATATGGTGTTGGAGTCAATGCGAACATTATACTTATATGCTTCTTAATGTAAATGTTAAAACCAATGTTATTTAGTAATGTTGACGTGTCGCCTTGATCACAATCCTAATATTCTCCTTCGTCCTTGTTCCACATCTTTTATTACAAATGCACTTTTCCATGTCTGCTCACATCCCATGGAATTTGGTTATAATGATCTCCTTGCTTTAATATGTTTCATCCAATGTGACTTTTGATGATCTACCTTGTTGTACCACCTTCTTTTTATTCCCCAATGTGATTCAGTTAATGTCCCTTGAGACAAATACAATAGATTGTAGTATTTGAAACTTAGTAAATGCCAAAATCATTAAATGCCTCTAGTTCACCCTCTAAATTATTTTTCTCTTCTGTGAATCCATCATTTCTTTATCCAATATTGTATGTATATCACTATTTCCTTCCCTATTGATTGGATCAGTATGGATATCCATTTCCTTTTTCCCTTGAGATATATCTTCGACTTTGATTGGTGGAACCATTTTGTTTCTCACAGGTGTCAAAACTTTATCCATTGATAATCTTTGAAAGTCTCTCAACACCTTGAGACCTTCTTTATTTTATTATTCAAATACATTTAGCCAAAGAATTCTCCTGTCTCTGTTATTTTTTATCCTAACTCTTTATGCTTTTCAACAATCAATTCCTCTAGCTTTTCTCCCTTTTTAGAGTCCATCTCTACAATTCTTTTTTTACTTTCATTAGGCACTTTGATTTTCTCCTCCTACAATTTTAGGAGAGAAGTTTTTACTTCCTTCATTTCAATACTTTAGAACCAATGCATTTTTTCTTCTTCTGTGAAAATATGATCTTTTAAGGAATTTCATTAATTACCACAATTTATGTCCAAAGCATACATCTATGAATGCCTTTTAAGCAATCTTTCCATCCAACTCTACAATTGTATTTGATAAGTGATCTTCCTATTTTCTCTAGACCTTTTCTTATATAGTACTCAATTGAAAGATGATATAATCTGAAGATTTTTTTTTCATTTTCTTCAATACTATCAAAAATTGCAACATAGAAATTTTTGGGTAAGAATTTTAGACTAAAATATGTTTTCCATGATTCTTATATTTCACCTCTTATGCATGTCATTCCTATTACTAAATTTAGTTTCTTTTAACTTTAGAAGTCTCTTTCTTTGCAATTCCCAATGACCCACAACATGACCACCACCGAAAGTAACATCTACACACCGTTGCTTCTCATTCCTCAAATGCAAACAAAACTCTCCAATTTTACCATCTCAATCACTAAGATTTCTTAGAAATCCAACCATGATGCAATTACCTACACAAGCTTTCCTACCATTTACTTTAAAATTAATCTCCACGTTCCTTCTTGTTGTTGTTTGAAAGAAAGTGTGAATATAATCGTTCTTGTCCTTCACATTTCTCTCATTTATATTATAAATATTTATTTTATTTATTTTTTAATAGGATGGCAAGATCTAGGCTCTGATACCATTTGTAATGTCTCATTTTGGGACATTTACCTATTTACCTTTAATTTGTATAAGTTTTATAATATTTCCTTCTGATGCCCTTATCAACGTTATTATTCTGTATATATATTAATAGAAAGAGTTGCGTCCTTTTGTAATATTAATTATATTATATTAATAATAATATAATTATATTAACTATATTAATTATATATTTTTATTAATAAGCTTGGTTATATTAATTAATATCATAAGATATATTATATTAATAATTATATTGTAAAATACAAATTTTAATAATATATCAACTATATACATTATATTATATTATAATACTTTATTAATATAGTATTTCTATATCAAAATATATCTTATTCATAATATCATTATTTTTTATATTAGATTATTATTTCATTTGTATTTTCATATTACTATTATAATATGATATTAGTATATGAATATAATATTACTTATAAAATATTTAAAATTATTATTAATATTACTTTAAATATAACACTTATTTATTATTTAAATTATATGTCAAAATTGGGGTATCACAAAGTTTTTTGTAGGTGACCAGTTTGACTTCTTCTTACGTCTGCAGTCATGAGCTCTATGTGCACAATTTTGACAATTGTATCAGTGACCTTGGAATTTAGATACCTTTCTAGTTGTATCATTATTCTTTGATCTACATTCATGTGTTTGATGTCCTACTTTCTTGCAATTAAAATAATTTCCACTTGGTTTGGGTTTAGGAATTTGTTTACCATTTCTACTCCTACAAATGTTGTTTGTATGACCAATTTTCCCATAGTAATGACATGTAAGTTTGTTTTTAGATTTTGCATTCATTTTCTCTAAACTCTTTGATGATTCTCCTTCTTCAGCAGATGAAAATTTCTTGTTGTATCCAAGTCCAAAGGTGTCTTTTGTTCTAGGTGACTTCATCATTTCTTCAAACTGCTTGATTGCTTCATTTAGTTTTTTCAACCTTTCCATGAGTTCATTTTCATTCCTTAACTCATTTTTCAATTGCTCATTCTATATCCTTAGATTTTTTATCTCCACATCTTTTCTATTTTCTTTCTGATTCAAAATTACTAACTAATTTATCATGTTTATCATGTCTAGATGATTGTTTGTAAGCTTTTTTACTTCAAATGATCTCTCTTCAAGTCTACTAGCCATCTACCTTTTGTCTTCTTTAGCCATGAGCTTTTCTTCCATTGCTTTCTTCTTTTGTTAAATTTCTTCACAAAGTGTAACTGATTAAATTTCTTGTTATGTCTTGAGATCTTTTGCTTCCTTTACTAGGGCACTATTCTTCTCTAGCAACTATGTCATTGCTTCATCATTGTTACCAATCTTTCCATTGTCTATCAGTCCTTCTATGTCAACTTCTTTGTATTGAGTGTCATTTAGATAAATAAATATCCCTTTTCTTCTTTTTAGGGTTTTCCTTAACTCCTCTTTTGTTGCTTCTAATTGTTACAATACAATTTAGATTTCAATCATCTGATTCTCAATGATCATTCCCATCTTGTACACTTCCATCTCCATGATCTTATTCTCTCAATTTTTTAGGCTTCCTCACAAGAGAACTGAGATTTGATACCAATTGTTGGAATAAGTATATGGGAAATAAGATACTGAGAGGGGGGTGAATCAAGATTTTAAACTTTTAGCTTCAAAACCAATAACATAAATCCACACCTAATTCATCTCATAGATCTATCATAAAAACTAAAAAATTGAAACATAAATGAAATACATCATATCCATAAATAGTTTGACACATAATACAATAATTTGGTTACCAAAAAACACTTCAAGATTAAGGTAAAACTAGGGTGGGGATGAAACCCACAAATCTTCATTATTGCAACAATAAAGTTAACCTGTTAGGGCTACAATATTTGATCATAAAATATGATCTATCTTATGAGGGGTCTTCCTTGTTAAAATATTAAAATACTATTAGGTCTCACCTTGTTAAAGGATTTTACACTCACAATGAAGTAAGGACTTTGTTAGGAGGTTTACATAGATCTGTTAAGACCACTATGTTAAGAGATTTACCCTGTCTCAATTAACAATAATTGATTAAGTACCTGACCTTTTTTTTCTTTGTAAGCTAATCTTATGTCTCCTCTTTACTATATCACTAATTTGACCTCATTATCTAATAAATCTATTCAGTCCTTCACTGCTCTAATTTCTCTCTTTCTTCTCTTCTTTCATACTGCTCCTTTACACCTTCACATGTGCATAAGAAAACTTTTCCTTACCTCTTCATACAATTGTATCTTAACAAAAAAATATTTATTCTAGGGTTATAATCCCCCTTAAATAGATATTTTCTGAAGGTTTTAGATCTTAATTGATGGCTTACACTTTATCATATCTTATCATTTACATCCCATTTTTTGATTGGTTGAATCATATTCCTTGGGATCATTACTATTGTGGTGTCACAATGCATGGCCCATTTCTTCTCGAAACAGGGACCCCCTAGTAAATTTTTGTCTCTGAGGCCCCTAGTCCAAGGCTTGAGTCATTTTTGGACTTCCCAAGAGTTTATGTCAAGGCTCAGTCTTGACTGAGGAAGTTTGGGATGTCAGAACTAGAGAGAAAAGTGAGACTTTTATGTTTTTAGTGCAAAAATTTGCACTAGCGTACATGCACACCCCATCAGCGTGTGCAAGTACACTTAGTGCAAAAGTGTGTATTCATCTCCCTCCAAAGATGTGAACTTACACACTTGCACATGTACACACTCTAGAGGGTGTGCACCCCAAACCTAGCATCTATATAAGCCCTAGACCCTCACCCAGCCCACTTACCTCCATTGTTCTCTATGCTTCCTAAGTCTCTACATCTTCACAATTTTTCCCCTACACTCCTGACCTCTGCTAACCTGCAACACAAACAAAAAAAATGAAAGACACCAAAAGGTGCACACATGTGCACCTCCTCAAGGTGTGCATGTATGCACCTTCTTTCAGAAATCAAATCTAACTAAAACCTAAAACATCTAAGTCTTGAAAGGTGCACACATGCGCACCTTTCTAAACCTAAAAGATAAGTAAACAAAACCTAAGAAAAAGATGTGCATGTGCACACCTCCTCAAGGTGCCCACATGTGCACCTTTTTGTGCTTTTAAAGCACTTAAGTGTACCCCATCAAGATTCACATGTGCACACCCTTTGTGCACTTAACATCAAAAACTTGTATTTCCCCCCCACTTGCATTTACCATTGTGCATGTGTACAATTGCACACATGCACATTTGTGCACCTCACCTAGGTGTGCAAGTGTGCAACTTCACCTAAATGGTCAAATAGGGACCATTTAGTGCACTTAGTGCACCTATAAGGGTGTGCTAGGTGCACTAATTTGCATATCAAGGATAATAGGGGGAATAGATTAGTTGTTTACTATTTTGGGTCAATTTATGCTTGGTTTTTTATCTGTTAGGGTTTGTTTTAGGTCTAGTGTTGGCTTTCCAAACTAATGTCTACTTTCTTGTGTAGATCAAATGGCATCTTCATCATCCTCAATAGTAGAAAATAAAACTCCTAAACCATTTTTTTTCAAGTACCAAGTTGTGTTAAGAAAATCTCACTTTCAGGATGGAAATGTCAAAATTAGAGACATCCAGCTAGGCCACATTGACTAGAATGCATTCATTACTATCTGTAATAAGCTAAAAGAATAATTTGCAATGGTGTCAGCACTTATGCAATCAGGTTTAGTTAATGTAGCATCACATCTAACTTCAGTACAATCATCAGAGTTGATTATGACCTTGGTGAAACATTACGTGTATGATGAAAAGGCTGTCAAGAGTGTCACAAGGGAGATAGTCTTGGACCTCTGACCTAGGAATATTGAGAAAGTACTCCATCTCCCAAGATTCAATCAATATGTGAAGATAACCTTTGACCAGGCAAAAAGATGGTATCGGGAGAATGAAAAGGAAGCAAAAGAGACAATTCAATCATCCTTCCTAATAGACAAAACATTAGTAGGCTATAGAGTTAGCAAAGTGGATATGACATAAGGGTACATGAAGGATGATATTGGCTATGCAATTGTGCTTTTGAGAAAATCAATGGGACTCCCTAGGGTTGGACCTCTTGACACATGGATGGTCCATTTCATTGATACCATTAGGATGGAAAAAATGCAAATAGACTAGGCCAATATCCTCAACAATAATCTACACTAGTAGCTCATAGCCATGAAAGCTAATCCAAGATTTTAAATGACATCATACATAGTTTACTTAATATCAAAAAGCACCACAGACTACCCAAGACTTTACAAAAAGGGGAGCATGCAAGATGCTAATGCTTGGCCCTATGTGGTGTATCCACAACTGGTGAGGAAGAAACTCTCATAGCAGAGTGTAGAGTACAAGGTGGTGAATGATGGTTTCATTTTTGTAATCATCTAATTCATAAAGAGTGATTATGCCAAAAGGATGTCAGTAGAAGCAGTAGCCAGGATCATAGAAATTAGTGCATATTACATCCAGTTCAAAATATTCACCTACCTAAGGGTAGATGGTACATTGGAGAACCAAAAGAAACTCCTCAAGTATCTGTCAAATAGGATCATTTTGTTGGAGATTGCTAGGCAACTCATTGCACACAATGGAGTGAGAAAATAGTATAAGAAGACCTGGGTATGGCCCATGACCATCAATGTTTTTGAAGTATTAAAAAAAAAGATATTGTCACACTTGATTTAGAATGGGATTAGTATCCCTTAGAAGAGTAAAACTCCCCTCGCCCCTACTTTGATAACATAGGGATGGTGCAACATCTAGCAGGGAAGTAGTTTGTACATGAAGATGCATTGGAAGACCACTGGATGAATGCAATAGATGACTATGAAATCTACATAAGGGATCATTTTAGGATGACTCTATATTGGGTGGAAAAGGTACTCAAGATAAAGATCCCATTAAAGACTGTCAAGAAAGACATAGAAGACATCTTGGATCCTCTATACAATAGGGATAAGATTTATGATGGGCCTATTATGAATGCAGAGATAGGAAGAGATGAAAATGCAGACATTAAATCATAAAGCCAATCATATAATTCAATTAATAAAGGAATGGATCAAGAAACCTTTCAAACATGATCTAGTTCTTCACATTGTTCCTCTTCAAGCCACAGCACACCCGGTGAAGGGTAAAGGTGCAACAGTTACAGGACCAACCTTCCCTACTCAATCCCCTATGAGGCTGGAAATGAATAATCAACTTGAGAGGGAGGTTGATTAATTTAGTGTGGATAAGAGAAAGAATAAAAGGAGGGTGTCTAGCAAAGAATAAGTTGAGCCAAAAGCTCAAGATCTTGAAGCACAAGAGCTTGAATAGGAAACTAGCCAAGAACCATTAGCACCCCCATAGGAAGAATAGGTGTAGGGGGTATAAGAAGAGGAAGTATAGAGGGTGCCACCAAAAGGTATAGAGGAAGAAGCCTCTCCCTTAGTTCCAAAAAGGCTAAGATTGAGCCCACTATGGCAGGGACACAAAAGAGAAGATTGAAGAAGAAAAATACTCCTCCCCCATAGGTGCCTAAGACAATTCCCAAAGCCAAGGTTGAAGAAGAAGAAGGGTAGGATATTGAATATGTCCCCTTGAGTCAAAGGACTTGCCATGCTCGAGCTATAGAAGAGGAAAGGTGAAGAAGTTCAATAGTCATGCCTATTCAGGTGTCTACATTAGAGGATGAGCAGTACCAATGGATTGAGAATATGCAAGGGCAAAAAATAGATGCCTTTGACCTCTCTAATTTTCATTTCATGCTAGTAGGAATTGAGATGGTGGGTGAGAAGATAAGAGACACCCCCATTAATTAATCCCTAGGAGAGGAATGGAATCAAATGCCGCCTCTACCCCAAGGACCTCTAGGAATACCACTACCACCATCTCAATATTTATCTTTCTTGGATAAAGGCTCACCAACACCACTTCTTCTTGCTACAGAAATAAAAGAACAAGTAGTGGAGGAAGTAGAGCCTCAAAAACTACAAGCCGATGAAGTATTAGAATAGGGAAAATACTTGAAGAGCCTTAGCAAACTCCTCTCAATACAGATGCTAGGACCTTAACCCAAGCAAAAATAGAGACTCCAATAGTTGAACTATCTCAAAGGGAGAAGAGATAGGACTAATAAGGGGAAGGGGCCTATAGTAGAAACCATCTCCTCAGCCAAATACATGTCTCCAATGGGCACCACACTGGCATGACTAAAGAGGGAGGTTTTGTTTAGGCAAAAGAAGTAGTTGGATCTAACTGCCAATAAGGGAATGAGAGAGCTAATTAAAGGTATCAAGAATCCTGAGCCACCTATGGGTGACACATGACCATTGGCCTTCATTATGAAGAATCAAGATCAAGACTTGTTGGTACACATAACTATCCCTCCTCCACACGTTGATATAGAGGAACTAACTCCTAAGGATCACCAAATCAAGGAGGTCATATTAAGAAGGCCCATAGTAGATACTACAAAAGTAATGATTACTACGGCATGAAGGAGGTTTTTAGACACAAGGACTAAGATGAGTGTGAGTTATTTATGTTGAGGAAACAAAATGATCTTCTAAGAGGCTTTTTGCATAGATTTGTGGGCCCAATAGACTTGGATTATCTAGAGATCACTCTTGCTATGACACTAGAGAAAAAAGAGAAGGCAAATATATAGTTGGACCCATTTTTGGATGCATGTCACCAATGGTGTGACAATTTTGAGGAGAAAGGTGTACAAATAATACAAGGTAATTTGAACCTGTTACACCATATTTAGTCAAGTGTGGATAAATTGGTGTCCATAGTGAACCAGGATTTTGGGTTGATGGATGAGGTACATACTTGGGAAAAAGACCTATAGGCATTGACATCAATAAAAGGTCAAAGGTATCATACGCTCATGGAAGTATACACTATAGAGGAGCTTGATAAGCTCAATGATTGGATAGAGAAAATATCTACTGGTAATAAAGTCATGGAGGGACTGCATGAAGATATTTAAGGAATAAGGGATCAAACTCAAGAGAAAAATTTGGAAGCAGAAAGGTACTATAACATTGCTTGCCTTGAGATTTTTGAAGATGAGTCAAAAATCAAACTCAACTTAGTGCAATTAGTGGTCCAACAGTTTTGAAGAACCTTTGAAGATGCTTCGTCTAATGAAGATATCAAGCAAGAATTCAAGACTTAGGAGGTATTATTGGAGATGGAAACCAAATTTGAGGATTTTGTGGCAACCAAGATAGAAGTCAGTAATTATCGGTAGGTTGTTAAGGATAAATATAGAGGTTTTTATTTTCTAGAAGCTACCTAGGTAATGGAGATAATCAAGAAGTCCAAGGGGAAACATCTAGACATCATTTTGGTGCAAAGGGGAAGAAAACCCAGATGCTAGAAAGTTATTTTTGACACTTGGGAAAGTTTTGAATTTTTTGAACCTATCATCAAGGTGTGAAGGTGCACAGGTGTATTATTTTCAAAGGTGTACCAAAAATTTTGAAGAAGCAATAGTGTGCTGACAGTTAACTATCAATTTCTATTTTAAAAGCATTTCATGCACCGAAAATACATTTTGATAGCAATTTAATTCCCAGAAACATTTAGAGAAGGTCAAGCTTTCATTTTTAGAGCTTCCAATGACTCTCAGATCCTCTTGTAGCTTCCTTCATCTTATCTACTTCTTCTTTCATTGTTTTATGTAAAGGCTCATGCATCCATTAATTGATATAAACAAGGGTGGAGACCTACTTAGCACCATTTAGAGAATCACTTTGTACATAATTAGTTTTGTTTAATTAGTTTTTAGTATGAGTTGTATTTTAAGAACTCTCTCTTAGCACAAAAGGAGGAGATGATTTCTTATAAATACATGGATGTAATATGTACTCTAAGCCATTATTTTGGTGCAATAATATATGCTATTGGTGCTCTCATTGTGAGTGTAGTCATTCTTTGTTGAGTGTGTTATTTTTGTGAATGCATGTTCATGAATAATAATGGAGCCAATGGTGTACAACCTTTTAGTTCTAGTGTTTTCCTCGTGTTAATGAATTCTACTGACATATCAAGTTGGAGAAAAGATCACTTATGGTTCCTGCATAGCTCCTTGTCTCACATGAGTACACTTTCTGTAGCCTTCGATTTGATGAGAAGTGAAACATATTTTGATTATTATTGATTTCTCATCAATGATTGCATCAGTGGAATTGAGGAAGCACTGCTCCTATTTTCATTGGTTTCCTACTTGATCTTTTTGATGATTTAACCCACATACGTGTTATTACTGTGGTTTATGTCTATTAGGAATTTCCCTTTCAAGATATTTTCTTTAATCTTTTGTTACCTTACCTTTTTTATTTTCTTTTCTAACACTTTGTTAAAATAGGAATTCATATAGTTGCATTGATAAATTGCATTTATCATAAAATAGGAAAATACCAAAAATATATATTTTTATGGTTACTTCTCAAAATAGCAGATCAAACATCTTATCCAAAATTGATCAAACTAGAAAAGACCTCCTCATGAACATACACATTCATCTTCAATTAAGTAGATTCCAATATGTTGCAAGATCACCTAGAACCTTGGAGTTGATCCTAGATTACCTTTTCAAGAGAGGAGTTTGATAGAATTCCTATCATTAAGCATCATGCAAAATGACAGCTCAACAATTACCTTTTGTCATGACATGTGATCAACATCTTATTTGGCTCTTCAAATATTAAATGTCATAGAAAAGTCAGCAAAAATATTTTTCATATGATTTTGTTCCATTACAAACTTATATATCAAAACTGAACTACTTGGCACTTGAGTGTTCTGATGCTCAGTCATGTAAACATCTTCATGTTATTACTCAACTTCTATATAACTATTTACTTTCCTTTTGATAACTTGTCAACATGATCGGTCTCTACTATATAGCTTGTCTCATTCATCTACTCGATAGCTATTCAATACTCGTCAATCATTATCATGCTCAGTATAAGCTTTGCATGCTCAGCTTTTACTAGACAACTCAGTCGCAGTGATGACTTTGTAATCTTGTCTAATAAAGGACTAAGTGTTTGGACACTAATTGTCAACATAGGCTTAGAGATCAACATACTTTTCCCTTTTCAAGCATCTAACCATGTTGAGAAATAAGTACAATCCTGCAGCCACCCTCCAGGAATAATCCTATTAGAGCTTTAAAATTTCATATTTTTCAATTGTCTTGACCTTGTCTCTCATCATTAGTTACAATTTTCATTATAATTTGTGATGCAATTCTGGTGTCTAAGGTAAGATGAAATGAATTCAATATGATTATTCTCATAATTTTTCATCATTTAATCATTAGTTAGGATCTACTATGTTCATATATTGGATGTGCATCACATCAATAATATTTTTCCCAAGAAGCATGGAAATGCAACAAGCAATATTTTCAAATTGAAGATTTTTGTAAATGGTATTTGTTCTAGTTGAAAGACGAGTACCAAATCCTTACACAATTGGGCAATAACTATCTCTAAAAATTTATGCTAAAGTTGGGTTGTAGAGTGAGAGTTCATAAGATAATCCCTTTGGTTCTATGATTGTAGATATTGGTGGTTCATTTTAGAAAAGCATGTTGGTTATTACCTCTTCTATTGCTCTCTAACATTAGTTTGTAATGGAGGAAAAAATGATTATGAAATTAAATTCGAAAAATTCTCATACAATGAAAAATATTCAAAAGCATTTGTTACCATGAATGGAGAAAGTGTTGCTTGTGTATGGGAAGCCAATAGAAACTATATTGATGGCATAAAGACTCAACTAAAAAGGAGCCAAAAAGAGAGAAATTCATGTAAGGCATTGATAGATTTTCTAAGAAGAAATATTCTAGTGGCTACAAATATTTGTGTATAAAAAAGAGTGTTCCCATCAAATTGAAAGTGGAAAAATATTTGACATCTTCCAATACTCTTATAAAATAAGAGCAGACTCAATAATTACTCTTATATTTGAGCTATGCCCATTTACTTAGCATGTGGAAAAGGCCATTGAAGCTATTGAATCTTGTTTCCAAGCATGGAGCATAATGGATCTAGTTTCAAACTCTAACATTGAAGTTCATTTGGTAAGTAAATTAGCTGGAAAACTATTTCAAGATTTACTAAAAAAAAAGTGAATTTTTTGCATAATCATTTTGGAATATTGACTTCTATTGAGAATTTCTCAAATGTAGCTAGAGAACATATTGGTAATCTTGTTGAAATGGCCCAAAAAAAAGCTGAAGAATGAAACTAAAAAATATGGAATGAGGTCATAGAGGGCTACATCTTGTGGAAGGTATGTGAAAATAATGATTTTATCAAAATCATGAAGGTGGAGGGTATCATGGATGAGCTAGTGAAGATGTTATCATTTTAGATAGGGACCTACACAACCAAGGTATTATACATGATGATGGAGCATACTAAGGAATGGACAACCATGGACAGAGAACAACATATTTTGAAAGCTACGTATATCACTAGAAAAGTGACATGTCATGGATCATTTGATATGGAAGTTGACATGTAATACAATGGGGGCTATTAAGAATGCTTCAGCAAGTTGCACTAGACTTCCTACTCTCAAAACGCGCTCATCTTTTAGATTGGATAACATTACCACAAGTATTTTTTAGAATGTATAATTTTTTTATTGGCTTGTAACTATAAATAATAGAATGGCATGGTTTTGTAGCACTATTATGTTAACTTCAATTGTGCAAAGTATGTGTTTGTTAATATTAATGTGATGTGATGGCTAAGTTGTGGTGGTGGTGTTTTTGTTATCAAGATTCAAACTTAGTTTGTGTGTTAATAATAGGAATGAGGTCCCTTTTTACCTTGTTCATTCATTTTTTCAATTATTTTATAAATTATTCTCATGAAACTTTGTTATTTAAATTTTAAGCATGATAGATTTTATGAAAAAATCTAGTTAAATATAAATGAAATATAAAATTTTATGCTATCTAGTACTAAAGTTATAACAATTTATAGATTGAAAATAAATTGTAAACAAATGGGAATGTCAAAATCATGCAATCACTTGATTAGAATCAATGTGTAATATGGATCCAAGCATTTCCTACCCTTTATTTTTAACTTTTCTTCCAAAATAATTCTTAATGACACAAATTTTAATAATTTATGAACGATTTCTCTATCTAATTTATATAATAGATAATTAAAGTTTAAAAATATATATGAAACCTTTTTAAATATATATTATTAGTTTCCAAATTATAGAGCATGGTGCTAATTTCTTAGAAAAATAAGACAAGTATTAGACATTTTTCATTCTAACCACCACTTGAAGTTTAAGTTTTAGGGTGGAAGTTGATGTATGGCATTGTTTGTAAGTAAAGATGAATAAATTATTTAACAACATGAATTTATTATTCGATGAATGATCCATACTAAGGAGTAAAGATCTAACCTATTGGCATACTTGCACTATAACTAGAGTGTACCAAGAGCATGATACCAATGTGTTGGTAAATAGATTGTTCTTTCCTTTTACTCTTTTGGATTCCCGAAGTTTGTAAACAACAACTAATTACAACAGTTGGAAAGTTTTTACTATGTGACTAACTTCCCTCTGAATTCTTAGGTATAGCTCCCTTTCTTGTTTGTAATTTGAAATGAATTATGTTTTATCTCTAACTCTAAAATGGGGTATGTTCTTAACCCGAGAATAGGAAAGGTGAACCAAGTTAGGCCTAAATAGAAAATAACTTAGGCAAGGATTTGAATTTTAGGATTAGTCAAGTTTATGGATTCACACATCTTATGAACCTGCAAAGCTTAATAATACAATGATGTATACTATCTACAACTAAATTGATATTAGCAAGATCTTAGTTATAAGAATGGAAAGGACTTAGCTTCAAAGAAAGCATGGAAAGGGATTTCTCTTGAACTTCCAATAACAATACTATTATCTTCAATTCATTGTTTCAAAACAAGGGAATAAAATTTGTTCATTCCTTTGATTCAATTCAAACCAAAAGAGAAAACATAAAACTAATATAGAAATGAATGGAATAGAAAATGATTGACACAAAATACTCTTAAATTGTCTCTGCAACATCAAGTATTTCACACCAAAAATTAGCCGACCTTTTATTAATTTGTCAAATTAGTACATATAGGATTTTGAGGTGACCATTATAAAATGGGACTCAAAATAGTTCATCTCCTCAAAATTGACAAATGGCAAGGAGCCAATTTGTCAGTTACAATCATTACATCAAAATGTGAAAGGTTGAGATACGAATCACTTTGCCTTCTTTCCTTTTTCCATTTTTTCCTTATAGGCCTTGGGGGTGTAATCATCTAAAAATGGTCATCTAGACTATTAGCCCCCTTCTCAGCATTTTGGCTAAATTAATTTAATCATTTACCTAGACCAAATTGCTAATAATTAATTTATTTGATTATAACCTATAGTTTGACAATGCTATCCTAAGTTCATTATTTGATTAAAAGAACATGTCCCCTTTTAATTAAATAAAAGACCCCATTCTTATAACCCACTTAAAGTGCACACATAAAGTCCTTTTTCTATTTTGCAATTAAAAGAAAAGGCTTTGTGACTTTTGTCTTATATGACAAGTCAACTTATATTCTATTGGTTGATTTGTGTGTGCACATGGATCACTCCTATTTTTGAATTCCACCGTTGATCATCCACCATCTTCATCTTGATCTCCACCGTCCATACATCTTTAAAAGGGAGAGAGCTTTCCCCCTCAATCCATCCATCTTTTGAATATTGTTATGCTGCAGGTTTTCTAACAGGTTTCTTTGGAGCTTTGTGGAGAACTTCTATTTCTTGTCTACATTCTCTCATACCATAGCATTTTAGTTTAGATTCATGTTGCATATTAGTTTAGCTTCTATTTTGCAATAATCTATCTCACATAGCTTAATATTTGGATTGTAACACTCTCATCCATGCTTAGAATAGCTGTATTTTTCATATTCATTCTAGCTTAATCTTCATTTGCATTGCATTCTTGAGGAACTCCTTGAGACATGTGCATTCTTGCATCTTGTCTTTGGAACCTCCCATTGCATGGTTTACTAGCAAGAAGAGTATTCCTAAGGCTCAACTGAGAGCCCTTGAACTTGAAATACACTCTCTTGCACTCCGTGGATAGGGAGCTCTAAGCCGACATCCAAGCATTCCAACTCATGGAATCGTTTGGATAGAAGGGTTTAGAGTGGGACACTTTCGAGTGTACATTTTGGCGCCCACCGTGGGGCTTGAATCAAATTTTCAGCTCCATTTGCTTTCATTTCTTATCTTTGGTTTTTTACAGCAGCATATTGGGTCTAATCAAATGCTTTTGTAGAATTATCACTTTGGTTTTAAGGCCAAGCCATAAGTAAATTGGTTTGAAGGCCAAAAACTTAGTTGGTTTAAAGATTTGATCATATCTTTTAAACCGCTTGGATTTTGGTTCTGAAATTTTTTTTACAGGTTGGATATATGCTCAAAATGTCTCAGTCCAATTTTCAGAGCATTTTGACATGATTTTCGGAAGTTATGATATTTTCTTTATTTTCCATAAAAAGCCGTTTTTGATCGCAAATCAGCGCATTTTTTGAAAAAACTTACATTTTCAGAAAGCTTTTCGAATTCTAATGGGGGTTCTTTCTTTGTGTTTTTAATTTTGAGATCGTATTAAGAATAAAAAATTTGATTTGATAAATTTGGCCTGTTTTGACAAAATCAATCTCTAGGGAGCAAATGAAGAGATTTTTTAAAATTTCTTGCATTTTTGGAAAGCTCTCTGATTTTTAACAGGGGTCTCTTTTTTTCATTTTCATTTTTGGATACGAAATCATAGCAAAAAAGTTCAATCTTGTTGACTAGGTCAAAACCAAAGAGTAAAAATGAAAGCATTTGTGATTAACTTGCACTTTCTTTGCATGTACTTGGTTGGAGGATAAATTAGATTTTTGAAGCAACTCACCACTTTTTATTGCATATTTTTATGTTATTTCACACTAACTTTTGTTGCTAACAAGTTGTGATTTCAGGTTGCCATCCTTGTGAAAAAAAATTGAAACATTGCATAAAAAGAACGCATGTCAAAGCTTCAAATGCACAAGGGCTACTAACGATTGTTTGCAGGGCTGCCCAAAGCATAAAAACCCAAATTTCTTGCTTTTTTGTTTTCATGTGTGGCATTGAATAATTGTTCATTTTTCATAGGCACATAAAACTTGTGATTGGAGTCTTTTGGTAATAGGAGAGTATGCTCTTCACCCTTGTGGTGAATCAGAAATCTTGACTTGCCATTTGGTTTCAAAAGCAAGGGGTAAATGAATCTTCTTGGCGTGTTTGGGAGAAAATGATTGGAATAGGAGAGTATGCTCTTCACCCTTGTGGTGAACCATAAATCTTGACTTCCAAAATTTGATCCACTTTGTGTAGTTAGAATCCTTTAGAGGGCCTGCTCTCGGACAACCTGAGAGGAACGACCCAAGTGGGAACAAGCCGATTACCTGGCTCTTCCAACCCACTATAAACTCAAAGCTATCAAGGACACAAAACCTTGGTAGACGTAGTGTTTATCTTCGTCTAGTGTGATCGCTTATGGGATTTCGACCATAGGGAGATCACTAGGCAAGAATGCTTAAGGTACTCTTGTGATCGCGAGATCGGTTACTCATCGCAAGGTGAGGTGTCCCGTAATTGGGAGCAAGAGGAACACTATGAACGGAAGCCCTATCTAAACACTCTAAGTTAGTAACTACCCTTTTTTAGCCGCTCAACTTCTTGGTGCAAGGATCGATCCTAGTGGACTACCCGGATCACCCCAAGATTTACACTCACCATATGTGTTCCCTTGGTTATGCTTATGGCATTTCCATGACAAAGCCAATATCTCTTGTGGGCAACCACTTGGTGTGAGGCGAAGGAGCATCAAGCGTGGGCTAAGTTGTTGAGTAATGAACCATGACTCTAAGGTAGATTGCTTGGCTATTGTTTTCGATGTTTTGACCAGTGTTAACGTTCTTGCAACATAAACATTCCGATAAAGATTTGTTAGGAAGGCTGTTCTGATATCCCAAGTGCGTATTGACAAGGTTGTTTTTACCCTTGATCAATTGTTTTGAAGACATGTTACAACACTTACTGTTTGCAAACCTTGCTGTTTACTGATACAAGTTGAGACGAAATGCTGTCTGATTAAAACAACTATCTGATTGACAAAATTGAAACGAACTCCAAGCCAAAAAATTGATCCTAGCCACGTATCAGTGTGTGAAGAATTCATCCTAAGTTGAAAAGATGGGTTTAGTCCGTCGAATGTAAGTCTTGAAACGTCTTGATAAATCACTTGTCAAAATTCAGCTATTATTTTTCTAGCTATCCACTATTGAGCTTCTCGCTCGTCCGCTCAGCTCGAGTCACCCGTGCTGTAAGATTTTGAGCACTGTTTGACAAGCCATCTAATCACATTTTGACAAGTGACTAGTCCTGATCGTAAAAGCTTCAAATTTGGCTCGCTCTTCTTGTCCTACTAAACAAAGACAACTCTTTACATGCCGGTCACAACTAGATATCAAAGTGGTAACGGTAGCCACACGCCTTTCATTTTCAAACAATTGGAAACACCACCCAAACGTCCTCGCAAACAACCTTGTGATAAGAACCTCAAATTTGATCAAACACAAACAGCTAACGTTCGACACAACCCACTTTATAGTTTTGAAAATCCCTTTGGCACACCCTTTGAGACACCCGAGGGTACGAGTGGTATAGTCACAATGGTGCATCCTGATGAAATTAAACGTCGCTTAGAAGAACAAGCACGTGAAACCCAAAAGACTTTGGAGGCTATATACGCTACAGAGAGAGAAAATCAACAAGCTGAAACTGACAATCAAGCACGCTACGAAGGATATAAAGGAACTTGTCCTCGAAATCCCTTTGAAAATAATGATGGTAATCACACACCTCCAAGGACTCCTACAGTTGCCACTAGTGCATGTCCTTCACCTAAACCATCTCATCATGATAGTGATGAAGAAGTAACTAGCGAAGATGTGATCAAATTTCAACAAGATGGCTTCGCCCAAAAACTAATGCTCAGAGCTTTAGAGGAAAATGGAGACCAATACTTCCGATACATGGCAGCTAGGGGATGGAAACTCCCTAAAGGTTTTAATGTTGAACATATTATCCCAAAACGAGAGCCCACTGAGGCTGAAATCTTAAGGGAAGAAATACAAGAACTAAGAAAACAATTTACACAACTGCAAACTTCAAAAGAGCCACCTAAGACATCATTTGTTGAATCAATTTGCGCTCTTCCATTTGATAGGGGTCTATACATGCTACCATTTCCTAAGGATATAGAGGTTCCTAAGTATGACAAATACGATGGAAATGGTGACCCTCACGACCATGTGAGACATTTCTATGCTATTAGCATGGACTTTATGCATGAAGACACCTTTCTTATGCGTTTGTTCCCTAGAAGTCTAAGAGGACAAGCTATGGAGTGGTTCACAAAATTGAGTCCTCCTCTTAAAACATTTGACGAACTTGCACAACGTTTCATCCAGCAATATTCGTACAACATTCAACATCCTGTGACAGTGCTAGACTTATGCAACATCAAACAAAGACCAGGAGAGTCTTTTGCAATATACCTTCAACGATGGAGATCTTTATACTCTCGGTATCCTCGGCAAGTGCCCGAGGCTGAAAAATTTGACATCTTTGTCAACACGCTTGTACCCGAATTATACTTTGATCTAAGAAAACAGTTATTCACATCCTTCAACGCCATGGTAGAAAGTGCATATCGCATTGAGGATGTTGCTATCAAAAAAGGTGATATTACCATAAACAAGGATAGAATTAACAATGGGAACAATAAAGACAAAGGCAAACCTTGGAACAAAAACAAGTATGTTGTCAATGATGGAGTAGTGGACACTCCTAAGACTAAGGAGCCTGCGTTTAACCTTTCCAATGCCATCTATGCAGCAAAGCAACAAGAAGGTTCAAAACCACAACCCTTTGACAAAGGCTCTAAATTTGTGAAGAAGCGACGTGTTTACACACCTATGGTCGAACCTTATGAAGTGGTTTTAAAAACCTTAATTGCAAACAAATTGGTTACCTTACCAGACAACTCACGTCCTTACGATCCACCTGTTAGACCCCCATGGTGGAGAGAAGATCATACTTGTAGCTATCACCAAAGTAAAGGACATAACACAGAGAATTGCTTCAAACTCAAAGATGTAATTCAAGACCTCATCGAAGCTGGAAAAGTTGTTACAGATGGCCTTGTTAAGAATACTGATCATAAGGCTTTCCAAAAACCATTACCTGAATACGAAAAGGGTGAGACCTCAAGGGTAGCTGCCAAAAAGAATCATGACGCCAAAATTAGTTATGCTTACACTAACACTGATAATGTTATAAGCATGCTTGAGCCTGTTGAATACATATGTATGGCAAGCTCCAACAATGACAACTGGCCAAATTATGACGCTAAAGATGAACGACCAAGAGTGGTCTTAAGGACACGATCCACTCCTCAAGATCATACTGATACTAGACCCAAGGTGGTACTCCAAGTGGCTAAGTCTTCATCTTCTCAGGGTGAACCACTTAACGTTGTCACTAGGGGGCAATCTAAGGTTGTCCTAAAAGTTGCTAATGATCCTAAAAATGCTTCATCATCTAAGAAACCAATTACTTCCAAGATCTCCAACTATGATCTTGTTAGCCAACTGCAATGCACACAAGCACAAATCTCCATTTTTGAGTTACTAGAGTTATCTCCTTTGCACAGGGATATCCTTGAGAAAGCTTTACGTTCTGCCAATGTTCCCACAGATATTGATGCGGAACAATTCCAAGCTATGGTGAACCACATCTCCTCGCCCCACTATCTCACCTTTTCTGAAGAAGATGACCGAGCTCTTAGTCATCCCCATAACCTTGCTCTTCATGTCGAAGTTCAAATCTTTCGTACCCGTGTTCGTCGAGTCTTGATAGACAATGGTGCAGGGTTAAATATCATTTCGTTCAATGTAATCCAACAATTGGGCATGTCTGAATTTGCCATCGATCCTAAGCGCAAGATCACTATAAAGGCCTATGATGAGGTTGAAAGGCCTTCTAAAGGTCTAATTGTACTTCCAATCAGAGTTGGTCCAGTTGAGAAGAATGTCATTTTCCAAGTCTTAGACATACCACTTGCATACAACTTGTTGTTGGGACGACCATGGATTCATGATATGCAAGCAGTACCCTCTACATACCATCAGTGCATTAAGTTCCCTTTTAATGGTACTGAAGTGGTTGTCCCCGGCGACAACTCCATGTCTATCAACACATTATCTACTGCTGAAACGCTAGTCCCGCACAATCGCTCTTCTCATGAGCTAGCACCATCTTTCACAGAATGTGAACAAAAACTGAAAATGATGAGCCTTGGTATGGGCGAGTACACTTTGGACTCTATTGCTGCCTTACCAATTTCCCCTCGGTCTTATGGGAAACCAACTATTGCAAAGAAGTCTTCTGCTTCTGCTATGACACTTTTTGGCACTTTTGTGCAATCTTCCATACCACTGGAAGCAGAGAAGGAAGAACAAGCCATTAGGGACTGGATCTACAGAGAAGAGGAAGACGAGGAGGTTACAATGACTACCCCTATTTCTCCCAAAAAATATGGAAAAGGCTATAAATTTTTGACAAAAATGGGCTACCAGGGCCACGGGTCCTTAACTGGTTGTAAGAATGCTCTAGTTGAACCTTTAAGTCACACTCAAGGTCATGATGCTCAAGACACCGCTGGTCTAGGCTTTGGGCTAGACAATAATACACCAAACTGTAGTCAAATATTACTCATGTCTAGTGAATCGGAGGATGATGACTCTCCCATAATTGCTACTACTACACAAGACGAAGACTTTGTTCCTCTCACTTCCCTCCTTTGGGGAGAAGACATAGTTATTGCTAATAATGAAGAAGCTTCTACCTCCCAACAACAGGAACAAGAAGGGTCTACTTCTGAGGACATAAATAGAGGACGAATTAGGCAGAATATTGCTCATCTCATAAATAGGGGTCAAAGTACAGATTCTCATGAGTATGAATGGGAAAGCCTCTCTGATGCATCTTGTGAGCTGGGGGTGGATGTCATTCATGCCTATGCAACCCAACCCAATGTAGTCGAATGGTCTAGTATGAGGTCAGATGAGTTTGACTCACAACATGTCTTAATGGATCACGCTAGTTCCTCTAGGACTATTCCTGAGCTGAACTCTTTTGCGACATTTTCTATAGGCTCAACTTCACAGGTCACCAGAGATGACTCCTTCCATATCAATCACATTAAAACTTCTCCCTCACTCTCACTAATTTACCCAGAACTCATAGATTGGTCTATCCAAAATCAAAAACCTGAAATACGGTCTTTCCAAAATGACTATGAGATCACTTGTTATCTCAACGCAATTGAACCTGTCATTTCTTCCACCAGCGAACCCGCGGTTAACATGACAGAATCAGATATCAAGTACCTCAGTCAAAAAATTAAAAGAAAAAATAAGCGATCAGATGGCGAAAACCACATTGTGGCGGTGTCTGACCCTCAAAAAAGTAAAAATAAAGACGTATCTAATGGTGAAAACCTCTCTGAGGCACCTGCGGATGAGGTACTTGGTAGTCTGCCAAGCTATTTCCAGGATAGATCTTCGGTTCTAGTCGAACCTACACAGCCTATCAACTTGGGAACAGAAGAATGTCCTCAGATTATCCATGTAGCTCAATCTTTGTCAAACAAAGAAAAGACACAGTTTGCTCAGTTCTTTCAAGACAAGAAGGTCAACTTCGCATGGACATACTCTGACATGCCAGGGCTTGATACAGATCTCATCATGCATCACTTATCAATCTCACCAGATGTCAAGCCTGTCAAACAGAAGTTAAGAAAAATGCATCCACATGTGGCTCTACTGGTCAAGACAGAGTTAGAAAAACTATTGAATGCAAACTTCATTAGGGCCATTGATTATGCTGAGTGGATTTCCAACATTGTACCTGTCTCCAAGCATGACAAATCCATACGAGTCTGTACTGATTTTAGAGACCTCAATAAAGCATGCCCCAAGGATGACTTTCCACTACCAAACATCGATATGATAGTGGACATGACTGCAGGTTATGAGATGTACTCGCTCATGGATGGATTTTTTGGGTACAACCAAATAAAGATAGCTCCAGCAGACCAAGAAAAGACAGCCTTTACATGTGCATGGGGTACCTTTTGTTGGAATGTCATGCCTTTTGGGCTCAAAAATGCTGGCGCTACATATCAAAGAGCAATGACAACCATCTTTCATGATATGATGCATAAAAACATGGAAGACTATGTTGATGACACACTGGTGAAATCAAAGAAACGAGACACACATCTCAAAGACCTTAGTTTGATATTGGACCGTATGGAACAATTCCAACTTAGGTTGAATCCAAAAAAATGTGCCTTTGGTGTCACTTCTGGAAAATTGCTAGGTTATATCATCTCAGCAAAAGGCATTGAGGTTGACCCTGAAAAGGTCCAAGCTATCATGGATATGCCTCCACCAAAGACTATCAGTCAACTTAGAGGTCTGCAAGGACGGCTACAATCCATAAGAAGATTTATCTCTCAATTAGCTGATAAGGCTCAACCTTTCAATAAAAATCTGCATAAAGGATCTACCCATATTTGGAACAGTGACTGTCAACAAAGCTTAGACCAAATCAAAGGCTACTTGGCAAAACCGCCAGTTTTGATGCCACCCATTCTGGGAAAACCTTTGATTCTGTACATTTCAGCTACGAATTCTTCTCTAGGAGCACTCTTAGCCCAAAGTGATGAGACGGGTAAAGAAAGAGCCATATACTATATTAGTCGAACTTTGGTGGCTTATGAACTAAATTATACAAGTATAGAGAAGGCATGCCTTGCTGTAGTTTTTTCCTCCCAAAAACTTCGACATTATATGTTGGCCCACACAGTTCACTTGATTGCCAAGATAGACCCTTTGAAATATTTATTAAGTAAAGCTGCACTTACTGGTCGCCTTGCTAAATGGATGATGATTCTTTCCGAATTTGACATTCAGTATGTTGAACGTAAGGCAATCAAAGGACAGGCCATAGCTGACCAGTTGGCTGACTTCCCACTTGAAGATGTAGCACCTCTACAAATTGAGTTTCCAGATGCCTCAATCATGAACATTACTGACAGAACATGGAAAATGTTTTTTGATGGATCCCATACACAGAATGGAGCAGGAGCAGGGGTGTTGTTTGTTTCCCCTCATGGTTATACGATCCCAAAATCCTACAAATTATTGTTCCCATGTACAAACAATATTGCAGAGTATGAAGCATTAACAAATGGGATCAAAATGGCCCTTGAATGGCGAATAACTGAGCTACACATCTATGGGGATTCTCAACTGGTTGTGAACCAAGTGAATAATGAATATCAAACCAAGGATGATAAATTGATCCCTTATAAAAAGTTGATAGATGCTCTAAGGAACTATTTTACCTTTGTAACATTCCAACAAATTCCTAGAGCAGAAAACAAGGCTGCTGATGCTATGGCCACTTTAGCATCTATCCTCCAATTACAAGAACATGAATCGCGATTTGAGTTCCTGGTGGAAGAATTGTGTCATCCAGCCTATGATTCTTCAGATAACCAGGTGATCTACACTGTTGTAGGTCATGATTCCTCCCGCTATGCGGCTATTTTCTCCTACCTACGTGATCAGGTTATTCCCGAAACCCTCACACGCAACCAAAAACGCCAACTCCTTCGTAATGCCTCACACTACACTTTGGTCTCTGGTGACTTGTATAGGAGGGGTCTAGACGGAACGTTGCTTAGGTGTTTAGAACTAGAAGAGTCCGAGAAGGCACTTGCTGAAGTCCACGATGGCATTTGTGGGGCGCATTCTAATGGCCTTGCACTTGCCCGAAAACTGCTTAGGACGGGTTATTACTGGCCCACCATGCAAGCTGATGCTGTGCGCTATGCAAAGACCTGTCAGAAATGTCAGCTCCATGGTAACTTGATACATGCTCCTGGGCGAGAGTTAATCCCTTCTGTGACATATTGGCCATTTCAACAATGGGCCTTTGACTTGGTAGGAAAGATCCATCCAAGCTCATCCAGCGGTCATAAATTTATCATCACAGCAACGGAGTATTTCACTAAATGGGTTGAAGCTGTACCATTATCTGCTGCTACAGGCAAACATGTTGCCCTGTTTATACTAAATCACATCATTTGTCGATATGGTATCCCATCCTCTATTGTTACAGATAATGGAGGACAATTCAAAAATAAAGACTTAAAATAGCTGTGCAAAAAGTTTGGAATTAAGCAACACTGGTCTTCCATTTACTATCCCCAAGGGAATGGCCAAGCTGAGGCCTCTAATAAAACGCTGCTGAAAATCCTACACCGCACAGTTCACAAGTCTGGGAAAGATTGGCACTTGCAAATAAATCCGGCACTTTGGGCCTATAGAACCTCTATTCGTACTCCTACAGGGGCTACACCCTTTTCTCTAGTCTATGGCTCTGAGGCTGTTCTCCCATTAGAAGTCGAAATACCTTCTTTGCGCATCTCCTTACATGGGTTAATAACCGATGAAGACCATAGAGCTATGAGAGTACAGGAATTAGAGACTCTGGATGAACGGCGCAAGGCTGCTTTTGATCACATGAGAGCTTATCAGAAGCGCATGTCTACACAATATAACAAAAAGGTTCACCCCCGTGAGTTCCAAGTTGGTGAACTCGTGCTTAGAGAGAATCCCAAAAATCAGCAAAATCGAGAACAGAAAGGGAAATTTGAACCTAACTGGTTAGGTCCTTACATTATCACAACATCATTTGGGTCTGGTGCTTACCAGTTGTCTACTTCAGAGGGTGAAGAACTTGCAGAACCTATCAACATCCTACACTTGAAGAAGTTCTATACTTAGAGGCTTGCTGCTCAGCTATCTTGTATACATCTATGAGTCTGAAAAAATCTTAAAAATCAGAAAATGTCCTGAAAAAATGATCATCTTAGTGAAAACCTCACTTTGATGTATCACCAAAAAAAAAAAAAAAAATCTGTCAAAGTGGTGAAAACCTGGAAACAGGCGCTACTTGAAACCCTTGCACCTATGTCTATCAATCTCAATCATCCACTTTGCTACACATTTCCTAGCTTGGAATTGTTTCTTGTCCTCATCTTGGGGGCATAGCTACTTAGCCTATTGAGGTATTCTTGTGGATTAGGGTTTCTTTGACAACTCACAAAATAGTGTTTCTCAACACTTCCCCCACTTTGACATCAAGTGTTTTTTAACACTTTACAGATAGTTTACCTACGGTCTCCGATGTCGCGATATCTCACTATCAGAATCAAGTCTGGAAGAAATGGCCAAGTGACTTACACACACGCACTTTAACACTTAAACGACTGAGCTATGCTGATCTTTATCTACTTTGTGTGCTGTCTATCATGATTTCTTTGCCAGGTGTTCCCTCCCTAATAGTCTTTCAAGGATGTCATTGACTAGAAGACTGGGGGCATGGGACATATTTTCTTGATTTCTGCTTGTGGGTATACTTTTGTTTGTCTATAGTGTTGTAAGCATTCATGCTTGTCCTATTCAACACTTTGACTTATAAATGTATCATCCTTGATTGTTTTTGCAAGACCGCACTCAGGGTTTATCCCAGCGCTTGTGCCTTGATACAGGTGTAATCTTGCTAAATTAAACTTAGGGAATCTAATCGTGTAGTTATCTTGACTTACATGTCTCTGATGCTTAGATTGGATTTCCACATACCTATCTCATATTGATCATATTCATATCCTCATAGTTATACTAGTGATGGTTGTATGATCTCATGATGTCCCTAATAAATGCTCAATGATGAAATTAAGAGTCTAAATGTTATGCACTTCTTGCTGGTAAACCACTTTGCATATTAGCTTGCATTTTAGGTTCATTTTATAGCTTAGTCTTGCATTCTTGCATATGGGGAGAGCTCTCTCTTCATCTTTTTGTGGACATATCAGCTAACTCCTTTCATATATTTCTTTACTTTCTTCTTGTTCATGTCTTTTCACCTTCTTAATCTTTCGCTTCATCTCTTTTCTATCTTATCATCACATTATATAAAATTTTTGACCTCTTAAATAATTTCAACGTCCTAGATTCATTTTCGGGATCGAAATCCAAATTCGAGTTCACCTTGATGGTCAAAATTGTCTTTTGAAATTCTACTTTCATCTGAGCAGTTAGCTGACCTTTTGAGGTCTAATCTCTAAATCATCACTGGGGCATCTTCATTTCTTCATGTCTTCATCATTTCCATACTTCATATCTACTTAAATTCACTATTTCATGTCTAAAATCACCTTTCTACTCGTTTTGACCTAATTTTTATGCTATGTCCTTCAAGGTCAACTCTAGTCAAACTGGGGCATTTTATCAATTTTTTAATATAGTCATTCTTGGGTTCTAATCATCTATCTGTCATCTTGGACATTGCTATATTCTAATTTTCTCATTTCTAGCCAATTTTTTGCATCCCCTTACCTCATTTCAATTTCGATCCCGAGGGGGCAAAAATACTCTATTGCTGATTGTTACAGCTATCTATTTCTTAGGAGCATTTGTTTGATCTTATCACTTGCTCTCAATATATTCGCTTTGCTAGGTGTTAGAATTCTTTTAAGATCCTAACATCATCTTCCTAGTGTTCAGTACTACTGCTATCAGGCTGTGCATTTAGGACTTGCTATCTATTTCTGCATTTCACTCTTCGAAATCAGACATCTATATCTACCACTACCTACTTGGCTTTCTATTTTCTTTGACATAATGTGTTCCCAGATCGATCACACATTAGTCAAAGAGGGGCAAATGTAATCATCTAAAAATGGTCATCTAGACTATTAGCCCCCTTCTCAGCATTTTGGCTAAATTAATTTAATCATTTACCTAGACCAAATTGCTAATAATTAATTTATTTGATTATAACCTATAGTTTGACAATGCTATCCTAAGTTCATTATTTGATTAAAAGAACATGTCCCCTTTTAATTAAATAAAAGACCCCATTCTTATAACCCACTTAAAGTGCACACATAAAGTCCTTTTTCTATTTTGCAATTAAAAGAAAAGGCTTTGTGACTTTTGTCTTATATGACAAGTCAACTTATATTCTATTGGTTGATTTGTGTGTGCACATGGATCACTCCTATTTTTGAATTCCACCGTTGATCATCCACCATCTTCATCTTGATCTCCACCGTCCATACATCTTTAAAAGGGAGAGAGCTTTCCCCCTCAATCCATCCATCTTTTGAATATTGTTATGCTGCAGGTTTTCTAACAGGTTTCTTTGGAGCTTTGTGGAGAACTTCTATTTCTTGTCTACATTCTCTCATACCATAGCATTTTAGTTTAGATTCATGTTGCATATTAGTTTAGCTTCTATTTTGCAATAATCTATCTCACATAGCTTAATATTTGGATTGTAACACTCTCATCCATGCTTAGAATAGCTGTATTTTTCATATTCATTCTAGCTTAATCTTCATTTGCATTGCATTCTTGAGGAACTCCTTGAGACATGTGCATTCTTGCATCTTGTCTTTGGAACCTCCCATTGCATGGTTTACTAGCAAGAAGAGTATTCCTAAGGCTCAACTGAGAGTCCTTGAACTTGAAATACACTCTCTTGCACTCCGTGGATAGGGAGCTCTAAGCCGACATCCAAGCATTCCAACTCATGGAATCGTTTGGATAGAAGGGTTTAGAGTGGGACACTTTCGAGTGTACAGGGGGCTACAATGATAGGAATCAACTCCTCATGCCTATGACCATGGATGTTAGTGTATCTCAAGAGCCACTTGGAATTATCTGTAGTTAAATCTTTGATGGCATTCAACCGCTCCTATATTTCCTCCATAGCCACATATACAAACCCGCCAAGTTTCTGGGGCTTGGACAGTCTATTCCAATGATTGGAAGATATCTCCATCAAGCCATCTAGATAACTAGAGAAGTTATTTTGCATGATAGCCACTTTGATGATCCCTTTTCCTTCTCCACTAACTTGGGAATCTGTATGCAGACCTCTTAATAGTTCATAGTCTCTATCTTAATCCTTTTTCACTTTAGCTTTTATTTCCTTTAGTCCTTCCTCTACCACCAGGATCATTTCATATTTGAATTGCATTCTTTGTAGCCATTTAAATAAAGGATCATCTCCCCTAGGTAGAAGACTTTTTTTTTTGCAAAGGTATCTCTTATCTTCCTCCCTAGGGGGCAAGGTTTTTCCTTCTTTCTCTTTTTCTAGGGAACTACTTTCCTTAGCCTAGTGGCATTTGTTTATATTGAAATATTATTTCTTCATATAGACTGATGTTTTGACTATAGATAATCTTTTCATATGAGAGGTTGTTATCTTAGGTCATCACCTCTTCTTTATGTTGCAAGTTATGTTCTTTATAAAGTTTTCCTCAATCCAAAGATTCCTCTTCCTCTTCTTTATAGGGGGCTTGATGATTGAATCTATGTTCCCTTTTGATTTACCTTTGAAAGATGATATTTTATCTAAAAGCACTCCTCTATGATGGGGATCTTGTAAATAAGATATCTTTCTTTAAGGATCCTTTTTTACATAATTGGCATATCCTTTTCATGATTGTCTATGCTCTTGGATGTTGGGGTTAATATTCCTTGCTAAGAATATGGTATACATTGTTGCTAAATAGGATATCTCCTTTCCTTGTGAAGTGGATATCATCTTCCTCTTCCTTATCATGTCTAGTATATAGGGACGATAAGGAGGGGGCATATATAGGGTCTCCCTTGTACTATGGTTTTTTATTTATATGCTAAATCTTGGAAGGTAACATACATAAGTTTCTAAATCTTGAAGAGACAGGCATTGCTAAATCCTCTAAAGGTAATGCACATAAGTTGCTAAGTCCTAAAGAGATGCACATTTTTCAATTTCTAATATTTCTAAATCTTCTAAAGGTAACACACATAAGTTGCTAAATCCTGAGGAGATATGCATTTCATATTCATAGTGATACAAGAAAGTGGATCTATGGATATTCCAAAAGTAGTCAAAGACACATTATAATTGCAAGCATAGTTTATAGGTGACCTATCAAGTTTGGCCACTTGTTGGGCTCTCCCTATCTTTTGGTAATTCATGGTAAGGTGGGCATCTTACTGGATGAGGTAATTACTTCTTCTGTTTCTTCTTTTCACTTTCATGTTAGTAGGACTAGATCATGAAGCTATGTTATTTATAGTGTTGCTCTTGTCTTTCTTATGTAATCACTTATGTTTTTATGATAGCTTTCCAAATAAGATATTAGTAAGAGATATATTTATTACAAAATTTTCTTGTGCTACTTGATTTGGGTTTGTTTAGTACTAACCCTTTCTTTTGTGTTTCTTTGGTTTTCTTTTTGTTTTTGCACCCTTGTGTGTGTATGTTGAATTAGAATCCTTAGCCTGAGGACTTGTTTCCTTAGCTAAGTGTTCTCATCTTGAATTTCTTCTTTCTTCTCCTTTACCAAGAGTTTGTATCGAGTCTATACTCTTGCTAAAGTGGGGGCTAAATGTATCATCTTAAAATGGAAGCACTTTCATGTTAAGAGTTTTTATCCCTCTGAGTAAGTAGTATGGGGTCATGTCAAATGCCTTGAATAGATATTTGCATGGATCTAGTTGTTTTTCCCCTATGTTGCTTCTCTCTCTCTCTCTCTCTCTCTCTCTCTCTCTCTCTCTCTCTCTCTCTCTCTCTCTCTCTCTCTCTCTCTCTCTCTCTCTCTCTATTTTCTAGCCTATGTTTGACAACTTTCTCTATGAAACTGAGGACTTTGACTTTTTGGGTCAAGGTCAACCTCAAACTTGACCTAGGTCAAGGATGACTTCAACCCTAACCCTGGGTCCAAAACTTTTCAAGTTCTGGGAGTTTCAGAATATCAGGCTTTGGAAAGTTTTATTTTCCTACTTTTGGGTCGACTATTTTGGGTTTCAGAATGGTAGACTCTTAAATTACATTTAATTTAGGTCCATTTCTAGGGGTTAAGGTTAATTGGGATTTTGGGATTTAATGCTCCCACGTCAGCCTTCTCTAGAAGTTTGTGCCCTAGATCTCTATATAAGGAAGCTTTCTTCCCTCATTTTGACATCTATCTATTATCCATCATCTACTCACTATGTCTGACTACCTACTTTTCATAAGGAGATACTATATCAGACAATCCATTATCAAGAATTCTATTATTCAAGAATTCAAGTTTTCCATTGAAGATCAAGGATTGGAGCATTCAAGATTCATCATCAAAACCCTAGATCTAACCATCATGGTGGTGTGATCTTCCTTCAAGATACTTTGTTCATCTTCAAGACCTATTCATTCTTCTATCAAGATGCATACAATCATGTAGGTTTGATTTGCATTTGCTAATATTATGTTCAAGCTTTTATATCAATATAGTTGTTTATATTTTAAATACAATTGCATATCTATTGAATATCATAGGTTCATTATTAGATTTACTTCTACTACTTTCTAGCATTCCTTATTTCAATTCCATTAGTAAGGTTGATTACAAACCAGGGATTGACCAAGGCAAACCCATCATCCAAACAAAAAAACCATTTTTCTCGTAGATATAGGTGTGGAATAGCGAATTTAAGTGTAGATTTGGATACCATTTTTGTTGAACTTGCAGGATTGGTGAATAAAAATTTTGTCAGAGTAGTGTAGGTCAAGGTCAACTTTTTGGGTCATAATCATGCCCTAGAATAATATTGTGCCCCTCTACCTGGGTCAAGGTTGACCTGCATTCAAAAGGATAAAAAAATTCTAGGTTTTCTCTATCTTGACATTTTTGGTCCAAAATAGGTTGCAGAATTCTCTGAAATTGTGCACAAACATCATAAATCATCATTTTCCAGATAAAAATAATCTTATTTTAAGGTGAGTATTTGTCTTCTATTTATTCAAGATTTCAACTACTTACTTTTATATACAAAATTATAGGATCTCCTCCTTTCTCCCTATTCTCCATCGCATGATCCATTTGTGCATTGATCACTTCCTTGTGGTTAATCAATTTGGATCATTCATTTTGGGAATTTGGGTTGAGGATAGGTCATATTTTCCCCCCTTCACTAATAATCCTTGAAAAATTTAGGAATATCCACAACATCATGTAATGTGATGCTTTCCAGATGACTCTATTCTAGCTTCAAAACCCCATTGTCACTGAATGACCCAAATAAGATATGAATTTTCTCATCATAGAGTTTCATAAATTTACCTTTAAGTATACACTCACATTCTCAGTGAGTAGGAAATCTATTGGAAACAATGATAGTGCTCTATTCATGTCCTTCATCTCTTCCTTTAGTAGAATAATCTTATATTTTGGGTGTTTGGCTTCCTGGGAGTTAACCAACTCTACCTTTTGAATTCCTTGTGCCATTGTGGATTATGACTGGTGGATAATAGAATAAATTTTATCAATGACCACTTGTTCTATCTCTTCACGACTTCTCTTCTACTATCTCAAGATGCAATTCTCTTCACAAAATCACAAAATGATATCACACAATGTGATAAACTAGGTTTTCAAAAAATACACAACTTAGAAGTTTGAATTTGCAAAGTGGTAAATGGTTCTTTAATAACCTATTTATAGATTTTAATTAGTAACATTAGGTTAACATTAATATGCAATGGTAAACAAAAAATGTACCTTCTAGTTATCCTATAATTAATGTGTGTGACCCATGAGCCAACATTTATAATCAATTCATACTCCTATCTTACTTTAGGAATAATATACTCACAAGTATATTTATTACTTTGTCAATCTTAACGTTATAATGTACAATACCAATTTTGACTAGGGGGTTAGTTTGAGATCTTTCTTTTTGCACACAACACCTTAAGCTAGATTAGCTTAAATTATTTTAGAGGTCTCACCATTGACTAGTGAGCTCATAGTCTCAATAGACTTAGCCTCTATAAATTCATCACTCTTCTTGGTCCATACTTTGTAGAAGTTCATTCTAGTTTCCTCCTTATCCACAATCTTCTTCTTTCCCTCATTTTTTGGATTCTACTTCTTAGACCTTTTGCTCAATTTGCATTCTCTAGTGAGATGGCCTATCTTTATACACTTATAACAAGTCATGAATTTTTGTCTTTGTGGTCATGAATGATTCCTTTGACCAATATTTAGTTTGTAAAACTTTGCAAGGTGTTCATCATTTCCACAAGTCAAGCATATTGGTGTTGCAAACCTATTCTTCTAGGTAGGACTTGTTTTTTTAGAGATGACTGGTTTTATCCCTCCTTGGATCTATAGACCTAAGCCTTATGCACACACTTGTTACATAATTAACAACATCCATAAAATATTTTCTTATCTGAGTGAGATCGACATTCTTGTGGAGTGTGACCATACCAGTGACAGTTGTGACAATACCTATTGAAGGTATTATGAACAATACATGCAACCTTTCTATGCCAACATATATTTGAAGTGTTTCCTATTTTCCTATCAAAATAAAGGGTTGGTTTCTTAGGTTTCATACCTTTAGACAATATTTTCCCTTTTCTTTTGAGGTTATGGTCCTTGCTTCTCTTACCTTCTTTAGTCTTATTGTCACCTTTATAGCCAACACCAGTTGTGCTCTTGGTCTTTCTCTAAGCTTTGATTTGTTCACCTATCTTCTCAGAGATGTCATTGAACTTCTTCAACTTTTCAATTCTCTCATTTTTTATTTTTAGTTCTTCAATCAATTGGTGCATTTGTTCATCCTTTTATCTTGCAACTACCTCAGTCATTCTCTTTGCTTCTTGTGCTTCTCTCAATGCATCCTCATATTTTTGTCTTGCTAGTGCAACATTACCTTTCTCATCTTGAGCTTGACTTAATCTCATGAAGTTTATTCTTTTTCTTTCTTCAGACATGTGATAGTTTTTTTAACTTCTCATTATTGGTCATGAGACCAATGATAATTTCTTCGAATTCATTTATCCCACTCTACTCTTCTAGTTTCTCAATAAGTTTGTGACTCACTGAGTTTCTTCATGATTTTCTTTCACTTTGAAAATGAAATCCTTAATGTTTCTTTCAAATCTTCAATAGTGTCAAGAGCATCATCAAGTTGCTTCTTGAGTCTAATGGTTGTCATTTTATCTTCCCTTAAGTTGTCAAGCTTGTCACTATTACAATCTGAGCTTTGATACCAATTTCTGGTCCCAACCAATACTGAGAGGGTAGATGAATTAGTGCATATTCTCCAATCAGTTTATTGAAGAAATATTCCAAGAAAACTAGATAATAACCACTTATCTATTATTACAATGATGAAAACAATAAGGTAAAATATTATAATCTTGCACACAAATGCATAAATCAAGTGACATAAAGATTTTAAATGTGCAAACCCTTGATGAGAGGACAAAAACCATGGTAGGAGTAATATACCAACTAGCCTTTTACTATAGATAAACTTTTACCCAATTAGAGGCTACAACTTTTCTTTCTAAGAACACATCCAATAATGAATCATAGCAACCTATTAGGATTACATAGGCTTGTCAAAACTACCCTGTTATAGGATTTAAACTATCCTTCTAGGAGGTACCTTGTTAGAGGATTTACAATATGTTCACTGCTGAAGTATGCTTAGTCAAGATTTTACAACTAATTACAATGGTAAGAAAGAAATCAAAGATTGATCTAAATACATGGTACACATTGCATTGTAGATCTCCAGTGTATACCTTGAAGATATCTATATCTTCTCTCATAGTGTTGGATTCTTCTGTGATATCTATTGTATCACCTTTTCATTTATGTACTCTATCATATCTGCAATTCACCAATATGTAGTAGCTCATTTGTCTTATTTTTGTTCTTTTTTTGTAGAACTCTTTTGCACACTTCTATTAGTCCATTCTCCACACTTCAATAATTGAAGTGTCTAAACTATATATGTTTCCAATCATTTGAAAGTGATAACACTTTAAACATCCCTCCCAAATTTGATGCATTCAAAACTTAAATCGTGTGTGTGATTTGTACATGGAAAACCCATGACACCTACTTAGTAGGGTCTAGACTCATAGCTCTGATAGTCCTACTTTAGGCCTAGGTGTAGCCTCTATGTTTTTTCTTCTCTTTGGTTGTTATGTTTGAACTTTAGTCACATCATTGTATAGTGTGTGTCACACTATTGTGTAACATTGATGGTGACTCACCATGTTGACTGTGACTTATTTCATTGTCTTTGTTTGTATTTCATCTTGTTCTCAACTTCTCACTTGATCCAACTGATGTAGATGTCTATCGATGATCATGAGATAGTATGCACATTTCTTCCTCCTTTCACCAATTTCTAATCAATAAAAACATCTTGGTGTGCTAAGTGTTGTCATCACCAGTCTCCTTTCTTAATGCCTTTGGAAATTATAAATCCAACAATAAACTCTGTGTTTGACCATCTATCTAAGCAAACAAAAACATATCAAATTATCTTTTGAAAAAAAACCTATCTAATTTCCAACAATGTTGTTTAACCACTTTTTTTTCTAATTCAATCTCTAAGATGTTTTATTTAGTCACCCAATCCTTCAAGTTAGTTGGGAATAATAGTCAACCAATCCTTAAAATTAGTTTGGAGCTACAATTTCCACAAATTTGGTTGATAGATGGACATTGTCATTAAAATATTTCCGTATCATGAAGTATTTGTCTTCTACTTGAAAAAAGTCATCTCTAGTCATAAACCTATATGTGACTTTCTATAAATCTAAATATACTAGTTTGCCTTTGTTTGTATATTACATGTGCAACATTTGCTTTCAAATGTAGATTAGATTTAAATAATCATGGGACTTCAATTGAAAACTTATTTAAAAAACAATATCTATAGATACATAATTCATACATATTCCACATCAACTACCATGCCTACAATCAACTCACCACACAAGACTCCATCTCGCCAAGAGCTCTGCTCTTGTTTTACCATCACTCTAAAAGACTTGACAAATTAATATGAATAACATTAAAATTAAAGTGAATGTCACTGAATTAGCTAGCCAAACTGTGTCACCACCCTAGATGTCTAAAATAGGGCTATATTGTTTTCATAATAAAAATTGAATTGGAATTACCTCTCCATAAATGTTGATGTTAGCTTAAGTCTTCAAAATAAATGGAATGAAAATTGAAAGATTAAAAGAAGCTTCAACTGATATCAATTTGAGTATCAGAGCTAGGTTTTGATCCCACGACCTATAGGTTATGGACTCTAATGTGCTAATCTCATACATAAATGACATAATTGGGTGGGTATGAAGAGAGAGTGCATTATATTTATTTAACAGATGTTTCTAAGTATTTATAATTTCTAATTTGAGAATAGCAATTTTCAATCTCCTTTTGACTATTCAAGTGTTTGAATATAATACTCTAATAATATTGATCAATCTTCTAACCATTTGAACAAGTTTTATCTGTTATCATTTGCACCAGTCTAATAGTATAATGATTAATTCCCTTGCAACATTAATTTATAACAAGATTTTCATAAAATTAGGCCAAAGAACTTTTGGTAATCAATCTGTTAAGTTATCGACTTAGAATGTTATCATGCAAATTAATTTTTTGGGAGGGTAGGTAGAAAGTTAGGGTTTACAACATCCAAAAATGTTATAGATTTATCTGATTTTCATGCATGACAGCTATTTGGTTATGTTGTGTTGGAGAAATTTATACTTGAACTACATGAGTTTATCATTATAATCTATGTTCAATTTTCTAGAGATTACTATTTGAATTATGGAGTTCAACTACAATTACATTGTGGTGTAAAATCTTTATCTTGAATTTCCCTGATTCAATAGATGTGCTTGCATATAGCCCAATTCAACAGATTTTCCTACATATATATATATATATATATGTTTGCATATAGCAACTGTTCACAAAATTATTGTATTTCTCAAATGTTCATAGTAATACTTGATAACTTAAAACTACATTTCATATTATATTATTTATTTTATATTTATTATAACTTATAATTAAAACCTATTTAGAATGGTAACATTCTCTCTACAGTATTGTCTCTTATGGGTAATATTATTTAATTATTCATTCATTGTAATTTTATTATTATTATTATTTAAATCTTATTATATTGAGAGTAGATTATATTATTATTATTTATTTTTAATATTTTATTTAATTATTATTTATTAACTATAATAATATATTATTATTATTAATGCTTATTTTTATATTAATTATTCTATACAGTTTTACAATCATTATTTATTTAATAATTTTATATTATTTTATTATTATTAAAATTTTATCTTAAAATGGGGCCATGACAGATTGGTTGTGATCCCCTCTCCCTAAGGATCTTGGGAGGAGACTTTAATATGGTGAATCCTACTAATTGAAGTTAGGACCCCTAACCCAATTGACTAATGTCGAGTTTGAAGCTTAGACATTAACCCAAAACTTCCTTGGTGTTCATGATCCACTTCTTGGCAAATTTAAGCTCAAAATTCCTCACTGGTGTGCTTGGAACAATTGTCGTGAAGGCTCCTCAACAAAATTGAGCTTGTTGGATCACTTTTACATATCATCTAACTACTTCATTCTTCCATCCAAAGAGAAGTCTCTTGTCACCTTAGACCTCTCTACCACTATCTTTGACCACCTTCTAATCTCCACAATACTTCTTTTTTTTAACTGTACCACTATTTTCAAATGTATGTGTATAGCAAATGTTCACAAAATTTTTGTATTTCTCAAATGTTCACAATAATATTTGATAACTTGAAACCATATTTTATATTATATTTTATATTTTTTTTATTTTTTTTATATTTATTATTATTTTATTTATAATTAAAACTCGTTTAGAAAGCTAACATGCTCTCTATAGTATTATCTCTTGTAGGTAATATTAATTAATTATTCAATCATTGTAATTTTATTATTATTTTTTAAATCTTATTTTATTCAGAGTAAATCATATTATTGTTATTTATTTATTTATTTTACTTTATTTTATTTTATTTTATTATTAGTTATATTACTATAATAATATATTATTATTTCTTATTTTTATATTAATTGTTCTATACAGTTTTATTATCATTATTTATTTAGTAATTTTTTTATTATTAAAATTTTATCTTGAAATGGGGGCATCACAAATTGGTTGTGATCATCTCTCCTTAATACTAAATGGATCGTGGGAGGAGACTTTAATATGGTGAATCTTACTAATCAAAGTTAGGACCCCTAACTTGATTGACTAATGTTAAGTTTGAAGTTTGGGCATTAACCCAAAAATTCCTTGGTGCTCATGATCCACTTCTTGGCAAATTTAACCTCCAAATCCCTCACTAGTATGCTTGGAACAATTGTCTTGAAGGCTCCTCAACAAAATTGAGCATGTTGGATCACTTTTACATATCATCTAATTGCCTCATTCTTCCATCTAAAGAGAGGTTTCTTGTCACCTTAGACCTCTCTACCACTATCTTTGACCACCTTCTAATCTCCACAATACTTTCTTTTTTAAACTGTACCACTATTTTCAAATGTTTGCATATAGCAAATGTTCACAAAATTGTTGTAAATTTCTCAAATGTTTGTAGTAATATTTGATAAATTAGAATTATATTTTATATTTATTATTATCTATAATTAAAACTTATTTAGAAAGGTAACATACTCTCTACAATATTGTCTCTTGTAGGTAATATTATTTAATTATTCAATCATTGCAAATTTTTTTAAATATCTTTTAAGCTTTATTTTATTAAGAGTAGATCATTTTATTTTTTATTTTTTATTTTTATTTTTTTTAATCAGTAAATGGCCAAGGCCATATAATATTTATTATATGAAGAAATAAAATACAGAAATCTACTTCGTTCAAACAAGCACTGGTAGGAAAGAATGGAGAAGAAAACCTCTAGTCTTGCCTAGGACAAACGTCCTATATTATTACATAATCTAAAAGGGGCATACCCCAGTAAACTATTGCTTGTATCCATCTTAAAATATATTACATGTTTGTAGGGGCATACCCCCGGTATATACAAAGAGTAGATCATATTATTGTTATTTATTTATTTTATTTTATTTTATTATTATTTATATTACTATAATAATATATTATTATTATTTCTTATTTTTATATTAATTGTTCTATATATTTTTACTAACATTATTTATTTAATAATATTTTATTATTATTGAAACTTTATCTTAAAATGGGGGCATGATAGATTGGTTGTGATCCTCTCTCCCTAATACTAAATGGATCTTGGGAGGAGAATTTAATATGGTGAATCCTACCAATCAAAGTTAGGACCTCTAACTCGATTGACTAATGTTGAGTTTGAAGCTTGGACATTAACCCAAAACTTCCTTGGTGATCATGATCCACTTCTTGGAAAGTTTAACCTCCAAATTCCTCGCGAGTATGCTTGGAACAGTTGTTGTGAAGGCTTCTCAACAAAATTGAGCCTTTTGGATTGTTTTTACATATCATCTAACTGCCTCATTCTTCCATCCAAAGAGAGGTTCTTGTCACCTTAGACCTCTCTACCACTATCTTTGACCACCTTCTAATCTCCATAATACTTTCTTTTTTAAACTGCACCACTATTTTTAGATGTTTGCATATAGAAAATGCTCACAAAATTATTGTGTATCTCACAGTAATATTTGATAACTTAAAACTATATTTTATATTATATTATTTATTTTATATTCATTACTATTTATAATTCAAACTTATTTAGAAAGGTAGCATACTCTCTACAGTATTGTCTCTTATAGATAATATTGTTTAATTATTCATTCATTGTAAAAAAAAAAAAATTAATCTTATTTTATTGAGAGTAGATCATATTATTGCTATTTATTATTTATATTTTATTTAATTATGATTTATATTACTAGAAGAATATATTATTATCTATATTACCATAATAATAAATTTTTATTATTTCTTATTTTTATATTAATTATTCTATACAGTTTTACTATCATTATTTATTTAATAATATTTTATTGTTATTAAAATCTTATCTTGAAATGGGGGCATGACAAATTGGTTGTAATCCTCTCTCCCTAATAATAAATGGATCTTGGGAGGAGACTTTAATATGGTGAATCCTACTAATCGAAGTTAGGACCCCTAACCCTATTGATTAATGTTGAGTTTGAAGCTTGGACATTAAACCAAAACTTTCGTGGTGCTCATGATCCACTTCTTGGCAAACTTAACCTCCAAATTCCTCACTAGTATGCTTGGAAAGATTGTCCCGAAGGCTCCTCAACAAAATTGAGCCTATTGGATTGCTTTTACATATCATATAACCACCCCATTCTTCCATCCAAAGAGAGGTTTCATGTCGCCTTAGACATCTCTATCACTATCTTTGACCACCTTCTAATCTCCAAAATACTTTCTTTTTTAAATTGTACCACTATTTTCATATGTTTGCATATAGCAAATGTTCACAAAATTATTGTATTTCTCAGATGTTCACAGCAATATTTGATAACTTAAAACTATATATTATATTATATTATATTATTTATTTTCTTATTTGTTTTATATTTATTATCATTTATAGTTAAAACTTATTTAGAAAGGTAAAAAACTCTCTATAGTATTGTCTCTTGTAGGTAATATTATTTAATTATTCAATCATTGTAATTTTATTATTATTATTTAAATCTTATTTATTGAGAGTATTTCATATTATTGTTATTTTTGTAATATTAATTGTTCTATACAATTTTACTATCATTATTTATTTAATAATATTTTTTTATTATTAAAATTTTATCTTAAAATAGGGGCATGACAAATTGGTTGTGATCCTCTCTCCCTAATACTAAATGGATCTTGGGAGGAGACCTTAATATGGTGAATCTTACTAATTGAAGTTAGGACTCCTAACTTGATTGACTAATGTTGAGTCTGAAGCTTGGGCATTAACCCAAAACTTCCTTGGTGCTCATGATCCACTTCTTGGAAAATTTAATCTTGATATTCATCACTAGTATGCTTGGCACGATTGTTGTAAAGGCTCCTCAACAAAATTGAGCCTGTTGGATTGCTTTTACATATCATCTAATTGTCCCATTCTTCCATCCAAAGAGAGGTTTCTTGTCACCTTAGACCTCTCTACGACTATCTTTGACCATCTTCTAATCTCCACAATACTTTCTTTTTTCAAATGTACCACTATTTTCAGATGTTTGCATATAGCAAATGTTCACAAAATTATTGTGTTTCTCGGATGTTCATAGTAATATTTGATAATGTTTGTAGTAATATTTGATAACTTAAGATTATATTTTATATTATATTATTTTTTAATTATTTTTATTCATTATCATTTATAGTTAAAAATTATTTAGAAAAGTAACATACTCTACAATATTGTCTCTTGTAGGTAATATTATTTAATTATTTATTGATTGTAATTTTATTATTATTATTATTTAAAACTTATTTTATTTAAAGTGGATCATATTATTGTTTTTTTTTAAATTTAATTATTATTTATATTACTATAATAATATACTATTATTTCTTATTTTTAAATTTAATTATTCTATATAGTTTTACTATCATTATTTATTTAATAATATTTTATTATTTAATTATTATTAAAAAAAAATCTTGAAATGGGGGCATGACAGATTGGTTGTGATCCTCTCTCCCTAATACTAAATGGATCTTAGGAGGAGACTTTACTATGGTGAATCCTACTAATCGAAGTTAGGATCCCTAACCTGATTGACTACCGTTGAGTTTGAAGCTTAGAAATTAACCCAAAACTTCCTTGGTGCTCATGATCCACTTCTTGGAAAATTTAACCTCCAAATTCCTCACTAGTATGCTTGGAATAATTGTCGTAAAGGCTCCTAAAAAAAATTGAGCATGTTGGACCACTTTTACATATCATCTAACTGCCCCATTCTTCCATTCAAAGAGAGGTTTCTTGTCACCTTAGACCTCTCTACCACTATCTTTGACCACCTTCTAATATTCACAATACTTTCTTTTTTAAATTATACCACTATTTTCATATGTTTGTATATAGCAAATGTTCATAAAATTGTTGTATTTCTCAAATGTTCATAGTAATATTTGATAACTTAAACCTATATTTTATATTATATTATTTATTTATTATTTATTTTATATATTTTATATTTATTATCATTTATAACTAAAACTTATTTAGAAAGGTAACATACTCTCTATAGTATTGTCTCTTGTAGGTAATATTATTTAATTATTCATTCATTGTAATTTTATTATTAGTATTATTTAAATATTATTTTATTGAGAGTAGATCATATTATTGTTATTTATTTTATTTTATTTTATTATTTATATTACTATAATAATATATTATTATTATTTCTTATTTTTATATTAATTGTTCTATACAATTTTACTATCATTGTTTATTTAATAATATTCTATTATTTAATAATTATTATTAAAAAAATCTTAAAATGGGGACATGATAGATTGGTTGTAATCGTCTCTCCCTAATACTAAATGGATCATGGGAGGAGAATTTAGTATAGTGAATCCTACTAATCAAAGTTAGGACCCCTAACCCTATTAATTAATGTCGAGTTTGAAGCTTGAACATTAACCCAAAACTTCCTTGGTGCTCGTGATCCACTTCTTGGAAAATTTAACCTCTAAATTTCTCACTAGTATGCTTGCGGCAATTTTCGTGAAGGCTCCTCAACAAAATTGAGCCTGTTAGGCTACTTTTACATATCATATAACTGCCCAATTCTTTCATCCAAAGAGAGGTTTCTTGTCACCTTAGACCTCTCTACCACTATCTTTGATCACCTTCTAATCTCCACAATACTTTCTTTTTTAAATTGTACCACTATTTTCAATAATCCCCCTTTCAAGTTAAATGTTATGCATCTTAAGAGTCAAGATCTCATTGATGGCCTCCTTGCAATTTAGAAAGATAAACCAAAACCAACTCAGAATAGTTGGATCAAATGGTGGAAAAAAAATGATTGCTAAATGTTGGAAACTACAATTGGAACAATCGTTATGTTGTCATTGATGTCAAACCTTACTAACAAGACATTTTCTAATAATGTAGAGCGTTATATTATTTGATTGATGAAGAGGATTTGAAAAGAGAAAGATGAACTAGTAAAGTTTTGAGTAAAGAGGAGTAAGCATGATGGAACTATAAAGGGCACTTGATCAGTTAGTATTTGGCAAGGTAATGTGTTATTTGATCATTACATTAAGTAAAGAAGAAAGATGAGTTGAAGTGTAGAAGAGATGATTGATAGAAGTCAAGAAGTTGAGTAAAACATGAGTTTAACCAAGTGATAGATTAGTAGGTCAATGAAGAAGTTAAGCATTACTGAGAAGAAGATTAAGGAACTTAAGTATCGGCCAAACAAAATAGTATTAGTTGAGTGATGGTAATGACTGGGCTAGATTAAGGTAAACTGAAGTAATGACCAAGGAAAGTGTTGGCTGAGAAAGCTAGTGTATGTGAGTGAGACAAATTAGTAGTAACCGAGCTACATAATGAAGACCGAGTGTCAACATTTTGATAGTTTGAGAAATATTCAAGATTGAAGGCCAACAAGGTTGACACGGCTCAATTTATAGATTGGTCAAAGCATAGAAAAGATAAGGATTGATGAGCTAGGATATTTAATGCATGAATTGAGTTTTTTAGGTGATCTAAGGCAAGGATTCAATAAGAAGTTTCTAAAAGTTTCAAGGGAAGAAGAAGAATGCTAAATGATGGACAGATTCAACGAATCTTATCAAAACCTAAGATCTATGGTTATGTTTAAGTGGTAAAAGATTAAACCTATCTATTTAAGGATAAATAAGAGATGTTTTATGGTTTTTAGCTATCAAATTTGTGAAGAATAGAGTTATAGAGGAAAAGTGACAAATTGGTAAAAGAGGGATTGCTTGAAGAGTTACCAAGTAGATTAGAGATTAGAGATGTAGAATGTGATGAAGTACAGTCAATGAACTAGGAACGAGTCAAATGGAGATCTGAACATGTAAAGTGAGTTTTATTTGATCAGATTAACCTAGCTATTACTTTCTAACCATTGTGTCATTAAAATCCTTTAATCATGGTTGACCTAATAGTCATATTGTAAATCCTTTAATCAAGGTGACATTCTGACGGAATGTTCTTAAGACCTCTAACAAGGCCACTCCTAATAGGGTGTTAAATTTTCTAACAAGTTCACACCTAACTGTGTGTTTTTTAACCTTTAATAGGTGTGGCTCTTAACTAAGCTCACTTTAGAAGAGTGAAAAAGTGGTAGAATGTTACTTGATGGTTTTTCCCAAATTGGGTTTCCACGTTAAATCATTGTGCCATACATGTGTGAATTTTGTTTTCATGTTTCATCCTACTTACTGTTATATGTTTATATAATTCAACATACACTAAATAAAGAGCTAAGTGTTGTTATCAATAAGTTGGAATACTGGTGATTTGCTACTTTGTTCAAGTGGACTTATGAGTTTGATTTAGTTGTTTGAAGTTTTTAAAAGTCGAATTGGTATATCTAGATCTAAGGATAACTAATTCATCCCCCTCTTAGTAATTCTAATCATTCTAAAAATTGGTATTAGAGCTTAATGATTGTAAGGAAATTTTGAAGGGACTTAACATAAAAGATCAAGATGTATAAGAGAGAGATATCCAAGCCAAAAAAAGAGAACTTCCTAGCATGGCAATGTCTGATGAGATTGCATCTATCTAAAGTGAGAGATTTTGCACTATACTACTTGGACAATGAATACATAGAAGTTCCTAGAACCATGATAATTAAGAAAATTAAAGAGAAGTAGGAGCATAATCAAATGATGATAGATCTAACATCTCCCCCAATTTATGCCAAATTTGATGATGTAAAGGATTGCACTACTACAAAGAAAATGTGGGATAAGTTGGCACAAATTCATGGAGAAGACAAAAATGTGTTAAGGGCTAAAGTTGAAAGTTTGAGAGGCAATTTTGATGAAATGAGAATGATGGAAGGAGAAATTGATGCTCAATATTGTGGCTGAATCAAATAAGTAGTGAATGGAATTAGAGTTATTGGAGCAAACATATTTGAAGAGACTACGATCATCAAGGTATTAAGAACATTTACTTAATATTTATATCATTAGAGTATCTACAATACAAGAACTGAGATGTACACATGGTAATGAGTTGACCCTGGATGGTCTAATTGGTAGACTCACTACATTAAAATTGTCAAATTTTGATAATTATACACCTTCTAGTGTTGATTGTGCTTTCAAGTTTCAACTAACCCTTGATGGATCTAAAAGAGAGAAAAGTTTAAAAATTAAGCCTGTGGATAGTGAGAGTGAATCAAATGATGACCTTGATGATCTAGAAGCATTATTGGCAAGAAAGCTACCAAGAGGAAAAGGAAAATACAAAGGTAAACTTCCTATAATCTATTTTACATGTGACAAAGTTGGTCATATTGTTGCAAGATGTCCTGACATAGATGAAAAGGAGGAAAGGAAAGAAAACAGATATCAAGGAAGGAGAGACAACAAAGACAATCAAGGTAATAAAGACTACAAGGGAAAAGGTAAGAAATCTTGTTACATTGTTGAAGAAGATGGTTTTGAAAGTGATTATGATAAACATGAAGAAGAAGTTGTTTATGTTGCAATGTGTTGGTATTTGAAAACTATTAGGCTACGAAATACCTAATACCAGGGTTCAAAAGATAACAAGCTTAAGGGTTAGCTATTTCCTATATTCAACTGAAAACTCTTCAGATCTGGAACAACTTCAACAGAATCACGGGGATTCTCTACTCTTTTAGCTTTGCAAGACCAAGGTGGGTGCACCTTAGGGATGCAATTTATAGTTTAATTGGATACTTATCTTTAGATCTCATCAATTTACACTATCTTCTCCATGTTTATCCCCTATAGCAGATAATGATCATAATTCTTCTTGGATTTGTAATGAGTCCTTGACTATAGTAGCTAACCATAAATCAAAGGGAAAAAATTACTAACAAGTGATGACCAGTAATTTAATTCTTCAAACAGAAAAGTAAAGTTTATTTGATTAAAATTTTTGCTTTGTGCAACCATATGAATTCATCAATATGCATCTGAACTAATGATCAGTGCATTATCCATTGCTACACAAAGTCTAACCAACAAAACTTGACCTATTTAATTGCCTTAGAATTAAATCATCAATAGTTAACCCTAAATTCCATTCTTATGAATATCCCTCTCATATGATTGGAAACCCTATCAATTCATTGAAGCATTTTACTTAATCTCTTGAATTAAAAGTAATAGAAATCCTAGTTACATTAAATTGTATGAACCTTTCTCATTCAATCCCAACATTACCAAAAAATAAAAATGGAGACAAAATTTAGAGACACGAATATGGCAAAACTTTTGTTTGTATTAATCTTCTTTGAAAACAATACATTTATTGGTATAACTAAAGAATAACTCATAATATGATAGAATGTCATTCAAGATTCATTAGTATTCCTAGATTACAAAATTGAATACAACATATGACATTGACACAAAAGATAATTGAATTGACTGCAAAATAGCATAACACTGAAAATTATATAGATTTTGGACCTCCACTCCACATCTTGGAAACCCTTTTTATAGGAAGGATTGCAGCAAGCTTCAGATGGGAGGACACATGTCATAAAACTATTGGAAGCAAGATACAAAGATATTTTACATTTTTATATTACAAACATTCTTTGTTCTTGGATCAAAAACTGGATGCACTTGTAAAACTGGTAGGTGGCATTATTAGCAAGTGTCTTCAAAAAAATTCTATTTGTCTTCATGCTCCTATTGCTTTCCTTGCCTTTTCTTTGTTCCTTTTTTCTCCTCTACTTCTAAGTGCATCCCTAATTTGCCTAGTCATTGTTAATAGATGGTATAGCCTGTATATCAGCAATGACTTCCCATATGGCAATATTAGTATCCACATCTAGCCAAGTGGCATCCCAGATAGTATCTAGTTCATCTATGTACTTATTCCACTTAGTGTCAGTTATTGCTTTTAACTCTTTAGTAACCTTGCTCATGTCTAACTCAATTCTAAACAGAAAGTCAATCATGTCATAGACAGTTGTTACATCTATCTCATTATTGCAATAGGCCACAAACTGTGGATGCCTCAAAATATCCTCAAAAGAGGAAGACCATTCCTACCATTCTTTTATAACTCCACTAGCATCTAGATTACTAAGAATAAAATTTGGAACTACCATGGCAATTGTCTTCATCTTGCCTTGGATTAACTACATTTTTTCCTAAGAAAAATGCATGCAATTCCTTTACTCTGTTAATCATCTTTTTGGCATTGATAATCACAGTCTTAGGCAATTCCTTCTTTTGGGGCAACAATAGAACCAAACTATCAAAAAACTATGTATCTGGCCCCCAAGTTGTAAAAAGAGGAGATAGAAGGGCTAATGCTTCTGAGCATTGGAACTTGGCTCCTTGCATAGAAATGTAACTATTGTTCATATTTTGTGAGACAATCTGTAATGCACCTATTTTATGCATCATCAAGCTATGAATTGTCTTGATCTCTACTTCCTTGGCACCATCCCATTCATCTGTATCGATCTATTGACTCTCTCCCACATTCATTGTATCAACTTTTGTTTGGGCTTCCTAGTCTCTCACCTCTGTGATGGGCCTTGAAAAATTTCTTAGGTTTCTTGTTTTCTCTTCTAAGGCAGCCACCCTCTGTTCTAGGATATAGGTCATCTTCATCTCTTCTTCATATTTTTCCTAGCATCAATGGATATGTTGTATGTTTGATACATTTTTTCTTCTAGCATATCCATTTTTCTCTTCCCCATTAATGATGTTGTGTTTTTCAAATTATGGATTTGATCACTGGATATAGTAGTAACATTCCAAAATATTAAATTACCTTGGGGGGATTCTATTATAATCATGAGGGTTGGCTTATTTCCCTCAAGAGACATGCTCCACACTGTCATTGTCTTGTTGTCAATGTTTAAACCAGATCCTTGTAGCTCACTAGAAATGTTGCTCTCTTCAAAAGAGACTGACTTGTCCTACCTTCTAATCTAATCTAACATAAAAAGATGAGCTTAGCTTCCATCCTAGAAAGAGAAGCATCCCACTTCTTACTACAAGATCCATGGCTTCTTCTACTATAAGGATCTCACTGCTAGGATCATATTCCTACAACCTTTGTACCAACTATGCAGTCTCCTTAGGGGAGTCTCCTAGTTGCAGTTGTAGGGGAAACTCATTCTACTTAACTTTGTATAAGAATGACTTGAATTCATCAGACTTGATGAATTCATCATCCTTCATGAATTCTTGATCCTAAATGGTCCACTCATCTCACAACTGAATTTTCAATTCAGTTTTATTTGGGATCTTTTCATTCTCCCCTACTTGCTTCAACAAGAAATTGTGTCTTATTGTGTCAAAATACTTGGATCCCTTAGGTAAAATTTTTAGTGCCTTTCGTCTGACCTTTTCAAGGATCTCAATCATTTTCTATTTATTCATTTCTTGTGCCCATGAGGAACTTTATGCCTAATAATCATCAACCTCAATGGTTATAACATCCTCTAGTTGAGGAGATTGATGCTTTTCCTTGTTTAAGATTTCAATAGGCACCTGTGCTATTATCTGATCAAAATTGTCTAGGCACCTATTATATCTATCTAGGTATGTTGCCTCATGGTGGAAAACCTTAAATGATGAATTGGCTACCTTCATGGCTTCTTAAATTTTCATTATTATATTCCATCTTTGGGTTCTATCCCTACAGACCTCTATCTCCAAACAATTCATTATTCATTCATCTTCCCAATGTGGTTTGCTGCTAGGGAGGGTATACTTTCTCATCTATTTTAGAGCATGCCTCACCGAATCATTTGGTGAATAGGTCCTAGCAGGCCTGAGGGAAGCTTGAACTCTACCATGCACTGATCTATATCCTTTATAACATCTTGTCCTATTAGAAAATAACCTATCTTTGTGTTCCTTTCTACAAAAGATCCCCTCTTAAAAGTAGGACCTAAATATTCTTTATTTAACATAAGAATTTTCCAAAATAGTTCTAATTGACCTAGCCTTTTAGGGATATATTTTGGTAATACATGAGGGGGTTGTGGACACCCAAAAACCCTTATAATTGAAAAAATTTCAAAGAGAAGCAAACTAGCCCAATCATGACTAAGTACCCTATCCACATTTGGGCAAGCAGATAGTCTTACTAGCATCCTTACGCCTCTAAGCATTCTTTTAGTTATATCTATTAATGTGTTTGTAATAGGAAAAAAAAGGTCATTGTAAAAAGAAATAACACTAGCATAGGAATAAAACATTTGCCAAAAGCGAGTCCACATCTGCATAGGCAAGTTCTCTCCATTCTCTTCAGTGGCTTCAATGAAGTTCAAACTGATATGCCCTATGTTCTTGTATAGAATGATGTGCATCAGCAATGAGTAGTGGAAGAATCTAAAATTCCCCAGTTCTCCATTTTGAGCCGCCAAAATTTCATCATGCATCCCAATGATATACTCCACAAAATCATACCTAACATTTTTATTTGGATCCTAAATATCCAGAGAAATGATGTATAGCCTAGGGAATTATTTGTGCCATCAATTCCTATCACCTTGTTTATCCCAAAAATGGTGTATCTAAAATGCTTGCAGAAGAATTCAAGTGGCATTAGTCTCCTATCTTCTTTGGCATCTCACCCTTCTCTATCTTTGAGTTGGGAATGTGCCTCTTCATGACTCTTCCAGTGAAGAAACTCTTAAATTTTTTGAAAGTTTCACTCATCTTCTCCTTTTTCAATTGCCTTTGTCATAAGTTCTCTTAGGTTAAAGACCTCAATGAAAGTCTCCCTATCCATTCTGTAGAGGTTACTCATATATTTGCTATAGAAAGATTTAGTTGTTGGACTATAGGATTTGATCAATGCCTTTATTAGATCAATTTATATTATTACTTCTAGCATTATCATTTTTTCCATGTTCCTAATCCATGGGTTGCAAATTGGTGACTTTGCAAACCTATTCTGATAGAAATACTAGAAAATCTTATTTCCATTCATCTCAGGTATAATGGCATCTCTATAGAAAGGGTATGTATCTTTGAAAACATGTGCATTCAAGGTTTGAACATGTGAAAACCCTAGAAGGAAATATACCCACTTTTCTACATACAAGGTTGTCAACTTTGGTTTTGCTTGTTCAGCAACTTGTGAAGACTCTTCCACATCAATCTGAGCTATTATTTTGCCTTCTTCTTGTGCCATGACTTCTACAATTAGATTCTTTTAAACAACCTATGTCAATATCAACTTCTAAAAGCTCCGAAAAATCTCTTCAAGCTCTAGAAATCTCTTAGCACTCAAAATTATATTTCTATATTATGCAAAACACTGTAGCTCAGAATAATGTTATATCAACTTATTAATAGATAAGAAGACAAAAAAGAAGCATTTATGTGTCTTTATGTCAACGTGCATGAAAAATCTCAATTTCTATAAAAGTGCCAAAATATATATGTACTGCAAGCCTTTCTTAACCTTTTATGCACTTTTGACAAGACATCACTTTTAAATCATAACGAGGCTCTTTAATAGACATTTTTTGCATTAACACTTATCCATGTGACCCAAAAACTTACTTTAGTCATCATTCCATGGTCATTTTCCACTTTAACATCTAACATTAGCAACTAGATGACTCCATCCTATTACTTGCTTTGTTGCTTCACGGTCTAATCAACATTTTGGTCATTAATCATGTGACTGAGCACCTTAAAGATTTGATCTCTTTTACAACTTTAATCATGTAGTCACACTATCTTATCAGAACTTACATTTACTACATGCTACCTTATGAATACCCCTAGTAGTCATGAATTTGTGGCTTTGCACACCTTTCTACTTCTAGGCTTTTATCTTTATGACCATGCAATCAAGGCACTGTATGCAGTTTAATTTAAAAATTCACAGGTTCATAGCTTAGCTTAATTGATTATAAATTTTCCTCATTACCATGTGAGAAAAGGCTATTTTTTCTCTTTTAACCCATTTTTTGCTTTGCAATTTATCTTTATTGACATTTTCTAACAGCGTGACTGAGTGATTACTCTATCCTTCTTTTATGCTAACTATTTTGCTAGGTCATTGACTTCATAGCTCTTATCCCTCTTAACCATTTGACCATGCAAATAAAGGATGTTCATGCATTTTGTATTCTTGTTTTCCAACTCACGGCTTATTCTTATTGGCATCTTCTTAACATCGTGATTGCACAATTTAACATTTTCTTAACCTTTTCACATAGTCACAGTTTGAGAACTAGATCCTTAACTTAACCGCATGATCAAGAGAACAAACAAATTTTGGCTTTATAATTACTTTTTTCCATGTTGTATTTCATTATGTATAACATGACTTAACTATCTCAACCATGTGACTGAGAATAATTTCAAATATTTTAACTTGGTTGCTCCTTCACAGCCAAATCTCCTAATCATCTAGTCATCCTGGTGACCATGTGACTAAAGATTAATTATGGGCTTCTAACAATTTTTGTGTAGTCATGGTTATCCTTCAATTTTATCTTCTAAGGCCCTAAATTTTTGCATAACCATTCGCCTAGTCATTATGATAATTCATTATACCGTTCACATTCAAGTGACCGCATGACTAAGGCTTCACTCACTACTTCGCTTAGTTGTGGTGTAAAGAAAGCTTGAGAACTTAACCTTCATGACTCAAAAATCAAAGGAATTTGAATCATTTTGTTGAGTCACACCATTTGATGCTACACTCTGATGAGGAGCTTTGACTGTGTGATTAAAATGGCAACCTAGTCACCTACTAAAAAATTTATGAACTTATATCAAGGTGCCAAAATGTTAAAGAAAGACATGATCCTTTGAAGAAATTCAAATTTTGAAAGGCTCAAAAAGGGCACGGACTTAAAATAAAAGGTTTTTTCCTAGGGTAAACAACTTTATGAAACTTCAAAGAAACCCTAAGCACTAGGAATGGGCCAATTTTATCTGATTAGGGTTTTCACCAGAGGATTGATAACATAAAAACAAACCCTAACTACATAACACAATTTCAAGACATTTTCACGTTAGAATTTTTAGAAATTAAGGCAAAGTGAAAATAAGGGCTAACATAATGAAAGATGAATCTGATGAAGATAAAAAATTTGAGAAAATTTTATTGATCTTAGATTGGTTTTGATAAGTGAGAGTCAGCATACTTAAGTTATTTACTTAGTTCATGTCGAACAAGTAGTACATGCTGAGCATAACATGTATATGAATCCATAGTGAGTGCCAAGCCACTCATGTGCCAAGTCACTCAAGTGTCGAACAAATAGTGTATGTCGAGTAACACAGAAGCTGAGTAAATAGTGAATGTTGAGTTATACAGATGTCGAGTCATAGTATAGAAGATAGTATACGCTGAGCATCGGAGACTTCAGATGTCAAGTGACACAATTTTGACATATTTGTTTGTAATGGCATAAACAACTATGTAAACCATTTTTTAGCCAACTTAAAGATGAATTATGATATTTTGGAGATAAGGATGAATCTTAAGTCAGATTCCCAATGAAATTACATGCAGCTAATCAAAAAAGGGGAAGGATTAAGTGGCCAAATGGATGAATCATAGTCATTGATTCATACCTAACCCTAACTCACTAACAAACCCTAAACTCTATAGTGTGTGTAAGGTTTATGAAGGAGCAAAGAGAGTAGTTTGCATGCAAAAAATAGAGCATTCATGGTGGCTAAGGATTTATGAGTGAGATTGCATTGAATAATTAGTTAGAGTAGAATAGAGGAAAGAAAATGAATATAGCAAAGAGACATTTGATCAAGAAGGATTGAGAAGACAATAGTTTAGAGATGATCTATCATCAAGAAACCAAGTACTAACCACAAGATCATTGTTGAATCATTCTAACAAGTGAATTAGTTAAATCTATTAAAAGAGTAGTCTTAACAAGTTGTATTGAAATCCTCTAACAAGGTGCTTACTTAATTGTGAGTTGAAGTCCTTTAGCAAGGCACACTTCTAATAGGGTGTTGAAATCCTTTAATAGGGTGAGTCCTAACAATCTTTGTAAGCCTTTAATAGGGCAAACCTTTCACAGGGTAGATCATGTCTCATGGTCAAAACATTTTAACCTTCATTGGATACACTTTACTATTACAGTAGTGAAGATTTGTGGGTGTCATCCCCACCCTAGTTTTACCTTCTCATTGGAGGGTTTCTTGGGTAATCATATTGTTGGTCTCAAATTGGTTTTGACAATTGAGTGTCTACACACTTAACCAATTTCTAAGTTGATGCCAAGTATGATATAGATATCAAGCTATAGTATGTGTTGAGCCAAAGATTCAACAGGTGCTGAGTAAACTTCAAGTGCCAAGCAAGTTTCAAGTGTCAAGTCACTATAGGTGCCAAGTCATTATAGGTGTCAAGAAAAGTATAAATGTCAAGCGAGATAGAGTTACTATAGGAAATGAGCAAGATAGAAATCCTATATGTTATGAGCATCAGCAATCAGTAAGAGCCAAGTAACACAGAATCAACATATGAGTTTGTGCCTTCATAGACTTAGATGTAAACTATTTTTGAGCTAACTCAAGATAAATCTCAAAGGAACTAAAAGATAAGATCGAATCTTTTGCATTCCCTATGTAATTAGCATGTAGCCAATTAGAAAAATGGAGAAAGCATGCAACCAATAGGAATAGTGTAAAAATTTTTGTGGGAAAGAAGGATGAATATTGATCATAGATTCATACCTAGCCCTAAGTCTTCGAAGCCTTTATAAGGAGGTTGATACTCCATAATTTGTGTGTAACAAAGATATATGGGAGAATGCTAGCAAAGTTTAGAGGAGTGAAAAGACTTAGAGGAAGAGCAACACTACACAATCAAGTTGTTCATAATAGAGTACCAGCAATACAAGTAGACAGTTATCAGATTAGGAAGGATCAAATTAGATTGAGCAGAACAAGGATCTGGAATCAACAATTAAAGATTGTAAGTCATCAGGTCAACACATTCTAATACTTTCTAGCCATTATATTAGGAATGAAAATCCTATGGAGATAGGTTGGTTTAACAGCCATGTTGTAAACCTTTAACAAGGTGATAAATCCTTTAATAGGGTAACATTCCAAGTGAGTGTTTGTAAATACTTTAACTAGGTCACTTTTAACAGGGTGTAAAGCATTTAACAGGGCGGGCCTTTCATAGGGCAGACCATTGGAAGTGGTCAAACTTCGTAACCTTAATCAGTTACATATTGCTACAGTGATAATTTGTGGGTGTCATCCCCACCTCAATTTTACCTTCTCATTTTGGAGAGTTTTAGGGTGACCAAAATCTTGTGTTATCATGTCTCTATTTTCATGTTAAGTAGATGTGTTAGATGCATGTGAATAATCTCAGTTGAAAGTTTTAGAAGTTAAATATTATTACTTCTGATTCACCCCCCCCCCCCCCCCCCCCCCCTCAAAAGTAAATATTCCCACTTGTAAATCCTAACAATTGGTATCAAAGCCAAGTTCTCACAAGGAGAAGACTTATAGCTTGGAGAAAAGATCTAAAAATGGAAGTCTAAAAACTTGGGAAGGTCATAGAAAACCAGATGATTGATATATAGTTTTCTCTACATACTCTGGAAGAAGCCAAGGAAGAACTGAGAAAGTTCTTAAAGAGAAGAAGAGAGATTGGCATAGCTGAGAATGATACATAGTACAAGGAGATTGACACCTCAAAAGTGTTTGCAAATGGAGATTCCAAAGAGTTTGATGTAGCAATAGTAGATCTAATGGAGAAGAATAGAACACAAGCAGAAGAGATTAGAATTCTCAAGCTTGAACAAGAATCACAAGCCATGATGCTTTGTGAAGTGATTGAATAGAAGAAAAGAACCATTCAAGATAAGGCTATGTTAGAGAGGATAAGACAAACCTTGCTAATAGGTTTGAAGAAAAGTTAATTCAGCTTGCAATAATTTCCAATATGTAGTTAGACACCCTAAGTCAGATGATGAATGCACATCATGAACTAAATGTCAAGGATATTGAGATCTCCACTCTAAAAGTACAAAATGAACAACTACAAAATGACCTGAAAAGAGAGAAGGAAATTACAGAGAGCTTCAAAAAACCTAATTAGGCCATCAGGTACTTTGAATTGTATATGAGAAATATGTTAGCAAGTAATACTAATCTATTAAAAAAAAAAAGCATTAATTAGCATAAAAACCATAACATATATGAGAGACAAAGTGAAACCCTCAAAATGAGAATATGAGCCATAGAATGGCTCTCCCAATGAGAATGGTCACTTGATTTAGGGATGAGTCTATTTGCTTAGATTTGGTATGTATGCTCAAGGCTTTTCAAACTAGCTTCAATGGTTTTCTTGATGGATTTTGGCTTGGGTGAAGGGATTTGATGTAAAACTTGCTCTCAAAATGGCATTATAACTTTAGCTCAAGGGTTGTGATGAAATGGCTTGGGAGGGGATTCAATTTATAGGCTAAGGGCTTGAGAAATGGAGGGCTAAGATGGAAGGAAAGGAAAAAGCTTAAGGAGGGCTAGGATGCACTCAAAGGAGAGCACATGGATTGTGCTTGTTTAGCACCAATCAAGGAGTGACACATGTCACAGGGTGAGTGGATGGAGAAAAGGGGATGGATGAGTCAAAAAAGGAGGCTCAAGGGATAATATCTTCATAAAGACCCTTCATTATGGCTTGTAAGAGCTTGTAAGAGTCTTTATGGCTTTTGTAAGAGCATTTATTGTTGGGTTGTTGGGATATTTTGGAGGGAGTTGAGATTGTTGACTTTCCTTGGCTTAGAAAAGTCTTAAGCTTACTTAGGGAATGTGACAACATTAGGGGGTGGATTAGGCTTGGGTTTAGGATTAGACTAGGGATGTTAGAGATTTGCAAGTGGATGGCATTTATGAGGGTGGGTGAGTTAGTGGCTAAGCTTGGTTAGTATGGGTGGATGGGGTGGATTAGGCTAAAAGAGGGTGTAGGGATAAGTTAGGGGTTTATTAGATTTGAGGGTTTTATTTATCAAATAGATTTATTTAATAAATGGGGATTTTGGAATTAGATAGAAGAATAGGATTTAATTGATAAATAATAGGTTATTTGATTTATCAATTAGGACTATAGATGATTAATTAAATTAATCAGCTAGGAGATGGCAAAGGATTAATTAAATAGGAATTTAATTAATGTTTCCTTTAGAGATAACTAAATAGGATTACCAAAGCGGTGTAATCAAATTTAGGTGTCTACATTTTGCCCCTCTTTGACATAGTGTTGAGACAACACTATTTCAAAGAAGTTTGAATGAAGAAGACACGAGGAAGATGTTTTAGCAACAAGTTTGCCCCAGTCTCGGATAAGAAGAGAAGAGACTAGACTTAGATGATGCCCCCTCAAGAAGGTGACAGAGAGAGAAATGAGGCTCGACGACTTCTTGGAAAATACAAGAATCCAAGATAAGCAAGGAGACTTAGATTGGCTAAGAGAAGGGGCCGAATTAGCTCAAACTCTCACTATGGGAGAATGATAAAGGGAGAATCAGAGGCACAAGAGGAAGCAAGCTTAAGACTTTCGGGATTGGGGGGAGGATGAAGGAGCAAAGCGCTATAAAAAGGAATCTAGGATAGGGAGATGGATGAAGGGATGGAAAATGCTGATGCAACAGGATTTCAAAGAGTCAGATTGGCAGAAGATGGGCTTCGAAGATCCCGAGGACTAGGATTATGGATCTCGAAAGATGAGGCTTGGTGGATTGATTGGATTGGTGGATCCTAAGACTAAGATTGTGGATCCCTAAAGCTAAGAGTGATGGAGTGATTCAAAGAGATACTGATGCATAAGCTGGGGGAGGAGTGACAGATGCTGGATATGGATGGGGGATAATGGAGAGGAAGGGAATCCATTGAAGCTTTTCAAGCGGGGGGATACTTTAGAGAGAAGTATTACCATGTAGTTGAGCACTAGATTTGCTATAGGACTGTTGGTTGATTGCCAAGGTTACCAAGAAAATCAAGGCCTTTTCACCAACCGTCCAGAGGATTGACGAACTGACTCAAAACAAACACACAAGGATTGCCCCAGTATCACACATGAATCCCAGAGGAAGCAGCATAGAAACGACACTAGGTAACCCACAAGTAGAAAAGAAAACAAGAAAAAGACATGATCAAGACCTTATGCTCTGATTGCCCCATTCGTAGCATACCATGATATGGAAGATCATGGCAACCTTGAGGAGAGAACAAGGAGATTGCTTGGAAAAGATATTTCAAGACCCAAAAGGGAAGATTCCAAATCAAAAGAAAGTGAAAATCCAAAAGAGAACCATTTGCCAACAAGATGGGTAGGACGAGGTACTAACGGACCAAGATCAGACATGAGGAAAGCTATATCCTACAAGGATCTATCGGAGAACACATAAGCTAATGGATCCGGATGAGTGATGCATCTGGCAAGCTGAACTAAGAAGGATAACACTTTGGTGACAAGAGATCTAGCTAAAGGATGCATTGGAATAGCTAACCAAGGGTTGTGCGATGTGTGCAAGATGTTGATCAAGGAGGAACTGACACAAAAGCTGGATAGATACAATGGTACTAAGCTAAAGAGGATGTACAAGCTGACGAACCAAGATAAATGTACAAGGTTGTTCATGTTTGGGTTTTGTGAGATGGAAATGTTTGTGAAGGGTGGGATGTCTGCAATAGTTGATACGTGGATAGGTAGATGGTTTGCGAAAAGCTTAAGTGAAAATGGGATTCTTTGTGTGCATGTGATAGGATACAAGATAGGATATAAGATTATTTACAAGCTGGAATATGGTACAAGCTTTGGACAAGTTTTGGATACACAAGCTATGATACAAGATTTACAAGCTGGGGTACAAGATTTACAAGCTGAGGTACAAGATTTACAAGCTATACAGGAGGTATTTTACAAGCTTCATCAGATTTTGGATATTTGGTTGGAACACCAAGGAAACAAGCAGGTGTGTCTTATGGGATGGTGGGTGGATAGATGAGGGATAGGATAGTGATAGATAATGGATTAGTCTTAGTACACAAGGTGCCTAAATTATCAGGTTTTCACCAAGGTACCTATCCAAGGCACTTGAATTGCCAAGTTTTCACCATTGGATGCTTATTTCTCTTTACTTTTTTTGTGTATTTTTCAAAAGCTAGGTATACCAAGGATCTTCAAGCATAGAACTTCTTGAGATGAATGATGTTAGTAGGATCATTCAAGAGTTCTCCTTCCGGTGTAGATAGCTAATAGGCTCCAGAGCCAAAGGATGCAGTGACAATATAAGGACCAAGCCAGGTAGCTTCAAACTTGCCTTTCTTTTCTCGATCTGCATGGACTTTCATGTTTTTTTTGAGCACCATGTCACCTGGCTGAAAGTGTCGTGGAAGCACCTTCTTTTTGAAATTCCTTTTGAGACAAGTTTGATAGACTGTGAGACGATCATAGGCCTATTGTCTCTTCTCATCTAAGAGATCTAGTTGGGTGAGTCTGGCTACACTGTATTCTTCATTTGATATTTGCCCCTGCAAAGGTATGCGCAAGGAGGGAAGTTCAACCTCTATGGGTAGTATCAATTCGACACCATAGACTAGGGAGTGTGGAGTTGTGCCTGTGGATGTATGGAAGGAAGTTTGATAGGCCCATAGGGCTGGATTTATTTGTAGGTGCCAATCGCGGCCGGAATCATTGACAACTTTCTTTAGGATTTTGAGGAGGGTTTTGTTAGTTGCATCTGCTTGGCCGTTACCTTGTGGGAAATATGGGCTAGAAAAGTGGTGATGGATATGAATGGAAGTGCATAATTCTTCCATGTTGAGATTTTCAAAGTTACCTCCGTGGTCGGTGAAGATGGTGGATGGGATGTCGAAGCGGAAAACAATGTGGTACAAGATGAACTTGGAGACCTAAACTCCTATAGTTGAGACTAGGGGGACTACTTCCACCCATTTAGTGAAATAGTCTGTAGCTATTATTATCCATTTATGTCCATCAGATGAGAGGGGTGTGATAGTTCCAACTAGATCAATGCCCGAACAAGCGAAAGGCCAAGGTGGTGCAATAGGCTGTAGATCCTGTGCTGGAGCATGCACAAGATTTGCATGCTGCTGACATAGGAGACACTTTCTAACAAAGTCACAGGAGTCTTCTTCAATGGTAGGCCAATAGTAGCCTACTCTAAGGATTTGTCGCGCTAGGACAATATCACTCGTGTGGGCACTGCAAAGTCTGGAGTGTACTTCTTTTAACACCTTCGTGACCTCGTTTTGGTCTAAACATCGAGAGAGAGTATCATGATAACCCCGACGATATAGGGTATTGGCTATGATAACATAGCGGGATGATTTTTGGATGAGGTTCTGGCATTGGGTACGTGTGAGGTGAGGGGATATGATACCATCATTAAGGTAAGTGTGAATCTCATGGTACCAAGGGGATTGGGGACCAACCAAGATACAAACATGATTTGAGTCATCATTCGCATAGGCAGGTGTGAGGAGCTGCTCGACTAAAAACTCATACTATGTAGCTGCTTGGGGAATTTCCAAGAGTGAGCCGATAGTAGCCATAGCATCTGCTGCTTTGTTATGCATTCGAGGCACTTGTGTAAATTGAAGCTTTGTGAAATTTTGGGTTAGCTAATCAACTAGCTCTTTGTAGGGTAATAAATTTTCATCTTTGGTTTGATATTCATTCAGGGCTTGCTTGATGATGAGCTGAGAATCGCCAAATATTTGTAACTCAGTGATATTCTATTTTGCAGCTATCTTTAATCTTGCTATGAGGGCCTCATATTCAGCTATATTGTTGGTGCTAGGGAATTGTAGCTTGAAGGCTTTTGGAATATAATCTCCTTGAGGTGTGACCAACAATATTCTTGCCCTTGATCCATGAGATGTGTACGAGCCATCAAAATAAAGTTTCCATGGGAGTTGTTCTTCAATTAGATAGATATGCTCACCTGGAAATTCTATGATCAAAGGATATGCATCTATTAGAGGTGCATCAGCTAGGTGATCTGCTATAGCTTGCCCTTTGATTGCCTTTCTATCCACATACTGGATGTCAAATTCTCTAAGGAGCATAACCCATTTGGCCAAATGGCCTGTTAGTGTTGTTTTGGAGAGCATATACTTGAGAGGGTCGATCTTGGAGACTAGTTGGATGGTATGACTTAGCATGTAGTGGCGAAGCTTTTGAGTTGAGAAAAAAAACTGCCAAACAAGCTTTTTCCATAGGAGTATAATTGAGTTCATAACCAAGTAGGGTACTACTGATGTAGTAGATGGCTCTTTCTCTGCCATAGTCATCAAGCTGTGCTAGAAGTGCCCCTAGAGCAGTAGGTGTTGTTGATATGTACAAAATTAGGGGACGACTAGGAACTGGTGGAACCAAGATAGGGGGATTGGTGAGATACTGCTTGAGCTGGTCGAAGCTATGCTGACATAAAGGATCCCACTTGAAGTTCTCATCCTTCTTTAGTAAATGTGAAAATGGTGTACACTTATCTGCAAGCTGGGAGATGAAGCGCCGGACGGATTGAAGCTTTCCCTGAAGAGAGCGAAGTTGTCGTAGTGTTTGGGGAGGAGGCATGTCTAAGATAGCCTTGACCTTCTTGGGGTCGATCTCTATACCTCGTTTAGAAACTATGAAGCTTAGAAGCTTGCCAGATGTGACCCCAAAGACACATTTCTTGGGGTTTAGCATGAGATGATATTGGGTTAACCTATCAAAGACTTTCTCCAGGTCAGCGAGATGATCCATGAAGGTGTGAGATTTGACTAGGATATCATCCACATAATCTTCCAAAATGCTATGGATAAGATCATGGAAAATGGTTGTCATAGCTCTTTGATAGGTAGCCCTAGCATTCTTTAGGCCAAAAGGCATCATGTTGTAGCAAAAGGTCCCCCAAGGGGTAGTGAATGTTGTCTTATGCTGATCCTCTTCTGCAATCTTGATTTGATTATACCCAGAAAATCCATCCATGAGGGACAAAATTTCATGTCTAACTGTAAGATCTAGAATCATATCTATGTTGGGCAAGGGAAAATCATCTTTTGGACAAGCTTTGTTAAGATCTCTAAAATCAGTGCAGATTTTGATGTCACCGGAAGGTTTAGTGATGGGGACCATGTTGGAGATCCACTCTAAGTAGTCGATAGGTCGGATAACCTTAGTAGCTAACATTCTTTCTAATTCAGCTTTAACCAATAATGCCACCTTGGGGTGCATTTTTCTAAGCTTTTGTCTAACGGGCTTGATCTTTGGATTGACTGCAAGATGATGAACTACAAGCTTTGGATCAAGCCCTGGCATGTCCTGATATGACCATGCAAATCAACCAATGTTCTCTCTTAAGACCTCAAAGAGGAGGTCAGCTTGGTCTTGTGATAGGGATGTAGCAATGTGAACAAGTCTAGGGATCTCTAAAGAACCAGTGTTGACTTCTCTAGTATCCTCAATTATAATAGAAGATATCTCTAGTCGATTATCTTGAGGAGGTAATGCTAAATCCTCATGTTCTACTTGTGGCTCTGGATTTTCTTGTTGAGGGGTTCTCTTTGCTGCCATAGCTAGTCTCAGATTCACCTTTGTTCTAGTTTTGGGTGTATCGGAACTAGGTTGGGGATTTTCTCCAAAATACCCCTTGGGATCTAACTTGTAGATATAGGCAGAATCTGGCTTTGTTTGCTTATGAGGAGTTTCAGCTCCCATGAATCTCAGAAGTGCCTCCTCTGATGTGAACTCATCAATGTGTATGATGCTTGGTTGGTCCCAATCTATGAGTTGTGGATGGGCGAGTGGTAGGTCAATGAGGTGGATGGATAGTTCTTGGAGAACAGAGTCTCCGAGGGAGATTTGGTCTAGAATATCGTCGTAGGCTCTCTTTTCAACTTCCTCAGGAATGTCTTCAATTTTGACAAGGTCACGATGAATGTTTGAAAAAGTGTGACCATCTGTATTGGTGCCCTCAGTTATGGGTATGCCAAAGCCAAGACCTGACTTTGATTCCCACTTGTGTGCATCGATGGGGCACTATATGCCTCTTTCTTCTAGTCCTAGACCACCACCTTGATAGTTCCATTTGTCAGTGATGAGCTTATGTTCTTGGGGATACTTCTGGCTAAAGTGATCAAGGCGTGCTTGATTTCTTTGAGGTGCATCCTTATGTAACCAATTGTTGATATCCGGAGTGAGCTCCTCATGAAGAGGGATTTTTGAGGATACAAAGGTTGTTGGGCCAAATTGTTTGTATCAAGGAGTTGGAATCTCCTTAGCCTTGTGATATGTCAGTCATCCATGGGCATGTGGATCAAGTGGGAGTGCCCCGACAGCAAATGCATCTGACAGACTATACTCTCCACAGCCTTTGTTATTGATCTTTATGGTCGACAGGGTGGAGGCAAGGATGGTTTCTGGGTCATTACAAGTGTGAGATGAGCTAGCGATGGATGTGCCGATATCAATTCCAGGGCAATTGTTTGTATATGAAGCTTCAACCCCATTACAGTAAGCAAAGGGTTCTGGATCGGCATGGATGGTTACCTCAGTGCCTTGATGCAGAAATTTGACGCACTGATGGTAAGTGGATGGAACGAATTTCATGGCATGAATCCATGGGCGACCGAGGAGGATGTTAAATGGTAGGTTTAGATCAATAACATGGCAGAGTGTCTCTTGGATGACTGGCCCAACCTTGATTGGCAGAAAAATAGTTCTTTCTGTGGTTCTTTCCAAGTTGTCATAAGCTTTGATAGTGATAACCTCACTGATGATATCTGCCTCAGTATACCCAGCTTGTTTTATGAATTTTAGGGTGAAAATATTCAAGACTGATCCATTATCTATCATTACTCTTTTCACAGAAAAATTGGATACCATGATGGCTATGCGAAGTGGAAGGGTGTGATCTGGCTCGACCATGGGTATGTCAGTGGGTTTGGAAGATAGGGCACATGAGGAGGATAGGTGTCCAACAAGATTACAAAAATCAGTAGCATTGATATCTAAAGGGACACGAGATTCTATAAGAGCATTGTCAAGGATGTTCTTGTTCAATTTTAAAAGCTCCAAATGAAGTGTTTGATATTGCAATGGTTAATTGATCCTTGGCATTCAAGATTGGATTTTTTGTTTTAATCATGCATTAAAGGAAAATTTGATTTTAATCCATGGCATTCAAGAGTGTGTTTTGAACAACATTCATTCAATGGAAAATGTGTTTAACCATTCAAGTTCATTCCATGAATAACCTAAAAAATATGATTAAGTTTGTTGCTCCAACCTGCAATAAGACAAAAAAAGAAAATTGATTAATCACCCAAAATCTTCCAAAAGGAAAGCTTAACTATAGGAAAAAAAAATTTAACTTTTTTTGTTGTTTTTCCTATGCGTAAAAATGCTTAAAATGGTCTAAATCCTACAGAACCACTAAAAGTCAAATTTTGATTTATACTCTTTTTTTTAAAAACTACAAAGTGCAAAAATAAAGATTTTAAAACAGAAGTGCAACAGAGACAGGCGAAGACGACAGTTCATCAAGCACAGATGCCAAACTGCGAAGACGCTGATCTGCAGAGATGCTAATCTGTGGAGACGATAGAGAAAGAGGTGGAGATGACAGATTTGGTTTGTGGCACAAAAAAAAAGGAGACAAGCGGAGATGACATTCTAGGTTGGCGGCAGTGGAGACGACAGTTCAGGTTGCGGAGACGACAGAGTAGCTGGCGAAGATACTGATCTGCAGAGATGACAATTGAGAATGCGCAGACGATAGTCTAGTGGCAGTGTCGACAGCACAAAACCAGGCAGAGATGCCAAACTATGGAGACGTCAATTTGGTTGCGCAGATGACAAAGTAGTTGTCAAAGATGACAGTTTGCAAGCACAGACGCCAAACTGCAGAGACGACACTACGCAAAAAAAGCTCAAAAATGTGGATTTTTTCCAAAATTTTTTATATTTTTTGTTATTTTCAAATTTTTGAGGGTATTTCTTCTTCCTAAGTGCGTTCTTTAACCTACAAAAACAAGCAAAACACCCTACAACTCACTCAAACAACAAGAAACATTAGATTGTTAGAAAAAATGACATATAAATAGAAATTGATGATTAAATGACCCATAGTGGGGTCCCACCGAGCGTGCCAAAATGTATATGAGAAATATGTTAGCAAGTAATACTAATCTATTCAAAAACAAAAGCATTAACTAGCATAAAAACCATAACATATATGAGAGACAAAGTGAAACCCTCAAAATGAGAATATGAGCCATAGAATGGCTCTCCCAATGAGAATGGTCACTTGATTTAGGGATGAGTCTATTTGCTTAGATTTGGTATGTATGCTCAAGGCTTCTCAAACTAGCTTCAATGGTGTTCTTAATGGATTTTGGCTTGGATGAAGGGATTTGATGTAAAACTTGCTCTCAAAATGACATTATAACTTTAGCTCAAAGATTGTGATGAAATGGCTTGAGAGGGGATTCAATTTATAGGCTAAGGGCTTGAGAGATGGAGGGCTAAGATGGAAATAAAGGAAAAAGATTAAGGAGGGCTAGGATGCACTCAAAGGAGAGCACATGGATTGTGCTTGTTTAGCACCAATCAGGGAGTGACACATGTCACAGGGTGAGTGGATGGAGGAAAGGGGATGGATGAGTCAATAAAGGAGGCTCAAGGGATAATATCTTCATAAAGACCCTTCATTATGGCTTGTAAGAGCTTGTAAGAGTCTTTATGGCTTTTGTAAGAGCATTTATTGTTGGGTGGTTGGGATATTTTGGAGGGAGTTGAGATTGTTGACTTTCCTTGACTTAGAAAAGTCTTAAGCTTACTTAGGGAATGTGACAACATTAGGGGGTGGATTAGGCTTGGGTTTAGGATTAGATTAGGGATGTTAGAGATTTGCAAGTGGATGGCATTTATGAGGGTGGGTGAGTTAGTGGTTAAGCTTGGTTAGTATGGGTGGATGGGGTGGATTAGGCTAAAAAGAGGGTTTAGGGATAAGTTAGGGGTTTATTAGATTTGAGGGTTTTATTTATCAAATAGATTTATTTAATAAATGGGGATTTTGGAATTATATAGAAGAATAGGATTTAATTGATAAATAATAGGTTATTTGATTTATCAATTAGGACTATAGATGATTAATTAAATTAATCTACTAAGGGATGGCAAAGGATTAATTAAATAGGAATTTAATTAATGATGCCTTTAGAGATAACTAAATAGGATTACCAAAGCGTTGTAATCAAATTTAGGTGTCTACATGAACAACTATTGAAATCACCAAGAGCCAACAATGATACTTCAGGACTAGCATACACCAACACTGAAAAAGGAGAGTCATCCAAGACTATTTAAGAAAGAAGTGATAAAGGTAAGAACACTAAACCTACTTGTCATTTTTGTGGTAAAAAAGGACATACCTCTAATTTGTGCAGGAGCAAGAATGTCCATCAACACGAAAAACCTAAGAATATGGGTCACTATCACAAGTGCAACAAGCAAGGACATCAAGCACATGACTGCAGGACTAGGACTATCAGGACACCAAGGTTTGAAGGTCACTGCTACAATTGCAAAAAGTATGGACATAGAGCTTTTGAATTCAGATCAAAACCTATGTGGACACCTAATCAACTAGCAAGGGGAAATAATCATGGACCTCACTACAATTGAGACTACAACACCAGGTATAGTTGTCACTACTATCAAGAATATGGACACATCCCTAAAAATTGCATAAGAACACATTTCAATGGAAACTACAATAGATGGTTGAGCCAAACTACATGCTTTAGTTGTTTGAAGACTGGTCACATTAGCAGAAATTGCCCAACGAGGTCAAAGGCACCCAACTTAGAGTTCAACAAAGAAAAGGGAAAGGTAGATGTTGAACACATTAGAGGAGAGATGAATAAAACATGGAAGAAGAAGGATGGAAGTAGCACATCCAATGAAGGGATCACTTCACCCAAAAGGTCAAGTGTCACACTTCATCCAACTAAGAAAAAGAAGGAAGTGGGACTAATATACAAAGCTTTATCATACATCAGTTCCAAGACAAGTAAGTATTGAACAGGAGATATCAGCACGAATAGAGATGCAAAGTTAAAATTTTCAAGTTTTTACAAGTGTTTCTGAGTTGTCTGCCAAAGTCAGTAGAAGTCTAGTGATTAGTTGCAGCTGAGTTGGTAATGGAAGCTGAGAAAAAGGGAATTTTAGTTGAAACCAAGTAAGTGAGACTCCAGTGTATGTCAAGTGTTGGAAAGACAATGGAAGCTGAGTAATGCAGAAAAGCTTAAGAAGTTGAGTGGACAATTGTAAACGCACTAAGAATTAAATGCTATGAAATTAGGGTATATGTTCACATTTTGAATCATTTTTCACCATTGCAAACAAAGAGAAAAGATGAAGAAGAGAGTAGAATGATTTCCAAGCAAAATTTCAAGCTTTTGAGCAGATTTTTACACAAATTCAGCACAGTTTCATCGATTCCAAGGTATTTATACTAGTGTTGAGTTACGCAGTTTCCAATTTTCTTTGTGTTGAAACCCTAGATAGAAGAAATGGCCTCCAGTTTTAGGAAACATCAGGAGAAAGAGCTATTTGAAGTTCAACTTGTGTCAAATGAAGTTAAGCAACCAAATTTTTGACCTATCCCTAAAGTTGCCTACAAAAATGACCTAGTCGGAGCCCTATCTATAATTTCTCCTAAGGTAGTAATGGTACAAGATGTTAGGAGATGTTATAACCACAAGATAGGTGCTATTAGAGATATGGAGATTAGAGAAGCTGATGATAGAATGTGTGAGAATGGGGTTTTGAAGGAAGAATTTCAAATTATTGAAAGGAAGGGTTTAACCTGTGCCCTAGAATCCCCTATTATTTTCAAAATTGAATGGATTAGAATTCTACTGAGTAGGATTCATGATGGAAGCTTATGGTTAGAAGATGGCCCAATAAAGATAGCAAAGAGGATTTTTCATAGCGTAACAAGGTATCCAACCCTAGATCGATCCAAAACCCTAAAGAGTGACTCTAAGGAAGCTATTGAGAAGAATACAAGAGCCAAATAGAACAAGAGAGGAATGACCATAGATACCATTCAGGATCCTCTTGTTGACTTTGTTGTTAGAGTCATTTCCCACAAGTTTTATCAATCTAGCAGACTCAACAATGTTCCATGCATTGTAGTAGATGTTGGTTATAAACTTGTTAAAAAGGATCATACCTATGACCTAGCAGAATTGCAACTATAGCAAATCAATGAAAATCTTGGAGCTATAAGAAGAACTAAGGGAGCACAATGTAAATTTGGTGCAATTTTGATTTGTATATTTTTTAATGTACAAAATGAATTACCATCCTTTGGAAAAGTTAGCTGGAAAACCAATAGGTCCATTGTAGCCTAGGTAAATGAGTATATTGAACAAATGGGAGCAAATTTTAAGGCACTTATGAGAAGTTATTTTGAAGATTTCAAGAAATCCATGAAACAGAGACTGAGGATATTTGTTTCATTAGTTGAGTAGCATGTAAATGATGTTTGTTTTCTTGTAGATATTGATTATACTTAAATTCAAGTAGCCATACCAAGAGTAAGATGGCCTAGACCTCTTGATTATGAAATTAACATTGATGAGGCATCTACAGCCATAACAACATTGCTAGTAGAGGAAGTGGATAAGAGTGCACCACATTTTGGCACATCTGATGTGGTGAGATCAAAGGTAGATATGGAATTAAAGATAGCTTCTACATTAAAGAAAAAGGATAAATTAGTAAAGAAGCTCAAGGCCAAATTTGGAGAAGGCATAGCTGAGGTAGAGGAAGTAGAAGAAGATGAAGAGGTAGATGATGATGAAGAAGAACAAGGGCAAGGGCCACTAGCATTAACCCAAGGCATGGGTGAGAATGTTGAAGAAGAAGAAGGTGTTGAGCAGGAAGCACCTAAGGTAAAGCCCAAAAAGAGGAAAGCACAAAGGCAGCCAGTTATATAGCCTAAAGGCAAGAAGAAAATGGCTAAGCCAAACCTACCACTAGGGAAGATACAAGGGCAACAACAAAGGTGGCAAAAGAATAAGAGAAGAAGAAATCCACAGAACAAGGAGGGGTAGCAAAGAAAAAAAGAAGAAAATATGTAGCACCCCCAAAATCAAATGAGGAGAGGACAGAAACTGATAATGATCAATTTAGAGTTGTAAGTCACACCACTAAATCTGACCTAGAAAATGTTTGTGATAATATTAGGGATAATGTAGATTTGATAGGGCTAAAAGGCATTAATTTTAATAAGCTGATAAGAGAAGAGTAGAACATAGTGGAAGAATCAATCTACACTATGATGGCCAAGTTCAAGACTACTCCACTTGAATTAGACAATACTATGCCTAAGGAGCTATACTCCATTGTTGAAAATAAATGGCATTATTGCCTAAACATGGAGAAAGAAATAAGAGAGTCAACATTGGCTCGTGTAATACCTAACCTCACTAAAGGTCAAATAAGAAAGGCTAGTAAGAAACATGGGAGAAAATTTGCACCCAAATATAGAGCCTTCAACATTCTGCAAAACAAGATTGAGGATGTTTTGAAAAGTCCACATAAATGTGGAAATTGATCTATGGGATGACTACAGTAAAAGAAGGTCAAGAAGATCCCTTTGAGGGAATAAATAATGATGAAGAGGAAGAAGAAAATAAAAAGGAGGAAGAAGAAGAAAAAGAAAAAGAAGAAGTTATAGTGGAGAAGGAGACACAAAAAGGTGATGAGGCAACAACTAAGAAGTAGCAATAGGAACAGAGTGTCCAAGACACACAATTGCCACCACCTAGTCCTCCATATGCTACACTTACATCTCCAAAAACAATTATTGTGAAGGATGTTCCTGACACCTCAGGTCAAAACATTAACCCATTGACTATAGAGGATCTCAAAAAGATCCTTCACCAGACTACTATGCAAGCATAATTGTGCACTAATCCAATTTTGGTGAGTATAGAAGAACTTCAGAAAGTAGTAGCTGAAATAACCAAGGAGAAGGTGAACCCACAAGAACCACCTTCACAAACTCCTACAGCTACAAGTGGTCAACCACAAGAGCAAGCAGCACAAGACACATTTCCTAAGGTTGACACTACGGTCACAGTAATTACCGAGGAGCAAACAAAGGAGGAAATAGGACAGAAGGATACCTCTTCTCCTACAACACAGAGTCAAGGTGCACCTCCTCTGATCACCATAATTGATCAAGGTAGAACTGAAGAAGACAAGGAAGAGGAGAAAACCCCTAAGGAGAGAGAATAAGAGGCAATACAAACATTGGTTAATTTTCCTACTACAGGGACTCCTACTAAGTAGCCAAGCACTGATGCAATACCACTAGAAATATCAACACCAGGCTCGAGGTCTACCAAGGTAGCAAGGGTACTTCATTATGGAGACCTTGCACTTGATGAGGAAATAGTCATACCAAGTTATGACTACAAAACAATGAACATAGCATAGATTAATGAAGTGCAAGAGGCACTAGAGAAGAAGAAGAAGCATGAGATACTCATAAATGAGTATAGACAAAGGCAAGCATTAATAGAAATTAAAGACATCTTTCTTGATGCTTTTAGCTTGCTAGTACCTGATGAGACAAAGCCTATCATGGACAAACTATCCAACATAGTGGACCAGGTACAAAATGAAGACCTTAACACTAATGTCAAATTATTAGAATGGTCTAAGAAGAAATTTCAAATGAAGGTAAATGAAAAAATATCTAGTGAGATAGCACTATCATAGGTGGAACTAGCTAAGAAGGTAGAGAAAGTGAAAGCAATACTTTAGAATATATTCTCATTGTACTCCAAATAGTGTGATTCCTCATATTTCACACAAGAAATGAGCTAGAGGATATTGAGCTTGGAGAGGAACCTCAAGGTATCAAGCACACAACTACCCAAGGATCCAACTCAAAGTGGGAAGCATTTTTCCACAACACTTCACACCCAAAAGGAATTAGCTATACTCACAACAAAAGAGGCTAACATCAAGGCCAAATTAGTACAGATACAGTCTGCAATAACCCCACACATGGAAGTATTGCATAAAGAGATGGCCTATGTAGAAAATGTTTTGAAGAAAGATCCTAATCTTTCTACATTAGAAGGCCTAGTACACCTTGCAGCAGAGATAGCCATCTAGCTCAAAGCACTGGAAATTTCCTTAGACAATTGGGATGCTTCTCTAAAGATTATCACAGAGGTAAATAAAACTTTTTTGGCTAAATATTCAATTCATTCATAGGACCCTTTGACATAAGTGTCAAAAAGGGGAAGAAATACATTTTGAGATGGAGAATAAGATATGGGGAGATAATAAAAGAAACCCAAAGGGGGAGATAATCAAATTTTTAATTTTGAAGAATGATAAGGAAATAAAGCCAAAAGGATACAAATACTACAAGGAAGATGTATGAAAAGGGGAGTAGAAACAAGCAAACAAAAACAGAGTAGACAAGGCAGAGATAAAGAGCATCAAAAACATTGGTATGAGACAAATCCAACATAAGAGATTTTGGACATAGAAATGGCACATCAGCTTAGCGGGAGCTACAAGTTTTTGAGATATATAGTCTTCTACAAAATTTTGAATAACCTTTTTGAATTTTTGTACATATTCCAAATAAGATGCACATTATACTCATAGAGATTAGATTCATTATGTTTAGTTAAGTGTTTTTAACACTTATGTCAAAGGGGGAGATTGTTGGTCTTAGATTGGTTTTGACAATTGAGTATCAACACACTTAACCAATTTCTAAGTTGATGCCAATTATGATATAGATACTAAGCTACAGTATGTGTCGAGCCAGAGATTCAATAGGTGTCAAGCAAGTTTCAAATGCCAAGTCACTATAGGTGTCGAGAAAAGTATAGATGCCGAGTGAGATAGAGTTACTACAGGAGTCAAGCAAGATAGAAATCCTACATGTTTCGAGCATTAGCAATCAGTAACTGTTGAGTAACATACAATCACCATATAAGTTTGTGCCTTCACAAACTCAGATGTGAACCATTTTTGAGCCAAATCAAGATGAATCTTGAAGGATCTAAAAGATAAGATCGAATCTTTTGCATTGCCTATGTAATCAGCATGTAGCCAATTAGAAAAATGGAGAAAGCATGCAACCAATAGGAAAAGTGTAAATATTTGAGTGGGAAAGAAGGATGAATACTGATCGTAGATTCGTACCTAACCCTAAGTCTTTGAAGCCTTTATAAGGAGGTTGATACCCCATAATTCATTTGTAAGAGAAATATATGGGAGAACACTAGCAAATTTCAAAGGGGTGAAAGACTTAGAGGAAGAGCAACACTGCAGAATCAAGTTATTCAGAATAGAGTACCAACAATACAAGCAGAGAGTTATCAAATCAGGAAGGATCATATCAGATTGAGCAGAACAAGGATCTGGAATCAATAATTAAAGATTGTAATTCATTAGGTCAACACATTCTAATACTTTCTAGCCATTATATTAGGAATGAAAATCCTATGGAGATAGGTTGGTTTAATAGCCATGTTGTAAACCTTTAACAAGGTGATAAATCCTTTAAAAGGGTAACATTCCAAGTGAGTGTTTGTAAATCCTTTAACTATGTCACTTTTAACAGGGTGTAAAGCCTTTAACAGGGCAGACCATTGGAAGTGGTCAAACTTTGTAACCTTAATTAGTTACATATTGTTGCAGCGATAATTTGTGGGTGTCATCCCCACCCCAGTTTTACCTTCTCATTTTGGAGGGTTTCTAGGTGACCAAAATCTTGTGTTATCTATTTTCATGCATGTTTTTATTTTCATGTTAAGTAGATGTATTAGATGCATGTGAATAATCTCAATTGAAAGTTTTAGAAGTTAAATACTGTTACTTCTAATTCACACCCCACCCCCCCCCCCCCCCCCTCATAAGTAAATCTTCCCACTTGTAAATTCCAACACATATTTGGTGTTAAATGTGTGAATGTTTACATGCTTTACATGGTATTTTAGTATACTTTCTAAATGTATGAGATGGATGTGTGGTGAAATTTTTTATGGGTCCCAAGTTTAAACTACTAATTCACCCACCCCCTAGAAGTTTACCTTTCCTATTGTAATTCCAAAAATTGGTATCACAATATTGTTCTCTGAAAAAAAAGTTTAGCAACTTTGAGGAAAGTTGAAATGGAAGTCTACAAGTTGGGAAAGATCATTGAGAATCATGGAATTGAAATACAACTCATTCTACATCAACTAGATGAAGCAAAAGAAGAACTAAAGAAATCCTTGAAGAGAAGGAAAGAAATTTCTATTGCAGAGAATGATACACAATACAAAGAGATGGACACTACTAAGCTATTTTCTAATGGAGACTCCAATGAATTTGATGTAGTAGTTGTAGATCTAATGGAAAAGAATAGAGATAAAGCTAGGGATATAAGAAATCTCAAGTTAGAGCAAGAATCACAAGCCATACTACTATGTGAGGTGACTTAAAAAAAGAAGAAAGCCATGGAAGAAAAAGCCATGATTGAAGAAGACAAAAGAATTTTGAGCAATAGATTGAAAGAGAAATCATCAGAGCTAACCAAGATTTCCAATGTGCAATTAGATACTCTAAGTCAAATGATGAATGCCAACTATGAATTGAATGTCAAGGACATTGAGATAACAACATTGAAACTATAGAATAAGTAATTTTAGAGTGATCTAAAAAGGGAAAAGGAATCTGGTAAAAGTTTCAATAAACCAAATGAAGTCATCAAATACTTTAAGCAATTATTGAGATCCCCTAGATCTAATAATGATACATCTGAACTAAGATACACAAGTACTGAAGAAGGAGAGTCATCCAAAAGTGTTGAAGAAAGGAGCAACAAAGGTAAGAACTCTAAATCTACTTTTCATAATTGTGGTAAGAAAGGACATATTGCTAATGTGTGCATGAGCAAGATTGTAAACTAGAATGTCAAGCATAAGAGCATGGTTCACTACCATAAGTGCAATAAGTAAGGTCATCAGGAACATGAATGTAAAACCAAGAGTATTCATACTCAAAAATTTGAAGGATATTGCTACAACTATCAGAAGTACGAAGATAGAGCTTTTGAGCGCAGATCCAAACCCATGTGGTATTAGATAGGAAAATAGAGGAAAGGAACAATGACAACTCTTATGACTGGGATTATAATATAAGATATAGCTGTCATTATTGTCAAGAATATGGACATGCTCTTGAGAATTGTATTAGGACACATTTCAGAGGTAACTACAAAAGGTGGTTAAGTCAAACCACATGTTTTAGTTGTTTGAAGATTGGTCACATTAGTCAATTTTTTTAAACAAGGTCAAAGGCACCAAGTTGTAAATTTGATAAAGGAAAAGGCAAGGCAGATGTTGAAAATGTCAGAGATAAAATAAACAAGACATGGAAGAAGAAAGATGATTGCAACACATCAAATGGAGAAGGTATCACTTCACCCAATGGGTCAAGTGAGCACACCTCATCAAACTAAGCAATCAGGAGGTATGTGGGATTGATATATAAGGTTATATCATACATTAGTTCCAAAGGAATTTAGTATTGAAAGGATTATATAAGCATGAACAAAGATGCAAGATGTTGTTAGGAATTGAAGAAAAATCTTTAAGTTTTTCATGTCTCTGGCGAGTATGAAATATTTCCTATGTGTGTTAAGTAAAGTACTAGAAGATGCCAAGTTAACAGACTGGCTAGTTGATGTCAAGCTCATAGTGGTTGTTGAGTGATTAAAATGTTAATTGATGTCGAGTAAGCTTGAAATTAGTTTATGTTGAGCTTATAGTTATGTAAGCACTCGGCATTTATTGCAAGGTTTCAAAGGGTATTTGATCAATTTTTTACTCATTTTTCATCATTTTGAAATTGAAAAAGAGCAAGGAGAGTAGAAGGCAATATGGAAATCTATTCACAGTAGTTGCAAAATATTTGAGTAGTGATTCTACATCATTTCATCAGACCTCATAAGGTATTTATCAAGAGTCGGGCTATGCAATTTATATTTTCATAAACCCTAGTTTCACAAAATGGCATATAGTTCAAAGAATGTAGAGGATAAGTAGGTTTTAAATGTTCAACTGGTTAGTAATGAAGTTGAGCAACCCATATTCAAAGCTATTCCTAATATTTCTTACAAGCAAGACCCCTCTAGTGCATTATCCATGATACCACTGAATGTTTTAATGGTGCAAGATGTCAGAAAATGTTATAACTACAAAATTGGTAGCATAAGGGATATGAAGACTATACAAGCTTATGAAAAACTTTGTGATAATGTTGTACTAAAATAAGAATTCAAAATTGTAGAGAAGAAAGGGTTAACACAAGCCCTAGATTTCCCAAATGTCTTTAAAACAGAATGGATAGGGATAGTGCTTAGCAGAATTCATGATAGTTCATTATGGTTGGATAATGGACCTATCAAAATAACCAAGAGGATAATCCATAGGGTTACTAGATATCCAACTCTAGATCAGCCTAAGACACTAAGGAGTGATTCAAAAGAGGTCATTGAAAAGAGTAGTGGAACCGTGTGCAATAAGAGAGGCATGACAATTGACACAATTACTAATCCATTGATAGAGTTTGTAGTAAGGATTATTTCACACAAATTTTATCAATCTAGCAGATTGAACAACATGCCCTATTTAGCAGTGGATGTGGGATACAAAATTGTCAAGAAAGATCACACCTATAATTTAGCAAAACTCCAACTATAGTAGCTAGTTGAGAATTTAGGAGCGATAAGGAAAACTAAAAGTGCACAATGTAAATTTGGTTCTATCCTTGTATGTATATTCTTCTATGTGCAAAACACTTTTCCTACATTTGGGATAGTTGCATGGAAAACCAACAGATCAATAGCAGTACAGATAGGTGAATACATTGAAAAATTCGGTGAGAATTTCAAATCAATGATGACTAGCTACTTTGAAGACTTCAAGTAGTTAATGAAGAAAAGATTGAGAATACCAGTATCTCTAGTAGAAAAACACTATGATGATGTTTGTTTTCTAGTAGATGTTGACTATACATATGTCCAAGCAGTAACACCAAGGGTGAGATGGTTGAGGCCACTTGGATATGAAATAAATGTGGATGAGGCCTATGTAGCTATTACAACTTTACTGGAAGAAGATGTTGATAAAAATGATAAGGCATTTGGAAACTATGAAATGGAAAAGTCCAAAATCACAATGGAACTTAAGATGGCTTATATAATAAAAAAGAAGGATAAATTGGTGAAGAGTTGAAAGAAAAATTTGGAGAGGGTGTTGAGCAAGAAGAAGAGGAGGAGGAGGAGGATGAAGAGGAAGAAGACATCCAAGCACAAGCACCTCTTGCACTAACTTAGGGTATGGAAAAAGACCAACAGGAAGAGGATACTAAAGTAGTTGAAGGTGTTGAGGGAGAAGAAGCCAAGGAAGCACCTACTCCCACAAAACAAAAAAAAAGGAAGGCTAAAGCCCAACCTGTGGCAAGAACAAAGAAGGTCTCCAAGCCAAGCCAGCCCAAACCAACTGCACCTACTACAAGGGCTATTGCATGTATGACTGCACAAAAGGCTAAAGAAAAGACAAAACCTATAGAGCAAGGAGGACAAGTGCAAAAAAGGCCAAGGAGGAAATATGTGGCACAAGATGAATCTAGTGAGGAGAAAACATAATTAGGTGAAAACAACCAATTTAAAGTGGTGTGTCACAATCCTCTATTAGATCTTGAAAATCTATGTGAAAAATATCAAGAATAGTGTAGACTTATCAGGATTTACTCATATAGAGTTTGATAATCTTGTTAAAGTGGACAAGAATCAAGTGGAGGAGGCTATATATGCCATGATGGCACTACCCCACTAAAAATTGCCAACTCAATGCCCAAAAGCTTATATGATAGAGTTGAGCAAAAATGGCACTATTGTTTGAACTTAGAAAAATAGATAAGAGAGACATCTCTTGCACAAGTGATGCCTGAAATCAATAAGGCAAAAATTGCTAAGGCTATGAAGAAATATGTTGTTAGGTTTACACCTAAATATAGATCCTTTAGCATATTACAAAATACTATTGAAGATGTTGTTAAGAAGTCCACACAGATGTGGGAACTCACTTATGGGTTGACTACAATCAAAGAAGGTGAGCAAGAACCCATTGAAGTGAAGGATGATGAAGAAGATGATAACAATGATGACACTAATGAGGGAGGAACATAAATGAATATAAAAGATAAGGCAATAGCTAAGCTAGAGCAGCAAGAAGAACAGAGTGTGCAAGACACAAAATTGCCTAGTGTTAGTGCCCAATATGTAACAAATGAGAATACTGAAATAGTAACTGTTAAGGATGTTTCTGATGTCATATCTTAGAACATCAATCCCCTTATAAAGGAAGATCTCAAGAAGATACTTGATCAATCCACATTGCAGGCAAAATTATTAGAATGGTTAGAAAAGAAATTTCAGAGCAAAGTAAATGAAAATATATCAAGTGACATAGCACTAACACAAGTTGCATTAGAAAAAAAAGTAGAAAGTGTGAAGAAGGTACTTGAGAATATCTTCTCATTGTACACAAAATTGTACAATCCAACACTTTTCACATAAGAGACTAGAAGTCACATTTTGAGCTTGGAAAGTTAGATTAGTTCATCAAGTGCAAAACTACCAATGACACTAGCTCATAGTGAAAAGCACTTTAGAATGTTGCTACAAACTCAAGATCAGTTAGTTGCATTGTCAGCAAATGAGGCCAATATAAGGGCCAAACTAATTAACGTCTAGATAACATTAACTCCCCATATGGAAATTTTGCACAAGGAACTAGGTTATGTTGAAACCCTATTGAAGAAAGACCCCAATCTTTCAACACTAGATGGCTTAGTCCACCTTACTATTGAGCTTGCCATCCAAATTAATTCTTTGGATGTTGCATGTGAAAACTAGGATGCAACTCTCAAGATAATCCTACATGTCCATAAATCCTTTCTGGACAAACACACTTTAAGTGTATAGCTCATTGACATGTGTGTTAAAAAGGGGGAGAGTAAGATAAAGGGGGGGAGCAAATAAAGGAGGAGAGCAAAAAGAGAGAATTTTGGGGGAGATATAAGGAGAGTGCAAACTGAGAGAATAAGCAAATAAAGAGGAATAAAGATAAGAGAAATAAGAAAGAGAGTAAGAAAAAGGGATAGAGACAAGACAGATTAAGCTAAGTCAGAGCAAGCACAAAACAACATGACGTCAAAGAGTATCAGTTGAAAAATATTTACTCAGCAAGAGTACAAAATTTTGGATATAGAATAGACCTATCAACTCAAGGGGAGTTATCAGATTTTGAGGTATCTATGTTGTTACAAAACTTTGAAACTTTGAAGTTTCGTATATAAGTTGAAAAAGAGATATGTTATGCTCATGAGATTAAGGATATTAATGCATACTCAAGTGATTTTGACACTCATGTCAAAGGGGGAGATTGTTGATCTCATATTGGTTTTGACAAGTTAGTGTCAACACGCCTAAAATATTTACTTAGTTCATATTGAACAAGTAGTACATGTTGAGCACGACATGTATATATAAGAGTATGCCAAATCCACAATGAGTGCTAAGCCACTCATGTGCAGAGTCACCCAAGTATCAAATAGACAATGTATGTCGAGTTACAAAGGAGCCAAGTAAAAAGTGGATGCCGAGTGATATAGATGCTAAGTCACAATATAGAAGATAGTATATGTCAAGCATCAGAGACTTCAAATGCCAACTGACACAGTTTTGACATATTTGTTTGTAATGGCACAAGAAACTATGTAAATTATTTTTGAGACAACTTAAAGATGAATTATGATATTTTTGAGATAAGGATGAACCTTAAGTTGGATTCCCAATTCAATTACATGTAGCTAATTAGAAAAAGGGAAGGATTAAGTGGCAAAATGGATGAATCACAGTCATTGATTCATACCTAACCTTAAGTCACCAAAGTCTTGTTAAGAAAAATAAACCCTAAACTCTCTAGCATGTGTAAGGTGTATGAAGGAGTGAAGAGAGTAATTTACATGCAAAAAATAGAGCATTCATAGTGGCTAAGGATCTATGAAGTGAGATTTCATTGAATAATTAGTTAGAGAAGAATAGAGGAAAGAAAAAGGATACAACAAAGAGACATTTGATCAACAAGGATAGAGAAGGCAATAGTTTAGAGGTGATCTATCATCAAGCAACCAAGTACTAATCATAGGATCATTACTGAATCATTCTAGCAGGTGAATAAGTATGACTTTGACATAGTCTATGTCAAAGGGAAGAAAAATATTGTTGCAGATGCTTTAATAGAGTAGTCCTAATAGGCTATATTGAAATCCTCTGACAAGGTGCTTACTTAATTGTGAGTTTAAGTCCTTTAGCAAGGCACACTTCTAACAGGGTGTTCAAATCCTTTAATAGGGTGAGACCTAATAGTCTTTGTAAGATTTTAATAGGGTAGACCTTTCACTGGGTAGATCATGCCTCATGGTCAAAACATTGTAACCTTCATGGATACACTTTATTATTGCAATAGTGAAGATTTGTGGGTGTCATCTCCACCCCAGGTTTACCTTCTCATTGGAGGGTTCCTAGGTAATCATATCTGGTGTTAAATATGTGAATGTTTACTTGTTTACATGCTTTAGATATACATGTTTTACATGGTATTTTAGTTTACTTGTTAAATGTATGAGATGGATATGTGGTGAATTTTTTTATGGGTCCAAGTTTGAACAACTAATTCACAACCCCTCCCCCCCACCACCACCAAAATTTTCCCTTTCCTATTGTAATTTCAACAAATTGCTCTTATTTCACGTGTTAGTAAGAATGATAAATGGATAATTGATAGTGGTTTCTCACATCATATGACTGGTGATGCAAGTAAGTTTGAAAAGCAAGAAAACTATAATAGAATTTGTGTTAGTTTGGAAATCATGCATTATGTTATGTGAAAGGTAAAAGATCTATTATATTGAATGACAATATCAAATGTGACAATGTATATTGGATTGATGGATTGAAATGTAATTTTTTGAGTGTGCCATAGCTGATTAGTTTAGGCTACCAAGTTGAATTTCAAAACAAGAAGGAAAAATATATTATTCTACTAGTGAACTAATTGGAAGTGGAGAGAAAACAAGAGGTAACTTGTTCTATCTAGACCTATCTAAAAATACATGTTTATTTGTACAATTTGAAGATGTTTGGTTATGGAATAAAAGGTTATGTCATGTGAACTTTGATAATTTCATAAGCATTAGTAAGATGGAAAGGTAAGAGGATTACCAAGATTGAGAAAAGTTGATAAAGTGATGTACAAACAATACCAAATGGGAAAAATGACAAAATCTAGTTCCAAGAGCAAGACCTATTCTTTTGATGATATTTTGGAGTTGGTTCATACTAATTTATGTGGTCCTATTAGAGTGAATTTATTTTTTATTTTGGCAAAAGTGGACAAGCCACTGAATATATATATTTAAAAGGGAAACTGGTTCAAAGCTCAATTGGGAAACAATCATAAAGAAAACTCAGAATCATTATTGAATACAAAAGATATGAAACATTGATATATACAAAATACCATATCGATGAGATATAATTTTCCTAATTAAAATTTAGATCCTATACTTCTCCAAAACCAAAATCAATCAACCAATCAAGAAAATATCAAAATTTCAAAAAATTGAAATTGGAAAGGAGCAATCTTTCACTCCTCAGTTGTAGCATATGCAGACATGTTAGATGGGGTTTAATCAATGACATCATGAGTTTCGCATCCCCAACTAACTTTGGGTAAGGGCTGAGGAGATGATTCCCAACCTAACTCATGAGTTATATCTCAAGGGGATGAAGATACTAGGGCATCTTGAGTGGAGAGAAGCTAGTTTGAGCAGGGAAGGTCACTGGAAGGACAACCCCTCAACACACTTGAAGCTTCTTGTAAGTCAAAAAATGAGTATCCTGCGAATCCTCAAACCAATGCTAAGAGGTAGGGGTCGGCTGAGATGAAATCCATGGATTGAGAGACAACAAGATAACAAAATTTGGAAACTCCAATAGGTCCAAGATAGCATGACCTATATGCTTAACCCACTCGGCTAGTTGAAAGCCCAGTGCCCTTGTCGTAACTTGCAGAGTATTCTTCATGAAATGTGAGCTCTATTTTTCAAACAATTTTTGGAAGGCCTTGTAAGTTGCCATAAATTCATAATAAGTACTTTATCTTATTTGTTGATAATTTCTCTAGAATGATGATTGTGATATTTCTCAAAGAAAAATCTAATGCTTTTCAAATGTTTAAGTTGTATAGGGCTAGATTTGAAAAGGAAATAGGTAAAAATCTTAAATTTTTGAGATCATATAGAGGACATGAATTTATATTTTAGGAATTCAATACATTCTACAATGATAAAGGAATAAAAAGAGAAATGTGAGCACTAAGGACTCAACCACAAAATGGGATAGCAAAAAGAAGAAACAAATCAATCATGGACTATGCAAGAACACTAATGATGGAAAATAATGTTTTACAAAAGTATTGGAGATAAGTTGTAAGTACTGTTGTTTATACACTAAACCGAGTTCAAGTCAAGAAAGGTACAAACAAAACCCCTTTTGAACTATGGTATGGATATGCACCTAATGTCAAATATTTCAAGGTATTTGGAAGCAAGTGTTATACATTAAAAGACTCAAGAATAGAAAACTTGATGCAAATAGTGATGAAGATATATTCTTAGGATATTCCACTAAAAGAAAGACTATAGAAACTTTGTATACATCTATGAAGGAGAACCAAGTACCTTACCTAAACAAGATAAAGGCACTAGCGAGCATCAACATACAAGAACTATCGAGTCTCAATAGAGAATCTTTACTAATTTCAAGCATCAAGCTATAGGAGTTGAGTAATAGAGAGAGGAGACCCAACACCACATAGAGGAAGTCAAGTTACACCAGAAAACATCTGTAGTTCAGATGAGAAAGTTGGGTCAACTAAACTATAATAAGGAGAAAGAATATGTGAACTTGTTTTAGAAAAATATGTGAGAAGACACCAGACACCAAATCAAATCGTTGCACACAAAAACTCAGGAGTCATGACAAGAAACAAGTTGAAGAATGATACATGTTTACTATGTGCCTTTGAGCTAAGAAAAATTAAAGATGCACTAGAGAATGAAGATTGGACTAAAGAAATGATTGAGGAGATTGATCAAATTGAGAAAAACAAAATGTGGACATTTGTACCAAGGCCAAAAGATAAGAATGTGATTGGAACCAAGTGGGTATTCAGAAACAAGATGAATGAGAAAGGTGAAGTTGCAAGGAACAAAGCAAGATTGGTTTGTAAGGGATATGCACAAGAGGAAGAAATTGACTATGGAGAGACATTTTCTCTAGTTGCAAGGTTGGATGGAGTGGAAACATTACTTGCATATGTTGCTTACAAATATTTCAAGATATATCAAATGGATTTCAAATATTTTTGAATGGAATCTCGAAAGAAGTCTACATTAAACAACCTAAAGGATTTGTTAAACCTAGCAAGAAGAATATAGTATGTAAGGTATACAAAGAATTGTATGCTTTGAAATAATCTCCTAGAGCATGGTATGAAAGGTTACATACATATTTGGTGAAAATTGGTTTCACAAGAACTAATGATAATACCAATTTGTATTTGAAGAGTAAATATGAGAATAATATATTGCTAGCTAAAATATTTGTTGGTGATACCATAATTGGAGGACATGATTCATTTTGTAAATAATTTTCTAATAAGATGAAGAAAAAAAAAATTGAGATGTCAATGTTTGGAGAGATAAAATTCTTTATTGGTTTGCAATTCTATTGAATGAAAGGAGGTGTATACATTACATAATCAAAGCATATCAAGGAGATACTGAAAACCTTTGGAATGAAAGATTCAAGACTAGTTGAAATATCTGTGGCTAATGGATATAAACTTTCAAAGAATGATAATTTTATTGAAGTAAATAAGACATTTTCTGGGTCAATGATTGAGGTTCAATGAGTGATAGTTTAATAAAGGACAAAAATACTAGTGGATTAGCAACATATTTTGGCATTAACAAGACCTCGAGTTTTCTTAAGGAGAAACATTTTTGGCCACAATGGTATAAGGATGTTAACAAAATTGTAAGGAGTTGCAAAGATTGTCAAGTTGAAAAAGGAGTAAGTCAAAATATTGGATTGTATATACCATTATCTATTCCTAATAGACCTTGGGAAGACATCACCATGGATTTTATTCTTGGCTTACCTAAGACATAAAGAGGTAGTGATTCTATAGTTGTTCTGATGGATATATTTTTAAATATGTCACATTTTATTCCTTGTAATAAGCCATTAGATGCATTTCATGTAGCAAATCTTATCCTTAAGGAAATTGTGAGATTGCATGGGTTACCGAAGAGTATTATCTTAGGTCAAGGTAGCAAGTCCGTTGGATACTTTTGGAGACCACTTTGGAAGAAGTTGGGTATAGATTTGAAATTCAATTCTTCCTTTCACCCACATATAGATGGACAAAAAAAGGTTGTGAATAGAAGTTGGGTTAATTTATTGAGATGCTTAGTTAAAGACAAACCTGATAATTGGGACTTGATATTGGCACAAATAGAGTTTGTATACAATAACTTAATGAATAGAAGCATAGGTAAGACACCAATTTATAATATTATAGGCATGTACCTTAATGTATATCAAATTTGAGGACACTTGGTTAAGAAGAGAAAAGATGTGCTCAAGGATAAGAACATGCAAATTTTATGAAGATGTTGCATGATGAAGTAAGACATAGTATGGAGAAGAGTAATGAGAAATAAAAGGAAAAAATAAACAAGTCTAGAAGACACTAAGTATTTGAATTTTGTGTGAAGTAATGGTTCATTTAAAGAAAGGAAGGTTTCTTGTTGGAATACACACAAAATTAAGGATGAAGAAGTTTGGACCTTACAAGATCTTAAAGAGGTTTGACAATGGTAACACATATGAAGTTGAGTTATCGATTGATACAAATATATCTCCAATCTTCAAACATTTTAGATTTGCATGAGTATCATGAGTCAAATGAGAGGTAGATGTGCAAAAAGAAAATCCTAAGAAGAAGACAGGAAATTGAGAAGGTTCTAGACAAAAGAATTGGTAGAAGTACCAAAGTGTACCATCTTAAATTGGAAGCACTCCAATTTAATGAAGGTTCAGCACCCATTTAGTGTCATTCTATCATTTGTTTGCATTATTCCTTTATTTTTTCTCCATTTAAATAATTCATTTCATCTCATTGGAACTTTTATTAATTTATAATTAATATAAATGGGTTAGACCTTTATAATTGATTTAAATTAATATTTAAAATTGTTCCTATCTTAGATAATATTGTATCTCCCTTATAAATTAATATTATGTGTCTCCCCTTATTTTATAAATTGGGGTAGACCTTTATTAATTCAAATTAATCATCCTTAATTTACTCCCATAGAAAATCTCATTTGTTGCTCCACTTTAAGATGGGTCTTACCTCATTTTAATTTTCAAGGCATTGGCCACTTTGAGATATCTATAAAAGGGAGCTTGCTCATTTCATTTTCACATCATATCATATCACACATTCAAAAGATCAAGCACTTGCACTCAAGCATTCAAGCCTTCAAGGATCATTCAAGTGATTAATCCATTAAAGATCGAGGATTCAAGCATTCAATTAATTGTGGGAGCCATCTTCAAGATCTTCTTCAATCCCTTCAAGATCCTTTGTTGTATATTCCACATCATTTTTATCTAATCCTTTATTGTATATTCTACATCATTTTTATCTTCATCTTCTTGATCCAAATCAATTGGTGAAGTGAGCACACTACATTCAATTTGAGAGATCCTATTATTGTAAGGTGATTCATACATTTACTTTACATTCATGCTATTTCAATTCAAGGTTAATTCCTAAACTAGGGTTTGACTAGCACACTCTCCCCCCTACCATCAACAAAAAAAACTCTTGCTTATTACAAGTTGTGAATCTCATATTGACAAGTAGGTTGTTGATCTGAGTACCCTTTTTGGATTTCTTTGAAACTGTGAAATCAAAATCAATGTTGAGCACTATTAGCTGGGGTACATTGCACCTCTAATGATCTAATTCATCCCTAAAGAACAAGTTGCCCTTGATAGTTTGTCCCTAAAGAAATAGTTCACCCCTAATGGGCTAATTAGGATTGCAATATGCCCCTAATTTGACTAGGTCTCTATTGATATCTCATCAAATGATTTTTAGGTTTTGTCTACAGTGCAATTTTCAATATAAATTAGGAGAATTGACCCTTTCAGAGGTCATTTGACAGTGCATTTCTTAGGCTTTTTACAAGGTTTATATTTTTCCCTGTTTTATTTCAATACATTTTATTATTGCTCAACTCTACATTACATGTCTACTTAGTTTCTTTTCATATCTCTTGCTAAATTAGGGGTTTAAGGACCTTTTATATCCTTTCTCCAATCCTATAACCATTATATCTTTGTTTTCATTAGTGTTCCTTTATCACTTGGTTGGAACTAATCTTCCTATGTCTATTTACCTTAGAGTTGGGATTGAGAGGATCAATCTCTTTAACTTCCTCTTTGAGTTGTGATAGTGGGTTATGTGATAAAATTAGGCTTTGTTATCCTTGATTCACATTCCCCCATACACATATTTGGTGAACTTGACATGTGCCCTCTTTCTTATTGGAGTTAGATCCTTGTGTGTTATTGTGTGTTCATCTTTCTTTCGTAAACTTGACTTGTGCCCTCTTTCTTATTAGAGTTAGATCCTTGTGTGTTATTGTGTATTCATCTTAATTTCTTTGGAAAACCTTACTTGTGCCTTATTTCTTATTGGAGTCAAATCCTCGTGTGTTATTTTGTGTTCATCTTTATTTGGTGAATCCACACAGTTTCTCTCCTTTGTTTGATTCTGGAGTTAGATTTGTGTATCTTTGATTGCTTTATCTCTTCTTTGTGCATCTAGATCTTCTCTTATTTGCATTAGAATCATTCAAATCATATTATATATCTCTCTTTTTCATGGATAGTGCAACCTTAAGTATGAATTTTCCATCCTTTATTGTCCACATGTTTATTGGATCTTCTATGCACTTCAATGTCAAAATGATTAGTTGAATTTACTCTATATGTGCTTCTCTTTTTCTTATGTTGCAAAAGTTCTTCAAAACATATTCCAGACATCATTCCCTTATCTTTGAACTTAAACACCATCCTTATATTAACTTAGCCTTACCATATGATCTTCCTTTTTTATGGAGATGAGTGGTGGATTGATATTGGCCCCTCACCTTCTTTAGGACTTAACTACGGGAACACATTGGTTGACAATGCTTTTGTATCTGCTTTCAATCCCCCCACCTTTGTGGACTTTATTTTAACTCATTATTCATCTTGTATGGTGTGGTTTGTTGATAGAAATTTTCTCTTTATTTATAATGTCACTATTTGGGATAAACCTCTAGACAAGAATGTTGAATGTTATTTTCCTCATAAAAAAGCTAGCGTGATGATTGGTGCCTTTTCTTTTCACCATGACAAGATTGATATTTCTTCTCCTCCTAGCACATACCTTAGCAATATTTTAGAGCAAGAAGAAGATATTATAAATACTTCTATGAATTTTACCTTTCCTTCATTTAACACTCCTAGTCAAGCGGAAACACTAATGGAAACCCAACATTCTTATTCTAAGGATTCCGTGGAACAAATAGATAATGGAATTCTCCTTAATGCTTTCCCTTCTGGCCACGAGTCTATGGAGAAGAAAGATATTAATCAATTTAATTTTGCTCAACCTATCCTTAGTATTAAAGGTTACCCTCTTCTCACTATTAAAGATTGTCCTCCTATAATTGTTAAGGGAAAATCTGAACAATCCTTTATATTGTTCAGTAGTGTCTCATGCCTATTGTACAAGGAATAATTCTCAACCTACTACTTCTCTTCCACCTTCTCAATCCATAATCCTCACCCACCTTATCTTCCTCAACATCTTGGGTTGGATTATGATTTGGTGTTGCAATTACATAATATCCCCGCCAAGAGTTCTATTTGGGAACTTCTTCAAACATCTCCTACATACCATGAAGACTTGAAAAAATATTTATCCAATCTCTCAGTTCCACTTCCTAATCAATATAAAATCAATTCCCTTTTACAATGCATGCACACTACACTTATCCCGCTTTCAATTATGTTTACTCTTGATGATTTGCCTTCTAAAGAGATTCAAGATCATCATGATCCTGTTGGAATTAACAATGGGAAAGTAAGTTCTAAGAGGGTGGGGGGAGGTGAATCAACACTTAAAAATTTTACCACTAAAATATTTCACCTTAATCCATCTCATAACTTAACATGTAAACTGAAATATGTAACCATTCATCACATCCAAAGTATGAAATAAATCAGCACATAACACATAAGATTTTGGTTACCCAGAAACCATCCAAGGAGAAGGTAAAATTGTTGGAAATGTAGTATAGACCAGGAACCAATAAAACTTATACTTTAATTCACCATGTAATTTGATCTAATTGCATGCATGAAGGACTAAAAGCAATAAAACATTCATAACACTTTGACACAATATTTGGTAACCCAGAAACCTTCCAAATGGAAAGTAAAATTGGGGTGGGGATGATACCCACAAGTTTTATTACTCTAGTATAAAGTTACCCTATTAAATCTTATAATTGACCACTTCTAGTGATCTACCCTATTAGGAGAAATAAGCAATGTTAGGTCCACCTTGTGAAATCATTTACAACATACAATGAAGTATGCACTCTGTTAGGAGATTTGGAATGAGAGTGTTAAGTCCACCTTGTTAAATTATTTGACTGATGTACTTGTTAGGATGAATTAGTGGTTGATCTTTGATCTAAAACTTAGTTTACTAAATTAGATTTCTTTAAATAACAATGATCACCTAAATGTGATAGATAAGTCTCTTCTTTTCCTTATATTGCTTGTAGCCTTCTTCAATTTACGCTCATGTACTTCTTACTTGTTCACATACATGTCTTCTTATGGATATGATATAATACATTACATATATAGCAATCCAGTTAATTACCTTCTAGAGTTGTCTATAATACCAAATTTATCATAATTCACTAAGTTGGCCCATTGTTGTAACTCAGGTTTTGAAGAGAACTTGATGATGTTCTAACACTTGACAAACACTATCAATACTCAACAAACTCTAGCACTTGGTTGACATTGAAGCTTGGTCCATACTAATCAATTCGAGTAGTAGGAACTCAGTCAACACTGTATGACTTGGTGAACATTGAGAAACTCGGTAGATACTAAATTACTCAATCGACATTGCATGGCTTGATCAACACTGACTTCACTTTGTTAACACTATAAGCTCGTTAGATGCTATAAAGCTTGGTTAACATTTTAATCTATCTTAGATGCTTGGTAAATACTATGAAGCTTGTCATGAACTATAGTCTAACTAATTAGCTTGGTAGCAACTGAAACACTTGGTTAACACTGCTAGAAGTATGGTAAGCTTGGTCACAACTATAGAGCTCGGTAGCAGTGAAACCAACTAATTAAGTGTTCAATCACTAAGAGACAAATGATTTGACCATAAGGCAACCAAAAACTAGGATGGGGATGACACCCAAAAATCTTCACTACTACAATTGTTAAGTGTAGCCAATTATGGATACAAAGTTTCAATCATAAACTATGATCTACCCTATTAAAGGTCTTCCATGTTAAAGGATTATAAATACTATTAGGTCTCACCTTGTTAAAGGGTTTAAACTCACAATGAAGTAAGCACTCAGTTAAGATATTTACAAAATCCTATCAAGACTACTCTGTTAAGAGATTTACTCTATATCACCTATTAGAATGATTCAACACCTTATCCTTCAATTAGCACCTTATGAATTGATGTCGAATCTCCTCTTTATTGTTTATCTCTTGATTCTCTTAATCATATCTATCTTCTCTAACCTTTCATTGGTTGCCTTTATTCTTCTTAGATTGATTCTTCATTGAAAAGCTTTGTCTTATCCGTCTTCTCCATGTTTCTTTCAGACCAGATACTCTCCTTAGTATCCTCCTTCACAATATATGTTACCCTTAGGGTTTACTTCTTTTATAAACATCATGGAGATAAAATTAGGTTAGAATCAACAACTATGGTTGATCTATATTACTACCTAATGCTTCCCTCAATCTGATTTGTTGTATGCATAGAATAGGGATGCGTAATCCGACTCCCTCCTTATTTCTTATAATCAAAAATTCATGTACATGTCAGCTAAAAATGGTTTACATATAAGTTTGTACCATTGCAAACATCTATGACATAGATTGTTCACTCAGCATCAATAGGCTCTGATTCTTGGCCTTCACTATGCTCTATATACTGATACTTGACTTCTAAATGGCTTAGCACTCACTCTTGCTTGGCACTTGAATCACTCAACACACTCTATTTACTCAGCTCCTATTGTTTTCTTGGCATCTAAGTGACTCGACATGCACTAACTTCTTAGCACATACTACTGCTCAACACTACCTCTCATATGACTCAACATGTATTGTCTAGAGACTTATGCTATGGATGTTGTGTTCGCTCAGCTTGCATTGATCAGTTGGCTCACTTTGTTCACTCAACGTGCACTATACATTTAGATCATACTATTATTTTATAGATAATGACTAAGTGTTTTGTCACTACAATGTCAAAACCACAATGAGATTAACAATCTCCCACTTTGACATGAGTGGCAAAAACAATTTGTCGTGGCATATAAATTCCTTTATACATAAATCATACAATGTATCTTCTCTACTCAGCTTGTATGAAAAATCTTCAAAATCTCAAAATTTGCAAAACAATGTTGAAGTTACCTTGTTAATTTTACTCTCCATGAGTAAATGTTTCACTTATGTTCTATAACTCACTCTGAGTAGATATTTGTCTTGACAAAATCTTCAAACTTTTCAAAATTTGATATAATCCCACTTTTTGACACTTATGTCATTTGGGTGGTACACTTAAAGTGTATTTGTCCAAAAATGGCTTATGTAGCTCCATAATGATTTGCAACATTGAATCCCAATTATCAGTGGTGGCATCTAGAGATTGAATATGAATTTATAGTTGTACTACCAGATCAACTAAGCCTTCATGAATAGAATGATGGGAATATTTCTTCATCAATGTCTCATCATAGGCTAGTTCCTTCTGCAAAACTTCCATGTGGGGGGTTAGCATGGACAGTATATTGATCAATGTTAATCTCATGTCTACATCCTTGGCTTGCAACTCAGCAAGTCCACTCTGTGTCATCATTAAGCTCTAAAAATGTACTTGACTAGTGTCATGAGATTGTTTCAATGTAGTACCTATCAATTGTAAATCTCCTTGCAGCTAGTCAATAGGTTGTTGAGTTTCTTTGGTAAATATATCAATGATGCATAGCTTAGTATATATAGAGAAAATTTTCTCTAATACCATTTTCACACTATCCATTTTGGTTGACATTTTCACACTATCCATTTTGGTTGACAAGCCAACCTATCTCAATGCAATGTATTGGATAACTTATCCAGGACCTTTGTGTGAAATTTTCACTTAGGCCATTCCATTAATTTAACATTGGTCTCAAGGTCCTCATCCTTTATCTTGTCAACTATGTGGACAAGTTGCTCTATAATAGGCTTATCAGATAATGAATCTAAGAGACTAAAAGAATCAATGAAAATGTCTTTGATTTCATAAAAAAAAAAAATTTGCTTGTGTTTTCTCCTTAGAATTTGTTGTCTTTTCTTCATTTGTAGAGCCTCTTGAAGAACATTCATTTCTTCAAGTGTGATTCTTATAAGATCAAATGTTGGTATTACAATCACCTCATCTAAACTTAAATCCTCAAATGATGTAGCTTTAGAACTCTTGGGCGTGCTAATATTTAGCACTGATATCTACAAGGGTGTGGCCTAAGTACTTAGTATATGAAGAGCCTAGCTACTGGGAGGAGGTGTAGTAACTGGTAAAGTAACTAGTGTCTGAATGAAAATTTTCTCCTTTAGCTCAATAGTCATCTTATCCTCTTCCTTCTATTCATTCCCCTAATGTTCTACACTAGGTTTCAGTGGGGCTACTGTTGGGTTTTCTTCCTTATCATTTCTCTTTTCATTTCCTTCTGCATCAACTTCCACAATAGCTAGTAATCTTGAACTTAGTAAACTTGGTAGTGATGTGACAAGTGATACTTCCTCCTCCTCTTTCATCTTAATGACAATTGTTTCCAGTAAATATGGTGCTTGATTGAGCTCTTCTTTCTATTCAAGAGTTACACTTTGATCTATGGTCTTTTCTTGCGGCTCATTTTCTTTCACCTCAGCAACACTTGATGGCACCGATGATGTGTCTTTTTGTTGCTCATTCTCATTGGATGTAACCTCAACTTGTTGAGACTCATCAGTCCTTACCGATACAAGATTTGTGCATGGGATTGTAGTATTGGTAGATTCTTGTTGCAATGTCCTTGTGTCTTCCTCACTCAATGGATTTACATTCTATGTGGAGTTATCAAGTATGTCTTCAATAGTTATAGACTCTTTCTTTTCATGTGGGGGACTAGTGCTCGACACTTGAGTATCTTTGCATTTTCCTTAGTTGTGTCATCTTTTTCTTCTTTTGTTGTTGTATTTTCCTTTTCTTGGTCTCCCTTCTCTTCCACAACATTGGTGGATAACTCATAGATAACTTTCCATAGTAACTTGCTCCGGGTTACCACCTCTTCTACTTTATTCCTCAAAATGTTAAATGCTTGGTACTTGGGAGAAAATCTTACTTTATATTTCTCTACAACCTTTATAATCATTCTTTTCTCAAGTTCAAGCATAATTTTTGCTAAAGTAGCATCTCTAATTTGTTTTTCAGTCTCCAAACTAAACTTCCACTTTTTCTCAACTCTCTCATATAGACTTTAGGAATAGAGTTAGCAATCTCTAATGGAGAGGTCTTAAATGTGGCCATTATATCATAAATAGTCTCTTCAAGATTATTCTTATCTTCACTCCCTAACTTATCAAAATCAATATGTGAAAAACCAAAAAAATCTACATTGGTATTTACATTTTCACATGTATTGTCAATGTCAAATGAGAGATTGTGGTTTACCACTTTGAATTGACTTAAGTCATTAGATTCTATCTTCTCATCATCTAAGTTACCTTGAGGTTTGTACTTTCTCCTTGGCTTCTTAGTATGCTAACTTAGCTCTACTGTGGCATTTTCTCTTTTACCTTTTGCCTTTGTCTCTTTGGCTTTTGTAGTGGCAGCCATTGTGCTTGACCTTGTCAAAGGTGCAACTAGCTTCTTTATAGTTTTCTTTGCTATTTTCTTTGCTTTTTGCACTGTCTTCTATTGTGCTTTCCTCTTCTTGCCAATTTCTTTAGTTTTCTTGCTTGACATCCTCTTCATCATCATCTTTGTCCTTACTTAATCCTTAAGTTAGTTCCAATGGTGCTTGGCCTTCTTCTTCTTCTTCTCCTCCACCAATTTTTTCTTTTAGTTTCTTCACCATCTTGTTCTTCTTCCTTATGACTATGGTAGTTTGTAAGTTAATGGCGATCCTTTATTTTTTTTTCACATAATTCCCAAAGGATGTAGCATCCTTATCAATCTCTTTTGCCAATAATTCAGTAATAGTTGTTGAAGTTTCATCAACATTAATTTCATATGGTAAAGGTCTTAACCATCTTACCCTTCGAATTATTTCTTGCACATATGTATAGTTGGCTTCAACTATAAAACAAACATCATTATAGTGTTGTTCAACTAGTGACACATGAATTCTTGACCTCTGCTTCATAGACTTCTTAAAGTCTTCAAAATAACTAGTCATTACTGATTCAAAATTATCACCTAATTGCTCAATGAGCTCTCCTATCTATTGAGTAATAGATCTATTTGTCTTCCATGCAACCTTGCCAAATGTAGGAAATGTATTTTTCACATAAAAGAATATGCAAATGATAAGTGATCCAAACTTACATGAGGCACTCTTTTCTTTCCTGATAACTTCTAGATTTTTATGATAGTTGCTGAACCTGTAGCTCAGCTAAGTCATAGTTGTGATCTCTCTTAGAATCTTATAGCTCAGGTCAACGGAAATGTATGACACACTATTATCTATTGGGCTAGTAGAATCTATGTGCAATCACTCTTACTACAAACTCTATAATATGGTCTTTGATGGTGTCAACTAATATTCCACATTTGTTCCACATGGCTCTATTTTTCTTCTCAATAATCTATTTTGCATCACTCCTCAATAGCTTTAGTCGGTCTAGGGTTGGATGCCCCATGACTTTGTGAATAATATGCTTAGATGTTTTGATTGGTCCATCTTCTAACCATATCCAATTTTCATGAATCCAACTCAATGCTATCTTTATCCATTTTGTTTTGAACATTTGTAGAAATCTAGGGCTTGTGTTAACCTTTTTTTCTCTATGATTTTGTTCTCTTCTTTCAAAATTTCATTCTCGCACAACTTCTGATAAGTTTCTCTAATTTTTAAATCTCCAACCTCACCTACCTTACAAGTATAACAACATTGTACATCTTGGATTATTAAAACCTTTGGTGATATCATTGATAGTGCACCAAATGGATCTCCTTTATACACAATCTCAAGAATGACATAGAATGGAGGTTGTATCATATCATTGCTAATCAATTGGACATTAAAAACTTCCTTCCCCTCTTTCCTAGGTGATGTTGAAGAACTTGCTACCATCTTGACTCTCTAGGGTTTGCAAAACACGAAACAGTGTAACTTGACACAAGTTAAATACCTTTCAAATCTATTGTATGATGTCAAGTTGCAGTAGAATTTGGTTTGCAAATGCATGAATCTCCTTTCACAAATTTCCTTCATGCTCTTCAAACTCTGGTAAGTGCAAATGACTCAAAAACTCAAGTATATAGACTTCAAAACCTTGTATTTAATGCTTAGTGCATATACAATTTGTTCACATAGTTTCTATAGGGTTTTCCAGTATGCTTAGTTATCACTACCATACCTTCACTACTTGGCATTAACTACAAAACTTTCAATGCTCAACAGTAATAAAGAAAGTAACAAAATGATAAATTTTCTCTTTGTTCTAATCACTTTATTACATCTTAATATATGCTGATAGATCCTTTACATTTCTTAAATGCTTGGAACTGATGCAAAATATATCATTTTAGATGTCAATTCCACACATACCTTTGATTGCCTAGTTGGGGATGATGTGATCACCTGATCCATTAGATAAAGTGACCTCATCTTGGCTTGATGTGTTGTAATCTTCTTTCTTTTCCATGTCATGTTCATCTGCATCTTTGTCTTTTTAGCATCTACCTTTGCTTTTGCTTTGTCGAATTCATTGCTTGGTGCAGGTGACCATAATAATGACAATTGTACCTTGTATTGTAATCCCAATCATAAGTATTCCCATGATGATGTACCTTGGTTTGATTGTTTGATGTCCACTTGGATTTAGATATGCATTCATATCCCTTGTGTCCATACTTCTGATAGTTGTAACAATATCCTTCAAATCTTTGAGTGTTGATGGTCTTTGTCCTACATTCATGTGCTTGATGTCCTTACTTTATGTAGTTATGGTGATGTCACTTGAATTTTTGCTTAGGGTTTTGATTTCAAATGTTTCTTTTGTAGACATTCGTTGTGTGACCCAATTTTCCACAGTGATGACAAGTGGGCTTGTTGATCCTTCCCTTATAGTTCCTTTGTTCACGACTCCTAAATGATTCTCCTTTCTTAGTAGTAGAATAACTTAATATATCAGTGTCATTGTTTTACCTTGGTGCTTCCATCAATTTTTCAAAGTTCTTTATGGCTTCACTCGGTTTGTTAATCTTTTCCTTTTCTATCTTCAATTCATTCTGTAGTAGGGTATTTTGTGTTTCCAAAGTTGTAATATTAACGTCTTTCCTATTTAGTTCTTGATTTGTAATCATCAGCTAATTCATCAGATCCAATTGAATACTTGATAACTTTTTCACATCTGACGATTTCTCCTCAAGTCTATTAGCTAGTAGTCTTTTTTCTTCTTCGATCATGACTCTATCTTCGTCAACTTTCTTCTTCAGTTTAGTTCACTCACATAACAATATTGATTGAGTTTTGTGTTCCCTCTTTAGATTATTGACTTGTTCATTTAGGGCATTATTCTTTTCCATCAAATTTGCAATAGTTGCATCAAATTCATTTGAGTTTCTATCCTCAAACAATCAAGTACTGTCTTCTTCTTGATACTGAGTGTCATTTTGTTGAATGGCCAATTCCTTTCTTCTTTTCAATGAATGTTGCAGTTCATCTCTTTCCTCCTTGAGTTGATGTAGGGCAAGTTGTATTCCAATTTTTTGGTTCTCAATAGTCCTTCCCAATTTTTTGGCTTCCATCTCCAAGATCTTACCTCCAAAGTTGTCAAACTTTCTTTTCTAGAGAACAAAGCTCTGATACCAATTATTGGAATTAACAATGAGAAAGTAAGTTCTAAGAGGGGCGAGTGTGAATCAACACTTAAAACTTTTACCACTAAAATATTTCACCTTAATCCATCTCATAACTTAACATGTAAACTAAAATATGTAACAATTTATCACATCCAAAGCATGAAATAAATCAACACATAACACATAAGAGTTTGGTTACCTAGAAACCATCCAAGGAGAAGGTAAAACTAGGGTGGGGATGACACCCACAAATCTCTAGTATTGCAGTTGTAAAGTGTGGCTAATTATGGCTACAAAGTTTTGATCATAAACTATGATCTGCCCTATTAAAGGTTTTCCTCGTTAAAGGCTTACAAAGATTGTTAGGTCTCACCTTACTAAAGGATTTAAACTCACAATGAAGTAAGCACTCAGTTAAGAGATTTATAAAATCCTGTTAAGACTACTCTATTAAGAGATTTACTCTATATCACCTGTTAGAATGATTCATCACTTGGTCCTTCAATTAGCACTTTACGGCTTGATGTCAGATCTCCTCTTTATTGGTTATCTCTTGATCCTCTTGATCAGATCTATCTTCTATAACCTTTCACTACTTGTCTGTGTTCTTCTTAGACTAATCCTTCATTGTAAAACTTTGTCTTAGCCATCTTCTCCATGTTTCTTTTAGAACAGATACTCTCCTTAGTATCCTCCTTCGCAATATATATTACCCTTAGGGTTTACTTCTTTTAAAAACACCATGGAGACGGAATTACGTTAGAATCAACAGTTGTGTTTGATCGATATTGCCACCTAATGCTTCCCTCAATCTGATTGGTTGCATACATAGCATAGGGATGTGTAATATGACTCCCTCCTTATTTATTATAATAAAAAATCCATGTACATGTCAACCAAATATGGTTTACATAGAAGTTTATGTCATTGCAAATATCTATGACATAGATTGTTCACCCAATATCAATAGGCTCTAATTCTCAGCCTTCACTATGTTATATATACTGATACTCAACTTCTAAATGGCTTGACACTTGAAGCACTTAGCACACCGTGTTTGCTCGACTCCTTTTTTTTCCTTGGCATCTAAGTGACTCAACATGCATTGACTACTTGACACATACTAGTGTAGACACCTAAATTTGATTACACCGCTTTAGTAATCCTATTTAGTTATCTCTAAGGGCATCATTAATTAAATTCCTATTTAATTAATCCTTTGCCATCCCTAGCTGATTAATTTAATTAATCATCTATAGTCCTAATTGATAAATCAAATAACTTATCATTTATCAATTAAATCATATTCTTCTATCTAATTCCAAAAATCCCCATTTATTAAATAAATCTATTTGATAAGTAAAATCCTCAAATCCAAAAACCCTTAACTTATCCCTAATCCTCCATTTAGCCTAATCCACCCCATCCACCCATACTAACCTAGCTTAGCCACTAACTCACCCAACCTCATTAATGCCATCCACTTGCACATCTCTAACATCCCTAATCTAATCCTAAACCCAAGCCTAATCCACCCCCTAATGTTGTCACATTCCCTAAACAAGTTTAAGACTTTCCTAAACCAAATCAAAGTCTCCCCTCAAAAATCCCAACCACCAAGTCATGAGTGCTCTTACAAACTATAAAAGACTCTTGCAAGCTCACTCATGACTCTTACATCTATCTTCCACACTCTTCCCTCTTCCACACTCATTCCTCTTACATCTCTCTTACATACTCAACCCCACTCATCATGCCTTTAACCAACCCCTTACCCTACCCTCTCACACTCATCCTCCTTGTGACAAGTGTCACCTTCCCATTGGTGCTAAACAAGCACAATCCATGTGCTCCCCTTTGAGTGCATCTTAACCCTCCTTAACCATCTCCCCATCCTTGCATCTAAGCCCTCCATCCCTCTACCCCTTGGCCTATAAATTGAATCCCATCCCAAGCCATTCAACAACAATCTTTGAGCTAAAGTTACCATGCTATTTTGAGAACCAAACCCATCAATCTTACCCTTATAATGCCAAATTGAGAGCTCACAAAGCTACCAATTTGCCATTACCCACCTCCATTGAAGCAGCTTTGAGCATCTTGAGCATATATCCACATCAAAGGACACATCTACAAAATCAAGAAAGTATGGAGTGTTTTCTCTTGTGAGGTTTGCACTTCTTGTTTGCTTTTTTTGGTCTAAACATATATGTGAATTCAGTTTTGGTTTGTGAATATTTACTTTATTTTTAATGTTCTTTGCATACTAAATCTTGTTCTACATTTTGGCACGCCCGGTGGGACCCCACTATGGGTCATTTAATCATCAATTTCTATCTATATGTTGTTTTAAACTAACCATCTAATGTTTGTTGTTCTTTGAGTGTGTTGTAAGGTGTTTTTCTTGTTTTTGCAGGTTAAAGAACACACTTGGGAAGAAGACATACCCTCAAAAAATTCAAAAATAATAAAAAATTAAAAAAATTCTGGAAAAAATTTACGTTTTTCAACTTTTTTTCGCACAGTGTCGTCTCCGCAATTTGGCGTCTGCGCCTGCAAACTGTCATCTCTGCCAGCTACTTTTTCGTCTCCGCAACCAAATTGTCATCTCTACAGTTTGGCATCTCCGATTGTCGTCTACACATCTTGCACTGTCGTCTCCGTAGATCAGCGCCTCCGTCAGCTACTCTATCATCTCCGCAACCTGAACTATCATCTCCGTTGTCGCCATCAGTCAAATTGTTGTCTACGCTACCACTAGCCATCAAACTATCGTCTCCACAACCTAGACTGTCGTCTCCGTCGCCGCCAACTTAATCTATCATCTCCGCCTCTTCCTTTGTCGTCTTCACAGATCAGCGTCTTTGCAGTTTGGCATCTGCACCTGATGAACTGTCATCTTCGCCTGTCTCTGTTGCACTTCTATTTTAAAATCTTTATTTCTACACTTTGTAGTTTTTTTTTTTTAAAAGAGTATAAATCAAAATTTGATTTTTAGTGGTTCCGTAGGATTTAGACCATTTTAAGCATTTTTACGCGTAGGAAAAACAACAAAAAAAGTTATAAATTTTTTTTCCATAGTTAAGCTCTCATTTTTTAAGATTTTGGGTAACTAACTAAATTGCTTTTTTTTGTCTCATTGCAGGTTGGAGCACATATGAAACCACTAACCATGTTTCTTTCAGGTTCTCATGTTGCTAAAAAAAATGAACTTGAATGTTTAACCATTTGTCTTTGAATGCATGTTGCTAAAATGAACTTGAATGGTTAAACACATTTTCCATTGAATGAATGTTGCTCAAAACACACTCTTGAATGCCATGGATTAAAATCAATTTTCTTTGGAATGCATGCTTAAAACAAAAAATTCAATCTTGAATGCCAAAGATCAATTAACCATTGCAATATCAAATACTTCATTTGAATCTTCTAAAATTGAACAAAACAAATCTCGTTTTCACATGCAACTTAGGTAAAGTTTGATTTTTGGACAATTAAGAAACTTTGTTAAGTTAAATACAAATTTTCAAAAATCAATTTGAGTAGTTCCTTGGACTCACCTCTTTTCTAATCACCCATCAATTCAACCATTGGTTGCAATCTCAGCGCCATTTATGGGGATGGGTCTACTTGAAAAAGGTGTTAAATGTTCCATAATCTAACTAACTCACTTGGTCTTTGAACGTTTGTTGTAACTTCATCAAAATTCTTAAATGACCAAAACTCTAGATTAAATCGATCACACTTCAAGTTTGGGCACTAAAATTGAACAACAACTAACGTGGAGAGCCTCCGGGCGTGCGCTTGAAATCGAATCTCACACACTTTTGTTTTGGGCTTAAAATAAACTCACACTCAATCTTGAATGCCTTAAAGAAAATTAATTGATACTTGGCGTGGAAGGCCTCTAGGCGCACGAGTTTGCTTTTGTTGATCCTAACTCTTCTTATTGTTTTCATTCTTCGATCGATTTACTTTTGTTCGTGCTTCAAGTTGGAATTGAACATTATCTCTTAAACATGAGTGCTTGCAAAGTCTAGATTAGCACACATAAGAGTCAGTTGGTAAAAGAACAAGTGTGTCTTTTAGCCCAAGGTCATCCAAGTCTTCTCTCCCCTTGTCATCTTTCGAGGCCATCTTGGGTGCATAAGATTAGGATCCAAAACCTTGTTTCTTTTTAGGAGGCCTACTTGGGGATTTCATCACCCCTTGGATGACCTCAACTCTAGCGTTCCGACAGAGTATAAGAATCGAGAGGTGAATCGAAAGACACCTCTCTTGGGATCAAGATTTTGTCACTCGAGCTAAGCCTCAAAGAACTTTATACCCTTGAGAAGTGAAAGAGAAGTGGGTTACCGCTCCTCTCGACTGTGTGACATCTTTTTGGTCTCATCTACAGATTTGGGCCTCACGTACCTTGCGTATATCAAGGACTCCCTAGCTAAACCAACTGTCATCCTTGCAGACAACCATCTAGGATGTTAATGTGTTTGAAGTGAGTGATCGAAACATTTGTAGAACATACACACTCCTCGGTGCAAGTATCACATTCTGAGAACCAAAAACTTCTATTTGGGTGTTCCTATCTATTGCTTGGTTTTATTTTACTTGTTGAATGAATGTTTTTCAAACTTGGTCAATCCTAGCTTAGGGCACACTTAGCGTAGTCACTACCTATTTTAGAAGTTGAACGAGTCGAAGCAAAACAACTAAGATCTCTCAAAGCCAAGAAAATTCAGGAATTTATGTCGGAACAACCCAAACCCAAATAGAAGTTTCACAAAGTCAAACTCAAACCATCTCTAGCATACCAAGAACTTTTAGCCAAGAGAAAATAAATAACAGCAAGCCCGGGAATTGCCAAACTCCACAAAGAAGAGGACAAAGCTACCGACGAAGCACTTTAAGATGCCTGGTTAGAGCGCACCATCAAATTTAGCCAACATCTAGGAGTTAATCCTGCTTATGCCTTACTAACTAGGCATGATTTCTATGATTAGACACCCTTGTTTCTCCACATCTTCTTAGATAAGTTTCACTTTAGAGTCATCTTTGTAGGAAAGCCAACCACCTTTAGTCTTCCCCTTAAGCATTTTAGCTCATCCATCTCATTTAGAATCAAACCATCTAGCGAGCACTCCAAAAACATTCACATCCAAGCCTTCAAAATTTGTTGTCACCTTGCCAAAAGTTTTCCATTCCTAAAATGTTCCAAATCCACCAATATCACCAAGGTTATCCCTTTGACAGAGCTTTGTCTAGGGTAATCTAGCTTTGTCACTTGTTATCCCTCATCACCTTGAGCTAAAGGTTGGGATCCACAAGTGGTCAATCTCGTGTTCTTCCTAAAGGATCATTAGTCTATCCTTAAGTTGACACAATCACCACCAAGCTTGCACATAGGAAAGCAGACCTTTCATGCTTTGGCAACATATCTTTGAAGTTAGAATCCCCAACCCAATCCTCCTTAGATTTTGTCATATAGCTTTGCCTCAACCTAGGAAATCATTTGCATAGAAAAGCCTTCCCCCCTTTTTGCATCCATCAGCATTATTGCATCCCATCCCTAGGAGCATCTTTCATGCCACCCGTCACTCGCTTAGCCAAGAAGAAAGAAACAATGGAGCCCTATCATTTGGATCGAACAGCATCACCCCCCTTGAGCACTCAGCCATCCTTCAGCCTAGAGAAAGCTATGCAATCACCTATTGACATTGAAGCTTTCATGAACCAACCAGGAAATGCAGTATTGGTAAATGCCATTATAGACAAGAACAAAGAGACAATCATGGCTAATTTTTGAAGGGACAATGTAGGAACCTTTAACTTTGGAAGACCCCCTCCACTATCAGATCCATCTCACCCATTGTTTGGGTAGTTGCCACCAACCATAGGCTCTTATGATCCAAATTATCCTCAATATATGCCAAAAGAAGAGCCTCTAGCCAATCCATATGATCCAACAGACCCAAACATACCATCATCCACCCAAGTTGAAATCTCCATGCCACAAGCCAACCCGGCCACCACCACTCCATCCTTGGTTCATACCTCTCCGCTCCAAACCCCCTCTACCCAAAACACCTCACCGTTCACCCCCTTCACTATTGTTGCTGCTGCTCCCCAACCCGGCCTTCCAAATCCACCCATCTCCCAAATCAGTGCTAGCATCTTTGGCCAACCTCAGCAATATACAACAGGGATGCCACCCATGGGGCCAAGTAATCAACCTTTCATCACGCCCAGCTTGTTCACCACAGCCCAAAGCACAATCCCATCATTTCCATTAGGTCTTGGGAGCTCAATACCATCAGCCACAAATCCACAAGCTACTACCCTCACTCCACAAAGCTATCAAATCCCACAAGCTACTGCCAATTTTCTGCCAAGCTCCCAAGTGACTCTAGCTCCTGCCACCACTCTACCAAGCTTCCAAATCCAGCCACAAAGCTATCAAACCCCATTAGTTCCATTCCCAAGCTTTCAATTCCCACCACCTCCACCACCAACTAATCCATTACCTCCTATTACCAACTACTTTTCAATGCCACTCCTAGGAGGTAATCCACCACCCCAGCCAACCACCAATTATTTGTAGATACCATCTCAAATGGGGGCACAACCCACATATATTGGTCAAACCCCACAAGCCCCCCGATCCTCTCCCCAAGCCTCACAACCATCTTATACCTTACCTCCACAAAACAATCCATTTATCCCACAGCCAGCTTATGTTCCTCAATCCCAACCTCAAATCCCATATACACAGCAAGCCTTGCAGCACATGCAGCAATATGTGCCACCTCCCCCTCAGCAACCCGTCATCCACCATGTAGCTACCTAAACAATGTACAATCCCTATCAACAAATCCCTCACAGCCATCCATATTCAGTAGCCCCATCTAGTGCATACCTACCTCAAGGCACTCCTAGATTAGGGGCACCCCAGCCATCACCTATCAATTCAGAATGGGAGCAAATGAAGAAAGCTCTTAAAGCCATCCAAGAAGGGAATGATCCGAAGACATTCAAGTTTGAGAATGTGTGTCCTTACCCATTTGACAGAGCCATTACCATGACACCATTTCCCAAACACTTTGAGGTACCCAAATTTGACAAATTCAGAGGAAAAGGAGACCCTGTCACACATATCAAAGAATTTTACATGCACTGCCAGGACGTGGCATACAATGATGTCTTCCACTTGCGTCTTTTTCGCAAAAGCTTGGTTGGACTAGCTCTTGAATGGTTTTACAGAATCCCCTATGGCACAATTAAAAACTTTGTTGAATTATCTGAGGCATTTGTAGCCCAATATGCCCATCTTGTTGAAACAGAGCTATCAATAGTTGACCTTGTCCACACTAAGCAAAAAGGTGGAGAAAGCCTTGCTGAATACCTGCAAAGATGGCAAACCCTTACCACCCACATATCCTACACCTTGCCAGAACGCCATGTAGTGAAAATGTTTATTGATAATGCACATCCCAGCTTGGCTCACCACATGACCATGAATTTTTTGCAGACCTATAAGGATATCAAAGAGAAAGGAATGATCCTTGAGAAAGGACTCATTAAAGATGGTGTGGTCAATATTTACAAAGAGGCCAACCAAAATCAATCACATTCCAATGACAAGTCTAGGTATTGGAACAAAAACAAGCATGTTGCAATAGATGGGGTTACTGGCACCAGACATGTGAATATTGTTGGTCCTTCCCAAAATCAGTCTAACCCACCATATCAAACAAACAACCAACAAGCTATCAATTACCAACAACGGAATAACCAAAGCTATCAAAACCATAATACAAGACCCAACTTTCAAGGGTCTAACAATCAAGCTAATGCCATCAATGTAGCTGCAGGGCAAAAACCTAGATTCCAACCTGCACCTAGAAACTATACGCCCCTTGGTGAGCCATTGGATGTCATTTTTGAGAAATTGGCTAAGGAAAACCTCATCAAATTTCCTCCTACCTAGCAAATTGATCCAAGCCAATCCAAAGCTGCATGGTACAAGGACAATGAGTATTGCAAGTTCCATAGGGTAAACGGTCACACCACCCTTAGATGCATGAAACTGAAAGGTTATGTGTAGGACCTCATTGATCAGAAAGAAATCACTATTGGTGCCCAAACCTCTCCCAATGCATGCTTACAGATTTATCAAAATGCTTTTCCTCCACACAACAACCAAAATCTTGGAAAAGCACCCATCCAAAACAACACCAACAACCACCAGCCAAACCAACAACATGGGAAGAACAATGATCACACTTCATCCTATATAGACTATGGTAGCCTTATAGGTTGTATATCTGAGAAAGAGCCTTCTGTCAATTTTATCAATATCCGAGGACCAGACAATGAGTGTGCAGTTACCACTCGAAGAGTGCGATTTAACATCGCAAGCCCACCAGTTTCATCAGCACCATCAGCTCCATCAAAAAGTCGGTACAATATCTTGGAACACCTTGGGAACATGCCAGCCCAAATCTCCATTTTAGACCTTCTCCGCACTAGTCCTATGTACAAAGACATCCTTGACAGTGCTCTCATAGAATCCCATGTCCCTTCAGATATCAACGCTACTAATGTTTGTAATCTCGTCGGACACCTATCCTCCTCATGTGCCCTATCATTCAAACCCACTGACATACCTGCGGTCAAGCCAGATCACACCCTTCCACTTCGCATAGCCATCATGGTATCCAATTTTGCCGTAAAAAGAGTAATGATAGATAATAGATCAGCCTTGAACATTTGCACCCTATAATTCATAAAACAAGCTAGGTATACTGAGGCAGATATGATCAGTGAAGTTATCACCATCAAAGACAACTTGGAAAGAACCACAGAAGGAACTATTTTTCTACCAATAAAGGTTGGGTTGGTCATCCAAGAGACAGTTTGCCATGTTGTTGATCTAAACCTACCATTTAACATCCTCCTCGGTCGCCCATGGATTCATGCTATGAAGGTCGTTCCTTCCACCTACCATCAGTGCATCAAATTTCTGCATCAGGGCACTGAGGTGACCATCCATGCCGATCCAGAACCCTTTGCTTATTGCAATGTAGTTGAAGCTTCATATACAAACCATTTCCCTAGATTAGACATTGGCACAGCCATCGCTAGCTCATCCCACACTTTTAATGACGCAGAAACCATCCTCGCCTCCACCCTATCTACCATAAAGATCAACAACAAAGGCTGTGGAGAATATAGTCTATCAAATGCATTTTCTATCGGAGCAATCCCACTTGATCCACATACCCATGGACGATCGACATATCACAAAGCTAAGGAGATTCCACCTCCTCGATACAAACAATTTGGCCCAACAACCTTTGTATCCTCAAAAACCCCTCTTCATGAGGAGCTCACTCCAGATATCAACAATTGGTTACATAAGGATGCACCTCCAAGAAATCAAGCACGCCTTGATCACTTTAGCCAAAAGTATCCCCAAGAACATAAGCTCATCACTGAAAAATGGAACAATCAAGGAGGTGGTCTAGGACCAGAAGAAAGGGGCATGCAATGTCCCATCGAAGCACATCAGTGGGAAATGAAGTTAGGTCTTGGCTTTGGCATACCCACAACTGGGGGCACCAACGAGAACGGTCACGCTTTTTCAAACATCCACTGTGACCTTGTCAAAATTGAAGACATTCCTGAGGAAGTTGAAAAGAGAGCCTACGACAATATCCCAGACCAAATCTTCCTAGGAGACTCTGTTCTCCAAGAACTATCCATCCATCTCATTGACCTACCACTTGCTCATCCACAACTCATAGATTGGGACCAACCAAGTGTCATACACATTGATGAGTTTGCATCAGAGGAAGCACTTCTAAGATTCATGGGAGCCGAAACTCCTCATAAGCAAACAAAGCTAGATTTTGCCTATATCTACAAGCTAGATCCCAAGGGGTATTTTGGAGAAAATCCTCAAGCTAGTTTTGATACACCCAAAACTGGAACTAAGGTGAATTTGGGACTAGCTAAGGCAGCAAAGAGAACCCCTTAGCAAGAAAATCTAGAGCCACAAGTAGAACATGAGGATTTAGAATTGCCTCCTCAAGATAATCAACCAGAGGTGTCTTCTATTCTAATTGAGGATACTAGGGAAGTCAACAATCGTTCTTTAGAGATCCCCAGACTTGTTCACATTGCTGCATCCCTATCACAAGACCAAGCTAACCTCCTCTTTGAGGTCTTAAGAGAGAATATTGGTCGATTTGCATGGTCATATCAAGATATGCCAGGACTTGATCCAAAGCTTGTAGTTCATCATCTTGCAGTCGATCCAAAGATCAAGCCCGTCAGACAAAAGCTTAGAAAAATGCACCCCAAGGTGGCATTACTGGTCAAAGTTGAATTAGAAAGAATGTTAACTGCTAAGGTTATCCAACCTATCGACTACTTAGAGTGGATCTCCAACATGGTCCCTGTCACTAAGCCTTCCGGTGACATCAGAATCTGCACTGATTTCAGAGATCTTAACAAAGCTTGTCCAAAGGATGATTTTCCCTTGCCCAACATAGATATGATTGTAGATCTTACAGTTGGACATGAAATTTTTTCCCTTATGGATGGATTGTCCGGGTATAATCAGATCAAGATTGCAGAAGAGGATCAGCATAAGACAGCATTCACTACCCCTTGGGGAACCTTTTGCTACACCATGATGCCTTTTGTCCTAAAGAATGCTAGGGCTACCTATCAAAGAGCTATGACAGCCATTTTCCATGATCTTATCCATAGCATTTTGGAGGATTATGTGGATGATATCCTAGTCAAATCTCACACCTTCATGGATCATCTCGCTGACCTGGAGAAAGTCTTTGATAGGTTAGCCCAATATCATCTCATGCTAAATCCCAAGAAGTGTGTCTTTGGGGTCACATCTGGCAAGCTTCTAAGCTTCATAGTTTCTAAACGAGGTATAGAGATCGACCCCAAGAAGGTCAAGGCTATCTTAGACATGCCTCCTCCCCAAACACTACGAAAACTTTGCTCTCTTCAGGGAAAGCTTCAATCTGTCCAGCGCTTCATCTCCCAGCTTGCAGATAAGTGTACACCATTTTCACATTTACTAAAGAAGGATGAGAACTTCAAGTGGGATCCTTTATGTCAGCACAGCTTCGATCAGCTCAAGCAGTATCTCACCAATCCCCCTATCTTGGTTCCACCAGGTCCTGGTCATCCCTTGATCTTGTATATATCAACAACACCTACTGCTCTAAGGGCACTTCTAGCACAAAATGATGATTATAGCAGAGAGAGAGCCATCTACTATATCAGTAGAACCCTAGTTGGTTATGAACTCAATTACACTCCTATGCAAAAATCTTGTTTGGCAGTTGTTTTCTCAACTCAAAAGCTTCGCCACTACATGCTAAGTCATACCATCCAACTAGTCTCCAAGATTGACCCTCTCAAGTATATGCTCTCCAAAATAGCACTTACAGGCCGTTTGGCCAAATGGGTTATGCTCCTTAGCGAATTTGACATCCAGTATGTGGACAGAAAGGCAATCAAAGGGCAAGCTATAGCAGATCACCTAGCTGATGCACCTCTAGTAGATGCATATCCTTTGCTCACAAAATTTCTAGATGAGCATATCTGTCTAATTGAAGAACAGCCCCCATGGAAACTTTATTTTGATGGCTCATACACCTCTCATGGATCAGGGGCAGGAATGTTGTTGGTTACACCTCAAGGAGATTACATTCCAAAAGCCTTCAAGCTACAATTCCCTAGCACCAACAATATAGCAGAATGTGAAGCTCTTGTAACAGGATTAAAGATAGCTACAGAATGGAATATCACTGAGTTTGAAATCTTTGGCGATTCTCAGCTCATCATCAAGAAAGTCCTAAATGAATATCAAACCAAAGACGACAAGCTATTACCCTACAAAGAGCTAGTTGATCAGTTGACCCAGCATTTTACAAAGCTTCAGTTTACACAAGTGTCACGAATGTAGAATAAGGTAGTAGATGCCATGGCCACTATTGGCTCGCTCTTGGAAATTCCCCAAGAAGCTATGCAGTATGAGTTTTTAGTCGAGCAGCTCCTCACACCCGCTTATGCGAATGAGGATTCAAATTGTGTTTGTATCTTGGTTGGTTCCCAATCCCCTTGGTACCATGAAATTCATGCTTACTTACAAGATGGTATCATATCCCCTCACCTCGCACGCACCCAACGCCATAACCTTATTTGAAAATCATCACGCTATGTCATCATAGCCAATACCCTATATTGTCGAGGTTATCACAATACCCTCTCTTGGTGTTTAGATGAAAACGAGGCCGTGATGGCATTAAAAGAAGTGCATTCCGGACTTTGTGGTGCCCACACGAGTGGTATTGTCCTAGCGCGACAAATCCTTAGAGCAGGTTACTATTGGCCTACCATTGAAGAAGACTCCTGTGACTTTGTCAGAAAGTGTCTCTCATGTTAGCAGCATGCAAATCTTGTGCACGCTCCAGCACAAGATCTATAGCCTATTGCACCACCTTGGCCTTTCGCTTGTTGGGGACTTGATCTAGTTGGAACTATCACACCTCTCTCATCTAATGGACATAAATGGATAATAACAGCTACAGACTATTTCACTAAGTGGGTAGAAGCAGTCCCCCTAGTCTCAGCTACAGGAGTTCAGGTCTCCAAGTTCATCTTGTACCACATTGTTTGCCGCTTCGACATCCCATCCACCATCTTCATTGACCACGGAGATAACTTTGAAAATCTCAACATGGAAGAATTATGCACTTCCCTCCGCATCCATCACCGCTTTCCTAGCCCATATTTCCCACAAGGTAACGGCTAGTCAGAGGCAACTAACAAAACCCTCCTCAAAATCCTAAAAAAAGTTGTCAATGATTTCGGCCGTAATTGGCACCTACAAATAAATCTAGCCCTATGGGCCTATCGAACTTCCTTCCATACATCCACAGGCACAACTCCATACTCCCTAGTCTATGGTGCCGAAGCAGTATTACCAATAGAAGTTGAACTTCCCTCACTACACATATCTTTGCAAGGGCAAATATCAGATGAAGAATACAGAGTAGCTCGGCTCACCCAACTAGATATCTTAGATGAGAAGAGACAACAAGCCTATGACCATCTCACAGTCTACCAAACTCATCTCAAAAGAAATTTCAACAAAAAGGTGCTCCCACAACACTTTCAGCCAGGTGACATGGTCCTTAAAGAAAACATGAAAGTCCAAGCAGATCAAGAAAAGAAAGGCAAGTTTGAACCTACATGGCTCGGTCCTTATGTTGTCACTGCATCCTTTGGCTCCGGAGCCTATCAGTTATCTACACCAAAAGGAGAACTCTTGAATGATCCAACTAACATCATTCATCTCAAGAAGTTCTATGCTTGAAGATCCTTGGTATACCCAGCTTTTGAAAAATACAAAAAAAAATAGTAAAGAGAAATAAGCGTCCAATGGTGAAAACTTGGCAATTCAAGCACCTTGGATAGGTACTTTGGTGAAAACCTGGTAATTCAGGCACCTTGTGTACTAAGACTAATCCATTATCTATCACTATCCTATCCCTCATCCATCCATTCACCGTCCCATAACATACCTTCTTGTTCCCTTGGTGTTCCAACCAAATATCCAAAATCTAATGGAGCTTGTAAATACCTCCTATACAGCTTGTAAATCTTGTACCAAAGCTTGTAAATCTTGTCCCCTAGCTTGTAAATCTTGTATCCATCCTTGTATCATAGCTTGTATATCCAAATCTTGTCCAAATCTTGTACCATATTCCAGCTTGTAAATAATCTTGTATCCTAGCTTGTATCCTATCACATGCACACACAAAACCCCATTTTCACTTAAGCTTTTCGCAAACCATCTAACTATCCACCTATCAACTATTATAGACATCCCATTCTTCACAAACATTTCCATCTCACAAAAACCAAAACATGACACAACCTTGTACATTTGTAACATATCTTTGTCTGTCAGCTTGTACATCCTCTTTAGCTTAGTACCATTGTATCTATCTAGCTTTCATGTCAGTTCCTCCTTGATCAACATCTTGCACACATCGCACAACCCTTGGTTAGCTACCCTAATGCATCCTTTATCTAGATCTCCTATCACCAAAGTGTTATCCTTCTTAGTTCAGCTTGCCAGACGCATCACTCATCCAGATCCACCAACTTAGGTGCTCTCCGATAGATCCTTGTAGGATATAGCTTTTCTCAGGTCTGATCTTGGTTTGTTAGTACCTCGTCCTACTCATCTCGTTGGCAAATAGTGCTCTTTTGGGTTTTCACTTTCTTTTGATTTGGGATCTTCCCTTTTGGGTCTTGAAATATCTTTTCCAAGCAATCTCCTTGTTCCCTCCTCAAGGTTGCCACGATCTTCCATATCATGGTATACTGCGAATGGGGCAATCAGAGTGTAAGGTCTTGATTAGGTCTTTTGCTTGTTTTCTTTTTCTGCTTGTGGGTTACCTAGTGTCGTTTCCACGCTGCTTCCTCTGGGATTCATGTGTGGTCATGTTTGTTTCTCGTCAGTCCTCTGGACAGTTGGTGAAAAGGCCTTGATGTTCTTCGTAACCTTGGCAATTAACCAACAGTCATATAGAAAATCTAGTGCTCAACTACATGGTGGTACTTCTCTTTGAAGTATCCCCCCGCTCAAAAAGCTTCAATGGATTCCCTTCATCTCCATTATCCCCCATCCATATCCAGCACCTATCCTAGCTTATGCATCAGTATCTCTTTGAATCACTCCTCATGCTTAGCTTTAGGGATCCACAATCCTAGTCTTAGGGATCCACCAATCAAATCAATCCACCAAGCCTCATCTTTTGAGATCCACAATCCTAGTCCTAGGGATCTCTGAAACCCATCTCCCGTCAATCTAACTCTTTGAAATCCTGTTGCATCAGCTTTATCATCCCATCATCCATCTCCCTATCCTAGATTCCTTTTGCAGCGCTTCGCTCCTCCATCCCCCCCCTATCCTGGAAAGTCTTAAGCTTGCTTTACTCTTGTGCATCTGATTCTCCTTTATCATTCTCCCATAGTGAGAGTTTGAGCTAATTCAGCCCCTTCTCTTTGCCAATCTGTGTCTTAGCTCATCTCAATTTCTTGTACTTTTCAAGAAGTCGTCGAGCCTCATTTCTCTCCCCGCTGCCTTCTTGAGGGGGCATCATCTAAGTCTAGTCTCTCCTCTTCTTATCCGGTACTAGGGCAACCTCATTGCTAAAACATCTTCCTCATGTCATCTTCATTCGAACTTCTTTGAAATAGTGTTGTCTCAACACTATGTCAAAGAGGGGCAAAATGTAGACACCTAAATTTGATTACACCGCTTTAGTAATCCTATTTAGTTATCTCTAAGGGCATCATTAATTAAATTCCTATTTAATTAATCCTTTGCCATCCCTAGCTGATTAATTTAATTAATCATCTATAGTCCTAATTGATAAATCAAATAACTTATCATTTATCAATTAAATCATATTCTTCTATCTAATTCCAAAAATCCCCATTTATTAAATAAATCTATTTGATAAATAAAATCTTCAAATCCAAAAACCCTTAACTTATCCCTAATCCTCCATTTAGCCTAATCCACCCCATCCACCCATACTAACCTAGCTTAGCCACTAACTCACCCAACCTCATTAATGCCATCCACTTGCACATCTCTAACATCCCTAATCTAATCCTAAACCCAAGCCTAATCCACCCCCTAATGTTGTCACATTCCCTAAACAAGTTTAAGACTTTCCTAAACCAAATCAAAGTCTCCCCTCAAAAATCCCAACCACCAAGTCATGAGTGCTCTTACAAACTATAAGAGACTCTTACAAGCCCACTCATGACTTTTACATCCATCTTCCACACTCTTCCCTCTTCCACACTCATTCCTCTTACATCTCTCTTACATACTCAACCCCACTCATCATGCCTTTAACCAACCCCTTAACCTACCCTCTCACACTCATCCTCCTTGTGACAAGTGTCACCTTCCCATTGGTTCTAAACAAGCACAATCCATGTGCTCCCCTATGAGTGCATCTTAACCCTCCTTAACCATCTCCCCATCCTTGCATCTAAGCCCTCCATCCCTCTACCCCTTGGCCTATAAATTGAATCCCATCCCAAGCCATTCAACAACAATCTTTGAGCTAAAGTTACCATGCTATTTTGAGAACCAAACCCATCAATCTTACCCTTATAATGCCAAATTGAGAGCTCACAAAGCTACCAATTTTCCATTACCCACCTCCATTGAAGCAACTTTGAGCATCTTGAGCATACATCCACATCAAAGGACACATCTACAAAATCAAGAAAGCATGGAGTGTTTTCTCTTGTGAGGTTTGCACTTCTTGTTTGCTTTTTTTTGTCTAAACACATATGTGAATTTAGTTTTGGTTTGTGAATATTTACTTTATTTTTAATGTTCTTTGCATACTAAATCTTGTTCTACAACTAGTACTTGATACTAATTATCATATTACTTAACATGTATTGTCTGGAGACTTATTCTCGACATGCTTTGTTCACTCAACCCGCACTGATCACTTGGCTCACTTTATTGACTTGGCATGCATTATACATTTAGCTCACACTATTCTTTTCTAGATAATGACTAAGTGCTTTGTCACTATAATATCAAAACCACAATGAGCCTAGGTTCATTTATAAAAATCTCATGTATACCATTCATGTTGATGATGTGCCTAATCCTTGTTTAAATCCATACTCTACTTGGGTTTCTCCTCCTATAAAGGAAGTGAAGAAGCCTACACCTAAAAAAGACCCTTCTTCTGCTCTATCTAAAGGGTACATTAGATTTTAATCCAACTTTTATTTGGAGAGTATATTGTCAATGATCTTTCATTCATGAGAAATCGAGCTTCTGCTCTCTTTAATAATGTTGTTTCTACTCCCACTCACGAGGAACCTATCAAACCTAGTGTGTCCTTAGGAGATGGGGAGCATAAGCATTCTTTCAACACCATTGCTGCTCATACATTAGGATGTGCACAAGAAAGAAATTCTTTCTCCATATCATCTCCTCTCATTTTCTACTAATCAAGAACTTGTGTTGCCTATGCTTCTTCATGCTAAGGTGATTACTAGACCTAAATGTCACAAGAAATATATTGACAAACTTATGAATCTTCCATTTTGCATATATCATCATTTTCATGATCACTTTAGTAATAATTGTCAATCTTTGCATTTTAAAATTCAAAAACTTGTTGATAATAAGGTTATTCATATATCTCCTTATAATGAGATCTATGTTAATCAGGATTTTTTAAATATAACATTTAGGTCCCTATTATGTTGATCTATACCACATAACATTATTGTCCTTTTGTCTTGTGGGATCATTATCCTTTTCTACTTCATCCCTTCTCTTTGTACATCTTTTCCCTTTATCGATTAATTAGGCATAATCTTAAAACATGGATTCTTTGCAGGAAGAGAGCATCCTTCTCTCTCTCTCTCTCTCTCTCTCTCACACACACACACACACACACACACACACACACACACACACACACACACACACACACACACACACACACACGCGCGCGCGCGCGCTAAATCTTGTTTATGGCTAACACGTAACAATTTGCTAAGTCCCATAAATGGGTAACACATCCTTACTAGACCTTGCCATGGTGATACGAAGAATGTTGATCTTTGGGTGGCCTTCTGATGGGTTGACTAGTGGATTACCACCTTGTTAGTCTATTTCAATTCCGTCTATTGCAGCAACTCTTTCAATAATTCACAATAGGGTGGAAACTCTATTGGGAAAGATAATCACTCCCCTTATCTCTCTGCCTCTTTTCAGTCAGTTATTTCTCTTTTATTACAATCTTTGAGTTATCAAGGGCTTAATCCCTTAGGCAGTTGGGTGATTATTGGCCTCCTTGATCGTAATAAGATTATCTCATGTCTTGTGCTCTACTTTACCAAGAGTTTGGATTGATTTCATACTCTTGCTAAAGGACTAAATGTACTATCTTAAATTAGAAACACTCCAATCTAATGAAGGTTTAACACCCATTTAATGATATTCTATCATTTATTTGCATTTTCTCTCTATTTATCCTCCATTTAAATAATTTATTTCATCTCATTGGAACTTTTATTAATTTAGAATTAATATAAATGGGTTAGACCTTTATCTTTCTTAAATATTGTGTTCTCATTTATTTATTAATTTAAATAATATTTAAAATTGGTCCTATCGTAGATACTATTTTATCTCCCCTGTAAATTATTATTATGTGTCTCCCCTTATTTTATAAATGGGGGTAGACCTTTATTAATTCAAGTTAATAATCCTTAATTTAATCCCCTAGGAAATTCCATTTATTACTCCATGTTAAGATGGGTCTTACCTCATTTTAAAGTTTGAGATGTAGCTTTGAGATCTCTATAAAAGGGATTCTTCTCATTTCATTTTCATAGCATATCATATCACACATTCATAAGATCAAGAACTTGCATGCAATCAATTATGGAAGCAATCTTCAAGATCTCCTTCAATCCATTGAAGATCCTTTGTTGCATCTTGTACATCAATTCATCTCCATCTTCTTGATCCAAATCAATTGGTGAAGTGAGCACACTACATTCGATTCGAGAGATCCTATTGTAAGGTGAATCCGTACATTTACTTTACATTCATGTTGTTTCAATTATTTTAATTTAGGGTTAATTCCTATAATACCATAAAATTGGATCATTGCCATGATCATCAATTTTGGTCTATTCTGATCAATTCTAAGACCTATTCTAATAGGCAATTCTCATTTTGCTACTCGCTACTTGGCTTAATTTTCAGATACAGAAAACCCTAATCTGCATTCATCATACTCATTATTTAATCCCTATAGTACACACTCATATTAGCCACGTTAAACCTATTTGATTTCAATTTAATTTAATCTAAAGTATTCATACTTTATTAAATTAAATTATCTCCTAAGGCTAATGTACTATGGAATTAAATTTATTTAATTTAATAAATATGCCTATTTTAATTAATTAAACAAAATTATTTAATTAAATAGAAAAGCTATTTCTAATTAATTAAGAAAAGTTATTTAATTAAATAGGAAGCTATTCCTAATTAATTAAATGAAGTTATTTACTTAAATAAGAAAAGTGTCTCTAATTAATTAAATAAAATTATTTAATTAAATAGAAAAGGTATTTATGAGAGCATATCTCATTTTATTAAATTAAATATTCTTTCTAATTCTTCTCTTCATTTCAAAAATGAAAATTCCCAGTTCACTGTTGATCAAATTAGAAGTGACCCAGATCACTTGCTTTCACACTAAAGTCTATCTGAGTTGACTAACTATTACACTAAGATTTGAGTTAGTTAACTCCCTTTAATTTGGGAATCTTCCACCTTAACTGAACCTCATCTTTAATCCTGACCATTGATTGAAATCGATCTCAATTATTGATGGATTCCAGGAAAATCTATTTAAGAGACCCTCATTTCTTCATTTTGAGAGGATGAATTGAATTGCTATCAAAGTGCTATTGCAATTCATACTCACATTTGCTCACATTTTCTCATATTTTGCATATATTTGCATCCTTAGTTAAATTTCATTTAGTATAATATGCATATGATTAATCTAGTTTCCTTCACTTGTTCTTAGATTAAATGCATCTCACATCATAGACTACATTGCATTCTCACATAGATTAGTTGCATATCAAATCCTTCATTCTTAGAGGGTCTGGTTGCTTGCACCTTGATTCTAAGGATATTAACAGGCAAAATCCCTTTAGATAGAAGGCAATAGGTCGCTTTGCAGGGCAAATCTTGGGTGAACAATCTCATGTTCATTCCAAGATGAATTCACATACAATGATCGTGTTGAAGTGTGTGTGTTAACAGAGGCCACATATTCACACATACAATTCCTAGGGTTTGACCAAGGGGACCCCCCCAATCAGCAACAAAAACCTTTCTCATTGTAGGTCATGGATCTTAGATTGATGAATGTGTTGAAGATTTGAGTACCCTTTTCAACTTTCTTCAAAACTAAAAAATTAGAATCAACATCAAACATTGTCATCAAGGGTGCACTGCACCCTTGATGATCTAGTTCACCCTTGAAGAACCAATTCGCCCTGACAGTTCACCCTAAAGAACTAGTTTTCCCTTAATGGGCTAATCAAGGTCGCAATGCGACCCTAATTTGACTAGGTCACTCTTGATTTGTTGCCAAACAATGTTTGGTTTTGTCCAAAATGTAGTTTACAAACTAGATCATGAGAATCAACCCTTTGGGAGGTCATTTTTCAAAATATATATCTTTTTCCTTCTTTTATTTCAATACACTTAATCATTGCTCAATTATACATTGCACATCTACTTAGTTTGTTTTCATAGCTCTTGATAAATTAGAGTGTTAAGGGCTTTTGTATCCTTTCTCCAACTCTATAACCATTATATCTTTGTTTGCATTAGTTCTCCTTTATCACTCAGTTGACACTAATCTTCCTCGATCTAGTTATCTTAGAGTTGAGATTGAGAGGATCAATCTCCTTAACTCCCTCTTTGAGTTATGATAGTGGGTATGTGATGAACTCAAGCCTTGTTATCCTCGATTCACATTTCCCCCTACACATAGAGGTAAATACTAAATAGGATATTTGGTGAAGTGGAAGGACGTATCAGTTGAGGATTCTTCATGGATTTCTCAATCCAAGTTGAATCATTTTACTTTACCTTGGGTTACATAACATTCTTGATTTAGGAGAATTAGTTCTTATTATCCCAAGTGTCTGATGCAAGAGTATCTTGGGTTCTTGGCAATATTGCATCAACCAAAAACATTTGTTTTCTTTTTGTTCCTCTCCAAATTGAGATATTGTTGCAAAAGTCATGCATCTTTGAGATATTTTGGTTCTTTTAATCTTGGTATCTAGTTAAAGACTCTCTATAGTTCTTATCTTCTTGACCACACCTCATTTTCGTTTATTGTGCTCACTGGTCTAGTTGGTTGTGATCTCACTAGTTCATCATGTTCATCAGTTCATTAAGTTATGTTGTCACTAGTCACACTTCTTATAACCCATTATGTTGTATTGTCACCCATTGTTCTTCATGTTACAGGTTAGTCGTGTTTATCGATTTGTTGATAGTGGATTGTAATGGAAGTTTTTTATCAATGAAGTGATTGACATGGATCTCGAGGTAGATTTTTGTGTGGCTGACTTGGTGGTTGGATCACTTCTAGAAATTTCTTTAATTATTGGTATTTATGAATTTTGGCCAGCTGGTCTAACATGTTTGTCTAGGGATATGTAAAATCTTAAATGTGGAGCTATGGTGGCTTCATGTTTAAATCTAGGATTTGTAATTGTTAGAAGGAAGCAAGGTGATAGATCTCAAGTTAGGGGCATTTTGAAGGGTGATAGCTTGAAGGAGAAGGATTGAATTGTGATACGATATTTTCTTGTTTGTATTGGTCATGACCAATTAAACCTTACAACCTAACATGTATAAAGAATCTATTTGAATAAAAGATTGATCCTACATTTTCTCTCTCATAATTTCATGTTATATATTACTTTTGTATGTGTTTAGCTACAAGGTTGGACATCTAATCTTGGGAATCTCCACCTTGGTATTGCATCAATATAGGCACTTGCACACTAATTTTGTGGGATCTCCAAGTTTGGAGCATCCTAGTCCCTTGGGTGCTCCCCTTGGATGATTCACTTGGGTACCTTTTCCTTCAGGTGCTTTCATGCTTTCTCTTGGCTCATGTTTCTCTTAGGTGTTCCCCTCAAGTGTTTCCCCTTAGGAAAATTTGGCTGTGTCCTTGGGAACAATACATCAAGAGATGATCAAACTTATTCCTAAGGGGAAAGATGAAGACACTATTAATGTATGGAGTCTCCTTAGTTCCTCTTATAAAATTATTGCTAAGTATGTATTCCAATAAATTTTTTGCCCAAAAAAAAATAAAATTTCTAGGAGGAATCTTTATTTTAGATAATCTCATCCTTGCTTGGGAGATGACTAAATGGGCCCAATAATGTAATGTTCCCATTATAAAATAAATCATTAATCAAACTATTGTTAATGGGCCAATTGATTTAATATATCTTGGACCCATTTTTATTTTGTTTCCATAGTTTGTGTCACCGTCGGCTATCTTTGTACACCCTCGAAAAGTTTTCTCCGATGGGTATTTAAGCACAACTTGTAGGTAGTCTTTAGGTATGCAATTTGGTTTATTTTTATGTACTGCGAATTCCTGCTAGAGTTCTTCGTTGTTCACCATTTCAGAAGTGAAAGACCTTCCCTATTTGGTTTGTCCAATTTTAGTGGGATTCAACCCTCATCTTATTCTGTTGCCTATAATACTTTGCTCGAATCTAGCAAGTCAGAGCACCATCTTTTGGCATATCTCATTGAAGGTTTTATGTTCTATTTTTCATTATTGTTTAGTACTATCTGATGAATTTGGATCTATAAAGTTAGCTTACATTATTAAGTTTCATTTTTTCCATCTGTACACCTCTTCATCCTTTTGCACTCTAGAAACCAAATAGATCAATACATCACTAACAACATACTTTGTTGCACCAGTTGCTCCTCCACTACCGTACGACCACATAACCCCTCCCATACAACCACATAACCCTTCTGTACGGCCACATAGTCTAGCTCATACGACCATCTAGGCCTACTGTATGACCCTCTCTTCCTACTGTATGGCCTCCTCTATAAGGCCATTGTGTCCTCTCCTTGTACAATCTGTCCCCCATATAGAATTTACTGTCCTTTTCCACCATACGACCTTCCCATCCTGGGTGTATGACCACCTTCCAGCTCCACTCCATCATTTTGTCCAGTCATATAGACCTCATACAACCTCTAGTTGGTATCCGTACATCAATGCCACCACTCGTACTACCTTCCAAAATTGAAGAAAGAAATTTTTAAGAGTAGTTGGGTGGGTCAAAACATTACAGTGGTATCAGAGTGCTTTGATTCTACCAGCCCGTGAACAGTGAATGAGAGTTTATAGCTAGAAGAGAAGGACACATTATGTTGAAAGAAAGGCTGTGAACTAGAACCAACAACTATTGAATTGGAACCCATGGCACTACTGAGAGAACTTGTTAGGAATCAAGCACAAATCACTGATACTTAGTGACTCATGGAAGAGACTCTTAAGAAATTGGCAGACAATAAAATATTCGAAGAACAAAATGGTCTCAGCATGGACTCAGTGTTAGGTAAATCAAACCCTCATCCAATATGCTCTCAACCTTCCATGTCGTCTTTTCCTCCATGGATGGAAGCACCACGTGGAGGGAAACAACCAACCTTCGAAGAGATGCAAGAACAATTGAGAGAAGACTGGAAGAATGCAAATTTTGAGGAAGATATATCCTACAAAGATTATGCAGATCTGAGAAGGAGATATTTAGGAGGCAAAAACCAAGGATATTTTAACGATGATCTTAGAAGAAAGTTGAGTAAAGTAAATGTGTCTCCATTTGATGAATCTAGATCCATATCTGCAAGTGTGGGTAATGAAGGCTGATACTTACTTCTAACTTAATCCCATGCCAAAAGAAGAAGCAATTAAATTTACACTGCTACACTTGGAGGGAGTTGCACATGAATGGTGGCATCACAACACCATCACATTGGGGCATCAAATAAATACTTATGCAAAATTCACTAAGAGATTGATAAATCAATTTGATGGTACATACCTGGAACTCAATTTCAAAAATTTGGCATAGTTGAGACAAACTAGATTGGTCAACTAGTTCATTGCAAAATTTTAGATTCTCTCTATTTTGTTCATGGACATTTCTAAAAGAAGATGGATAGTGCTCTTCATGGATGGATTGATAGAACCACTGAAAGGTTGGGTAAAGGGGTTCAATCCTACCACCCTATTAGAGGCCACTAAGAAGGCACAAAGTATGGCATCATCATCAACATCATCCTCGCAAAGTTACTCACATTCCAAACCATCGGTGTTTTTGAGGGACATAGATAATAAACCTTTGCCCAAGAAGCCATCATTGGACAAAGCTACCAGACAAGAGCTTTGAAGGAAGAAACTATGTTTCAATTGCAAGGGACCTTGGGAACCAGGCCACAGATGACTCAAAAAAGGGAAGATCCATTACATTGAGGTCATGTCCGACGATGAGGATGAACAGGAAGAAATACCTACCAAAGACAACAGACATCACGATAACACCAACATGGTTAGTATGAACCATACGAAAAGAATTACAATATTAGTATGCCATGAAAGAACTATTGCTCTAGCCAATAGCCCGAGGTGCATAGTTTTTCATGTACGAGGAACCCTTCAAGGACAAAGGGTTATGGTGATGTTCGGTAGTGGAGCAACTCTAAATTTCATAAACTCATCTCTAGTGAAGCAAAGAGGTCTACCTATGGAGACACACACAAGATTTAAAGTCAATGTTGTTAAAGGGACTCTTCTACCTTGCATGCACCTTGTTCCTCAGCTAGGTATCACAATGGTAAATCACACAATGACCAATGATTTCTTTATAGTGGATCTTGATGATATGGAGGTTATCCTAGGCATACAATGGATGAAGACACTTGATGAATACACTCTGAGTTTCAAATAGATGGACTTCACTTTTGTTGGCAATGGAAAGAAGGTTGTTCTCAGAGGAATGGCAAATGAAGGTTTGAAGGAAGTTTCTGCACATTGGATGGAGGCAATATTTCGGTATGATGATATTGCATGGGCTGCACATTGTTTTGTCTCGACAAAACCTATAAAAGGGAAATGGACACCTCCCTAAGATGATGATCTCTAGAAAATTTTGAGCGACCATGATAAAGTTTTCATTGACATTCCTCTTGGCATACTGCCTCATCGAGGGTTTGAACATACTATCAAGTTGGAAGCTGAAGCTAAGCCAGTCATAACTACACCCTACTGTCATCCCAATAAATTCAAAGATGAGATCGAAAAGACTATTCAGGAACTATTGGAGAAAGGATGGATCCCAGTTCTAGCCCCTTCGCATCATCAGTAGTATTAGTCAAGAAGAAGGATAGGATGATGCGCATGTGTGTGGACTACCATGCATTGAACAAAAAAAATAAAGAATAGATATTTCATTCCAAGGATAGATGAGTTGTTGGATGAATTACATGATGTGATCTATTTTTCAAAAATAGAACTTCATTCCAGATACTATTATATCTACATGAGGGAGGAAGACGTAGAAAAGATGGCCTTCCATTGTCACTATGGGCATTATGAATTTCTGGTCATGCCGTTCAGATTGACAAATGCACCTATTACATTACAATCATGCATGAATCACATCTTCAATAAATAAAAAAATTGTGCAAGTACTTCTTGATATTTTTTGATGATCTTCTTATTTATAGCAAGACATGGGAGGAGCACCTAAGCATCTAGATGAAGTCCTAAGGATCATGGAGGAGCAGTCTTTATTCGCCAAGCAATCCAAGTGTGAATTTGGTATGATAGAAATATTGTACCTGGGGCATGTTGTCAATAAATATGGAGTCCAAGTTCATCAGGAGAAGATTCAGGCTATCCTTGATTAGCCTCCACCAAAATCACTCACAAAATTGTGAAGATTTTTTAGACTATGTAGTTATTACCAGAGGTTTGTTAAAGGATTCTCTCAACTTGTGCACCCTTAATAGACCTGACAAGGAAAGGGTCCTTCCAGTGGAATGAAAAGGCACAACTCACTTTTGATAAGCTAAAAGAGGCAATGAGCACTTGTCCTGTACTTGATTTCACTTGACCATTCATTTTGGAGTGCGACACGTCTGGAGAAGGTATTGGCATGGTATTGATGCAAGGTAGACACCCCATAGTTTATGAGAGAAGGAAACTTACACAAACAAAATGTCTATATTCCATCTATGACAAAGAAATGTTGGCCATTGTACATGCTCTAATAAAGTTTTGACAGTATCTGGTAGGTGCCAAGTTTATCGTCCGCATAGATGACAATAGTTTGAGATTTTTTTGGAGGAAAGGGATTTAAACGAGAGGCAACTAAAATTGGTAAGCAAGGTTTAGGCCTTTTATTTTGACATTGAATATGTAAAAGAAAAAAGCAATGTGGTTGCAGATGCTTTGTCCTAGAGACCTACCGATTGCTTGCTAACCCAGATTTCAACTGACTGAAAAGCACATCTATTGGTAGAATATTCCAAAATCACATTTTCTTGTGAGCTATTGGATGAAAACACCAAGGATGATCAGTACAAAGTGGTGGATGATATCATTTACTATAAGAGTCAGATATTTTTAGTGTCGTAATCCAAATTGAAGTAGAAAATCCTGAAGGAGGTACACAACTCACCCTTGGTAGGACACTCGAGTTTCCTCAAAACTTATAGAAGTCTCCAAGAGAGGTTTTCATGGAAAGGACTTAAAGGAGGCATGTTGCAGTATGTAAGAGAGTGTGCGGTTTGCCAGTATAACAAATCTGAATACACTCTACCTGTTGGGTTACTACAACCTCTCCGGATTCTAGAAGATAAGTGGGGAAGTATCTTAATGGATTTCATAATGAGGTTTCCCAAGGTGAATAGAAAGGATTTTTTTTTCATGGTGGTTGATAGATTGACAAAGTAAGCACATTTCTTTGCCATCCCCTCAGATTTTCTGGCCACACAAGTTGTCAATCTATTTTTTAGAGTAGTCTTTCATTTGCATGGGTTACCCCGAAACATTGTCAGTGATTGGGATGGGTGATTCATCAGTATCTTTTGGACAAAACTATTTCGACTAGCAGGGACAAAATTGTCACCAAGTACTAGTTACCACCCTCAGACAGATGGACAAACAGAGATTGTGAACAAGGGGCTCAAAGGATATGTTCAAACTATGTTTCAACACAACAATGGGTGTGGGTCAAGTGGATACACCAGGGATATATTGTTACAATACCACGTATAACATGTCCATCAGGATGGCACCATTCAAAGCTCTATATGGGTACAGACCCCTCTCATTCATTGACACAGTGCTAGGAGACAACTAAGCACCAAGTGCGAGGGATTGGCTTCAAGAGGGATAGGATATCCTACGATACTTGAAGGAAAACTTGCAATGGGCACAAAATCAACAAAATATATATGCCGACAGACATCGAATGGAGAGGAGATTTGAAGTAGGGGACTTGATTTATCTCAAGCTCTAGTCATATCAACAATCTTCATTGAAGGAAAAGGGAAAATAAAAATTGAAGCCACGATTTTATGGCCCTTGTTGTATAGTTTGTCGCATTGGCAAAGTTGCTTACGAGCTAAAACTTCTAGAGGGAAGCTGTATTCACAACATTTTTTATGTTCATGCCTGAAGAAGGCCATGGGGCAAAACATCACGGTAGCCACAAACCTTTCGTTGCTCAATGAAGAAGGAAAACTCAAATTGGAACCAACTGAGATCATTGAAGTACATGAGAAGACCTTGCAGAACTACATAGGGAAGGAATATTTGGTGTGTTGGAAACACTTTCCATTGGATGATGTGACATGGGAGGGTGAGCACATTCTCTAGCATGCAACATTGCATTTGCTTGAGGACAAGAAAATTTTGGGATGGGAGGATTGTAATGTTCATGTTATAAAATAAATCATTAATCAAACTATTGTTAATGGGTTGATTGATTTAATATATCTTAGAACCATTTTTATTTTGTTTTCGTAGATTGTGTCATCATTGGCTATCTTTGTACACCCTCACAAAGTTTTCCCCAACAAGTATTTAAGCATGGCTTGTAGGCAGTCTTTAGGTATGCAATTTGGATTATTTTTATGTACTGCAAATTCCTGCTAGAGTTCTTTGTTGTTTGTCATTTTAGAAGTGAAAGACCTTCCCTATTTTGTTCGTCTAGTTTTGGTGGGATTCAACCCTCACTCAATTTTATTGCTTGTAATGCTTTGCTCAAATCTAGCAAGTTGGAGCACCATCTTTTGGCAAATCTCATTGAAGGTTTTGTGTTATATTTTTCATTATTGTTTGGTACTATCTGATGAATTTGGATCTTTAAAGTTAGATTGCATTATTAAGTTTCCTTTCTTCCATCTATACACCTCTTCATCCTTCTGCACTCTAGAAACCAAATAGATCGATACATCATTAATGACATACTCTGTTGCACTAGTTGCTCCTCTGCCATCGTACAACCACATAACCCCTCCCATATAGCCACATAGCCCTCCTGTACGTCCACACAGTCCTACCCGTATGACCATCTAGGCCTACAGTACGACCTCCTCCGTACGACCATTGTGTCCTCTCCTTGTACGACCTATCCCCTGTATGGACTCTATTGTCCTCTACCACTATACGACCTTCCCATCCTGGGTGTACAATCGCATACCATCTCCACTCCATCATTTAGTCTAGTCATATAGACCCCGTAAGGCCTCTAGTTGGCATCCATACATCAATGCCATCACCCGTACTACCTTACAGAATCAAAGAAAGAGAATGTTAAGAGTAGTTGTGTGGGTTAGAACATTACAAACAATCTACTCGAGACATCCTCATAATTAAATTGGACTTTGACAAAGCATATGATTGTATTTGTTGGCCCTTTATTCTTAAAAGGCTATCTTGGATTGGCTTTGGTCCTAAACTTTGTGCACAAATTAAAATGTTATTCATAGATGTGAATTCTAGAATGGTTGCTAATGGTGCTTTATCCCTTCCATCTATCTTGCATAAATTCACCCACCAAGATTGTCCCTTGGTTCCATTCCTATACGTTCTTATTGTCGATGTTGTTGGTTATCTTTTTCAACATGCAAATAACAACAAACTTATTCACGACATTTCACTTCCTAGAAACACAATTGAACTCAATTCCCATTTTGTTGATAATACCATGCCTTTCATCAGAAAATTGGTAGAAGTGGCTAATATGCTCAAAATCTCAGACTTTTTTCTACTTAGTTTTAGGCTCCAATCTATCCATGCATAAAATAAAACTCATTATGACATCCCTCCATCCATGACCACCTTGGATCCAATGTGATTGGAGCAAGATAAAACATGGTGTTATTATGAGACACCTTTCAATATTGGAGTTTCCCTTAAAGAAATGTGGAAATGGTTCCTAGCTAAATCAATAAGAAGCTTATGAATGAGACCAATAGGTTTCTTTATTAAATGGGTGGATTTAGGTTGCTAAAAATATCGTAATTTCCACTCATGCGTATATTTCTTCTTGTTGGTTGTCATTTAAAACTTGTCACAACCAATTAATTAAACTAATTAGGAATTTTTTATGGGCTAAAAGGGGGAATAAAAAAGGAATGCTAGTCACTTCATGGATCCATTTCTTTAAACCAAAGGATAAGGGCATCATTAACCCATACATCTATGGTATTTGTCTTAGTACGAAATAGATTGATAGAGCTTCAGACAATGATACCCCATTGAAACATCTAATTCACCATCATATCAAAACTACTACAATGAGACTTTAATGGGATTTGGTTAGTTGGAAGGATAATATTTTACTTGCCCCATACTTTAAATTGCATGGTTCAACCTCTCTTAACTTTGTTTGAAAGGATTGGCAAATGACTTCAAAAAACTTGTCTTAGTTTGACCAATCTTTGAGCCATGGATTAAGCTTTGTGTCCTCCTCCATTTGGTGGAATTTCCTCATTCAAGTTGCCCTCTTTAGACAAACCTCTTGTTATTCAATTCCAAGGATTGGTTATAGCTAGATTGTTCTCCCTATTGTCTACCCCTTCCCATGACAACTTGCTTACTATCTGGAAATGACCTAACAATCATAATTTTTGTGCTATCTCGCTTATAGTAGTTTACAAACAACTCATACCTAACTTTCCTCTATCTATCTGCCTTAATCACAAGTGAAGCTACAAGTTCAAGTGCTCAAAGTGGAATATGGTTAATGCTCAAATCTACAATCCAAAGCCGAGGCCCAAGCCCAACTTACCGCCTGCAAAATCCTTCATTGCCAAATTGCTTATCCTTGATTGCCCCAACTCCCCCCTATCCTTTTTGTGTTTAAAAATAGACTATAAAACATGTTTTTTGGTTTTATCCCCATACCTTGCATTTCCAAAGTTTTTTTCTTTACCAATCTTCTCGTCCTTTTCTCGCAAGCTTGTCCTTGGAAATCAATGCTTCTTGGCCTCTCCCTACACCTTAATACCACCTCTCAAACCTTTCAACACATTTTTCTAAGAAACCTTTGGAAATTTCATTGTCTTTTTTGCCCATCCCTTATATTCTATACAAATAAAAGTGATGTTAGTGAACCTCACCCCCCACCTCACCCTTTTGAGGAATTCACTCCAATCAAAATCTAATCTTCTTATCACTTTGGGAGAATTTCAAATTTAGTTCAATGTTTTTGAGGCACTAGTGTTAAAACACTGGTATTTTCAAAGATTGTGGTCTTTGATGTTGGTGTTGAGACCTACTAGTTACATGAGTTGGGAGGGTGGTTATGACTCAAGCTTCACTTTCTTCCCTTGAACATATATGTACAATTACTTTAGGCTTTGGCTGTTGTTGCATATTTCATTTGAGAGATGGAAGAATCTAAATTTTGTGAGTATGAAGAGTCTTTGATGCTAATTTCCCATATGCATTCCAATCTAAATGATCAACAATGTATTTAATGTAAGCTTTGGATAATTAATATTTGTAGACTTGTGACTATAGCAAACATCAAGTTTTTTTTGTTTATACAACCTCTTTGTAAGCTTTGGGCCTTATATTAGTTTGACTTCTTTTATTTTATTGCAATTTGGTTAATTTTTTTTTCAACAAAAAAAGCTTGAGTTGTTAAAATAATTTTTTAGACTATTCCCATAAATTTCATAATAAAACTTAATTTAAAAAGAACCATAAGTTTTCAATTTACTCTTTTTAGTTAAAAGGGAAAAATTTGGTAGGACAATTTTTAAGAAATTCATTGACTCAAAAACTCTAAAAAATAGAACCCCCTTTTTTTTAAAGTAGAGGGTATTTCTAAAAATAACTTACAAGAGTGATTTTCCTAGAGCTTAATCTTATTAGATTTCCACAATCCATTTGAGATATGAATATTTGTTTTTGGATTTGATTGTGTCTATTTTTTTAGCATCAACATTTTAGATGACACTATGGGAACACATAAAACTAGAAGGGGAGGAAAGTAAAGAACTTAATACCTTAAAATTAAAAATGAAATAAGGATATACAAAAAAAATACCCAATAGACTCTCCTGAATTAATGAAACACACGCGCGTGCATATTTTGATGGAGGTCATCCACAAACAAGTTTTAGGTACTGTCCACACATGCCTGAAACCTCTTCTGCTAAGAGCCAAGGACTGAGGATCATCCAAATACAACATTTTGTCTTTATATATTAGCCTTTTTTATAAGTATTGACATATAGTTTTTTTTGTTGTTGTTTATTTACATAGGCATATAGAAGACAATAAGAAGAAACTATATGCCAATACATATAAAAAAGCTAAAATATAAAGACAAAAAGAAGAAACTATATATATACGCACATAAAATAGTTAATATATGAAGACAAAAAGAAAGTATATATAAATAGCAAAAAAGAACTATGTGCTTAAATATATAAAAAGGTTATTATATAAAGACAACAAGGGCTCTGGAGGAGTAGGAGTCCCTGCCTTGTGCTTGAGAGATAACATTATAATAGTAAATTATACATGAAGTAGATTGTCGATATTTGAAGTCTGTAGATCAGCTATGAAGCACCCCAATGTGCTGATAAATTTGCTGCTTGCCATTGAAATTGCTATTTGCAATTTTCTTATGAAAATGCTGGACGAACAGTCCTCACTAAATCCACTTTTATTACTGCAAAGGGGCAGTAGAATAGCTGATCGATGAAAAATAACAAGCTCAACACTGAAGAATCTGTAGTACTCCCAACACCAAGTTTAATCTTCTCTATTTTAATATTTTAGGCCTTGCGAATATGCTTTTTCATTAATTTTTTTTGGTAAGCTGGCTGATTTGTAACGTCTCTTTTGCTATTTTATATATCTTTTACTCATTAATAGTAGATTACTGCAAGTATTGATCTAAAATATACATCTGAACAGGTTATCTGCAGTGCTCATATATACAGATGTAAGTTTATTATTTCCTAATAATTATTAAACCTCTTGAATATTTCTGATAGTTGTATTCTTATCAGTTGGATAGATATTGTAGAAATTTACGGTTGAATCTGCAAAACAAATCAAGAATCTCGTTAGAAGATAAAAAGAAGAAGAAAGTTACAGATTTAAAAGAACAGAGAAAAAATAGAACTGACAAAAGAGTGAAAGTCTATTGTTCATTAATTGCATTACAATCTGCATAATAATTAAATAATGTATGCTTTATAAAGTATAAAACCAACGTATAAGGTGAAATTACGATGAAGATCAGGAGCTGTCTTTTAGTTAGGCTAAAACGAATCTGGTCATTGATAAGAGACTAAAATATCATATTTAGTTTTCACACATGCATCCATAAATTAAGGATAAAACTCAACATGCTATCAATGAGAGTTAACAAATAGAGAAATGATTGGGAGTTTTTACAAAAATTTTGATTTTTTTTAGTTTTAAAAATTAAATTAAATGCCCAGCTAAATTGGAATCAGGCAATGAGAAAATTCCTATACTATATTTGCTTTCTGCATATATCACAAATACTTATATCAATTGAAGAGGTACTTAGATGTAACAGTAATAGAACTCCAAGAGACTACATAGATTAGTGCATGGCACTCAGTATGTGAATAGGAACAACAAGAAGACCAAATATATCTAATAGCGGAAGTATATAGAATCAAGCATGTTTAATTACAAAAAACTAACACTGTATAGAATCAAGCATGTTTAATTGCAAAAACTAAACTAACACTATATAGAATCAAGCATGTTTAATTGCAGAAAACTAACACTGGTGAACAAATTTGTAGCTAACCTATTTCTTATTTGTTTACTAGTACTTGCTTGCATTCAAAATCTATATTTAGAAGATCATGCAGAACATATTTTCCAACAAATGCATGCAATCAGTCCATTGGACCAGAATGAAAAGTATGGAGAAATAGCTAAGATCTCAGACAAGATAAATAGAAAAGGGTACGATAATCATTTTTTTGAGCAATATATACATTGTCTGTTTGGTAATAGTTCTGTATCTTTCGCTGATGCTTGCTATACTAGTTCAAAATTCAGTTTGTAGTTACATCTTGTGAGTACCAAAATCCTGTCTGTTTCGCTGATACTTGTTATATAAGTTCAAAATTCAGTTAGTAGTTACATTTTACAAGGACAAAATTTGAGACGAGTATGATAAACATGGCTGAAGCAATATGTTTTCGTAGCTGAGATGCCATATCTTTTGCTGATGTTCAATGTTTTTCACTGATCATTAGAACTGACTGTTATAGATTTGTCAGAGGTTATAACAGTGGCGTCGTTTGTTACAACAACTATTGAATTGTTCATAGCCAATGTAAATGTTGCAAGCAGCTCAAATGTTCGCATGATATATATTGCTGCAAACCGGTTGCTCTTGTAGTTTTCATATGGTATTTTTGCAAGTTGTGTGAAGTATTGCTGAAGGAGTATGCCATGAAGATTGCATTCTATTGTGTGATCATTAGTTTGGAGGCAACATTGAATGTAGGGCTCATAAGTGAATTTTGTGTTGGTGCCGCATTTGGTGCAGTGAGCATTGGTGTCTAATCCAGCATGTGTTTGATATATGCTCTTAGAAAATTGTTGCCTTCTATGTGTCTACATGTGTAAGACAACGTTGTTCTTAGGTTCTTGTTGCATTTTTCTATTGCGTATTCTTTTTTTGAGGCATCGTAGTGAAGATTGAGCTGTTATATTTGTAGAATTGGATGGTATTGTCTTAGTGTTCTTTTTCGTAGCTGATTTTAATGTCATTGACTTACATATAGACTATGTGTCTATATCAGTTACATGGTTGTTGCATATTCAACTCAGCTGCTACTGCCATATGTTCTTCTCTTTGACTAGCGGCATTGTACTTTGCTCCTTGCTTTTGCTTACTACGTATTGCATCCTTTAATCTTTTCATCGAGCATTTTCTTCTGATGTTTGTAGTGGTACAAGATGTTGCTCCCGATTTTAGTGTCATTGACTTACACACAGGGTCTGTATTTGTGTCAGCTACATGGTCTTGTTGCATATTCGACTCACTTGCTAGCGCCGTATGTTTTCCTCTTTCACCAGTGGCATTGTCGTTGGGCATTTGCTTTTGCCTATCACGTATTGTGTCCTTCAATCTTTTCATTGAGCATTTTCTTCTCATGTCTGTACTGGTAGAAGACCTTGTTTCAACTGTTCAGCTTCTACAAGGTACAATATCTATGCTCTGAATTGTTTCATCATATCCTAAGATCATATGTTGTTTGTTGTGAGTATTTTCTTTTGATGTAACTAGCTGAGAGTCAGTGTGACTACTTTGGTTGGCATTGTTGTTGAGCATTTTCTTTTGCCTATCACGTATTGTATCCTTTAATCTTTTCATCGAGCATTTTCTTTCTATGGTTCTAGTGGTAGAAGAGCTTGTTTCAGCTGTTGAGCTTGTGCAGGGTACAATATCTATGTTTTGAACTATTTCATCATGTCCTAAGATCATATGTTGTTTGTCGTGAGTATTTTCTTTTGATCTAACTAGCTGAAAGTCAGTATGACTACTTTGGTCAACTAAATGAGATTGATGCATGTTAATATCATTTGTTCTTGCCATTATGAATTTCTTGTTGTTTACTATAGTTGAAAGCAAAGAAAACTTAGCTCTTATTTAGGGCAACTAATACTAAGCATCTGAGCAAATTTCTAATTTCTAAACATGTAATAATAGCAATTGTAAACGAAATATAGACAATATCTGTACACAATTTACATAATTTCTATTTTCTTAAATGAATTCTGTAGGCATGAAAAAGCATTGCTCACCTGTTCAATTGAGCTATGACAATGTTTTAGTGCAAGAAATCTGATGCTGTCAAGACTGTTGGAGTGGACAAGGACACGCTGAAAAGATGAGCAAACAAAATTAGTAAAATTATGTCATTATATTCAAATGTAAGTTATCTGTATAGCATAAAACATGACGATGAGTAAATGTAACATTAATTGGATGATTTCAAATCATAAACTATGTTAATGCAAAGGTGTTTTACAGAAGAGGTAAGTATTGAAATATATAATATTGACAAATAGCTATTAAAAAAGTCTCTATCAAAAATAAAGTTTATAGATAATATTTTTATTTTAAAAAGAATTAGAAAGACCACGTTAAATATGAGAACTTAATTTTAAATTAGTAACTAAAATTTTAATAAGAAATACTCAAGAAAAATAAATCTAAGGTAATATAAAAACTAATCTTAATTTAAAAGTTAACCTAGAGCAATAAAGAACTTAAAAATAAATTAGATTGTCTTATGAGTCCTACTTCATGTTTGCTAATTTGTATTAAAAATAATGAATAACACTACCAGCATCATAAATTGACTCTATTTGTTGAGAAATAAAATATTGAAACAATTTAGTTAGAAAATGAGGGTTAGACATCTAAGATAAAATTAAAGAATGTAAGAGCATTCCGAAGAAGAAAATTAGAGATTGTTGCAAGTATTTGATAATTTAGAAATATTAGAATACATAAAATATAAATATCACAATTAAAACACATATTTTGACAAGAAATAATATGATTACATTTTACAATAATTGACTATAATAGTAACATAAATATCACATTCAATTAAAAAAATGTATAGACTATAAATTATATTTTACTTTTATATAATCAAATTCTGTTTTAATTTTATCTATGAAAGTGATGTTCATTATCTTAAACACCATCTCTTGTTCTATAATATATAAGGTCTTTATTAACATGGAACAATGTAAGATTTAGAAATAGGTTTTAAATTTGAGAAAAATATTTTTTAAAAATTAATGATATAGTTTCTAAATAAAATACAGTCAATGCAAATATGAATGTGTAAGTTTGATTCGATTAAAAAATAAAATAAAACAAATTATATAACTAATTAAATTAAATTTCTATTTTTTTTGGTTAATATCATAAAAGGAGTTCTTTTGAGGTAACTGTTAGAACATATATAGTATGAGTATTTTTGTTAAAAGTAATAATTTATAATACAATTGCAAAAATTAAGAAAAAAATATTTAAGCACACATAATTTAATTCATTAAAGCATTTTAAATGTAAACTTGAAATAAAAATTATCATTTAGAAAGTAAAATATTAAACTACTTAATAAATTGCTATATGCACCAATAAGATTAAATTTTAAGAGTTCATTTTAATGCATCACTTTCAAATTTATACACAATTTTTAGAATAAAATAAAAAGTTATATGCAATAATTTTGAAGAAAAATATAAACTTAAATTATAAATATAATATTCAAATATATATATTTCTTATTCTATATTTTCTTTTACTATTACTAAATTAGTCTCTGGTAACAAATATAGCCATCGTCTCCATGAAACAATCTTTGTCTCTGGGTATCAAATATTAGTACCAATGGATAAAAGCATTGATCATAGTATGATTTTGAGCATATATTGAAGCTTGCACAGCTGCAAATTTTTAATCAAAATCTTTTACTTTATAGGAAGTGAGATTAATCATAGTACATGTGCCTCAATCGTCGCCACGTGTTCGAGCCTCTGGAATCCAACAGAAACCCTGAGCTTAAAACTGCCTCGCTTGATAGTCATTAACATTTCAGCTCAAATTTGATCATAGAAAGCTTGATATATAACACAAACATGAAAAAAAGTTCAGACAACTGAAATATAAACTCAATCTAATCATGGGTATCGTGTAAATTGGGGAAGAGAAGAGGATTATGGCATAGGTGGAGGAAAGAAGCAGGTTCAAATTGAAGGATTAAGGTCCACGGTTAGGGTTTTTTAATGAGAGGCCCAAGCAAAATCGTCGAACTTTAAAAAGAATATTAGGCTATAAGAGTACCGCCATCATTTCTGTGAATTTTTTGACTTTTAGATACATTTTTAGTTTTAGTTGGAGTCAAGTCTTTGGATCAAATGGCTCTTTTCTTATCGGGCAAAATGGGGTTGAATTCAATGAGTTCTTTGAATGAATTCACGTTACAAGTAAGAGAGGTTCAGTCCATTTTGATATCGAGCTTCAGCAATGCCTGATAACGGAGTCAAATCTCCTTGGGCCAAAAGAAAGCTTGAAATGGAGATAAATGATCTCTTATTTTCAACAGGGAATTTCTCCCATGGCGAGATATTAAGGGTAAATGGCAATAAGCCGGAGAATTCACTGAAAAAAAAGGAGAGGAATTGGGAGAATTTTGAGGTCGTCGATCTAGAAGAAGTGTAGGGGCAAACCCGCCTCAAGGGTAAAACAATGTGGAGGTTGAAGAAAAAGTACTGGTCTATGGTTAAGGAAAGGAAACAGGGCAAGTTAGAGACACAAAGCACTCACAATCAGACTATGTTTCTCTTGTGCGATAAAATCTGGCGCACCATGCAAGAGGAAAATCCCTTGGAAGTTGAAAAGCCTGGTCCTAAGGAGAAGGAGATTGAGAGCTCTAGCCCTAATGTAACCAAGGCTGACAATTCTAACCTTCGAAAAGATGAGGTTTTGAATCGTAATTCTATCAAAAACTCTAGTTTTTTAGGAGAAGATACTTTAATTCTTGATTCTGTCGAAAACCTCAAAAATAGAGAAAATGTGGCTGTGAACGCTAGTATTGGTGAAGTCTTTGAATTTGGAGAAAATACTGCTATAAACCTCGAGTCAAGGTTCAATTCAACTGTAGCCCTTGATTGTGAGGTAAACCTTACCTCTACTGAAAACCCTAAGCATGTGCAAAATAAAGCTAAACAATCCTTGAGAGAAGAAACACATGGGAATAATATAGACCATAATTTTACTGTAAACCCTAAGGAGACGAAAGATATCAAAAAAGGATCTCAGCGAGAAGAAACGCAAGGAGCCGTGTGAACAGATTTTAGCAAGCTTTTCGGATAAATTCATTGGTACAAATAGAAAAGGACTGAGAGTTGTTTAAGACAAGGCAGTAAGAATTGAAACCCAAAAAAGCCGTATTAGTTACCCTCAAACCCAAAGGTGTGGATTGAGAAAAGCATCCTTGTTTGAGGGAGCTGTTTGAATCACCATAAACTAGCCTTTGAAAAGCAAAAACCTTCAACACTCCATAATAATTTTGCACAGATTAAGCACTGAACGAAATTCACATACAAGCAAGGAAATTTTTACGGCTTGGGTTTTGTTCTTACCTGCTTTAAATTTGCCTTCCTTATAGATACCACCTCTAAATCTAAATGAACCTAGGAAAATATCACTGAAAGGTCTCCAAACGCTCAAAAAGCACAGACAGATTCATCGCAAGTGCCACAAACTTTAGCATGCATTTATTATATCCATATCGCTTCTCATCCCACTGTCAAAAAATCCATAATCATTTATTACATCCACATCCTTGCTGCGTCCGACTGTCAGAGCATTGCTTTCTTCTGCCAACGCAACAACATTTGCTAATGCTCGAAATCTGATATTTTTTTTGCTTATAAAATAATTAAACCACTAGAAAAAATAGATAGGGCCAATCAGATTTTTTTCTGAATTATTCAAAATTGCTTTTAATAAATAATATTGCTGAACACTTTCGTTTATATATGAATTCACCTTTTTCAAGAGAAATATTAATAGCCATAATTTAGGTGAAAACAATAGTCTTTGCTTGACTAAAAAGAAGAAACTATATATACACACAAATAAAAATGTTAATATAAGAAGACCAAAAGAAATTATATATAAATAGCAAAAAAGGTTAATATATAAAGACAAAAAGAAAAAACACATATACATACATACATATATATACATAAATAATACATATGAGAATAAATAGAAATAAAAACTATATATATAAGTTAATATATGAAAACAAAAATAAACTATAATATCTTAATATTATAAATTAATAAAAAGGTCTATTCATAAAAATAAATAAAAAATAAATCATATACCTAAATATATAAAAAAGTTAATATATATCACTATGTATACCTATACACACAGCCTGGAACTTGGCGTGAAGGGGTTAAACCATCTGCACCAAAACTTACCAGGTGAATATGGGTTCTTTTGCAGCGGAAGACTTGCTGATATATCCAGATGTGAGAAGGGATGAATCGGTGGCAGATAATTATCATGGTGTAATTATACCTGATCCCTATAGATGGTAAGTTAGATTTGCTTTGAAGGGAATACTTTGCATGATTAGGAGCTCCTCTTGCGATAAGACTTCCATTAGCGATGGCACATTTGTCTCGCTTTAATATGTTCCTAATTTAATTACGAAACGAAAACAGTAAAACTCGATGTAGACGTGCTGTTAAACATGATTTTTGAAAACCCCGCTCTGGTTTTCTGACCGTCTAGTTACTCTTTAAAGTGACCCGGGGTGCAACCCGGGGTGCATGGAATGCTTTTTATAATCCTTCCATCACAACATTTTTGTTAACCATAAGAGGCTGAGGCTTCTGTTGGATTGTATTCTTTAGACCAAAATTGCTACTGTATTTGAAATTAAATATAACTGAGAGTACAAGGAAGAATCTTTTACTGCAAGTTTATTATTCCTGACTGTAAAGTATGATCCACTTTTCTTATTTTATGCTACACATAAAGCAAAATAGTCATACCACCTTAGGGTCAATTAAAGCCAAACATGGCAGCTCAGAGAAGCTTTCCAACTCAGAAAAACAGAAAAATTAAGTGACTAGATCTGCAGAAATGATCACTAATTATATAAGTATCCAGCCTTGGAAAATGATTAGTGGTTTTTTGTTTCTTTGTTCCTCAGTTACCAGTTTGCTGTTTAAAAACCCTGGCAGGTCCAGGTCTGGTTCATTTGCAGGCCAGGGCTCTTGACAGGGAACAGAATTTGTGCCCTGTATTCGGGCGCATGTTACCCAGGTGAGTCAGGGGTTCAATATCCATACATATAGACAAATTATGTTCACTGGATTGATTGATGAAAAAAGTCAACCATGGCGAAGCAATTTTCTTGGTTAAAACCTCCAGCATATACGACTTTCACATGTGAGAATAATTTAATGTTTGGCCAGGGGTTCTTTGATTGGATTTCGATACTATTGACTCACAATCATTCTCGGACATTTATACCTAATTTTGAGACCGTGTTTGAGAATACGGGGAAAAATCTAAGTTCTGGTTATTGTTTCTGCTGTAGCTCATTGAGCCACTATGCTCACAGTTTACAAAAATATTTGATTCACATTCTTTTATCTCCAATTGTGAAACATCCCAGAAAAGGATAATCATTAACATTATATCCTTGGATTTATTGAGTTAATGTCTGGACTACCTCCAGTGCAGAGAAAGAAGCTATTTTACTTTAAAGCCTAATGGCCCGAGGGTGGTGTAGCTGAATTTCGTTGCTAAAGTTGCACTGTTCTTGATAAAAATCTTGCGCAGAATTCCAGTTCAACACCATAATTTATGGAATGATATAATGATTGTCTTGTTTATTAATGGTAATAAGCATGTTTGTTGGTTATCTGAACTTAGTTTGGTTATTCCTGTTTTAGGGTAAAATATGTATAACACCATACCCGGTGCCTATTTTCTTTTTGTGCTGGCATTCTTAAACCTGAACCCAAACCTGAACTGGTAACTTGGCCTTGTTTTGGTTCTGATAAGGATATCTTAACCTGTGACAGGCTGGAAGATCCAGATGCAGAGGAAGTCAAGGATTTTGTTGAGAAGCAAGTGAAGTTAACTCAATCCTACCTACAGAATTGCGAGACAAGAGAAAAGTTCAAGGGATGTATTACAGCCCTTTTTGATCACCCAAGATATCATGTTCCATTCAAATATGGTGATAAATACTTCTACTTCTTCAATACTGGGCTACAAGATCAGGATGTTCTATATGTTCAGGTATGATGATCAAGTTTGAAGAATAGGTAGATATAAATGATTATAAGAGCACAAGTATTTGTGATGAAGTAAAACACCTTACTATTGCTAGTGGAAATGCTTGATACATTCTATGTTCAACATCTCTGGGCTCTGAGCCCACTCATGCCCCTCTTTCTCTTTTCCTGTTATCTACCACACTTCAGCTGTATACTCGTAAACATGCTGGAAGTTGTACTTTTACCAGTAAACATGCATCTCCTAGAGTAGGCTATGGCTTTCTCTATATGCACTTGATCCCAGAATTTCAGGGCAATTGTAGCAGACAAAATTAATCCAATTTTTGAGACGGCCTGGTCAAATTCTTGCACAATTTTTTTAATTACTTTTAGCTGATCTGCCCCAATAGAGCGTGGAAATGGTGGCTATTTTAGGAGGTCTCACACAAGCTGCAAGCTACATTTGAGGAAATGAAGACTGTAGTGTGGCTTCCTAAGGAAAAGATGCTGATTTATAAACTTATGGGGTGGGGTATTATTGGAAGCTCTTTGGTTTAGTATATCTCTTGATGACCATAAAGGTGTATTTTATGGCCATAACCTCCAATAGATAAGAGAGCAATCAGGGTTTCACTGGAGGACTATTGTTAACAAAGTAGTCAGGTTTATTCATGAGACCTTAGCTGTCATCTTTCAATACTACAGAGGATTGCCTGGTACTGTTCTAGTGTGTTAGGGAATAGCAGCAAGAACCCTTTCTTCAAAGGGCTAGCAATGCAAATGGAAAGTAAATCAACACATGTATGCTTAACTATGCTGGGTTTTTGGTTAAATATATATCATGAGCAATAATTTCCTGAGCTGACTGTGCTATAAATGGGAGGAATTGAATAGGAACAGCTTACTGATAATGAAATATACCCTTTAGATTCAAATTTTATCATGAGCATGAGAACTTAGCAACAATTGCCCCACAAAAATTCCATGATGACTATGGGGAGAGGAAAAAATTAAGAAGAAACACTAGAGAGATAAATCAGATCAAAGGCAGCTCAGTAAATCAGCACCACAAAGAGAATAAGGTGGAAGAAAAGCATGAAACTGCCAACACATAAGCTTCTAGAGGGTAGAGATGTTTGCAAGAGATTCGCAGAGCACATGACAGAGCATATCTATATGAAGAAGTCCCTCCAAATTCTTTAAGTACATGAACACACGGCCTAACAAATTCAAGGAAACTCCCCTAAACCAGCTTGCAACCAAGCAATGGAGAATCAGTTAACCACCACCGAACTGCAGAAGTTTCCCTACTCCCTTTTATCTCTTTTGCTTCTGCTCTATACCACAGGCCTTCTAACCAGAAATATTAAGAGGTAAGAATAAAAATCAGAACTATAGTGTTGTCCTTATTTTCCAGCCAAAAACCTCAGTCAAAAAAAGCACATGCACAATTATTTAGCGCATATATTCCAACAAGAAAGGTGATTGGTGGATCTCCAGGAGTGGATAAAATTTGACCATGCATGGAATGGGTAGACAACCTTCATCATGTTGTAGGGCCTTTCCCACACTCACTTTTTGGGGATGCAAATATTCTTATGAAATATAAGGGGCGTCAGTGTCCCCAGTAAATGATGTCTCCCTAGAATACAATTTTTAATGAAGATACATATCTGGTCCTCTTACATCAAGATCTCAGGTGGCTCCCAACTCCAAACTTCCAGACACGTGGGCCCACAATAACATAATCATATACCTACATGGGATAATGTCAATTTAATAGAAACCTCCTTGTAGTTCTGATCTTATACAATGATTTATTTAACTGGGGCAGTTATGCTGAATTCTGGTCTTATGGATATCAGAATATTTCTAATTCATTATGTTTTCATTTCCCTCTTAACAAAAATCAATAAATATGATAATTTGTTACCTAGAAGTGACACTGAATTAGCTCCAAAATCATGTCAATTGCTTTCACATTCTAGGGTAGACCTCAATACCAGTTGAAACCCTTTGAAGAGAGGGACAACTTTAAATTCAACCAGTTAACAGCCGCTTCTCTTAACCAACTGATCTTTGTTTGCAGATTGTTTGAGGTAAACTATCTTAAATGATTCTGTATTTGTTTCAGTTGCAAGGTATGGAAGATCTACATGGTGGTATTATTAGGCAAGTTTGATATCCTATCTTGAACGGTCCTTTTCTAGAAATGTTATAAAATCTACTGCATAACTCAACACTTCAAAATCATTGGACCATTGTGCTAGACACTGCAATATGATTGCATCAATCCACACTTTCCAAGTTGAAGACACATGGATTGCAACACTTTAATTTCTCATCTCAGCTTGCTCAGTATTGGAAAGATGTGCTGATTTTGTTTTTAGTAACCTTCTCACAACTTTTCCCAAATGCACAAGACTCGCTCATGATCGCAATTTCAACCCTGATTATATAATCACATGAAACCCTAAATGTATCTAAAAAAACGGCACTAAGAAAACACAAAACATCTCAGAAATCAAAGTGTTGCAATCCACGTGTCTTCAACTTGGAAAGTTTGGAAATCCTAGATACATTTAGGGTTTCATGTTTTTTTACAGATGCATTTAGGGCTTCATGTGATTATATATTCAGTGTTGGAAATCGCAATCATTGGAGCTAAAAACAATGCCTATACTTGCAGAATATCATGGCTTGAAAATGCAAGTCTTGTGGATGCGAACAGTTGTGAGAAGGTTGTGGATGCACAATAGGATCCTAAGCAGGTCTGGAATAGACTGCAAATGGTGAAAACAAAATCCTTCGAATTTCTCACCAAAAAAATACCCAAAAAAATTTCACAGTCCTGGGCCTTTTCATGAGGGGATCAACTGTTGAAAATGCAAGTCTTGTGGATGCAAACAGTTGTGAGAAGGTTGCGGATTCACAATAGAATCCTAAGCGGGTCTGGAATAGATTGCAAATGGTGAAAACAAAATCCTTCGAATTTCTCACCAAAAAAATACCCTCGAAAATTTCATAGTCCTGGGCCTTTTCATGAGGGGATTTACTGTCATATCCAGACTGGCTGTGTCTCTTGCTCTGATACCGTGGAACTCTAAAAAGGGTATGGTTTGTATAAACTTTCTGCACAAATATTTAGAGTTTAGAAATGCTGTAAAAATGTGAACTAAAAAGCAAAGTTATCCAAATAAAGGCATGTCTAAAAATAGAATAAATCAAGATAACTTAAATATACAGCCTAAATGACTATTAAGTAAGGTCCTAAATAGAACAAGCTAAATATAGAAAGAACCTAGGATACAAAAAATATTCTAATAAAGACACATTTTTGGCAATAATCCTTGAATATTATAAATACAGACCTCATTACGAGAGCTGCAAAGACAAATTGGAGGTAATGAATTGAATACCACAAAGCATGCAAAAGATAAACTGATAGAAGAACTAGCAGAGTTAAAAAGTTATTACAAAGAAACCTGCTGGATGCAATGCCTAAAAGAACAAACAAACTAATAAATATGGGGATTCTATCATAAATTTCTCACATTTCAGCTTTCAACTGACAACACAAATTTATAAAACAAATTTGAAACATACCAGTCCATAAAATTTCAAAGTCTTGAGAGTTCAGGAAATTACAACAATAGTCTTGAAATAGAAATCAAACCTTGCAACCTCAATTCAATTTCTCATAATAAATGTAAATGTTTCTATATATATATTAATGCATGGAAATAACGACCATCTTTGAATCATCCATTTCTTAAGAATACACAATTATGAGTATAGAGCCCTGTGTGACTGACAATCTGAGTCACAAGACAGCCTACAGGCTGATTCTTTCCAAATAACTAAAAGACATGTCATATTCAGATCACAAAATCACGCAACATTCAGATCGTAACAGAAGGCAAATTCATACTATGCATTCATTGCTCATTACCTGTCCAAGGTCGAATATTTTTGTGGTCTGTAGGTGCAACCTCCTTCAGCTGTATATCGGCAATATTGGTGCCAAACTCCCTGCTGCAGCCTCTCCAGTTGCGATGGGCTTTTATGATTCAAATTGGGCACCCTTATTCCTAGTCACTAGGTGGTTGCCAACTATAGCCATTTCTGCTGCTCTCTTCTCAGCTGATATGTGCTGATTCTCCTCTTTCATAGTGGTTTGTTCCTTGTGGAATTAATAATATACCTGATCAAAGCTTGGATAACTGCTGTGCAGTAGCAGAGGCAACATTCTACTTTGCAAGTTTCTGAGGTTTGCATCCTAGGAGACTACTGAGTGCTAAGCCATTCACAGCAAATCTGAAGCACAAAGACGTTCAAAATCCCGCTAGTCTTAAATGGCAATTTACCAATTTTCTCAAAGGATGTTGGCCTACATGAGCTAAACTGACCTAGTAGATGTCGGGGTGTGGGGAGGAGGAAAGGGTGATTCAACATAAAGTGCAAATTCTAATTAATCAACCATCAACCTTACGCACTGTACAACTTATCAAGCATATAACACATAAATACCAAGAGTTTATATGTGGAAAGCTTGATCCGGGAAAAACCATGGCAAGCATTTGCCCACAGAGATAAATGACTGAATATATAATTTGATTACAAAGATAATAGAAGCTCATTGCTCCAGACTTGTAAGCAAAGGCTCACAATCAATACAGTACTGAATGCAGGTAGGAGCTCACTGCGCTGGACTTGCAACAGAGGCTAAATAACACAAGAAAAAAACTTGTGCTCCCAAGGCTCACTGCTCTAGGGACAAGGTACATCAAACTCTCCTCATAGATACATAGAAATTCTCCTGATAACGCAACTGTTCTACGCAATTCTGTCAACCTTAGCAACACACTGTCCCAACCTTTACTTCTCTGTCATAGTCACAAACAACTACCACATAAATTGAACTTCTGCTCTTCTGAAATTTTGCCTGTACATCTTCACTTTGTCACTCACCACTCTTATTTTTTGCCAAAGCATACACTGTACTTATATACATGATAGGCAAATAGAATTTTCACAAGATTGGCCATGCCGAAGGAAAAATACAATAAGGTCCCATGCTGAGAGCATTCAAACCAAAACATAGGTCACACACAACACGAACCCATTCAGATAAAAGATCATTAAAAAAAATACCTAGACCAAAATTATTAGGCATGATCCACTCCAAGAGGGAGAGAGGACCACAAACACATTACACATAGCCCAACTCCAGATCCATATTTACCAGAACAACTTCCATAGCCAGCTCAACTGTGTAGCACCACATAGTCCAAAGAATCACATCATTTGCTCTCTGTTTTTGGACCTCCATACTATGGTTAGATCCAAACTCCAAGCTTGAAGATCCAATCTCCATGTTAGAAGCCATCACAACACATTTGCAGACCAGGATACAAACTGATCACAACTGCATCAATTGCAACACCGTTTTCAGATCACCAGTAACTGTTTTGGTTTCACCATGAAACACCACAACCAAGACCAGTATCTGAATGCAATACAAATCGCATCTGTACATCTTTAACCTTTATTTCCAGAGCAGAAACCTTCCAAAACACACAACTGAACAACTATCATCTTTAACTGTATATCTCTGTTACCGAATCACTAACTTCCAGACCTCAGCATAGAACACTAACGCACTGACAAACATCATTCTCACATGATCTCCAAAATAAGTACATGTCTTCCACTGTTCTATAGCACTTTCATGTCTTATATCTCCTGGACCGACTTCCATCTTCTGAACTTTCCTGTACCACCAGATGTACCAAAACATGTCTCCAGCAAATACCTCTGGACCACTATGTTAGGGTAAACACAACCAACACCGCTGGACTATAATGTTCAACATCAATGCCATCTGGATAATAACAACCAAACATATATTTCCAGCGATCTCCCCCTATGTCATTGATGGAAAACAACCACCAAAAATATTTCATCTGTCAACTCCCCCTAACTGAAATAACTAAAACATTCCTGTATACATAAACACTTTCCTTATCTTTCTCCCACTTTCCCATCAAGGACAAAGACAAAAACATATTTGCCACTGCACCACTCTGATAACAACCACAAGCATCAGCTCAGAAATGAATAAGACTGAAAGCTCCCCTGGACAGATGTACTACTCTGATAAACTTTAGTTAGAAGGAAGGGCAACGGACCTAAGCTTCTCTCAAAGAAACTCAAAAAGTATCATGATCATATGGTGGAATATTATGAAATATATTTCCAACTATCTTTAGTCCTCCAGATTGACTCAGTGTGGTAAGAATATTTTTAACTGACAGACCATCTTTATCCAATGAGATAGGGGAAGCAACATGCTGCTTACTAACAACCACCTGCACATCAATACTCACTGTTTTCTTCTGTTCACCTATACCTTTCAAATCTTCCTCTTCACTGTCATATGGGACAACCACTAAAGCAAAGCAGCTCTTCCGACACATTCTTTTGACCTTTTCTTGTTTACCAGAGAATGGAGCCTTAGTAGACACCTTTCTCATTCCCTTCTCCGTCTTTCCCTTCACAGGTAGCAACAAATAGTTCTGCTACAACTTCAATCCTTGTAGCATTAGTACTCTTTAAGCTTTTGATCAGCTTTTCAATAATACTCATATTCTTCCTCAGTAGCTTCATATTACAACTCAGTTGCCCTAACAATTATGTACTCAACAACTTCTATGTACCAGTCAGTAACCTTAGGAGGAATTTGATTCCTTAGGCACAAACTATCCTTTGGCTTATCAAAGAATTTTCTACAATTAGCAACACTGTTATCCAAGCTATCATAATGCATTTTAATTTGTGAACCAATAGACAAATCATTTTTCCAATCCACATTTGAACACAACTTAGTATCTACAATCTCTAACAAAACCAAACAACTAATACATTGTTAACTCAACAATACAGTCACTTTTTCAAACTAGAAAACACTATTGGAAAAATCTTCTTGCCATGCTGGGGATATACTTAACATCCAACCTAGAGGGGGGAAACTGATTTGCATAAAACCTCCCCCTCAAACCTTGCAGTCCAAGTTATTTATCAGAAGAGGAAGCAACGCCCACAATGGATGTCAGACCACCTTCAGAAGAATCTTCTATTTTCTTCATCAAATATGTTTTGTTCTTTCCTTCTGAGTCTTCTACAACCATCGGGCAATCATTCTTTTGATCCATACTTCTGCAAAACCTTGCAATATGCTTATCATGTTACACTTAAAGCATACCAGATCATTCTTCTTCATTCTCACTTCTTCATTATTCCTGACATTGATGTTTATTCTGCATTCAACCTTTCTATGTCCATATCCATTGTAATCATAGCAAGATCTATTAAATTTTTCAACATTTCTATTCACATTCATCCCGCTTCCATACTAAATTGCTTTATGTCCAAACTTATCACAATGATAACATCTTCCATTAAAATCATAACTCTTTTTTTGGTTTCTACAATGATTAGCCCTGTGCCCTACTTTATTGCAAGAAAAATAGACTCCATAAAAAGACGAATACCTGGAATGTATAGGAGAAAGTCTCCGTTTCATTAGCCCCCTTAAGTCTTCTTCCTGCATCTGATCTGTTAATGTTGTAGCTTCAGTCAGATTGAATTGATCTAAAGATAACCCTTCTATGGGTATTGGTTGAACATTATTGCAATTGGTTAATTATCAATTATACAAACTCTCTTCCACACACACATATACATACATACATATATATATATAAAATTATTATATATATATATATATATATAAAACTATTTATTATATATAATATATAGATGTGGTTATGTATATTGTTGTTAATATATTGTCTAATGATGATTAACTTATAATTTACCATAGAGACGTGTCTCTCTACTTATATTTATATATCATTCAAATCTGCATTTGGAACACACAGAAATAATGACTGTGTTATTACATTTGCAGAAAACGATCCTATAAAACTAACATGGTTTTAGAGCTAGACTGCAATAGTAAAAATAGAATCAAGGGAGGGATGGAAATAACAGATGCTGCCAATCATGGGGAAGCTAATCACAGAACAGTGGACATTTTGGCAACTATACTCGGAGTAAACAATAGAGTTAGAACGTAAAGCGACCACTAAAAAGGCTAGGAATCCACAAAGGATTATTGTGGAAAGTTAAAACAAAGGAAAAGTGCATATAAGAAACGAAAACACAGTGGAAAAACACACAGAAAGTTAAAGGGGCAATAAAGGATATTCCCATTCAACACACTGTGTGAAGACAATTGTATAAAGTTAGTGAACATATAATACAAGCGATAATACCGATGAAATCCCAGAGCAAGATGTATCTAAATAAAGGGGAGTAAAATCTGTTGAATATCCCATTCCATATGCACAAAGTGGATCATTATTATCACAAAGATCAGAGATAATAAAGAAATGATATTTTAAAATTGCAATACCTGATGCAATATGACCTACTGTAAATATCCATCGGGGTCCATTTACTTGGGAAAATAAAATAAAGGTGGAGGATGAAATATTCTATATGCGTGCATCATAATGTGGAGAAGAATCAAAATTTCATGAAAGACATATATATAAAGTAGATGTAGGACACAGAGTGAATGAGGAATGACATGGTAATAATATATATCATATTGACTGATGCCAATGATGAATGTCGATATCATAGTGAATGCTTTCATTGTATTGAGTGTGATAGTGAATATCATTGTCATTGTGGATCTTAGTTCTGTAGTGAAACACAGATTGCACTGGTGCGATCTCCAATAGGTGTGATGTTGTATGACATCGCTCAATTTGGGATTACAGCCGATCTGAGATGTCGAGTTTGCTAGCCTTCAATCCGAATTTTACATCATGTTCGCTGCCAGTTCAGTTGCTAGAATGCTATATCTCTGGTGGCAACAATAAGATGGTGGCAATATCTGAATCAAGCGGTAACTCTTTGACTAACAGCAGTCTTCATCAGCAACGAGGTGCAGTCCGCTAATAATCATTAGATTACAACATTCTTGTTTAACCAAACAGGTGACTTCTATATTCTGAAGATTATCGAGGCTTGGTAGAGGCATGTATTAGTGAATATTCTAAGATTAATATAGCACATGAGAAGATTGAAACTATGGTAATTATATTACTTGGCGACATTATTGATTTGGCATAGAGACCAAAGTTTCTAGATATATTAATGTGTGCTATAATAAAAGTGAGCAGTTTGAGTGCAACCAGCACAAGAATTAGGTATCTCATCGCTGAAAATTAGAAAGAAACAAGCACCATAAGAAGAGGGAGTATTGTTGACCTCTGCAAGTATGGGTGTTGTTGGCTGGCTTGGAGATACAGAGTAGTGAATATATTTATCGACTACTCAGATTAGAGCGTTGGATTTCCATACATGTATCAGTAATTCAACTTCTCTACAGATTGAGCTCTAACAAAATAACAATGACTGTAATAGTCACTCACAAGCTTCTACAAACTACAAAGGTTGAGACTTAAGAGACTTCTATTAATATGTGAGACTATGTTCAAGTGTGTGATCAGATATCAAGGTGAAAAGACCTTGGAGATGATCCTAGAGACATGTTGAGTGAGTGTAGCAAACTTGATTCCACATCTGCACTACTATATTTGAGATTCAATAAAGAATTCTTGGTTGTCTCTGGACCAAATGAGCTTGTTCTAGATATTTTTGATAAAACTCCCAGTGAACTAGTGTCTGCGTCACTGACTTCGGTTCTTCCATAAAAGACCTGAAGTCCATTGGTAGGTTCTAGAGATTGATTGTAAAATCATAAAAAAAGCTTCTAGTTCTGATTGTAAATGGAGAGAGGGAGATAGATTATCCAGTTTGCTTTCAGATGGTTGACATCTTTCAATACTTGGGGACTCAAAAATATGTTCACTACTCAATCAATAACTGTGTATGCGAGTATGGAAGCATTAGAAAAATATTTGAAACTTTCAAATCAGAGGCATGATCTATTTGACAGGCCTCAAACTGCAAGGAATGGATTTAATTCAATAAGGATGGATAAAGGGCCATTTTTGCCACTTGAGATATTTTGTATGAAATGAGTGTCAGATGTTGAAGAATTCTATCTAGGCGGCACAATCCTTCAACTAGCTTTTCCTGCCACCATATAGAGCAGATGGGCATTATGATTGTATTTTAATCCGGAACATTGTGGACTTATGAGTACATATTACAATTTGGCATTTGCTTCAACTTGAAGGTTATTGCAATAAAAAATGGTCTGCTAATATGGATCGATTAGAGTTGCAAACTTGGAATAAACAATATGTCAATATCAAACAAATTAGAAATCTCAATGATCAGCAAATAAGCAGTGTATTTGAATTTATCGTGGGGACATTAGATTGCTCATGCAGATAGCCAGGGGCGTCAAGTTGATGACAAATTCACAGTGGCAGTGATGATTATACTAGAACTACTATTGCTATTAACTCAGCCACAAAGAACTGCTGTTAACGCAGCCATAAAGATGAGTGAAAATTTGATTGTTGTCTCCCATTGGACTTGATATTGACTGAAAACTCTATAAAATGGAGGAAGTGAGAATTTTACATTGTGGGGGGAATAATAACAAATGTTCCAGTCCCCTTTTTTGGCAAATGCTTATATGGAGGTGTTTTCTAATTTGTTGCATATGGACCTTCATTAGAGCACTTGTATCAAGGATGTTGATGTGTAGATAAGTATTTATTATTATTCATGAGTATTACATTTATCTACTCACTGTATTCCCTCACATAATTGTATTTCCATATATAGGAGTTATCTGCCTTGATCTTTTCTTTTATGTTTGGGGATGTTTTTGTAGGAAAAGAAGGTTGGTACTTTATACATGCTACCAAATATTCTGTAGACTCAATCTTATGGCAATAGCTCCAAAGAAGCTCTGATTTGAAATTCATTAGTCATCTAATGATCAGGTTGGATAAAGTGAGGATCTTGAAGCAAATATCTTTGATGGTTGAGATTATGAGCATCCTTCTATATAAAGAGGGAGTCTGTCACTTTATCAGAGCCAACCTTGTATGAGGAGGTCAAAAAAGATATCAGATTTAGAGGGAGTCCAACATTCCATCATAAACAATCTTGGATGGAAAAAGTCAATAGATTAAGAGGGAGAAGTTCGAGGTGAAATTCTTTGTAATGCATTCCTCTCTATGAGAGAGAAGTTTTAGGTGAAAACCCTTGTTCCACCTTCTAGGAGCAGCAATGGTGGATCCACCGTCTGACTTAGTTCATGGTGGATATCATGTGAGTTACTACATGATTCTGTTTGAAAAAATCATGAGAGATGACAATCTTTCATTGATGTTTGTGTATGGTTGCTATCGTAAGGTAACGATCTTAACAATGGTTTGAAGTGTTATCGTGATGGACTGCATTAAGTTGCTGTCCTCGAGATCATGATAATGAATGTGTCATGATGGACTTCATTAAGTTGCTGTCTCAGAATGAGCTGGAGATCATGATTGTTATTTGATAGACTACATTCATTTGCTGTCCTAGAATGATCTGGGGATCAGATAACACATATTCTTCGAGGATATAACGTATTCTTTTGGTAGGCATTACGAACTTGATGCTAGTGCACATACCATAAGAATACGAGATTGGTAAATTATCATATGAGTATGATAAATAACGACCATATCACATGGTTGATATTCCTTGTTGAATCACACTTTTTATGAAATCGCAAGATAACATCTAATTTTGGTGGGTATGATTTGATATCCTTAAATGTGTCATTTCCAAGAATATCATACTGAGATGATATCTCTCTATATGCTTTTCTATAACAGTCCTCCCTAACTAAGAGGGAGTGTTAATGTTGTAACTTTAGCCGGATTGAATTGATCTAAAGATGACCCTTATATGGTTATTGGTTAAACATTATTGCAATTGGTTAATCATCAATTAGACAAACTCATTCACACACACACACACACACACACACACATATATAAAATTATATATTATATATAATATCTAAATTATATATTATATATAGATATGGTTATATGTATTGTTGTTAATATATTGTCTAATGACGATTAACTTATAATTTACCATAGAGACACGTCTCTTCATGAGACATGTCATCTCTACTCTTATTTATATGTAGAGATGTGTCTTCACTCATATATCATTTAAATCTGGATTTGGAACACAATGAAATAATGAGTGTTAGTACATTTGCAGAAAACGATCTTTGAAAACTAACATGATCTATCCAATCCTTTTTGTCTTCCAAATCCTTTTTGTCTTTTACCTACTTGTAGTCTACCAAATCCCTTAGTTTTTTTGATTTATTCTTTCTTTCTTCAGTGTTTTTCAGTAATGTAGAATCCACTTTGTCTTGTGTGAGTTCCATTTCAAGTTTTCAATTGAGTTAGAAAACACAAATTCTCACATGTGTCTTCAATATAATATAATATAAAACCTTTAGCAGGCTTTTTATCAACATTTTTCTTATAATGACACAACCATCATTTTTGAACATAAATTCATAACCTTTCGTACATGTTTGACTAACACTTAATAAAGTATGTTTCAAACCTTCAACATAGTAAACAACATCAGTTTTATGCTTAATAAAATATGTTTTAAACCTTCAATATAATAAACATCACCAGTTTATGCTTACCATCAATTGAAATGGTTTTAATGCCTTTGATTTGTGTACTGCTTTTTCCTGCAAATTTGATTACTCCATCACACTCTTCCAATTTAATAAATCTTTTTTTGTCCTTTGTCATATGATTTGAACATTCAGAATCTACAATCCATGCATTTGCAACAACCTTAGCATGTAATGTAGTCTCCTCTGTCTTTACCTTGTTTTTTTGTGAAATAGTTAGAAGAGAAGATTCTATTGATGTTTTGGTAGCTTTAGTAGGATAAACTATGAGATCAAAGAAAAATTAATTAAAATGATATATTTAAGTTTTCAATTATAATAATCATATTGTTGAATAGACATGTCCCATGAAGGGACATGTCTCTTCTCTTGGTTTATTCCTCATAAAAATACAAGGACGCTATCATTTGGAAAACACATACCAGACATTATGGCAGTGCCATTACAGATACAACAATCCTAGTGATTTCAACATGGATCAGAGCAGGCGGAACCCAAGACTGTTAATATTAAGACGTCTACAATAAAACTCTGAAATCAACATGGTAGATGAGCGACTATATGTGCAAATAAGGTTTTCTAATGACATAAGATAAAGATGTTAATACAAACATATCTTGGAGGTTTGTATCTTCAACGTTTTTTCAGGACCGTTGACAAAAATGCATAATAAAGTTGATAACGATGAAATACTTTTAGATATGCGGAAGACTGTGGATTGCTCTATCCACAAATTCAATGATTTGCAAACACAAATAAAATGTTGGATATGTTATATGCATATGTTGTGTTGAATGTTTACAGTCGTAAATCATAGAATTTTGCTGGTTCTCACAGAAAGAGAAAAGGAGAAAACTAGTCTATTCTTTAATCTCCCTGTGGAGAGGAAACAAATGATTGTTTGATAGGATCGATGTCAGTTTGGATTCCATTTCGTGTTTTGGTCAAATGTGATATGCTTTCGGTTTGTTTTTTCCAGGAGTAGAGCAAGGTGACAGAGAGGTGCTTGGTCCAGTCATCAATATTTTTTAATAAAATATTTGTAATCCTTGATATCGACAACAACTTACGTGGCAATAAGACCGCCATACAATGAATTAGTAATGCATGTCACCTACAGTTTGATATATGTCAAGGAAACAATTTGCATTGGAGATCAAAACTGTTGATTTGTGCCAAGCATAAGCGAAGCACTTGAAAATCTGCAATTTGGCTCGAAATATAAATTCAGTGGTGTCTCGATGAATGTGATGTGGCTCAGGAGACTATATATGTTGAATGAGTTTGACAAGAAAAAATCTTAGTTAGAACACCATGTTGATCATGGAGGGTGCAATGAAATCAGGGTGTATCGATTCAAAAGCATCACATGAGCTTTGATTTGCGGGTTACTACAGATATAGTTGTGTATGATGTTTTTTGTTCTGAAGTGTTAAACCCCATGTTATGGGTGTCAGGTAAAACTTTCCACCTTTGAACTCAACATGTGAGTTTAATAAAATTAAAATAAATAAAATCAACATGGTATTCATGCATGAACGTCTTAGGAGGACATCTTAGATGGGGACAGTAATGTGACTATTATAAGGAGAGCGGAGGGCATTGACAATTCCGATAGAGTGAGTTGTTTGTTTTATTTAAATTTTTGCAAAGACTCTATGGGTCAAGTCTATTCTCGGGTTGTTGATAGGAATGAGAACCCAAGATATTTACGTGGACATTGGTGGAGTTGTTGATCAATCTAATAAAGGTATGATATATTATTTCAATATTATCTAAATAATATTGTGACCACATTTATTCATGCTTATGATTATTTATTAATTCATATATATATATATATATATATATATATATGTACATTTATAGAAAATAGTTAAGAGGCTAATGTAAATGGTTATCAAAATCTGATATTATAGAATATTTCACAAGGGAAATAGTGTGTTAGTATGAGAGGAGATTGATAATCTTTGACTAACTCGACCATATAATGTCTTTTATTGAAATTATTAATGTAATAAATAATTGTTTTGGGCTACAATAGAGTTTAATGGATTGAAAGATTAAATATTGATGTGTAGACAAGTATTTATTTGTATTTCTATAAGAGCTATTTGCCTTGATCTTTTTCTTCAAGAATGTTATTGTAGGAAAAGGGCAATTAATATTACATTTAGAGGGCGTTTGACACTCCAACAGAAACATCATTGGATGAGGAGCTCAGAAGATTGATGTTTAGAGGGAGTGTGACACATCCATCTGAAAGAGAAGATAGAAGATGTGATCAGTCAAGCTTTGGTGATCTCGGTCTTATTGATTCAAAGGGAGTAAACCATGTTGAGATGGACTCTCTAGTGATCATAAATTATTGCAGTCAAGAGGACCATGATTCATACATTGTGACCATGTTACTTTAATGGGCCTACCCCCTATGTACATCGTCCAAATGATCATCATTTGTATTTGGAGAAGTTGTAAGGTGATGATCTTACAATAACTTGTATTATGAGATCAAACAAATTGAGTATATGGTGAATGTCTTGCATCTCAACATTCTGGGAGGTCAATACTCTTGATATTAGATGTGATATCAAACCCTATTTTGAGTACTTGGTGAATATCATCAATATTTTGGGAGGCCAATACTCTTGATATCAGATGTGATATCAAACCTTATTTTGAGTACTTGGTGAATATCATTGATATTTTGGGAGGCCAATACTCTTGATATATTAGATGCGATATTAAATATTGTTGAGTAATTAGTGAATATTGTGTATTCTAGGAGACCAATACTCTTGACATCAGATGTGATATCAAAACCTTTTGAGTACTTGGTGAATATCGAATGTCTATATTCTGGGAGACCAAGACTTGTGATATCAAATGTAATATCAAAATGGTGGATATCTTGTGATCAAAGATATCATAAAATTTGTCATACCTAATATTACCAATGGTGTAGTACATGTTGTGTCTATCCTCCCTAGCTAAGAGGGAGTGTTGATGTTTTGGTAGCTTTAGTAGGATAAACCTGTGAGATCAAAGAGAAATTAATTAAAATAATAATAATCATATATATATATAAGTTTTCAATTATAATAATCATATTGTTGAATAGATATGTCCTACGAAAGGACATGTCTCTTCTCTTGGTTTATTCCTCATATAAATACAAGGATGCTGTCATTTGGAAAACACATACTAGACATTATGGCAGTGCCATTACAAATACAACAATCCTAGTGATTTCAACAGATTCCTCAATAGATTCATCACGATCTTCAACTTCAAATGAGTGTGCTTCCATGAAACATAAACACTTGTTACGTCATGAAATCACCTTTCTTTTGATTTCGTTTTCTATCATCATCGTCCAACTCACTATATAATAGCAGTCATTAACAAAATTCCCTATTCTTCACAATTAAAGTATGTAAAAGGTAACTTACCTTTGTATTTATCAGTGCCTCATTTGAATCTTATTGAAAGAAATGCTTTAGCTTCCTCCAACATTTTGCATGTCTCTAGTTCAGCTTCTTCAACTGTTTTAAATGCATTCTCTCTCTTTTCCCTTTCAACTTCTGTAATCTCAAATGCAAACATAAATGATTATGATCTAATAAAAATACATCTAAAAAATTGTAAAAAACAAAGTTTTAATTCTGATCTAATAATACATTGTGTTTTCTGTTAAACTCCAAGAATGAAGAGGGATTGAACCCTCTCTAATCCTTATTGTTTCTCTAAGATAATTGGGGTCTATTTGTCGAGGCTGCTGGTTCTCCTTAATGAATCCTGATTATTCTTATGCTGGATGATTCTTATTCCTTGATGGTGCAACGACTAATGCTTGATGATGCTTGGTATTCTCCTCATGACTGTTATGTAAATAAGTACTAATTGTCTCAATTACTTTGCTCTATAGGAAGTGTTTTTAGATTATGCTTTTTTTGTCCTCCTTTATAACGTAAGGTTCACCCTTTATATCATTTATCTTGTATGCTCATCCCTTGGGATCGTAAGACATATCGTGTCTTTCAAGACCGTGGCGTTTCCATTTTTTGATGTTTACTAAGACCGATTACCATATCACTTGTAACTTATGTTTAATTAACATGAATTCTCACAATCGATGTTTATGGGCAATCTTGTCTTATATTTCGTCCGGATTGCTAGATGGTTGATACACCTAGTTGTCATGGATGATTATGTTCATCGACGTCATTGAAGATTTTCTGCATGTTTCATATTATTACTGGTTATATTCATCTATTGCACTGATAATTATATTCATTATTGCTGATTTGTGTAATGCTTTTGTCCCTTTACTTGTACTGATACACCTTCATCACTTGAGGACTATTCATTGATTTTGATCAAGGTTCACCATGCACTTCGAAATTTTCCCTCAAAACTTGACCGCCTTTGCGCTTTAACCTTAATGACTTCGAACCCCCAATGACTTGTCTATGCTTGCAATCTCAAAGACCTGGAGGCTTGACCACTAGTCAATCCTTTGTAGCTTAGAATTGACACTCAATGGCCAAAACGCTACAACTAACCAATGAAAAGAAGGGGTCCTGATTTGCAATGGGGCGATGGTGTGTAAAGGTCACGATAGGTTGATCGTCCATGGCCTATTTGGGATGCCTGGCAAACAGCAAATGCTTTTCTAGTCTACACGACATTACTGTAAGGAAAAATTAAGGAAGACTCCATGTGAACTAGTGGCTAATTCATTGGGGCAGAAAGAATTCAGCTCAGGTATTCCTATGGGCAGGAGTGACATACATACTTACTGTCATTCTTCTGCCCAAAACCAACTGAAGCTTGGATGGTCTAGCTATAACAGAAACTGTTGTTGCAAGGGCTAGAAGAAGCAAAAACAAAATCCCCTCTTAACTTAGTTAAAATCACTTTTCTTAGAAATGCTAGAGGATTTGTTGTTTAATCTAAATGATCTCTAAAAAATCCAACCATTCTTTTGCAAGGAAATGAGCAGGGTTATCATGTACCCTCATATGGTTCCATGGAATCAATTATAGATCATATTTTTTAACTCTTGGTCAACCAAGTCTAGAATGCCAATTGAACTTATTAGGGCTAACTATATATCAACAAATAAAAATGAATCCTTTCTTCTCATTGGTTCCATAACATGACAAGTCAATTGTGACAGTCTAGTCTGCTTCTAAGAGGATGAGTAGGAAACAACCCCTCCAAACTCACATACATCTTCCACCACTCAAAAAAATCATAACAAACTGCGGTACACATATCTTGCTGCTTATGCAAATGATAATAATAAGGACAAGGAGTGAAACTTCCATCTTAATTATGTTAGGGATAAACTGTCTAACAAGTTATTTTGCATGCTGATGGAATTGAATACTTGACATATACACATTGCATTGCAAGGGGTCAGATGGAATCAACATCCTTTAGGGTCCGTTTGGTTCTTGGAAGATGACAGGAATTGGCTTTTCCAAAATCCGGATTTGAAAATATTTGCGTTTGTTTCAGAATTGGCAAAATGGAATTAGCATACCGGCCTTCTAATATTGCCTCAAAACCAGGTTTTTCAACTTCCTACTAGCAAGCAGGAATTGAAAATCAAACCCTGGTTATGTTTTTTAAGGAGTGTAAAAACAATAGATTGGACTAGTTTTTGAAATTTGCCTTCAACTCCAAGCCTACGCATAAAAATGTGTCTTCACACGCATCTTCCGAGTGAAACAAACGATTCAAGTAAAATCCCAAAAATCGGAATGAAGATTTGCAAAACCTTGATTTGGCTAAACCAAGGTTTGTAGAAATCCCGATTTTGACCGATTTTTTAAATTCCACGAACCAAACAGACCCTCGGGAATTGCATGGGGAAATCCACACATGAAGCTTCTGCACACAGATCACTTGAACAACAGATTATGGTCTTTTTGGTCTCTTAATGCTAGGGCAAATATCCAAGCTTTTCTTTTTGTTGGCTACACAAGGGAAGATTATAATAGCTGATAATCTCCACAATCTGTTTCAATTATCAGCTACAGTAGATTAATTATTCAAAACTCTCTGTTTCCAAGGAGTTCTGACAAACAAAGTATTGCCTCATTTCAACAAAAAAAATCATAACCTATTTAGTGGCATATTGACAATCTAATGCTAATGCCTTTAACAGCCTGGCAAGACAATTTTGATCTTCTGAAGTATTGTCATAGTATGACACCAAGCTTTGTTACAGATACATTTGGATTGCACGATAACTTGAGATTTTTCAATTATCAGAGATGGACTGCAAGAGGTTTGCTAGCATATCCAAATGCAATTCAAGCTGACAATTTTGACCCACCGTGGAAATGCTGTTCTGATTGGTCAAGCCTTTAATCATGGAACACGTAGATGCTTGTAGGGCCTGAAGAATGCCTTCTCATTGTAGACCTCTGAAGATCAGTATTACAGTGATTGTCAGATGGGAACATTCTATTGCTTTGCACAAGCTGAATTCTGACAGGGCCATTCGCAATCACTAAGGATAGGTCATTATTCACTGCAGTAAGTTAATAGTATAAATATGCTGAGATGTGGTTTTCATACAAAGCTGTGCTTACGGGTGGCCTGTCAACACAAAATCACTTAAGTTCATATTGGAAAGAACTCTCAAACTAGTGATCATCATCATCATCCAGACTCCAGAGAGTGGCAGTAAAGATCAAAGTATGTAGTCATGAAGTTTTCAACATCATTGTTGTCTTAGATCCATCAATTCCAGCACTCTTTTTAGAAGAAAAACTTCACTTATTCAACTGTGATGAAAGGAGGAGAAAAAAACAGTTGTTGATCTGCTTGCCTCTCTGGCAGCAGGACCTGGGAAAAAAATGATTTATAACAAAATATGCCCTGATAGGTCTGGACCATATTCAAATGGAGCTACAACCTCATCATGCATCAAAGGCATTCAATGGCTTTCATGTGTGATTTTGCAGTACAGTTCAAGTTGTCAGGTGTGAGATGTTAGACTCTGACAGGTCTAACATCAGGTTGCTTAATCAAACTTTTTAGCCTAGCATTCACTTATTGGTGGCAGTGTTCCTTTGGGCTACTTATTTTTGGAAAAAAGGGAGTATGACTAACTTCTTTTGAATGTGTTTGGAAAAGCTTTAATTTCATTACATCTAGCGGACTTTTAAATTTATATAAATTTAGAAAATTCAAAGATGTGAAAAATTGTGTCTGTTTGGAAACTCTTTTATTTCATTACATTAATTTAGCAGCCATTGACATTTATCCTTTATATTAAATTGTCTTATCCTTTATATTAAATTGTCAATATTTTAAGATGTGTTCAAACTCAACTTATTTCAGGATAATCTGGAAGAAGAAGCAGAGGTCCTGCTTGATCCTAACACACTCAGTGAAGATGGAACGGTTGCATTAAATACATATTCTGTCAGTGAAAATGCTAAATTCTTGGCAGTTGGTTTAAGCTCTAGTGGTAGTGACTGGGTAAACATCAAGGTTATTCGGATAGCTGATAAGTCTACAGAACCTGATTCACTTTCATGGGTATGTTTAACATGTTTCTGTTGAGCATACTATAAGTTGTTCTCATGATCAGCAGAATGGTGAAAACCAGCAAGAAACGGATTTATAAAAGGATCGGAGTAGAAAGGAAATGTCAAGCTTATGCACATGATTTTTATGACAAGGATATCATTTTTAATATTAGATAGACTTATGCTCTTGTAATCTATTAATTTTTGATTGTCTGCTAAAGAAGAGTTTTTGTGTTGTCATGCTGTATCATTAATTGTTTTAGGCCCTTCACTTCCTGCCTTATGCTCTTATACGATTGAAGTTTTCTGCTACATATTATATGCACTTTGTTTCTTTGGAGATGTATGCATCATTAAAAACATTCCATATTTCAAAGTCCAAAGTCCAGATGTTATCATTCAAATTGACAAACAGCTTTGGATAATTTCTGAACAATCTTTTATATGAGAAACAGAATTATATGATGCCTGGGTTCTTCATTCTATTTTACCGGCTGGATTCTACAGGTCTCATACTCCTGATTGGATTAGAGTTTTTTAATGGTATTATAAAATTGTTCTAGACTGTATTTCTTGTTTTCTATTTGTTTTTCTACTGAAGTTTCATAATCATATTCATTGTTTACCAGGTGAAATTTTCATCAATAACTTGGAGCCATGACAGTAAAGGTTTTTTTTACAGCCGTTATCCAGCTCCTAAGTGTGTAATTTTTTTCTGGTTATGGCTCCAGGTTTTTTGTTAAACTTCTTTATTTCAATTTTGGTTAGTGCAGTTGGCTTTTTTATTTTTAAACAATCTCATGCTCCAGCAGAGAACGAGAAGAGCTAGATGCAGGAACAGAAACTAATATCAACCTTAATCATCAATTGTTTTACCATTTCCTGGGTACGGAACAATCTGAAGATATCTTATGTTGGAAAGATCCTGAAAATCCTGAGTGGACAGTTGGTGCTGATATAACTGAAGATGGAAAGGTTTTAAATGGCTCATTCTTAGCCTTTTGTTTTTAATGAAATAGTTGTAGGCTTGTAGCAAATGTTATTTTTAATGGAATAAATGTTATCTGCAAAAAATTTGTTTCATCAATAAGATTACAATTCAGCTTATTTTTGGCCATTCTACCTTCTGTTGCTCTACTATGGGGTGTTAACGATCTGATTCCTGTTGCCTATGTTTTTGACAGTATATCCTTTTATATATTACAGAAGGGTGTGATCCTGTGAATAGGCTCTATTATTGTAATCTTGAAACCCTTCCTCAAGGTATTGAGGGCTTCAAAGGCAAGGAGGAGATGCTTCCTTTCCAGAAACTCATTGATAATTTTGAAGCAGAATATATCCTTGTTGCGAATGATGATAGAGAGTTCACATTCCGGACAAATAAAAATGCTCCAAGATATAAATTAGTCCGAGTGGATTTGAGGTACCCAGAATCTTGGAGTGATGTAGTTCCAGAGTCAGACAAGGATGTACTTGAATCAGCTGTGTGTGTCAATGGCAATAAAATTCTAGTAAGTTACTTAAGTGATGTTAAGTATGTTCTCCAAGTACGAGACTTGCAATCTGGCAAGTTGCTTCATAATTTGCCAATTGATATTGGGTCAGTCAGTGGAGTTTTTGGAAGGCGTAAATATGATGAGATATTTATTGGTTTTACAAGCTTTCTCACACCTGGTATTATTTATCAATGCAACCTAAATGCTGAAAAACCAAATCTCGTAGTATTCAGAGAGACCATTATTCCAGGCTTTGATCGTAACAATTTTGAGACAAAACAGGTATGCTGATGTCTTTTAACAGCCTTTGCTATTATGATTCTTTGCTTGAATATTTTCTTTGGAAATTTAAAAAATTGTTCTTTACAATTTCAAATACAACATGAACACCATTATAAAACTTTAAAACTGATTAGAAATATATAAAATACCGCTAGTATCCAGGCATTTTGTAGGTCATGTGCAAGTAATGAAAAAATTACAAGCTTGTGGTTTTTATGTCAAAGTTAAGTGGCTCACTGCAGAGATAAATTATTAATGTGTATTTCTGCCAGTCCGTTAACGTATTTAGATTGTTTAGTTCAAAATAAAGTAAATTTTTGCAGAGACAAATAAGAAAGGTGTAGTTACTATTTTATCTTAAGCATTAGTTTATTTGGATTTTTCATATTTATTTTTGATTGAAATGATGCTAGTTTTTTGTACTTACGTGGAAACCCTAGTTAAGGGTTATACAATACATTGCATACTCTGTCCCTTGAATTAATTTTTTTATGCAAATATGATTTGTTCCTAATGAACTTTCAACTTTTATTTATATATTAGGTTTTCTTTCCTAGCAAGGATGGAACTCAAATACCAATGTTCATTGTATGCAAGAAAAACATCAGCCTTGACAGTTCACACCTGACAATGTTATATGGCTATGGAGGCTTTAACATTAATATCACACCATCCTTTAGTGTTCGTCGTATCATCAGTTTAAAGCACTTAGGAGCAGTATCTGCTGTTGCAAACATTCGTGGGGGTGGGGAATATGGAGAAGAATGGCATAAAGCAGGTTCACTTGCAAATAAACAAAACTGTTTTGATGACTTTATATGTGCTGCTGACTTCCTTATATCAGAGGGTTACACACAGCCTAAAAAGTTGTGTATTGAAGGGGGCAGTAATGGTGGGTTGCTTGTTGCAGCTTGCATAAATCAGGTATTTAATTGATGATATTGATAAGATAATGACCAATGGAAGTCATGTAAAGCGAATTTACTGTTGAATTCAAAAGCTTCTGGGTTAATATATTGCATTTCTAATTCTGATGATGGATCATGACGTGCCATCAAAATTTGATGCAAAAATTTAGAACTCCTGTACAGTTATAATCCTGAAGCTTTTGATATCACTATTATGGACTGAGGAAATATTACATCTTTAATCAGTTTAATTTTGCTTTTGCTAGTTCTGCTGCCCCTGCTAATTGTAACTCTAATTGTAACTCTAATTGAAAGTTTTGTTTCAAAGCAGATTATTTCTCATTCATATGTGTTGGAAACAAAGAATGAAATTGACTGTTCTTGACCTGTGTTGTCTGAAAACAGAGGCCTGACCTTTTTGGTTGTGCACTGGCTCATGTGGGGGTCATGGACATGCTTCGTTTCCATAAATTTACTATCGGTATATTGAATCAGTTTATTGAGAAACATTTCACAATTTAGCATAAATACATTTTACATCAAGATATAAGTTATAGCATTAATGCATTGCAATCTTATATTGTTCTTTTTAATTAACATGTGTACTTATTAAAATTGGCATTTACAAGATGATTTAAAATCAACTTTATTCTTAAATTTCCAGGGCATGCATGGACGACAGATTATGGATGTTCAGATAAGGAAGCGGAATTTCATTGGCTGATTAAGTAAGAGCACAGAGCAAGCATCCAGATTTTTGGGTACAATTTTAAAGATATTCTGACATAATAAACTAAAAACTGCAATCTGTAACTAACATTTTATTGTAGATATTCGCCCTTGCATAATGTGAAAAGGCCGTGGGAAGACCCTAGAGGGCAAGGTGTTCAGTATCCTGCTACAATGTTATTGACAGCTGATCATGACGATCGAGTTGTGCCTCACCATTCTCTAAAGCTTTTAGCGGTAAGATCTTTGTAGGAGCAATTTATCATGAAGTCCAATTCCTTGTCTCTTTAAAGATTTTATTCTAATTTAACATGCAGTTATTGTAGGGATTCTTCGTTTTCCTTGCACTCTAAAAGGTTATATCATAGATTATTATTGTGAAATATTTACAAGGATAGAATAGAAGGGAAAGGAGAGGAGGAAGACTGAGGGACATGGAGGGAAGAGCAGAGGGCGATAATGTGAGTGAGGGGACTAGAGGGGAGAGGTAGAATTGGAGTGTGGACGGAGAAGGGAAGACAAAGAAGAGGAGAGGAGGAAAGGGAGTAAGAAGATACCAGAGAAAACGGGGAGGATGGAGATTGGAAGACCAGCGATAATTGGCCTTACTTGGTTCATAGCTCTAATATAGCATTTGTCAATGATAATATAATTTTATTCAATTTAATATTGATGTCAAATATCACTAAATCAGATATGAAAATAAAAAAATCAATCATTGTTAAAACTTTAAAAAATTAATACTAATTTTGTAATCAAATATCAAAATTTGAAACCAATCATTATTAAAAGAAAAAATAAAACTAATTTTTTTAATTTTTTAATTTTGTATTTGATTGATCAGTAAATGGCCTTTGGCCTCAAACAATTTGTAAGAACAATGCGAATTTACAAGTAAAATCTTTTTGCATTCCACCTAGTGAATGTTACAGTTCTTTCTTGAAACTTGCATAAAACTTCCTTCTTGCAAACATGGAGTCAAAAGTAACGCTATATAATATCATTATTGAGAATAATTAAATGATATCGATCAAGAAGACATTTATAATAAAAATCAAAGCCAAATTTTTTGAATTAACCATACTAATAGTCTTAGATTGTTGGAAACTACAATTAGAGCAATTGTTATGTTTTCATTGACGTCAAACCTAGTGGTAAGACATAATGTAAAACCTATTGGAGAGACATTTACTAACAGTGTAAAATGCCATATCATTTGACTGATGAAGAGGATTTGAAAAGAAGAGATAGCAAGGTAAACTAGTGAGTGATGTTGAGTGTTGAGAAAGTTAAGTATCATGGAATTACAATGGGCACTGGATAAGTTAGTTCTTGACAAGATAATTTGTTGTTCAATCAATACATGAAGTAAACAAGACAATTCGATGAAGCTTAGAGTTGAAACAAGTGAAAAGGATAGGCTTGATCGAGTATCAGTATTGGTCGGTCAATGAAGGAGCTGAAGCAGAAGATTAAGGAACTTAAGTAGAAACCAAACAAAACAGTTCAAGCTAAATGCTAGTTATTGCCGAGCAAATGTATGAAGAAGTGTTGGTAGCAACCGAGCTTAGTAATGACTGAGTGAGCCTATTGATGACGAGCAAGATGATATAGTGTGCCAAGCTACATAGTGATGACCGAGCAGATTAACAGAATGATTGCCGAGTGACAACAAAAGTTACAATTTGAGAAAGATTTGAATTTGAGGCCGACATAGTTGGAATTTTGAATTAGTCAAAGCGCGTGGAAGATAAGTATTGATGAACTGAGGAGAGTTTGTTTAGTGATCGAAGGCAAGGATTTGATCATAAGTTGCTAGAAGGAGAACATAAAGATGGAGAGATTTGATGAATTTGACCTAACCCTAAGATCATTGGTGATGTGTAAGCAACAAAAGATCGAAATTACCTATTTAAGGAGGCATAAAAGATGTTTTCTAAGGTTGGTTCATTGTTGATTGGTGATCTTAAGGAGAAGCTGTGAAGTTGAGAACAATAGAGGTGAAGTGAGAAGAGTGATTGCTTGAGGAGATGCCAAACAGATGAGTGACGGAGATGTCAATGTAGGCCAGTTAATGAATTAGCAAATGAACATATGGAGATCTGAATTTGCAAAGTGAGTTGTACTTTATAGATCAAAGCTACTGTTACATTCTAACCATTGCATTAGTCAAAACCTTTTAATCAAGGTTGACCTAACAATCATTTTGTAAATCCTTTAATCAAGGTGCAATTCTAATAGAATGATCCAAAGTGCTCTAACAAGGCCACTCTTAATAGAGTGATTAAATCCTTTAACAGAGTCCCATTTAATAATGTGTTGTATAACCTTTAACAGGGTTGGCTCTTAACCGAGCTCACTTCAGAAGAGTGAAAAATTGGTAGCATGTTACTTGGTGTTTTTTTCCCAAATTGGGTTTCCACATTATATGCTTGTGTGAAAGTGTTATTTTTCATGTGTGGATGTTATTGATATGCATGCTATATTTTACAGTAGTTTATTTACTAGTAGTCGGGACATAGAGAAATAGAGAGTTAAGAAATTGCATGAAAAGTTGATTTGCTGATGATATGCTATATAGACCGAGTAGGTATTTAAGATTGATTAAGTTGTTTGAAGTTAGTAAAAGCTAAATTGGTACATCTGGACCTGAGGATACTGATTTACCCCCCGACCCCCTCAGTTATTCTAAATCATTATAACTAGACTACTCAATAGAATCAAGGGATCAAAACAAATTTAGATAAATTGAAAGCCATTGATATTAATGTAAGTACCCTCAGCTGGTTATAACTTCAATAAACACCAATTATTTTTTAACTGAACAGTAGTTTGACATTTTGTCAAAGAGTTTGCAAAAAAAACTTTGATATCACTGTTAAAGCCCAACTGACTCACATCAACAACCCACCTTGAAGTATTGTGAATCCATGTAATTGGCAGCTTCTTATGTTTCCCTTTTATGCTAAACTTAGTAATATTGAACTGTGGAAAGCATACATCTTATAACATGATAAGTTGCTACTGATATATGTTCACCTTAGCAATGCATTTGCAATAATGGAGCTTACACAAAACTGATAAGTTCAATGTCATGAATCTTATTGCATTAAATGATTGCAAACTGTTGCTCTAATGCAATTGAGAATTACAATATTTAAGGAAAGGAAACCTGGTAATTATGCAGCAGATTTGCTTGAAGGAGAAGGCTCCCAATTTGCATCACAACTCTCAGAAATCCACCACTTCCTTCAATTAATCTCAGGAATAATCCTCTCCTTAAATCAGACAATTGGTACAGAACAAATCCCTCCTTTAGACACAATTAAAACAATAAGGAGTGATGGCAGATTGCTATACAACAACAGCAATTCGCAATACAATCTTTAGAACCACTCTCAGCTTCAGACTCTTATACTTCAGCAAGGGCACGGAAATTAGAACTCAGAAAAAGCCATAAAGGCAACAAAAACATATATATATTCAAGCATGCTTTACTCAACAAATGGGCTTGTATTTATAACCTTCAAATTCCCTTTTGTTGCCAAAATGTAACTTCACTCAAGAAGTTTCACCACACAACATTAATTAGAAGCTTCCTTTAGATTCTCTCACTTGACTTGGCTTTAACTAATTAATAAATGACACTTTCCAATGATAATTCAACTCTCAACTTAAGTGAAATTATGAAGTTAAATTACAACTTTATAATAAGCCATTTAATAATGAATAATAATTTGGCCACTAAAAATATAGTAACTCCCAAAATACTTATCATTTAAATATGCTGTTTGAAATAGGAGTCATACCTATTATTTCTTCATGTGACCAAATATACTTTCCAAAAATAGAAAGGGTCCATCTCGATCAACACTAACTTCAGTAAGTGCACAAAACTAAGCCCAAACAAAGTTTGATCTGAGCCCAACGAAGACCAACCTATAGCTTACTGAAATGTGGAGAAGATAAGACCCTCTCAAGCCAAGCCATTGCCATAGAAGACCCTGCCTACGAGGATCACAATAATAGGCTAATCCTTGAGACTCCAATGCTGGGAAAAATGGGGACATTACAATCCTCTCTCCTCGAGATTGCTTGTCCTCAAGCAATTTGGCAATACAGTGAACTCTAACCTTCACCTGGATCCCAAATGAAGAAGTGCGTGACATCTCTGTAGATACTAAACCAACTGTAAACTAGCACATCAGGACCAACCACGTGTCTTATAGCCTCACACCCAAAACTTGTGCAAATGATGTAGAAGTCAAAATGTCACCATAAGACAACTCCATAGAAGATCTATGCATCCTCTTCTTCCCTGTATCCACCCACATAATATATATTGGATGGAAATCCTAATCATCACCAATAATTGCTGGAAAGATGTAGCTACAGGCAAACCATATGCACTCATGCCAACTATATCAACAATAGGTGTAGCCACATCAAAATACGTGGACACAGGAACAATACTAATTGCCGCAACATAAAACTAAATCGAATATGCTATTGATGAAGGCTCATAATCATCAACATTTGCACCATCATCGGAACACACATCAACAACTGCATGCATATCACTAAATTCCTCCATAGATGGCACAATCGACACAGAAGTAGTTGCCAATGCCGATATGACTGTATCATCGCATGCTCCTACTTCCACTATCATTGCATCACCATCAAATGCATAATCCTAGGTACTCATGCCAACAATTGCATCATCCAACTGTTTTACAATACCCTGTGTCTTAGATTCTCCATCCCTAGGCAGAGAAGTACGTCCTCTGTGAGCATAATATCTACCTGGAATGAATCTCATGTTAGCATCCATGACGCTAAAAACTGAATCACAAAATAAATCAGACAATTTTTGAAGTAAGCACTGATCAAAATAATAATTGAGCCCAATTCCTACAGGCTGGCAGGAAACCGCTCTGATACCACTGTAATAACCCCAACCGGTTATAACTTTGTCAAACACCAAATTCTTTATAATTCAGTTGTTTAACATTTTGTCAAACACTTTGTAAGCAAGCTCTAATACCACTGTAAAAACCTTCAGCTGGTTATAATGCCAATAAACACCAATTATTTTTTAACTGAACAGTTGTTTGACATTTTGTCAAAGAGTTTGCAAACAAACTTTGATAGCATTGTTAAAGCCCAACTGACTCACATCAACAACCCACCTTGAAGTATTGCGAATGCTTGTAATTTGTAGCTTCTTAAGTTTCCGTTTTATGCTAAACTTAGTAATATTGAACTGTGAAAAGCATACATCTTATAACATGATAACTTGCTGCTGATATATGTTCACCTTAGCAATGCATTTGCAATAATGGAGCTTACACAAAACTGATAAATTCAATGTCATGAATCTTATTGCATTAAATGATTGCAAACTTTTACTCTAATGCAATTGAGAATTACAATATTTAAGGAAAGGAAACCTGGTAATTATACAGCAGATTTTCTTGAAGGAGAAGGCTCCCAATTTGTATCACGGCTTTCAAAAATTCACCACTGCCTTCAATTAATTTCAGGAATAATCCTCTCAAATCAAACAATTACCACAGAACAAATCCCTCCTTTAGACACAGTTAAAACAGTAAGGAGTGATGGCAGATTGCTATATAGCAGCAGCAATTCACAATACAATATTTAGAACCACTTTCAGCTTTAGACCCTTATACTTCAACAAGGGCACAAAAATCAGAACTCAAAAAAAGCCACGAAGGCAACAAAAGCGTATAAATACCCAAGCATGCCTTTCTCAACAAATGGGCTTGTATTTATAACCTCCAAATTTCCTTTTGGTACCAAAATATAACTTCACTCAACAAGCTTCACCACACAACATTAATTAGAAGCTTCCTTTAGATTCTCTCACTTGACTTGGCTTAACTAATTAATAAATGACAGTTTCCAATGATAACTCAACTCTCAATTTAAGTGAAATTATAAAGTTAAATTATAACTTTATTATAAGCCATTTAATAATTAATAATAATTTGACCACTAAAAATATAATAACTCCCAAAATCCTCATCATTTAAATATTTCGTCTGAAATAAGAGTCATACCTATTATTTCTCTGTGTGACCAAATGCATTTTCCAAAAATAGAAAAGGTCCATCTCGGTCAACACCAACTTATCACAAATAGGAAGTACACAAATTGAAGCCCAAACAAAGTATGCTCTAAGCCAAATGAAGACCAACCTGTAGCTTATTGAAATTTGGAGAAGATAAGACCATCCCAAGCCAAGCCATTGCCACAAAAGACCCTCTATTCACAATAATTAGCCTACGAGTATCACAATAATAGGATAATCCTTGAAACTCCAATGCTGGAAAAATGGGGACATTACAATTAAGCCTATTCAAATGCTCATTATTTAATATCATTCAACATTAATCTACCAATTTTAACAAGTGTTTTAGGGGTTTATCATTACTAAACCATCTGGGGATTCGAAAATAGAATGATTTACTAAGCCATCTTTACTTATAACTTTATATGATAGTCTAATTAAAACAAGCTTGAGTTTTCTTATAGTTCCATTTTATTGCCCTAAGTTATGTCGCTAGTATTGCATTTATCAGCCCCCTTATTAGCCAATTCATCCTCTCTTTTATTACCTTCCCTATAAATGTGATTTGAAGTAATTTAATCAAAGGATTTGTATAAGCAAAGAGCTTTGGATAGTAAAGAGTTAAGCCTTTAGTTTGGTGTTGATTCAGTTCTTAATGCATTAATTATGATAGTGGAGTCTCCTTCAATTTCTAATTTGCTAATTCCCAATCCTTTGCATAGTTCTAGTCCCTCAACCAAGGCCATGAGTTCAGCCCAATTATTTTTGTCTATACCAATTGGCTTAGTAATTGCGCAATCTCCTCACCTCACTCATAATGAATACAACAACCAATACTACCATTACCAGAATTGCCTCTAGATGCACCATTAAAGTTTAACTGAAACCATCCATGCAAAGGAAGGAGGCTGCCATAAACACTTGTTCCTCTTATGCAAGGAAGACTTTGTCCTTGGGCCAATATTGGGTGGTAACGTGAGATCCAACCATTTTCCATGTTGCTTATCATCCCAATAAGTCATGACCTTATCCCCAATAGATTTATACATGATGTAGTTATTTGTTGTCTCTATGATTGAAGATTCTATTTTATTTAAGAGTTGTTTGACTTGCAACTTCTTTTTTTGGAAAATTCTTCTATTTTGTTCCTTCCATAATTCCCACAAAATAATTGAGGGAGCTCTTATCCATAATTTTGAATAGATGCTAGCCTTTTTTAGGAAGGGCCAGCTCTAGAGGAATTCTATAATGGAGTTGGGGAAGGTGGATGACCACCCCAATTAAGTGCTGAGCTGTTTCCAACACTAGTATGCGTACATACATTGGAGAAAAATATGATCCATACTTTCCTCTTCATTTTCATAGAGAAGCTTCTGCTTGGTCCTTGAAAGCCCATCCTTCTAAATTTTCCCATTGTTATAACTTTTTTTATTGAGGACAAGCCATGAGAAAATACCAACCTTGAGGGAGCTCTTATCCATAATCTCGAATAGATGCTAGTCTTTTTTAGGAAGGGCCAGCTCTTGAGGAATTCTATAATGGAGTTGGGGAAGGTGGATGACCACCCCAATTAAGTGCTGAGCTGTTTCCAACATTGGTATGCCAATGTACATTGGAGAAAAATATGATCCATACTTTCCCTCTTCATTTTCATAGAGAAGCTTCTACTTGGTCCTTGAAAGCCCATCCTTCTAAATCTTTCCACTATTATAACTTTTTTTTATTGAGGACAAGCCATGAGAAAATACCTTGTGTAAACAAAGTTTGTCTCAACGAATTTTGAGTGGAAGGAGAGACTTAGAGAATAAATGTTTGGAAGGCAATAGAGAGTACCCAACCTTACCAAAGTATTCCCTAGAGCTATTACCATCCCAGACTACTTTGTCACATTCTGAATTTAGAAGAATCTTCCTAGATCTTAGGGATTCCTCAAGAGAAACTTTTCCTAAAGGAGGAATGTCATATCTTCCAACTTCTTCCATCTCCACTTCTTACAAATAGTATGTATCCCATTCCATGTAGTCCTTAACCCCCATTTAATTGGCAAGATTTCTTTTGTGTTTTGCCACGTTTGCTCATTTTCGAAAATTCTATACCCTCCTCACAAATCTAACCAAAACAGAGCCTCCTCCCCATTCCCAATGTTCCAAGTCAACTTATCCATAAGAATGCTGCGACATTACATCATAAAGTTCCAAATTCTAGAGCCCTTAAGAGGAGATTTTTCTTTAAATATATTAATAGGGTCCGCATTGCTAAGGTAGTTCTGAATAAGGGTCCTAGCCCATTTAAGATGCGAATGGCGATACATTCTCCAAACCAATTTGGCTTGTAGAGCTTTCCCTTGGTTCTTATTATTTTTGATACCTTGCACCCCCATCGTCTTTAGGCCTATAGACTTTATCCCATGCCACGAGACATTTTTCTTCTCACCGACATCTTGCCAAAAGAAAGAATGTAAATTAAACTCTACCCTTTTATTGGCTAGAACGTCAAAATAGGATAACTTGAAGATGGGTTGTGCTGAAAGAGCATTCTCAACCATAGTGGCCCTACATGCAGCCGAGAGCTATTTCCCTTTCCAAGACTCAATCTTTTTCCTAATCTTATCTTTTGTAAGATCTCACAACTTTCTTGATCTACAACCCAAGTGTAAAGGTAGACCAAGATACTTACATGGTAGGCTGTCCTTTCTAAAATAAAGGATGTTGCAAATACGGTTCTCTAAATTTTGGGGGTGTTGAAAAATAAAATTTCAGACTTGGATGGATTAATCTCTTGACCTGAAGCTCTAGTATAAGTGCATAAAGTCTTCTTAAAAACATTTGCTTCCTCTACAATGCTTTGACCATAAAGCATGGTGTCATCTACAAATTGTTGATGAGTCGTAGGGTCCATGTTACTCATAATGCTAATACCTTGGAGGTTTCCTTCCTTTCTAGCCCTGGTTATTGATTGCCCCAGGGCCTTTGCCATGATGATAAACAAAAAGGGGAGAGATTAGGCCACCCTGTCTTAAACCCCTTGAAATCCCCTAAAAGTTGAATGGAGAACCATTAACAAGGACTGACATGGTAGGAGAGTAGCGAGACATTCATAAATTAAGGTTATCCATTGCTTAGAGAATACAAAAGCTTCCAACATCACAGAGATCTCCAGTCCACTCTTTCACAAGCCTTCTCAATGTCTAATTTTATGAGCATTGATGGGGAAAGGTTTTTCTTAACCGAGTGAATTGCTTCTTGTCCAGTAATTACTCCACCGTAAATTGATCTACTAAGGACACACCTGTTTGTTCTTCACTTATGAATGATGGTAAAAGATTTTGGAACCTACTAGCTAAGGTATTGGTAATGAGTTTATGCAAGGTGTTACACAAAGCTATGGGTCTAAAATCATCAAAACATTCCATTTCCACCATTTTTGGTATTAATGCAATAAACGTGTTGTAGACTTTCCTTAGGAGATTCTTAAAATTTCTTACACCTTCTAGGGCTTCAATAATTTCCTAACCCATGAAGTCCCAACACTTCTGGAAGAAGCAAGTAGAGAAACCATTTGGATCAGGGGCTTTATCTGGGTTCATTTTCATTACTACAAATTCTAGTTCATGTACGATTTGTTTTTTGAGTGACTTTCATTTTGCTCCATGATTAATTTTGGTATATGTTTTAATAATGCAAATTGTTCTTTTAAAAGGGAACCCTCCCAATTATTATTGAATATTTCTTTGAAGTATTTGATTGCACTATTCTCAATTTGCTCCTGATCCTCCTGGAAATTTCCTTTGTTATCCTTTATTTGAGTAAATTTTATTTATCATTCTTCTTTGTTTTGTGGTATTTCATTCGAGTTTTTGTTCCCCTCTGACAATCAGACCTCCTTGGATTTTTGCCTCAATAAGATTTCTTCCTTAGCTAGAACTTCCTCATAATAATGTTAGAGGTCCTTTTTTTTCAAGTACAAAGATTTGTCTGCACCTCTTAACATTGCTTCATTATTAACTGCCTCCAAGTTTGCTTCTAAGGATTCTTTAATCTCAAATATGTTACCAAACTATTCTTTTTCCATTCCTTTAATTTTTGTTACCACTACTGTTTGATAAGATTGAGACAATTTTTGTCCCTTAGCCACATTTGTTGAAACTGAATGGACATTTGTTTAAATGTGAGTTAGACACCAGCATAAGTTCCACAGAGAAATGATCTGAACTTAAGATTGGCCCCACTTCAGATACCACGAAGAAGGAATAGTCAGCCAAACTTCCCGTGATGAAGAACCTATCTAATTTCTCAGCTATATTACTATAACCTTTTCACCTATTATTCCATGTAAAAGAATTACTTGAGGTTTCTATTTCTAAAAGCTTATTTCTTTGGACCTAATTGCCAAAATCTTCCACCGCTTGTGAGAGCTTATTGATACCTCCCCACTTCTCAGAAAGCTTAATAATCACATTAAAGTCTTCCCCAATAATACAAAATTCATTTCTAAAAGTTTAGAAAAATGCTTCAATTTCATCCCAAACCAAGATTTTTTTGAGTTGGTCCATAAACATTGACGATTCTAAAAGAGGTTCTAAGCTTATGACATGAAACCTGGCCACCAATCCAGTTTTTATGAGACTCCAATAAAGATATAGTTAGATTCCTTGGATCCCAAATTGCCAATCAACACTAGATGTTCCTGCAGTGGGGGACTCATATTTCCTTAAATCCTAGTTTCTTTTTAAGACCTTGAATTTCTAGAGGACTAACTTTGGTTTCCGAGATCATAAGAATGTCACTTTTACTTTTAGAGATGCAGCATTTTAGTAGCTTCTATTTGTTAGGGGCGTTGAGGCCCCTAACATTCCAAGTTAGGATATTCATGGCTGCTTGGGAAGGAACTTCCCCATCTCTGTGTTCAGAATGTCAATAAGCTTAGATTGGCCAATTACCTCACCAATTACCTCACCATCTCTAGTTCTAAGTTCAAGATTTGATTTCCTCCCCCTTGTTTTTGAAGATTTTGCACAATTTGGAGCTAACTTGCTTTGAGTTACAGTAGCTAACTCAATGGTTTCACGGTCATCCTATTCCAAAATGTTTAAATCAGTCAATAATTCCCCTACATCATTAATCCTATCCACATTATCCACCCTTTTTGTATTTTCATTTAGGAGTTCCTTTTGTCTTTGAAGTTATTCCTCATCACATATTTTGTCCATGAAAGTGTCCATAAGTTCATTTACCCCCAGGTCACTAAGGTTATCAAAAATTATATTGACCTCCTCTTCAGCTTATTGCAAATCATCCTTCACCTCAATTGCATCAGAAATCCCTTGCAAACCATTTTCTTCTGCCAAAGGACCACCCTCCTTAGAAACCATATTAACTTTAGTAGGTTCTACAGATAGGATGAAGCCAAAAACTATAGTATTGGAAGGATTGTTTAAAATTCTGGACATATCCATTTCAGAATTTAAAAATGTTGTCATAGGTTTGTTGTAACAGCTAAAATTTCTAAAGACTTAAACCATAACAAATAACCAACTTACCAACCATTTCCGATTTGCATAAAATCATAACAAAAAACCAATTTAACCAACCATTTCCAATTCACATGAAATCTCAATGGCTATAAGTTATATTCAAAACGCTTTTAAATTAACATAAAATATAGGATGTAACATACCCTCTCCCTTGTGTTTCATTGTCCTTGATGAATAGTTACAAATAAATATAAGAATAACAATCATAACAATTATATAAGAGTTCGCCAACAAGTCTTAAAATTCTCAATTTAGATCACAATATTATTCTGTTATTCTAAAGTTCATATTTTCAGAGAAGATGGGGAAATTTTTAGAAGATTTCATCATAGTCTTCCCAAGTAGCATTTTCCTTAGCGTATTGGTCCCATTGGACCTTGCACTGGGTTATATCCCAATTTTGTAAGCGTAGCTTTCTCACCTCGAGTATTTTGATTGATTCTATTACCACCACCCTTGGATCTTGTACTTGCGAGAAATTTCAGTCAATGGTATGCTCAACATTGGCCATATTCTTCTTAAGATACATGAAACACGTTATGATCTGGGCAACGGATATAGGTATAGCAATTTTGTAGGCTACAAGGTTTACAACTTCCAACACTTGAAAGGTTCCCATATATCTTGGGACCAACTTGGCATTTCTACCAAATTGGATAGCACTTTTCTATGGTTTAACTTTAGGAGAACCTTTTGTCCCATCTCAAATTCTCTAGGAGTTGTTTTAGCATCTGCATAGCTTTTCTAGCGATCATTCACCTCCTTCAATCTTTGATAGATTTGAACTACCTACTTTTCTGTTTTTAAGAGCATTTTAGGATCCGCAATTATTTGATCCTCAATCTTGTTCTAACTTACATGAGTTCTACTCCGTACAGGGCCTCAAATGGTGCCATCTTAATAGCAGACTGATATGAATTATTATGAACAAACTCTACTAAGTGAAGATACATTTCCCAACGATATTGTTGATCCATACAATATACCCTTAAAAGATCTTCTAACACTTGGTTTACCTTTTTTGTCCGTCCGTTTGTTTTTCGATGATAGGTTGAACTGATATTCAATTTTGTTCCCAAAGCAGAAAATAAGGTTTGCCAAAATCTAAATATCATTCTAGCATCCTTATCTGAGATAATCTTCTCTACAACCCCATGTATTTTAAAAAATTTTCTCAAAAATTTATGAGCAATTTCTAGTGCTCCATCTGTTAATATTCTTGGAATAAAATGAGGCACTTTTGTAAGTCGGTCCACCACCATAAGAATATTGTTTTGCCTGATTCTAGTCACGGGTAACCTTGCATGAAATCCATGCTAATTATCTACCATTTTCATTGTGAAATTTCATTTGGATGTAGCAACCGTGTTGTATACCTATGTTCAGCTTTGGGCTCTAATAGTCAAGACAACTCGTAACAAATTCGTTTCCTTCCTACTTCATACCCTTCCAAAAGTACAATGGTTTTATATCGGCTAGTATTTTTGTTACCCTAGGATGTCCTGAATAAGGAGCGGCATCGATTTCCCTCAAAATCATTTTGCAGATTTCTGAATCCTTAAGTATATACATTCTCCTCTTATACCTTAAGATTCCATCTGCTTCTAGTTGGTAGCCTTCGTATCTGGCGTCATGTGGGTCATTTTAAAGGGGTAGACATACTTGTTTATAGAAATCATCCCTTGGTAATTTTTGAAGCACCTGTTCTTTAAGTGTAGTGCTTATTGTTATTATGGCAAAATTGTGTCTTCACCTACTTAAGGCATCATCTACCCGATTTTCCTTTCCCTTGATATAGTTGATTTCAAAATCATAATCTGCTAGAATTTATAACCATCTCCTTTGGTGAGCATTAAGATTGGGTTGAGTGAATATATTTTTTAGTCCACGATGATCTAATCTTAGCTCAAACAGTTTCCTTATCAATTAGTGTCTCCACATCTGTGGAGAGTGAATAATGGTTGCCAATTCTAAATCGTATGGTACATAATTTTGCTCATAGTTCTTCAATTTTTTGGACTCATAGGCAATAGCCTAAGCTTCTTCCATCAATATACTCTGAGTGCTGGTATGGTAGTTAACTTTTCCTTTAAATACTCAAGTACTGATTGATACTTTTCTAACCAAACAAATCTTTTCCCTTTTCACAGAAAGGTAGTTATGGGGTAGGCTATTTGAGAGAAGTCTTTAACATATTTCTTACAGAATCCAACTAGTCCCATAGAACTTCCAACTTCTATAACATTTTTAGGTGTAGGCCATTCCTTGGTTGCTTTATTCTTAGCAAGGTCTACAGCTATTCCTTTTGCGGAGATAATGTGCTCCCAAATACTGAAATTCCTTTTGATAGGAGCATTTAGACAATTTTCCAAACAACTTATGCTCACACAACCTTTGAAGAACTATTTCCAAATGCTCGTGGTGCTCCTCAATCCAAGAATAAATAAGGATATCATCACTGAAAACCAATACAAATTTGTCTAAACAATCTTGGAAAACACTATTCTTAAGATTCATATATGTTGTCGGGGCATTGGTTAATCCAAAGGGTAAGGATGTGAATTCATAATGCCCATAACGAGCTCTAAATCAGTATTCTGAGACTCTGTGAGTCCCAGGCAAAGGCGGCCTTTGCAAGGCAAATGGTCTTTGGACTCAGACTCGGCTGAGTCCTAGCAGAGTCCACGTGGACTCGTCGAGTCCCGGTGGACTCATTGAGTCCCGAGCCCAAGACTCCCGAAAAATTTATTAAAAAAAAAAGTTTCAAATTTGTGAGATAATAGATATAGAGATTTCTGGAAGGTGTTTTTTTTCAGTGTATATTAATTCTGAAAATGATGTTGTGGTATGTCAGGAATATTAAGGATTGAATCTTAAACAGTTCCTTGACCAATCTCAGATTATGGAGACAAGAAGTTATAATGTTCTTATTTCAGTCTTTTGGGTGTGTAGAAAATTATGTAGAAAGAATGCCAACTATCTAACAATATGCCTTATGCAGTTATGAATGCTTGAAATTGATTTCGACAAGCTTATTCTTAGGAAATTGTCCTTTCCCAGCTTGCCCTTGTGTATAGGACTTGACACCTATGGAGTGGGATTATCGTGGTACTAGTACACAATTTTTTAGTCAAGCAAGTAATGATGTTTTTCAAAACTAATCTGGAACTATATCCTTGCATTACAAAAGTCAATGTTCTCCTAAAAATTTTAGAAGAATAGTTATAAACCAATATAGTTAGCTCCCAGTCTGAAAATATGAACAATATCTGTCATATTATAGGAAATTTAATGTTTAAATCTTCAAATGTTGTTAACCAGGTTATAGCAAATTACATAGCTGAATACATAGACATACTTGAGAGCCCTGTTGTTGTCTACAGAGCACACATAAGCTGTAACAAACATATTTCTCAATATCCGAGTCTTCCATGACTTATCTTAGGCGTATTCATATGAGGGTATAGGCTACTATGAACCTTAGTCTTCTACACTCTAGCAAATATTTTGATATATGTTCTGAACTTTTGATTCCATGGATTTCATGTATTGTAGACATTTGATAGTGACACTATGTTTAACTTTATATTATGTTATTTAGTTTTTTTCCTTCAGAAATTCGCTTTTATACTTATGTGATTTATGCAAAATTGTGTATGAGTGTTAAGTAGCTTCTATTTATCTCAATTATTGTGTATTTGATGTTAATTGATAAATGATGCATGAACAAATCTTTAAATTCTTAAAATCTTTGAATTTCATGGGTTTTTCGATTTTCCAAGTACTTGCTGAGTCCTGGCTGAGTTCAAGTCCAAAGCCCAATCTTGACTTTCCGAGTTAGAGGCGAGTCTGAGTCTGGTAACACTGCTGTAAATGTTGTTTTATGAATATCTTCATCATTTATCCTAATTTGGTGATAATTCGATCTAAGGTCAATTGTAGAAATTACTGTTGCTCCTCTCATTTGATCAAATAGATCATCAATTTGAGGAAGCAAATATTTTCTCTTAATAGTGACCTTGTTAAGCATTCTATAATCTATACACAACCTCATGGTCATATCATTATTTCTAACAAACAATACTGGTGCTCCCCAAGGAGAGACACTAGGACGGATGAGTTTCTTATCCAATAGTTCCCATAATTGTTCTTGCAATTCCATCAATTCTATGGTAGTCATTTATAAGGTGCTTTAGATATGGTTCTGCTCTAGGCACCAAATCTATGGTAAAATCAAATATTCTAGAAGGTGGTAATCCGAGTAACTCCTTTGGGAACACATCTTGATAAGTCATAAGGTTAAGGATACCTTTTTGCAAAAGATTCCTTTTCTTCTCTCTTTGATTTCCCCATCCTCTAAAATGTAATCCTCTTGATATTTTCATTTATATCTTCTATTTTCATTTCATAAATCTCACACCCTTTTCTTCTACATCTCTTGAGTTTCATGGCCGACATTTGACGAGTTTTAACTTCATATGATATTTCATGAATAGCCACTGGGTTTTCATTATCATCTTGGCATTCCACTATTTTTGCAAGACAATCCACTTTTGCCTTATGTTCGCTACACCAATTGATTCCCATAAAATATCATAAGATCCTAGAGGTGCTACATACAGGCTAACCTCAGTTGAGAAGGTTGGAAAGTCTACCTGCATTGATCTACCCGAGCCTTTGACTGGCTTGCATACTCAATAGTCCTAGGGTTTGCCATATATCTAGTTGTTTTTGGAAACCTACTTAATAGTTTTGGAGATATAATAACACTCAGTGGCTCTAGTATCAATTGATATAGAAATAAGGTTCCCAGATATCTTCTCTGTAGTTTTTATAGGACCCATCTGACGCTTTGCAGGACGATTATCTACAATTGCATGGATCCTTTGCTGCAAAACAGTTTGTTGAGGTGGTAATGGAGGACGCGCTTGCTGATTAGATGTGCTCTTACTAGGACATTGATTGTCATAATGATCTTCCCCATAGATAAAGCAACCTCTTGCTGGTACTTTCTTTTCATTTTCCTTGCTGTTATTATTATTGATGAAATTGTCCTTAAAATCCTTACTATTGTTCTCCTTGGACTCGAGTTTGTTGACCTTGAAATTCTTAAAATTCCTTTTGTGAGTTCTTTGGTCAGAACTAGAGGAACTCCAGTTTTCCTTCCTTTTGTTGTCTTTGATGGAATCATCTTTTTAAATTTTTTGCTCTTGTTAGATAGCCTTTTCATGAGCCTCCTCCATGGTTCGGGGTGCTAGTACATCTATGACTCCCACAATTCTGTTATTCAGCCTCATGATGAACTTCTTGACCTTGAAGTTTCCATCTCACTGGCAAGCAGTGACATACTTCAGAAGTCAAGTGAACTTTTCCCAGTATGTATTCACTAACAAGTCCTCTTGTTTAAGGTTTTGAAAATCCAACACTTTCTGATTGTAGGTAGAAGGATTGGGGTAACCACCTATTTTTAAAGATTGTGACAAATTTGTCCCAAGTAATATCAGCGGTCTTAAGATTCAACTCCATTTTACTATTTTCCCACCAGATGGAAGCTTCACGAGCAAGCTGATAGATTCCACAAACAACTTATAAGGTTTAAAAAAACTCCTAATTTCATAATATTTTTCCATCTTGGTTAACAATGCCTCAGCGTCATCCCCATACTCAAATCTTGGAAAAGTTTGGAGGTTTGATTTTCTTTATGTTAGTGGATAATTCACTGGCTATCTATTTCTTCTTTTGAATTTCCAACTAAGTTGGAAGTGGTCTATTCTCTTTCTCACTATGAGCGGATGGTTTTGGTTCAGTTCTGGGAAGCAGTAAGGATTGGGTGTCTTTATGCCCTTGCCCAAGTTGATTTACTAAATCATTCATTCTTTGTTCCATTTTCACCATGCGAGTTTGGGTATCAAGTAGTACTCGAACAAGTTGGTCCACAGAAGCTCATGATAGCTTCCCTAGATATCTCATTTTGTACATGATTGTTGTTTTCATTGTTTGCCATTGCTTTTGAACAATTATTCCTGAAATAAAGTTGGTTTCATCCATCAATTTTTAAAAAAAAATTAGTTGCTAAAGAAGTAAAACAAAAAAATACAATATAATTTTGTCTCAACACTTTCTTTATTGATTTCTATTATAAAAAAAATGGATTTCTGTTGTGACTGCAACTACATTCATTACAAAATTTATCCAGTACCGCGAGTAAAAAATTTCAACATTGCTCTTTAAGGAAACCGGACACCCTATCCCTGGGTATTTAGTCCGTTCCTTTCCTTGGGCTCATTCTGCTCGATACAAGGTACGTAATACATCATAGGTGGATCAGTTTGCTTTGAATTCCAGACTTGGATGATTTTGTTTCTCATGACTACCTTCCTGGCAGAAGTCTGTTTGACTCTTTTCTTTCTGATTCTGATTAAGGCATGAGCTAATGTTTCATCATCTATAGGTATGTAACAAAATAAGTAATCATATATAGGCACATTCTTAATTATTAAAATATGAACCGGATGATAGGGTTTCATCCGAGGCATCATTTGAGTCCTCATCCTCCTCTCATTCAAACATTTCTTTTTCAGTTTTAAGCCAATGGTGAACCCAAGGTTTAGTGTCAAACCTAAAGCTCTAAGACCATATGTAACAACTAAAATTTCTAAAGACTAAAAACCATAACAAATAACGGTTAACCAACTTAACCAACCATTTCTAATTTGCATGAAATAATATGAACAACCAATTTATCCAACCATTTCCAATTGACATGAAATCTCAATGGCTACAAGTTATATTGAAAATGTTTTTAAATTAGCATAAAATTTGGGATGCAACATTTGTTGTTAGGATCAGAAATAGGACTCCTAATATTCGCTTCCAGGACATTACCTAGGCCTCTCCCCCACACTCCCCCATCCCCCACCTAGCAATATCCAAAACCACTTGAACGATTGGATTGCAAACAAGGAGTATATGATTATTCACATTTGCTCCTTTATCTGGAGCTATCCATTCCATTAGGTTACCTCTGTCAAATTGAGGTTCTATGATTACTGACTGGTGATTAAGCTCGATTTCAATTTTTGGCTGGGTTTTGCTATTAATGTCCATGTTTAAAACAATTACAGGGCAGGAGTAGGAGAACTGTTCCTCCTCACAGGTTGCATACTTTACCAATTTGTTACCTATTAATTTTAAGATTTCCTTGTTTAAAGTTTCTATTGGTATATTGGGTAATAATATTGGTATATCTACCTTGAAAGCCTCCAAATTATTTTGATAAAAAAAGGGTTGCCAATCCACTATTCTAAAAGGTTGATTTTTAAAAGTCAATTTGTTATTAGAAATCAAATGTTGTTTTAAATCTATACTACTGCAATCAATATAAAGAACATCCTGATCCAATATTGCTACCGTAGTTTCTGACCGTAAGTGGATTTTAATCTAAAAGTGACTTCCTCAATTCTTGACCCAACCCCTGTCCACATCACAAAATGTTGAAACGAGAGCCCAGAAATCCATGAAAATAATCAGACATAATAAAGAGACAAAACTGAAAAAGAGAACACTAGAAATATTCTGGGAAAACCCTTTGAGAATGAAGGGAAAAACCCAACCACACAACAAAATATATCTTTATTGATAATAAAAGTTCAAGTGTACAATGCTTATCACATGATGCGAATATATAAAAATAGAAGAGACTCTTCATATTCTAACCGAAGATCTCGAGTTTCTTATAACTCCTATAATTAAATATGACTTCGAATATTCATGCCTCAATGCATGTGAATGACACATGTCATTTACATTTATAATATTACAAATTAAATTTTAAGTGTTCTTTTTAGCTGAAGATGACAATAACGGTAATAACGATCATATTTCCAGAGATAAAGATCTCTATCGCAGCTACCATCTTCAACACTCCCTCTAAGCCAGAGAGAGATCTTTAGCTGAACAATCACACAAGACTGCAACCAAAATGTTAATGGTAAAATCTCATCTCATATATTCTATGAAAACATGAAACAATAATCATATTCATGGAATCACTCAACATGAAAACCTATAACAATTAATCACATTCATGGAATCATTCGACATGAAAAGATTTGTAAGACGCACAGCTAAGCCTTTGTTCACGGACTCTCTCAACGTGAACTGTCATGGAATCTCTCAACATGACATTCAACTCCCATCACGAAATCTCTCAATGTGATGACATCATGGACTCTCTCAACATGACGTTCACTATCGCATAGTGAAAGAGTTATCATAGCTGATCTTACAATTTCATTGTTGATTTCACATGAATGGAAATAGACATAACAAAACAAGACTTAGTTCCATTCAAGTCTCAAAATTTAATAAATATCACAAGCATCACAAGCATCTATGAGAGTAATAGGGATTCCATAAGTACTCCCTCTTAATTATGAAGCCTCCCTCTGAAGCTAAAATCTCCCAAAGCCACCTATTGCCTTTCTTGTTGCAGCTGCAACAATGAGATATAAAAGATTAATCAGTCAAAGATGCCAAACAATAGCATACTCTATTTCTAGCAATAATCATAAATACTCATCTCTTTGTGGTCTAATCTCAATAAACACATATAAACAAAGAGATTCAGAACAATGCTTGTAAATCTCATAGCATCAATATAATTATAATATTAACATCACAATAATATTAAAATCATTATAATGATAACAAAGAAAACCTCCCTCTAAAATTATAAGCTCCCTTTGAGTCTTATAATCATTATATTGTTGCATCATGCAATCAACTATCAATTGATCATAAATATCAATGCTAAAAGCATTCTATTTCCAGTTAAAAATTTATGATTTATGCAAATTAAATAAAATACTTATCTCTATGCTGGTGAGAAACCATAGTTCAGCCAACAATGGTTGTAGCCATTCATGATACAATAGTTGGCGTCTCAAGAGCCATTATATTTTCCATTAGAGTGCTTTCCTCCTTATAACTTTAAACCTAAAAATCTGATAATGATGACTCAAGCTATATAAGGAGACATAGCGAAATATACAAGAATAAATCCCGAAGATAAACATACACGGGTCAAGAAAGACAAAAGTCTACAAAAATGAATCCAGTTATAGACAATTGTTTTCTTTAATTTGATCAACACTTGCAATCAGAGATATGCTTCTACCGTTATGGCATGACCGACCTTCTTAAAATAACCTGATACGGTAATAATGATAGACAATGGTTAAAGTAATTTCCAATAGCTAGAAAATAATGCTTCTCAAATTTTCAAGAGCTTAATTAACACCTTCCTAGACAAAAAGAGACCACTTGAGCGCATACTATCTCATGCCAAGCTTTATTAGATAGACGAAGGTCCTATTGTCCGCTACAACGTGTCCTGACATTGAAGACTCATCATGACTATTCAGGAAAAAACTGACATAGACAATCATAAATATAAATCCCGTCACCCTCTACATACAAATGTTGTGAAAGAACGAAACTGCAACACTTAAAATATTAATTATGGCGGAAACTCATGCAGAAACTTGTCACAATGAATGCGTGAGGTGAATAAATCAGACGGGAAATGCAGAAAATTGTTGATCCAAATTTCTCTGTCAAATCAAGCAAAGACAAGGCTAATTCTTATTGGAACGAAGACTTACTTCCACCATTCGAATGATTCTTTCATCCCACCGCATCTTCTTTTGTCTTTGCAATTTGATGCTAATTCTATACTTCCGATTCCAGAAACACTTGTTGGCAGAGAGCGACATTTTTACCGAAAGCTCTGCAAATGACCGTAATCAATATTCTTTCGCATTTGGTGCCTTTTTAAAGCAGATTTCATGTCAGGGTGAGTTACAACATGAGAAAGCAATACTCCAACCATCTTCGACATTGGATCAGGGTTTGACAGATAATCTTTACCTGAGTAGGCTTCTGCCCCTGCCAATGCTGTGTCCACAGATGACATGTCAAAGAAATCAGAACTAAAATTGAAAGCCATAGAAGCGTGATGCACTTGGTCTCCATTTCGCCTGTGCTTTCTTGTCTTAACGGGCTTAAAACCATTGATGTCCTGTGGCATTTCTCCAACAAAGACACTGCAAGCTCTAGATCAGACACCTGGCGAGGGAAAAATCTTGTAACCGTTTTATAACTGTAGACTGTAACCAGAGTGTAGATGAGTATGCACAGAGGCTTAATGGCCTCCATAATGCTGTCAGATTCAAACCCTAATTCAATTGTTTATGCTCGAACAATGTTCATTAATGGCGAAATTATACTCTCAAGGTGTGGTTCGAGAAGCTGCCCCTGTTCTTGATACTTATCCATGATTGCTTGATTTGAAGGCAGATGACAGAAATTGAACCATTAATGGGCAAGAAATATTTCTTGCTTCTTGTTACAGAACTTCAAGAGAAACGCTTCAGATTCATTTCACATCTGCCATTAGGTTTAGGAATACTATTTTTATTATTTTGCTTTGAAAATAATCTACCCAACTGCTGGCATACTTATTTCTTCAGATATGGGAAATGAATCTGACATCAGACCAGACTTCAACTTATAAAATAAAGATGCAAAGATGCCCAAACAAAAATACTTATTATCACATGCATAATAAATATCAATCCTTCGACCATAGAATCACTCAATTGAGATTGCATGGATGTGGAAAGAAAACCAAGAAATCAACACTAGAATGAAAACAAAACTTAGAATATCCTTGCATGAGATAAGATGAAATCGGGGCATCGCTCCACAAGTTTACAGGAAGGATGTACTGAAACGAATACAAACTTCATCATGGGCTTGATGAAGCTTACGAAATGAGACATAAAAAAAATGCAGTATGCTTGATCCTGTTATAAATAAGCGTTGCAGGTTTCTTGAAGTAAAATAAGAATAATCAATGATAGCAAATATTAGTCAAAACAAACATCATTTGACAGATAAATTATGTCGCAAAAGTAGGCAAAAGAACTGAACATTTCTTCTTATTGCTGATATCGACTTGGCTCTGATACCATGTTGAAACTAGAGCCCAGAAATCCATGAAAATAATCAGACATAATAAAGAGACAAAACTGAAAAAGAGAACACCAGAAATAGCCTGGGAAAACCCTTTGAGAAAGAAAGAAAAACCCCAGCCACACAACAAAATATATCTTTATTGATAATAAAAGTTCAAGTGTACAATGCTTATTGCATGATGTGAATATATAACAGTAGAAGAGACTCTACATATTCTAACCGAAGATCTCTTGAGTTTCTCATGACTCCTATAATTAAATATGACTCTTCAAATATTCATGCCTCAATGCATGTGAATGACACATGTCATTTACATTTATAATATTACAAATTAAACTTTAAGTGTCCTTTTTAGCTGAAGATGACAATAACGGTAATAACGATCATATTTCCAGAGATAAAGATCTCTATCGCAGCTACCATCTTCAACACAAAAAATCCATACTTTTTGCACTGTTCTTGAAGGCAGACACCCGGAACTCTATCCAATTTGATTGTGGTGTTAAACATCTAGGAATTAGAATCACGGTGAAGCTTTCCATTTACCTTCAGAATTTCAGCTGACTTGCCATTATTTTTCTATAAATCCATCCTTCACAATATTGAATTGTTTCTGTAGATCCTGTTATTGGTATTCACCAAGGAAGAGTGCCATAGAGGAAGGGATTATTTTCCATCCCTTTCTTTTGAGACATCTTCGCAGATTGATAATTCCAATGCCCTAAATTTTTGTTCAAAGCTGTCTGTCTGTAATTTGATCTTAAATTTTCCAGCTTGGAGTAGGGTTTTCTCCAACATTTCCTGGATCTCACTCTGATCCAACCATCATTATCATTCGGCTGCTTAGAAGAGGTAGTGAAAGTTTCTGCCATTAATTGAGGCACCACATGTTTCGTTTTTCTGAAGAAATTTTTCTGTTTCGCATGTGTCGCCGGGTCAAAGGAATGAAAGTTCACAAAGCATAGCATTATGAATGTGGGATTTTTTCCTATTTCATTTGCCGCCTTTACAACGACCAGGACTGCTGCCTGAGTGAATTTTCTGCCTGTGATGTCATATTCACTGCCCTTCAGCAGCTTGAAGTTTCGCTGCCTTACTCCAAGGAGAATTCACTATCACAGGAGGAAGAAATATTGCTGCTCATTATGATGAAATTTTGCTGCTCACCTTTGCCAATTTTAATGCCTGGACCCGAGACTCTCACTGCTAAACTATAATCTCAAATCGATGCTTCAGAAGTGGAATTTGCTTCATGATAATGATGCTCAGTCCTTTTGTTGTTATTGGTTATTTGTACCGCTCTCTGAATATTAAATCAGTGCTGCTTGTGTATCATTCGCTACCATGGAATTCTGACTTTTAATGCTCAGGGTTTCTGATTTTGTATTTCTTTGTGCTAACCTGAGTAATTCACATTCTTCAGGGCAGAATTTGCCCTCAAACTTTAGTCCCATGATAAGAGAAGAACTTTTGTGTTGGGGGGGGGAATTGCCAATTTTTAAAAGGCAAGATGGATTTAGAAACGAAAAAAGATGAACTTTCTGCTGGTACGTAGGTTTTAGTGGGGAGGTCTCTATTCAAGAAAAGAGGCAAGATTGAATAAAAAAAAAAAAAAAAAACTAATTTTTATTTATTTATTTAAATTATTCAATAAAAATTCAGAATTTATCTTTACTAGTGTAAAAAAAAACATTTTACAATAAAATATAAACAGAAAATACCTTTTTTTTGCAAAGAAATATAATTATCAATATTTTTTAAATTACATCATATATTATAGAAATTCAAAATTTAAATGAAATATACTTATTTATTTTTGGTAAAAGTCAAATTTCAAACAAATCCATTTAATTTTTTAATTAAAATCAAATCTAAAATTACTAAATGATGGGAGCCAAATAATAAATTAATGTAACATATTTCCGTTATCAACATCTAATTTTATTTGATATACATTAATTGTTTTATTTTAAATATAATCATGTCTAAAGTTAAGATGTTCAGATGTAAAATAATGTGATTTGAGGTTCACACCAATAAAAGCAAATCATGAATCCCATACTCAACACGTAATCTGTATTTTATATGTAAACATGTAATGTAGAAGGAAAGTGATCCGTATTTCCTACAAATTTCTAAGATCCCATGATAAGATTCCATGTAGAAAGATCTGCATTTTTGAAGAGCGATTTACATGAACAAACCATTTTGCCTGTTCCTTTGACATGGCACCCTCTGTGATTGGACAATGCTTCCTTTGGGCACTGTTCATAGACCTGCAATGTCATGAAAAATTAACTTGACAGCTTCCCACTTATATTTCTAAGCATGTGCCTCAACTTTATTTTTTTATTCTGGAGCAAAACGTTGATCATATGAGCACTTTCTTTTGCCAATACGATGCTATCTCCTGGTATGATAAGCTGATTTATGCACTTCTATGGACCAGACGCCTAAGAATATGCACCTCACTGATCAATTCTAAAACTCCTAAATTTTCCTTTTATATTCAGGTGCAATTCCATTCTTGCAATGTCACCTCAAGTTCCAAGTGGGGTGGCAACCACTTGAATATCAATCAGAATAAGGCGTGCTTTGATTTGATAGAACATCATTTTGTTACCGTCTCTTTATTCGCCAATGTATTCTTTTTCAACTTCCAAGTCACTTTCACCATTGCTCAGGTGCTCATTCATCTTTGGTCTTGGAATAAATGCAACCCCAGCAATCTGCAGGAATTTGTTAGTAGAAATACTGGACTTTGACACAAAATTCTGCTATATGATGGCAAGCAACTATTAAAGAAACAGATCATTGATAAATCAATGACAACAACAGGTATGAAGTACTAACAACATCAGGTCTTATATGAATATTATACAACAGACTTGAAAATCATCACTGGATGTAAATGTAGTTTAGTCGTCTTTTTTCCTTTTAAAGTCATCAGAAAGAATGTCTAGGTTTCCTCTCAATTCCTTTTTTTTTCCCCTTACTTTGAAATCCATAATCTTTGAGATTTTTTTGCCTCATGCTGATTCCTGGATTTTCCTTGCATTGAAGGTAGTGGAATTTAAATACCACAGGGCCTAGTACAGTGAGATTTAAGCTTTTGTTCTTGTCACTGGTAATTGGAAAGAGTTATTATGTTATTAGTGATGATTATTTGATTCTGAGTTCTGTTGTCTGTTGGCTTGTTACAGACAATGCAATATGTTCTATGCAAAAGTATGGAGCCCACTCCACAAACTAATCCAATTATCGGCCGAATTGATGTGAAAGCGGGTCATGGTGCAGGAGTACCAACCCAAAAACTGGTAAGGGAATGGCATAGTGGCTTTGATTCTAAGTGAGTTTTACTAATTAACTGATTAAGTGGGTTAGTTTAGGGTGTGGCTAATTGAGTTGAACTGTACAGTTTGCATATATAAACAATTAAGTTTCAAATATGAAAATACCCTATGAAGTTCCATGCTTTAGACAATTGGCAAGACACCTGATTTGTGCGATAAAGATGGTTGTGAAGATGATTAGTACTGATGATTCTATTGAACTTTTGACTGTTTGCAGATTGATAGGGATGCTGATATATTGGCATTCTTAGCCAGGGTGGTGGGTGCCTCATGGATTGACTAGGTTGTCACATGCCTTAAATGATAACCAGTTTAACAATAAGGTCAGTTGCAGTTAAATGTGGGGTAACAAAGAATGATCTCACTTGCAGCCTGTGATTTGCTAGATCCTTTTTTTGATTGGCTCCCATTAGCAAAAATATTAAATATTTTGAACCATAGGAAACATCAGTAACTTGCTTGTTAGCAAGAATTTACAAGGGTCACACAAGTGTGGCTAGTTTCTTCTTTAGGTGGCTAGGAAAGCTTTGTAGGTTTTTTAGCTATTTGCAGTGGAAAAGCCTTGTAGGTTTGCGCTTAGTTTTAAATTGTGTTCATATGAGGGATTGGCTTTTATACGATGGTATTATAATACTTGAACCAAGGTGTTGTATATGCCAAAGCTTGGAGTGTATCCCAATGAGATGTACCTAGCAAAATTCATGTTTGATTTAAGATGGTGGTCACCTGATGCGAGGTAAACCTACAACTTAAGTTACTACTAATTTATATCTAAATCAGCACATAATTGGTTTAAATGATTATGGAGCTTTTCATAAAATCCAATGAAATATAGCTTAAACTGATCAACAGGTGAAATGTTATGTTGCATTTACACTTCACTGAATACAAAAATATGGTTAGTGTTTAGAGGATGCAAACATAATGCCTATATAGATCTCTTAAAGCAACTTTTTTCAGAGATACTATAGGCTTCTTCATTAAAGAATTACCTCTCTTGGCATGATGACTGATGCATTTTGTTGACTCACACACACAAATGGATAATGCATATCAAATCATGCTGTGGAGGATTTTTCAGATTTTTTATTGAAATTGTCATAGAACATTGTTGCTGTCATGCAATCTACATAAAAAAACATCAAAATGTATGTAAATGTCTCCACGATGTGGCAAAGTTTGTAATAGGAAAACTTTTCAATATAAAATGTGTCTAGTTGTTACAAAATATTAAAGAAACACATGTCAAGCGTGGATAATAAAATAAATATAAAGTTACCCTTGATTTCTATACATTCAAATGTTTTTTCATTATTTCAAGATTAAGTCCTTAATTTTTGTAGGTACTTCAATTGTACTATTAGAAGATAAATCTGATTGTTGTGTATATGGCGAATCTATATTCAACATAATTTTTAGTTATATTGTCCATGTTCCATCATATACAATAGTTAGTAATTTGCTTCTTATGTTTGTTTTATGTTTTTTTATCCCACCTCATTGTAATACAATTGAACCCCTTGTTGAAGTTTGCCTTTTGTCAAGAATAACATGTCTAAATATTTAGTAATTTCTAGCATGCTTATTTATTTACGTGTAATTATTTATGCACATCCAATTATGTTATTTTGTAGGCCTCCTTTCTTAAGTCATTGATAGAGTTGAAAATGGGAGGTCATTGTAACATTTGAATTTAGCATGTGCATGTGTCTTGCATGGTGCATACAAGGAGGCTTAATGCATTGCACATGTTGGGGGGGGGGTTGAGGAGGTGCTGGGCAGGTTGGCTAATGTTCATGCGGTTGTTAGTAAATTGCCTATTATGTTTGTGTTGTGCATCTTATGCCACCTCATTGTAATACAATTGATCGCTTTGTTAGGAGTAAGGTGTCTAAATGGGGGGGGGGGGGGCGGTGGGCGTAGGGAGAGAAGGTGTTGGGCAGGATTTCTAGCATGACTATTTTATATTTATTTTTGTGTGTTATTTATGCACATTTGCTTATCTTATTTTTATAGGCCCCATTTCGCAAGTCATTGGTAGAGTTGAAAACAAGTCACTATAACATATGAATTTTGCATGTGCAAGTGCTTTGTGCAATGCATGAAAAAAGGCTTTATGTATTGCACATGTTCCTACTAAGGCGGTTTAGTGGGGGGTTTGTTTGTGTTCCAGAAGATGTGTTTCTAAAGTGATGTTCACGTTGACCTATCCCAAGCTTTCCCTTTGAGATTACTCTAGAAACGGGACAAGCTTTCGTTGATGGAGGTTGGGTCTCACTCTCTACATTGTTTGGAGGCTCTAGTGATCTTATCTTTTATTTGCATGTTCTTTGTTTGGAGGCTCTAGCGATCTTATCTTTTATTTGCATGTTCTTAATCTTTATTGGTTTGTGTAGTTTGATCATGGCTCTATTGAGTGGTTTTAGCTAATGGCTTTGTTTGCTATATGAACTTCTTCCATTACCAACTTCCCTTGATTGGAATTTGGCTTTATCTTAGTTGTCTTAGGGCTCTTTGTTGTCCCATTCTCTTTTTATGAACAATTTTGTTTATAGAGATTCCTTTGGTAAAAAGTTTTGGGTGCCTATCAAAAACTGTCAATTATTTATGTTCTAGTCTTTTCTTTAGTTGAATCTTCCTTAGTTTAGAGTGTTCTTATTATGTTCCTTCCAAAATTTGTTGTGTTTTTCCTTTTCTTGGTTGTGCCTTCTATAGTTCGAAGTGTCTTTGGTTTTTAAAGGGTTAACAAAACCGTTGGTTGGCTTCTCTCTAGTCTAGGCAATTTTGGTGAATGGTATCAAAGTCATTTTGAAAATGTGGTCTATTCAGGTTGTCTTAACGACGTCTCAAGTATTTCTCTAGTTGATGCTCCAATTCATGCTAGTATTGGGTTTTGTGGTTTTTGGTTGTCTCACTACTTGTGAGATCTTTGTATGTTGCCTTGAAAGGTGATATGTACCAAGGGTTTAGGCCACATTTGATTTACTCAATTGAAATTATGCACGTAGTTTAATGAGGTGAATGCAAGATTGTGTATTCCCTTCAAGGACCACATGGAGAGTATCACTATAAAGAGCGAAATATGTGCAAGAAAATTTCATCAAGAGTGTGAGAACACAAATATTTTCACCAAATTCAATTTGGTGAAATGAATGCATGTTTCTTTCTTATCAAGATTTGAGTCACAACTTAGTCTTGTACATCTATATTTCTCAACCACATGAAAAGTGTATTTCAGCTATGAGAATTTGAATGGTATTAATCACTGTGTTAGTATTACATCTCCAAAAATAATGACAATGAAAACTTTGTCTTGTGTATTTAATATCACAGACTCACAATCTGACATGAGTGTTGATACCTTTTAGGAACATTTGGTGGAGGTTTTTTTTTTTTTTTTTTGGTTTCTCCTTTCTTTTTTAAATTCTTAAGAGGATATATTTTTCTTTGGATTATATGCTCTACATTAGTTTCTAAGATATTTTGGATTACCATCTTCGTAAATGTGACAAAACATCTAAATTGATGATGAAAACTTTCAACATTGATATGAAAATATTTGAGCAAGACTTAGAGACCCCACATCAAATAGATCAAATCCATAAACTCCTTTTGGACCTCCCTTAAGGGTGTTAGGTGTCTTTGTACCATCTCTCTCATTGGGTGTTATTATGTTCGCCTAGAGCAGATTATTCTAAAACATTCATTTTTCAACCTTTCTATTAAATATTCAACTTGTACCTCAACTAAACTAATTTTTTAACCATCCTTGCACAGATGAGAAAAATTTTTATCCTACACCTACATAATGATCTATTTTTAGAGGTTGCTAATTCTCATTGCTTGCTATTACAAACCTTTCTTAGACATTGAACAAAGATTGCAACTCATTCAAATTTAATCCCCTTTCATCTCCTCATACCTCTAATATGTCTATATTACTTTTCCTCTTCCAACGAATTACTACATGCGATTCCCTTATTTCAATGAAACTAGAGGCCCCCCATTGTTAAATTTATTGTTACTATAAGAAGAATAGTGTATAAAACTAGTATTATAAGGGCTTCACTTACAAGTCTACATGGTTTATCTTTCTTAGCATTTTTTTGTCTTGGGGTTTTAAACTCATATAACATAGAAACTAAGAAGGTCACTTTTAATGGCACACAACTAGATATGGTTGACAACACAAATTAGACATATATACAAACACACGCTTGCTATTACATCAAACCTAAGACATGAGACATGTGAAAATATTTTCTTGTTTTATTAATATTGAGTTTACAATATTTTATAATAATACATTACACTCTACGATGCATCAACGACTCATTTTGGCCTCTAATTTGATGATGAAAATTTCCAATATTGATATGGAGACACTTGAGCAAGATCCAAAGACATCTTGCATTAAATGGATCAAATCCATCATCTCCTTTCGGGACTCCCTTCTAGTATGTGTAGGTGTCTTTGTACCCTCTCTTTGAACTTGGGTAATATTATGTACTACAATAGATCTAAAATACATCCATTTTTTCAACCTTTCTATTATTTATTCACTTTGTACCTCAATTAAACTACTTTTTGACCATCTTAGCACAATGGAGAAAAATATACTCATATACCTACTTCATGATCTATTATTAGAAGTCACGAATTCTCGTTGCTTTCTATTAGAAACCTTTTTAGACCTTGAACCAAGATTGCACCTCATTCAACTTCAACTCCCTTCCATATCCTCATGCCTCTAGCATGTCTATATTTTTTTTTTCTTTTTCAATGAATTATCACTTGCAACTCCCTATGAGGTTTCCATCCAAGGGGAAATACAATAACAATGCATTCATGTTAGGGGGTTTAAAATGGGGCCATGGGTGGGTAGGTGGGCGTGGGGAGGGGGTATAGGTAAATGAGTGTAGTGGGTATTTGGGGGGTATGCTTACTTAAGCTTACTTAAAATAATGCATTGCATAGTAGTTTGTCATTGAGACACTTAGGTTTGTACCTCAATTATGCACAATTCCACTCTAGGGGGTCATAGTTGTTATCTCATTCCACCTTTAATGCACTTATCACATTATCATCCTCATCATCGCACATACTTCATTATATAATGGAGGATGATCCACCTTTGGTGGACATGTGATTCCACCTTGTGTAGGTGATAGCTTATCTTCTCCTTATCTATCTCTTATCACCTTTCCTATATAAGGAGGCCCCTTATATACATTTTAAAATTAATCTATTGGATTTCAATCAAGTCCATAATCAATAATATCATTCTTGCATCTTCATACAATTGTCTTGCCAATCTTTTCTGGAAGTTATTTTGGTCTTTCATTTGATCCTTGGGGTGTTAGAGATGCACCTAAAACTATAACATGGTATCATAACACTCATGGTGTCGAGACCTCTTCTCAAGAAGTGAAATCTTGGCTTGACACATTGTTGGTGCAATATTTGACAATTTGGACATCACAATTTGGAGAAGATTTTGACATTCGTATTTTGCGACATTCTATTGCACATGAAAATTGGAGCTTGTTAGTGTAAATTAGTGGTTAACATCATATAGAGGAGGTCCAAAAACCCTCGAATCGAATTTTGTTTCATCCAAATCGGACATCTGATTAAATCCTTTCACGAAGTCACACCTAACAGTGTGTATTGTAACCTTTAACAGGGTTAGCTCCTAACAGAGCTCACTTCAAAACAGTGAAAAATTGGTGACATGTTGCAGGTGTTTTTTTTCCAAATTGGGTTTCCACGTTAAATTTCGGTGCCATACTTGTGTGGATGTTATTTGAGATGTTTTCTATTAATGTTTTGCATTCTACAAAATTTGTTATTATTGGGACAGTGAACTACACATTTATATTTTTTATTATTAGCTATAGAGATCGAGCTACTTAATGATTGGATCTACAGTGCTTGAAGGGTTTAAAAGTTTAATTGGTACACTTGGACCTAAGGATAATTGATTCACCCCATTCTTAGTTATTCTAAATCATTCTAACAATCTTCTCACTTCTTCCACCAAATCCACAAGAATTTCTGACAAATTCACTCACTTTCAACAATGCTCAATAATAGCTCAAATTTGCACAAATTCACTATGTAGACTCATAAATGCAAAGTGCGAAATAAAAAGTTAGAGCCCTTATTTATAGGTAAAATTTCTTTTTGCGTTAGGTAGGGCATAATAAATGCTCTGCAATATGAATTTGGTCTACACATTGACTAACCATTTTCTAGTCGATCTCCATATAATAACTTAGTCAAGAAACACTTTAATAATCAACTTAGTTTACTCATAATTAATGCCATCTACTTCACATGCTTGGTTATCTCTTAGCTTTTACATATTGCCACACCCAGTAGAAATCACTAACTACACCAACTTCCAATGTCATATGAGTTGGCCTAATTTGTCTTGCAATATGCTGATACAAACTTCATTTTAAGATTACAAATAATTGATGTATGATGTAACAATTATAATGGAGTTCACATGCCTTGTATGATTTTGTTTGTGGTTGTGGGTTCACCTAATCCATTGGATGAGGTGTCATTAATTGTTACATTTGATGTTCCACTTTCTTCTATCTTCTTTTTCCACATCTTACCCTTCTGATTATGAATCTCATCAACATCAACTTTACTCTTTCTGTTTCAAACATCATCATTTGGAACTGATGCTTAGTATCTACAATCTCTACTTAAGTGACTAACCTTATAATCTAGTGAAAACACGTCATACCAGTATTCCTCTAGTTTTCAGATCTTCCTCCAAAGTGTAACCTCATACAGTTAGCTACAATTGATCATATCTTATACATGATGTGCATGTAATCCCCATTAAGAATGTTACCTTGCTCAATACCCGGTTGGAATTTTTCTATGATCTGCAATCTAGTCGTTTGTGTCCATACTTATTTCATGTGTAACAATAACCAATAAAATCATATTGCATGGGTGACTGATTAAACCCGAATCTACATTCATATGCTTGATGACTATACTTATTACAATTATAAAAATAACTAGTAAATTTAAGAGTAACATTAGTCTTACCAACCTTTCTCCTACAAACATTAGTCATGTAAAGAGGTCTTCCACAGTGACAACATGTAGGCTTCTTTTGCTTAGGATTTATATAGGCATTCCTTTGTTCAACTTGCTTTGATGACTCTCCTTACTTGGTTACAGAGTGGTCAATAAAGTCTAGTCTAGTAGCGTCTCTTGATCTTCTTTGTTCTCTCAACTATTCATCCAGTTTTTCATGCTTTCTTATGGTATATTAAGCCTTCCATTTCTTTCTTTCTTAGTATTTAGTTCATTCCTTAATTTTTAATTCTAAGATCTCAGCTCAATAATTTCTCCCATCTTTCTACCAATCTTATCGTTAGAACTAAGTAGTTGATTTACCAAATCATAATGGTTCTGGGTCAACCTCATGATTTCATCATCCTTTGCATCCAATATTGTAATGATTGATCTCTTATCATCTTTAACCATTCTTTTCTCATCCTCTACTTGTCACTTTTGTTGCAAGATCTCACACATCCTTGTCAATTGAGCTTCGTGTTCTCTCTTCAATGATTTCACTTACTCAGTTAGGATTTGGTTCTACTCCATCATATCTAATATAACAACTTTAGATTCATTAGACATGTTTCCATTAGATAGTTCCTCAATCACTTCTTCTTGATATGTTGTGCCATTTATTTGATGTGCTAATTCCTTCCTTTTATTCACTGACTACTTCAACTTTTTTCTCATTTCATTGATTTTACCAAGGGAAATCCTTAGTGCCATCTTCTAATTCTCAATTGTCTTGTCAAGCCTATACCTTTCCATCTCTCACATATTTCCTCTACAGTGGTAAGACTCCTTAACAAGAGAACTATTTCTAACACCAATTATTGAAGTATTTAGCAAAGGTGGGATGCTAAGATGAGGTGGGGGGGGGGGAAGGTGCGGGCAGGGCGCTGTGAATCAGTTCCTCAAAACTTAATACCCTTTTTCATAACTTCATAAACTAAAATGAAAATAATCACATCTAATCTACTTCATCATAAGTACATTATCATAAACCATAAACACATGCTTGCTCTTGCTTTGGTTGACCTATTTGATTTTTTTTTTTTTTGCTTTCCATATAAGTAAAAATTCATTTACTTCAATTTTAATCATAACAAATATTGGACAATTCACACTTCAATTGGGAGGAAATATATTTAGCTTGTCTTTTTTCAAATCCGCGATGAGAGATAAAAATAAAAAAGTAAGTTTGAACAAAAAAGAATGAAGGAACAAGAAGATGAAAATCGTCGAAAAAGTTTAGCAGGATATTGTAGGAGGCAAGGTACACATGTACAATCTTTTTTCCTATAATTTTTTAAATTTGTAATGTATGTAATCTTATTCTAGAATAAATTATATATAGTTAGGATTAGGGTTTATTAAATTAAGAATATGGTAAATATTAAATTAGGGTACTATTAACTTAGGTTTCACCATGTTTGGAGTTAGGGTATATCATTTTAAATATATATGTTTAATTTTATGTGAATTGAATGACATTTTTTCTAGAGTTATGGATGGGGGCCCATTTAGTTTATGTCAGGGTACAAATAATTTGGTTAAAAGTGTTAGTTTCCTAGGTTCAATTTAGATATAACTAAAGTTAAGATTCAAAATGGTTTAATGGTCTTAAAATACTTACAAATTCAAACATGTACATATGTAGAATGTATTAAAAAAAGGACAACTTTCTGAGGTTGGAGAAGATTCATCCCAAGTTTAAATAGGTACATGTGCATCTTGTTGGATACAATTGTTTAATTGTGTGTTGTCTTTGATGTTACACAAATGTCATATCAGTTGGCAGACAGTGCTTATCGAGCTCAGTTGGTCAGCAAAGCAAATTTTAGAGTCTACCGAGCATTCTTGAAAATTACTCTGTGGAAATAGTGTCTACCGAGCTCACTCGAGCGTCAAAGGATTTTTGTGGCAGAAGTAGTTTTAACCGAGCTCACATGGTTAACAAAAGAAAGTCAGTGTTTACCAAGTTCACTCAGTCTCCAAAGGATTTTGCAAGGTTTGCAGTGTTAACTGAGCTTCTGTTGGTTAACATAGGAAATCAGTTCTAGAATAGTGTTTACCGAGCAGGGTCAACCAATGAATGATTTTGTTGTTTTGGAAAATAAAGTTTAATTATTTCAAGTAATGATTGTAGCCGACTGAGGTAATGATTATTAATAATCGTAAATTGTAATTGGGCCAACTTGATAATTTGTAAGGTATAAATAAAAGGTCAAGTTGAGAATTCCAAAGTGTAATGAGCGAGCATGCAAGTGTATTGATTGTTTGAAGAAGAAAGTGTGAGTGAACTTTGAACGATGATCAAATATCCTTGAGAAGCAGTAAAGATTTATTTGATCAGGAAGGATCTAGTGGAGCAGAACAAAGATCTGTATCAACAATTCAGTTGCATCTCATTCAGATCAATTCATTGTTACTTTCTCACCATTGTAGCAGTGATTCCTAAATCTCTTAACAGAGTTGGTTTAACAGTTATTTGTAAATCCTCTAACAAGGTGATAGTTCTATTGAATTGTTCTAAAAGACCTCTAGGAAGGCCACTCCTAAAATGGTGATTAAATCCTCTAACAAGGTCACACCTAACAATGTGTTTTTGTAACCTTTAACGGGGTTGGCTCCTAATAGGGCTTACTTCAGAAGAGTGAAAATCAGTAGCTAGTTACTTGGTGGTTTTTTCCATAGTGAGTTTCCGCGTTAAATCTGGTGTCTCATGTGTTCATGTTATTTCTTTCACGCTTAAATGTTAATCATTGTGAATACTTAAGATCTATTAAAGATAACATACACTGCATCTATCGAGTTGCAACATTTTTCTATGTGGTTATCAAGTGACAATGGTAACTAGTTTTATAAGACATCTAAGGATTTGTGGATTTGTTTTTGTGGTAACTAATTCACCCCACCTCTCAGTTACTCCATCTATATTTCCAACAATTGGTATCAGAGCTTTTGGTGCTTGCGGGAAGGATTTTAAGGATCTAAGCTAAAGATCAGGATGTCTTACAAGAGGGAAATTCCAAGGCTTAATAGGGATAAATTTTCAGCCTGGCAAGGTCTCATGAGACTCCATCTAGCTTCCATTGGAGATACAAGATTGAAATATCTTGATGAAAAATATAAAAACTCATGCTGGTACATTGTCTATTAATGACATTGCTGAAAAGAAGACTCATAACACCATGATGATAGACATTGCATCAACTCTAAGCTATAAAGAATTTGATGATATCAAGGACTATACAACTACCTTTTCTATGTGGAACAAGCTAAAGGAAATCTATGGAGGTGATGACAATATGAGAAGAGCCAAAGTAGGAAGTCGAAGGGAAAAAATTGATCAGATGAGAATGAGAGAGGATGAAAACGTTGCCAATTATGTTGAGAGGATCAAAGCAAGTGTCAGTGCAATCAAAGCTTCTGGAGGAGATATCAAGGAGGAAATAGATGTAAGTAAAGTTCTAAGAACCATTTATGCAATTAGAGTATCTACAATTCAAGAAAGAAGATGTGAAGCAAATCATAAGATAAATTTGGATGCCATAGTAGGAAGGTTGATAGCCTTTGAGCTAGATAACTATGACAATTATGTTCTAGCTTCCAAGAACACTGAATCAACATTTGAAGCCAAGCTTTCACTCAAAGAAAAGGGCAAGAAGATAAAGGACTCTAAGTCAGAAAGTGAAGAAGAATAAGAAAAAAGTTTTGATAGTGATATTGAAGTAGTTGAAGCTCTACTTGCAAGTAAATATTCTAGAGGCAAAGGAAAATACAAAGGTAAAGTTCCTCTAATCTATTTTTCACGTGAAGAAATTGGTCATATTGCAGCTAGGTGCCCAAACAAGCAAAGCAAGGATGAGAAGAAAGGTCATGAGTGCAATGGCAAGAAAGACTTCAAATCATTCAAGGACAAAGGTAAGAAAACATGTTTTATGGCTAAGGACTCTAAAGAATCTGATAATAGTGAGGATGAAATTGTTTACATTGCTATGAAAGATGAATCTGATAATGATGAGGAAGATAAGATGGCACTCATCTCTCATGTGAGAAAAAATGATACATGGATCATAGACAGTGGTTTTTCTCATCATATGACTGGTGACAAAACAAAGTTTGAACATTTTGAAGACTATGATGGTGGTAGTGTGAGGTTTGGTAATAATGAACCTTGTTGCATAAAAGGAAGAGGAAGAATCTCACTGACCAAAGAGCTTGTAGGTGATAATGCCTATTGGGTTGAAGGACTAAAACATAATTTGTAGAGTGTGGCACAACTAATCAATATTGGATTCAAGGTGGAATTCATGCATGGAAAGGAAAGACTGCTGGATGACAAAGGAAAGCTGATTAGATCAGGCATACAAACAAAAGGTAACTTGTTTTATCTTGAACTTGGTGAATGCTCATATTTTATTGCTCAAGTTGAAGAAAGTTGGTTATGGCACAGAAGGTTATGCCATGTGAATTTTGATAACATAGTAAAGATACACAAATTTAGGAAAGTAAGAGGCATTCCTAGTATAAAGAAACCTAATGTTGGTCTATGCAAGAATTGTTAGATTGGTAAGATGGGAAAGACTAGCTTTAAAAGTAAAAACTATCAGTTTGAAGATATTTTGGAAATCGTGCATACTGATTTGTGTGGACTTATTGGAATTAAGAGCTATATTGGAGAAAAGTTCATTTTTTTTGTTGATGATTATTCTAGAATGATGATTGTTATGTATCTGAGAGAGAAGTCAGAAGCATTTGAAAAGTTCAAATGGTATTTGGTTAGAGTAGAAAAGGAAACAGGGAAAAGACTGAGATGTTTGAGATCAGATACAGGTGGTGAATTCATTTCCTATGAATTCAATAACTTTTGCATTGAAAGAGGAATCAAAAGACAGGTATCAGCCCCTGGAACTCTCGAGCAGAATGGAATAGCTGAAATGAGGAACATATCTATCATGGATTGTGCAAGGACTCTAATGATTGAAAAAAAAATTGCTATCAAATACTGGAAGGAAGCTATCATCATTGTAGTTCATACCTTGAACCAAGTTTAGTTGAAGGACTCATTCAAAACCCCCTATGAGTTATGGTATGACTATAAACCCAATGCAAGTTACCTAAAAGTATTTGAAAGTAAATGTTATATGTTGAAAGAATCTAGAAAGGGAAAATTTGATGTGAAAGGTGACGAAGACATATTTTTGGGATATTCTTGCAGAAGTAAGGCATATAGATGTTTGAATTTGTCTACTCACAAAATCATAGAAAGTGCACATATGAAAGTTGATGAGTTTGTAGAAATGACTAAAGAAGAAAGTAAAAAGGAACTAGAAGATTATAGGAGATTTGTTTTCATTGAACTTGATACAGTGCTAGATACATCTATCAATCAAGAGACTTCTACTCCCAAGTCTTCATCAGTCACCAAGTTACAAGAAGTTCAAACCGAGTTGCAGAAACTCGAGTCACATTTAGATCCTACCGAGTCAATGCCTACTGAGTCAGAGCAACTAGAACTTGAAATTGAAGTGCAAGAGGATGACAATGCAATTCATTCAAAAGGCAAGGAACCTGTATTAGCCAAGTATGTCAGGAGACATCATGCACCAGATCAGATTATTGGAGATAAATCTAAAGGTACTATGACAAGAAGTAAGCTAAAAGGTACTTATTTACTTGTTGATTTTGAACCTAGAAATGTCAAAGTTGCATTGAAAAATGAAAGTTGGAATGAGGCTATGAATGAAGAGATAGAACAAATAGAGAAGAACAAAACATGAACTCTTGTACCTAGGCCTAAAGATAAAAATGTGATTGGAACTAAGTGGGTATTCAAGAATAAGTTAAATGAAGATGGTAAGGTATTAAGAAATAAAGCTAGACTGGTATGTAAAGGTTACCCTCAAGAAGAAGGAATTTATTATGGAGAGACTTTTGCTCCTATTGCAAGATTGGAAGGTGTTAGGACCCTACTTGCATATACTACACACAAAGGATTTAAGGTATATTAGATGGATGTCAAATCTAAATTTCTCAATGGTATTCTGGATGAAAAGTCTACATTGAGCAATTTGAAAGTTTTGTTGATTCGGACAAAAACAACATGGTCTGCAAATTACAAAAAGCATTGTATGTTCTAAAACAAGCCCCTAGAGCATGGTATGAGAGATTGCATAACTATCTTATTCAGATTAGTTTTTAGAGAACTAATGATAATAGTAGCTTGTACATCAAGGAAGGACCAGATAACAAGAGTATTTTAGCAAAAATATTTGTGGATGATACTTTGTTTACAGGGAATGATGATCTATGCAAAGAATTTTTAGAACAAATGAACAAGGAATTTAAGATGTCTATGTTTGGTCAGATTAAATTCTTTGTTGGTCTTTAGATTCAGTAGAGCGAGAATGGTATCTACATCACTCAATCTAAATACATCAAGGAGATACTCAAGAAGTTTGGTATGGAAGATTCAAAACCAGTTGGAACTCCCATGTGTACTAGACTAAAGCTTACCAAAGATGATGATTCAAAAGAGTTAGATCAAACCTTATATAGATCTATGATTGTAAAATTGCAGTATGTGATTCATACAAGGCCTAATATTGCTCTTGCAGTTGGTATAGTGGCAAGATTTTCAGCAAAACTCTGAGTAAATACATGATGGCAAGCAAGAGGATCTTGAGATACTTGAAAGGCACTGAAGATTATGGATTGTGGTATAAATTTGGAGGAAATTTGGACTTGAAAGTGTTTACTAATGCTGATTGGGTAGGAAACATTGATGACAAAAAGAGTACGAGTAGTGGAGCATTCTTTCTTGGAAAGAGGTTGGTGTTTTGGACAAGTAGAAAGCAAAATTGCACATCCCAATCTACAACTGAAGTAGAATATGTTGCAGCAGTAGTGAACTGTTCTAATATTGTTTGGTTTAAACAATTGTTGGAAGGCATGAAGGTTGAGATCAAAGAACCAGTTGTTATGTTTTGTGATAATACAAGTGCAATCAACATATCAAAGAATCCAGTGATGCATTCCAAAACCAAGCACATTGCCATAAAGTACCACTTTGTCAAAGTATTGGTATAGGAGAAGGAAATTAGATTGGAATATGTCCATACAAAAGAACAAATTGCTGACATATTCAAGCCATTACCTAAGGATGCATTCTTGTATCTAAGAGGTAAGTTAGGGGTTATTCCCCTATCTGAAGCTCACTAAAATAAAGTTTTAGTGATGCATCAACAAGAACCAAGTTGAAGATCTATCAGTTGATGTAGCTTAGTCATGAAAATATTGCATATGAATCAGTACTTAAGGTACATTGCTACTCATTGTGGCATGTGTTGTCAAAGAGGGAGAGTTTACTATCATATATTTCTAAAATTTGAATTTGTTTGTAGGAGAGTTTTTTGTTTGGAAAAGAAGTTATGTAATTCCTTCATAGAGGGAGATTACTGCATTAGAGACGTTTGTGGCATAAAATCTAAGAGGGAGAAAATTTCTGTCAGAGAAAGACTTGTTTTCAAATTTCATTGTGCTATGACATGTTGTTTTTCCATCAATGCCAAAGAGGGAGATTGTTGGATACAATTGTTTAATTGTGTGCTTTTTTTTTTGATGTTACACAAATGTCATATCAGTTGGCAAATAGTGCTTACCGAGCTCAGTTGGTCAACAAAGAAAATTTTAGAGTCTACCGAGCATTCTTGGAAATTACTCTGTGGAAATAGTGTCTACCGAGCTCACTCAAGCGTCAAAGGATTTTTGTGGCAGAAGTAGTTTTAACTGAGCTCACATGGTTAACAAAGGAAAGTCAGTGTTTACCAAGTTCACTCAGTCTCCAAAGGATTTTGCAGGATTCGCAGTGTTAATTGAGCTTCTGTTGGTTAACATAGGAAATTGGTTCTGGAATAGTGTTTACCAAGCAGGGTCGACCAATTAATGATTTTGTTGTTTTGAAAAATAAAGTTTAATCATTTAAAGTAATGATTGTAGCTGAATGAGGTAATGATTATTGATAATTGTAAATTGTAATTGGGTTGACTTGACAATTTGTAAGGTATAAATAAAAGGTCAATTTGAGAATTCTAAAGTGTAATGAGCGAGCATGCAAGTGTATTGATTGTTTGAAGAAGAAAGTGTGAGTGAACTTTGAAGGATGATCATATATCCTTGAGGAGCAACAAAGATTTATTTGATTAGGATGGATCTAGTGGAGCACAACAAAGATCTGTATCAACAATTCAGTTGCATCTCATTCAGGTCAATTCATTGTTACTTTCTCACCATTGTAGTGGTGATTCCTAAATCTCTTAATAGAGTTGGGTTAATAGTCATTTGTATATCCTCTAACAAGGTGACAGTTCTATTGAATTTTTCTAAAAGACCTCTAGCAAGATCAATCCTAATAGGGTGATTAAATCCTCTAACAAGGTCACACCTAACAATGTGTTTTTCTAACCTTTAACTAGGTTGGCTCCTAACATGGCTTACTTCAAAAGAGTGAAAATTAGTAGCTAGTTACTTGGTGGTTTTTTCCTATATTGGGTTTCCATGTTAAATCTGGTGTCTCATGTGTTCATGTTATTTCTTTCATGCTTAAATGTTAATCATTGTGAATGCTTAGGATCTGTTAAAGATAACATAGACTACATCTACCGAGTTACAACATTTTTCTATATGGTTACCGAGTGACAACAATAACAAGTTTTATAAGACATCTAAGGGATCTGTGGATTTGTTTTGTGGTAATTGATTCACCCCCCCTCTTAGTTACTCCATCTATATTTCCAACACATCTCTTGCAAGTACGATTTCTCTCTAGATTTATAGGACAATCAAGCTTTATAACTTTAATTAAAAATTTAGAGACCTTTCCCCTTACAAGTGGTTGATTTTATTTGTTATCCCGTGTGTAGTAGTTGATGGAAATGTTGGACATGAGGAAGCTGAAATTAAAGCAATGGATGATAGTACATTAGAAGGCAATTGGGTGCTAATGCGTAGAGCTCCTCAATCCAATAGGGTTGGGGAAATGATAAAGAACTTGGTTATTCAATGTTGGATTGATAATACTAGTCCTTCACCAAATAGAAGAGATATCATCAAGATGATGATTGAGCCTAAGGAATGTTTGCAACATGCAAAACATTGGTTGGATGTCACATAACATGAATTGTATATCTCATTTTGTAATTTAAATCTTGACATAAAGATTGGACAAACAATATTTGAAAGATTGACCTATTTTGTGGAGATAAATATATCTTTTGAAACTTATTTTTTTTGATATCATGTTGAATTTGGTATGTACTATCAAGGGTTCTTGAAAGATGATAGAAGAAAGTTGTGGTTCTCAAAATTCTTTTCCTAAATGACCAAGCCAATTCATAATGTCAATCTTGTGTGACAAATCAGGTGATTGTGCAATAAGTGAAATAGATTGCATAAGAGGAATCTTCTAAACATGTGGTAACCTAATTAAATTTCCTTTGAGAGATGAAGATATTAATATGGCGAGGATGATAAAATGTAAGAGATATAAGTACATAAAGTTGAAAATAAAATTTGGAAAAAGAACCAACAAGGTTGGAATATGTAGATGATGAGATACCTGTTGGAGAATTTATGTCATTTTTTTAAAAATTCACTCAACTATATATATGTCATGCCTTTTTTGTTAAGTGGAAAGCATAACCATTTCAAAACTAGGAGAAAATTTCCCACTCAGAATAATTTTATCTATTGTTGACTTTGTAGAGAATTACTCTTTCATTTCTCAAAAACAACTTCAAGTAGAATACTACTTTATAGAGTAGGTTACTATTATGGTCCAGGTGTCTTATCGACATGCACAAATCAATTTGGATGGTGTAGAAAGTACATATCAAGCACGAGTCAGCAAAACAAAGTATCACTTTTACATTAGTGATGACAAAAAACACAACACACATTTTGTGGAACATTGTTTTAAGACATTTTTTGAACATTTGAAAAAAAAGGTGTAAAAATAGGAAAAATATTTTGTATGGTCAGATGGATGTGCAACATAATTTAAATCAGCTAAACCATTTTATTCATTATGTAGATATCAGGTATAGATTCTATCTAACACATGTTAATTTTAAATTGAATATTTAAATTGAATTAAATTTATATTTAATATGTTAGGTGATAACTAAAATGTACATGTTTAACTCATTTTTTATATGTATGTGTGGACCTTACATTCAAGTGTCGATAGAAGATCAATGCATGCATACAAGAGGGTAGAGAAGACACAATATTTGCATTCAATTATGAGTACATATAGTATTGTGTGGTCATTGTACACTAGAGAATACTCATGTTTTTGTCCTAATTGCATTGATCAAAACTATGGTGGTTATATTAATCAAGTACATGGATATGTGGGTGAATGAACTTTGGTGCCACTAGATGTTATTAATACGAATTAGTCTAAGGATGAAAACTATGATGACATTCCATTGATATCTAGTGATTATAACCATATTTCAGGTTTGACCAGAGTTGGTATGTATGCATGTACATATATTTTTCATAATTTTGGTTAATTTATAATTTATACTTATGTACATAGAATTTATACATATACTTTGTGTAGGCAATATTTTTGCAGTCATGGAAGAATCTAAAAACATAGGTGTTATCTATTATTTATCATTTTGGACCATAGAAAGAGAGAATCTAACAAAGATTGAAATAAGTGATGAAATTTTGTTTCCCATAGGTTAGTGTAGTTGAATGTATACATCCATATTTTTTATCAATTCAAATTTATTAACTTATTCGATTGATGAACTTGGATACGTGTACATATATTTAGTAAGTAATTAAAATATTATATTTTAAAAATGTGTATGCAAGTTCCATTATAGTACAAGGAACATATTTGAAGCAAAGAAGAGTACTTAAAAATTGGATTCATTCAACTTATTATCAATCTAACAAAAAGGTTTATTAGTATAGTAACCATGTAATTGCCATTGGTCTAACTCTTCATCCAGTAAAAGGACCTGGAATACTATGAGCTGACCCACTTGATACGAGATAGAAACAACTTCTACTATATAAGCAAGCATTTTTCTTGAACAATTTGAAATTTGGTTCAACAATTTGAAATTTGGTTGAATAAATTAAAAATTGGTTGAACTAATTAGAACATGTGTCTTCAGTGGATGAAATTAGGACTATCTTAAGGGGATGACGTACATTGTGCAATCAAACTTTTACTCTTTCATTTAACTTGTCAAGTTCAAATTGTCATTTTTAACTAGTTATTGAACTTTTACTCCTTTATTATAACTAATTTGAAATTTGGTTGAGCTAATTAGGACATGTGTCTTGAGGAGATGAAATCAGGACTTAAGGGGATGAAATTAGGACTTGTCTTAAAGGGATGACATCGATTGCAATCAAAATTTTACTCTTTTATTTAACTTGTCAAGTTCAAATTATGATTTGTAACTAATTATTGAACTTCTACTCCTTTCTTAGAACTAATGACTAATTAGGACATGTGTGTAGAGGGGATGGAATTAGGACTTGTCTTAAGGGGATGATGTACATTGCAATCAAACTTTTATACTTTCATTTAATTTATCAAGATCAAATTGTGGTTTGTAACTAATTATTGAAATTTTATTCCTTTATTAGAACTAATATGAAATTTGGTTGAAGTGTTAGAGGGGATGAAATTAAGGCTTGTCTTAAGGGGATGACATACATTGCAATCAAACTTTTACTCTTTCATTTAACTTGTCAGGTTCAAATTGTGTTTTGTATCTTTAAATTGTATTTTGTATCTTTAAATTATTGAAATTAGTGTGTAAGTAATTAGAATATGTGTTTTAAGGGAAAAAAATTAGAACATTGGGCTTAAGGGGATGAACTATATATTTACTATTTAGGATTTATGTAACTAATTAGGATACTTGTTCATATTAGGACATAAAATATGTAAATTAGGACATCAATACCTAAAGTACTTGTCCAACTTAGGACATAAATGAAAGAACTTAAATAAAATAAAATACATGTAATTAAAGTAAAGATAATCTTGAACATATTTTATTAAGAACAACATCATACATACACGTGCACGTAAATTATAAATTCTAGATCAAGTGCTATTTAATCATATCTAAATATCACTTGCATAGAACAAAATTAATCACATATTATCAATCATCAAATATATATATACACTAGAATATAATCTAACAAGTAAAAGAAATACATCTAGAATGTATATATGTAGATCAATTATCAAATTTATATGGTCTAGAACATGTACATGGACAACATGTAAAACAAATATCTAGAATGTATATATGTAGATCAATCATCAAATGTATATGAACTAGAACATGAACACATGTGTCAAACATCATTCTCAAGTCTACAATGTTGGGTGATGCGACGCGCTCCCCTGCCCACAGGTGGTTAATTATGTGGTGTTCCATGTTCACTAACAGTCATGGCTTTTGGTGCAACGGCAAATGGGCCCTACAAGTGGTATCAGAGCTATGGTTTTATTATTGTAACCCTAGATTGAATCTATAGGAATGCATGAGAGGATAAAAGAAAGGGCAAGATATATGAATAATTATTGCAGATCTGAGGGTTTTGGGTTTGCTGTTATGATGGGATGTTAAAAGATTTGGGCATGTGAAATTGTTGGACAAAAGAGTTTTTCGAATGTTTTATTTAAATGAGGGTTTTGGGGGGTAGCTTGCAAAAATGACCTCCTGGGTAAAAATAGACCTCACCATTGGATCCGGGTCGACACTTCCATAAATTTTGATATATAATATGCCCTAGTTTGGCCATGTTCAGAGGAAATGAAAGATTTTTTTGGTTTCAGCCCATGATGGCCGTCAAATTTAATCCCGTCGGAATTTTTGTCACTAAAAAAAATTAAAAATGAAAAATCGTACTGAAAGTGGTAAAAAGACTGTCTTAGTAAAACAGCCATAACTTTCTCTCAAAATATCGGATTTCAGAGTTCTTACAGGCGTTGGAAAGCTAATTAAGAGCACTACAAGATGGTGTAGGTTTGGTTCTATGATTTTGAAATTTTTTTCAGGTTTTAAGAGCCCTAAAGTCAAATCTTATTTATTTTGAGCACGGATTAGAGCATAACTTGGGTATACGGAGTCAGATTTTGGACTTCAAGTAGTCAACGGAAAGCTCTTGGAAAGCTCTACACATTGGTTCAGATTTGGTGCAGGTTTGGCATGATTTATTTGTTGATATATTGATCTGAACAGTTTATAAGTATATTTTAACTATGGTAACATTGTGAGTTTATGGCATTGAAAATTTAAGATTTGATGTCATTGTATACTCAGTTCATATTTCAGATTGGTCTCATGATGATATAGTTATCAGTGTTTGGTTTGGATATGCATGATGACTTGTTGGTTCTACAAGTTGTGCAGTGTTGTAAGCGGTCTATACTTACAGGTTGCATTTATAGCTTGGTTATGGGTTGTCTTTGCCCATTGATCTTTCATTATTGATGCATATTTAAATTGGTGGCTTGGATTTGGGTTGTCTATGCCCTAAGTCACATGATTTTATCTTCATGTAGAAGGGATGAGATATTGTTACCACGTACAGTCATGGCAGAGGATTGTGGTTGACTATGCTGGCAGGTTGGACACATTGAGAGCCGGATGCTCGGTTCATGGATGTGATCATGGTGTCATAGATTTTGGCATGATTGGATATACAGGTACATCCTTGATGATCATTAGCTTGGATTTTCTGATTCAGTTATGGTGGTATATCTTCTTGGTTGAGGATCATGGTTATTTGATTTCTTTTGAGGAGCTCATGATGTGTGCTTTGAGTTCTTTAATGGTTTGATGCCTTGGTTGATTCTCATGGTTAGAGGATGGTATTTTCATCATTATGTCATGGATAGCTTGGATACACAGTTTAGTGGGAGCTTGTGACAGTGATGGGGTGACAGTGCAGGATTAGTTCCTGGTTTGGTTTATATCTTCTTGGTTTGGAGAGGATGGATTTTATGATGCCATAGGTAACTTGGTAGCACGATTGAGTGGGAGTTGTTGGCATTGATATATTTATTGAGTGTTTGCAGATGTTGGAGGTTTGTCTTAGATCCTGTTGCTGCAGAAGTGTCTTTGACATTTGCATGGTGCACTTGTTATCTTCATGGTGTTTGAAGATGGTTAGATCTTGAGGACTCATGGAGTTCTTAGTTATCTTCATGGTGTGTGGAGATGGTTCTTCCTGGTATGTGGAGATGGTTTTCTTCATGGTGTGTGGAGATGGTTGCATCTTGAGGACTCACAGGGTTCTTGGCAAAGGTGTGGTTTATGCTTTTATTTGGCATGTTATCCTTGGTGTGAGGATTGTTTCATTATTATGTCATGGTATACTCTTGATACGCGTTTAGAGTTGTGACATGTTATGGTGTGTTCATATGGAGCATGTTATCTCTTTAGTTGAGATGGTAAGATCATGTTGTCATGTTTATGTTCCTGAGGCCATGGTTGGAACTTTGACATTGATCTTGGTTTAGTTTCTTGGTATTGAGTACACTGATCATAAGCTGGATACTTCATGATATTGCTATGTTGCATTTGGAGTTGGCATGGATTGATTGGTTACAGGTGCTCATGGATACTTAGAGATGGTGGTGACGCTGATTTCTCTTGGATTAGAGAAGTATTTGTTGGGATAGTTGATGGTTTCAGCAGGAAGTCCGAGGGGCAGTCACCTGATATAGACTTGAGAGGAGATTGTTCTTAGATGAGTCTTGGTTGGAGACTTGGGTATCTTGATGAGCATTCTCATTCCCCACTCTTGGTCTACTTGGCGGTTTGCTACTTGAGAGGTATAGCCCATTGTTTCTTTCAGTTGCATTATATTTATGCTTGTCTTTCATGGATATGGATCTTGAACTATGGTACATAAGTTAGTTCTGGTGGGTTCATTTGAGAGATGGTTTAGCATTGGTTATCTCCATGTGCATATGTTGTTATGCTGGTTAAGTTTGGGAGATGGTTTTATATTGGGCATTTTCCTTGGATTAGGAATGGTTATTCCTTGGTTTAGGAATGATTTTATTGAGTTTGATCTTCTTGTGAGAGGCTTACATCCATGATTAGTTATAAGATATGGCTGGGGTGTTGTTGAGGCTTCTTGTTGGGGTTTTATGGAGGAGATCATACTTACACAGTTTACATCTAGAGGTGTGTGTAGAAGGACATGATACATGTTATGATTTGCATGGTTTCTCTGGTCTTGGTTATCTTCTTGGACGTTTAGTTTTGCCTACATTGGATTTGAGATTGGTTGGAGATTGTGATCACTGGTTTGTGCTCATGTATGTCATGTGAGAGATGACATGGTTATTCCTTTATCTCTTTCCTCTGTTGGTTGTGGAGAATTTGGGAGACTATTGGAGACTTTTTATGAGAGTTGTTCTTGCAGGATATTAGTTTATGTATTATGGATGTCCTTGATACTACATGGATTCACTTCTTTGAGATGTGTTGAGTGGATTGGTTATAAATTTGACATTATCTTTTGCAGTGGGAGCTTCTTGGTATATATGTGGCAGGTATTGCTCTTGAGGCTTGTGATTGCAGGTTGCAGATTGGATATGTCGCTGATATAAGATTCACTTGTTATACCTTTGAGGTATGGAGAGTTGGATGGGTTTGGCACTTGCTGTGGGTGTTATTTCAGCTATGGATATTTTGACAACTACGGATACATGTGATTATCTTTGGATCAGGTTTTTTGTGCTTGGAATTTTCAGTTGGTACAGGATTTTATGATCTTCTAATGCGATAGGTTGGGTGGTTTTCTCTTTGGATGGCTTCTATGTGTGTCCAGTGGGAGTGGCATAATAGGAGGTGAGATCATTCATGTTCGAGATGTTGGATACTTTGATTTTGTTGCGGGTACCAGGATGGAGCACTTGGTGTATTTTGATCCATGATGGTGGATGTGCTGGGAGGGATTGTTCCCTTGTTCATTTATGTGGCTACGGATTGACCCTATGCAATGTATACAACAAGTGGGAGATTTTTGAGATAATGGGTGTTGCACACATTGCATAATATTGTTATTTTATTATTTTATTTTTATTATGTAATGTTGTGCCTAGATGGACGTGCAACATGTAAAGATTCCCATGGAATATTCTTGATGTGTTGTATTGTAACATTGTGATAATATTTCATGTAATTATTTAATATTGGGGAAAAGAATTAAATACCCAATATTAAATGTGGGGTCAGTGGGTTAGGTAGCACATGGTTTTAGCACATGGTTTATGTAATACCACTTGGTGGTTTTGTTGGACTTGCTACTATATAAGCAGCCACAAGGGTAGTTGTTGTTGAGAGAGGTGAGAGAGTGACAAGGAGAAGACAAAAGGCAAGAGTCAAGCGGGACAAGGCTTGACAGGTTAGCCAAGGGAGCATTTGTGAAGGTTGAAAGCATGGCATGGGATGTGTGGATTCATGCTTGTTCACATAGTTTGCTCAGTTGTGGCTATGGCTATGAAGGCTTCCATGGTTGTATGGCAATGGTATTTTTTGCTGAATAATACATGGTGATGGATGCTTTTGGAGGCTGGGTTTTTCCCTCAATGAGGGTTTCCCAGGGTATATCTTGTGTCACATTTTATGGGTATGTTGTCTATTCTCTTGCATGTGGATTTTAATTCTGTGTTTATTTTAGATCTATTATGGGTTATCAATTGGTATCAGAGCCTGGTTTTGGCCTGGTCATGGGTTCAAATCTCCCCGGTGCAATCCTGACCCGTGTAAGCACCTGGTATGCGCATCGAGGGGGAGATTGTTGGGTGATGTGACACGCTCCCCTGCCCACAGGTGGTTAATTATGTGGTGTTCCATGTTCACTAACAATCATGGCTTTTGGTGCAACGAAAAATGGGCCCTACATACAATATGTCGATCATCAAACAAATGACAAAAAATTATCTATCCAAATCTTAGAAGATAATAGAAAATATAAACATCGTGCATATACATCTATATCTATCAAATCAAATATAAATAACATGCATATAAAGTGTTTATCAGAATCTATGAATGTCTCTGTATCTATGAAAGTAGAATATATAATCTATATAAAATAAACTATGGAATTTTAGGTGCAAGAGTCTCATTGTGACCTCTCCTCACAACGTGTTCTGAAGAATGGCTATGAAGATGCTCTGAAGGATGTGTTGACCCCTATATATTAAAACCAAAGTGATATCAATGTGTAATCATAAATTAAATCTCTTATTTACAACTTGCACATTTTATATGTATGTAAACGTGTCTAATCAAACATTTATTAAAACTCACCTCTCCACTGTTGATATAATCCAATGAGCCTCGATGACATGCACTATTTGACACCAAAGATGAAGTAACAAGAGACATGTATCCATACAATACATATGTGCAACAAATCAAATTAAAAAATGTATAATTACAAACATGCAGTATGTGTAGACATAAATTATTAAATATAATTGAAATCTTTTTGAACTAAAAAAATAAGATTTATCTACGTAGATGTTGGCATCTAATAATACTTAGACTACCTAGCATCAATCATGTACACCAATATATCCAAATTTTTTTGGGAGTCATCTAACCCAACCTCTACATCTACATTGGCATGATTGGTGCTTGACACACATCCTAATAATGATGAGCCAAGTGGACTAACTAGACGATATGATATAGAAGTAGATCATTATGTGTCAACAAGTCCATCTATCTTATGGTCAACAAGTTGAAGTCAACATCATTAAGGCCCACATCTAAACTCTGAGCATGCCCTACACTAGCTAGAGGGTCTGTAGAGTGTGTATGTCCCTCTATGGCAAAAGAGTGATTAGTAGGTGCATTATGATGTGCACTACCACCATAACCACAACCTGAGCGATGAGAGGAATGTGGCTGAGGATACATCCTAATACTACCCACACAAGATCGAACATATAATATGGGTATGCCAAGATGTGCAACTATGAATCTGTATGAATCTAATAGATCCTCAACTAGACTAGTCATAGTATCTTGTGCCAACACTCTAGTGAGACTCTCCAAGCTAGCTAGTGAAGGGATGCCTCTTGCACTATACAAGTTTTTGAAGATGAAGCATTAGATGATGATCTAGAACACTAACGAGACATCAAATACTGGCCAACCTTGTCACTCGATACGGACTAGACAACTGCAACAATGTCTCCAACTCCCTGAATCACCCCTTATAACTGGGTGCTATGCAGAGCCTCATCGATTGAGGGAATTAATACATGGGAAATAGAAGGAACCATCTTTGAAAATCACCTTGTGTGTTTGTGGATGATGAGTCATCTACTTATCATCTAGTCTACCATGCCCTTATCCTAAATGCTTTGGTAAACCAGTGTAGTTCACCTCGCTGTGGAAGTGAACCTCAACATAATGATGTTGTGCAAAATAGAGTGGAATTTGGTCATTGTTCAGATAAGGACCATGAGTAGCAAGGAAGCATGGGTATATCAATGCAACCATCTATGGATTTCTACGATTAAGGGGGGAATACCCCTTCACAAACTTATGTGGAAGATAATGAGGGAAACACTCCCTCTTTAGGGTTAAGCCCTGTACATGTTATAAAGAAAGACCTAAAGAGACCTCTCATCTCTTACTCTCAAGCACTTCTTGAATGGTATGTGAAGAATATGGAGTAGGACCATGAACCTCATCTCAAATATAGGAAAGGCTACACAAAATACTCAGGCATGTACTACTGTACATGCTAGACCTCCCTGTGGAAGTGAACCTCAACATAAAGCTATTGTGCAAAATAGAGTGGAATCTGGTCATTATTTAGATAAGGACCATGAGCAGCAAGGAAGCATGGATATATCAATGCAACCATTTGTGGATTTGTACAATTAAGGGCGGAATACCCCTTCACAAACTTATGTGGAAGATAATGAGGGAAACACTCCCTCTTTAGGGTTTCTTTGGGCACTAAGCCCTATACATGCTACAAAGAAAGACCCAAAGAGACCACTCATCTCTTACTCTCAAGAACTTCCTATATGGTATGTGAAGAATATGGAGTAGCACCATGAATCTCATCTCAAATGTAGGAAAGGCTATGCAAAATACTCTGGCACATACTACTGTCCATGCTAGAGTATGTACAACTAGCCTAGGATTCTCAAAGTCTCTAAATCTCCTAATTAGTGTGATCATATAGCTCATTAGGTGGAATAGGATACTACTAGGGGGGCTAGGTCATTGTTGGGGGGGATAGGTTGCTGTTTCTTGGGGGAATAGAAGGTTGTTGATACACCATGTGTCAATCTCTATAGTATTTGTGTGTGTAAACCTAAAATTTATTATAATGGCATTTAAGAAACTAGAAATTGTAAACGTGAAATGATGCACATGCATGCTTTTAAGTCACATGTGAAATGAATGTACACATATATATATAAGTCAAGTAAACATGAACATTTGAACATATACACATGAATTAAATTTATTTTTAAACATGAAATGAGCATACACATGTATCAAATTTACTTTTAAATGCATCCTAAAACATAAATGAATGTATACATGTATCAAATTTATTTTCAAACATGAAATGAGCATCCACATATAACTCCTAAACATGAAATACACATATACACATGTGCATGTACATGTAATGTATATATAAACTTTCCAAACTTGACATGAACATGTTATTGTATATAAGTCATATACATACATGAAGTGAACATACATAGTATCTTAAGTCCTAAATATTAATTGAACATACTAATATCATGTATGTATGCATGCATAAAGGGGTCCTAATAGGATGTCTTAAAGGGATAATCTAAAATAATGACTTTCTTGGGGACAATATAAAATCAAACATATGAAATGTAGGATATCTTAAGAGGATTATCTTTAGGTCAATTTATATCTTATGATAGCTCGATGTATATTTTTACATATAAGGATCTACGTGTAGAAATTTTTGGTCCTAATTAGGATGACACATGTGCAAAATTGCAAAATCAATCATCAATCTGAATCATCTGAATTTCTAAACTACGAGTGTCATGGTTTCTTGTTCATAGACATATGCATGAGTACATTTAAAGGGGTCTTAGAGACCTAGGGAATCTATGAGGTCATAATTGTTGATTAAGTAGTATCACATGGGTGGACTAGGATACATAGCTAGGTCATAAGGAATGATATCTTAATAGGATGACTTAAAAAGAGAGAATCTAATAGGATATACTTGAAGGGGTCATAATAGGATATTTGAAGGGGTCCTAATAAGATGACTTAAAAAGAGAGAATTTGAAATCAAACATGAATGATCGAACTAGAGCAAAATACATTAAAGGGTCCTAATAGACGTATTAAAATGGGATAACCTAAAATCAAGCCTTTTCCATCATAATTTTCTAAACTTAGAGGTCATGTCTAGATACTTCATACATGTGTATAGAGGGGTTCTAGTTTAGGATGCTCAATAACCTAAATGAGAATCTATTATATCAAAAATTGAAATTTCTATATAAAAATATTGATTCAACTACAACTGTCATGATGCCAAATTCATCATCAATCCATCACATGAATTTCTAAACTACAAGTGTTATGATCTCTAGTTATACATTTAAAGGGGTCCTAGGGACCTAGGGACCTAGGGTCATGTTATTTGTTATAATTCAATACAATGTTTTTAAGGGGTAAATTAAGGTATGTGCAAGTTATTTATATTTCTAGGATTATAATTTTTTGTTCACTTTGTTAATTTAGGATTATCATTCAAAGTTTTTAGTTTAAGTTTTGTAATTTAGATCAAGTAATAAAAAATATTTTTTTAATGTATTTGTACAATGTGTTGTGACACACACACACACACACACACACACACACACACATGTAATTTAGGTCAAGTATTAATTTTTTTTTAAAATGTATTTGTACAATGTGTTGTCTCACACTCACACATACATACAAGTTTCTTTAGCTTTAATTTATAAGACTTAATATGCTTAATAAATATTAAATAATCTATATTTTTATTTATTTAATACTAAACATATTTAGGCTATAGTTTTGATAAATAAAATAAAGATCCATTTGAAAATTTATATATATTAAATGATTAAAAGAAATACAACTATTTAATGTACATAATATTTCAAAGGACTTGTTAAGTGTAACAATATTTTACATTTACAAGATGAGCAGACTTGATAGCCTTTATGTGCTAGATTCAAGGCTTTTGCAATACTTTACAAAATGTACACTCGGTTAAAATATTTACAATAAAAAATATTAGGTCTACCTTGTTAAAGGATTTTACTGCTATAATGGTAAGAAACTAACATATATTTGATTTATTGAGTGCAAATTACTTTTTTATCTAGATCTCTTTTATGCTCAACACTATATCATCTTCTGTGATTGATTTTTCCCCTTCTTTTCCTTTTTTTTTGCATGATAGTATATTCTCTATAAAAGATTCTTCACTTCATTCCATCAACATATCCCTCTCAACATAACATAACTACAACAAAAACCTTAAATTTTTCTACATAGGTCCTTATAAAAAAAAAAATTGCCTCTTTGATACATGACCTTATTATGGCTCAAGAAAATCATAGAGTACACATCTGATCAAGATCTATGATCTAAATTCATTCTTATCATCTCATTCATCTTCCTTTTATTATATTTATTTGCATTCTATCTTGTGATCATTACCAACCAAATCTTGCTTCCCAATAAATCTTACCAAATATTCTTCTTGATCTTTAAAACAAGTTTTCCCTCTTGGTAGAATTGAAATACATTGATTTATGTGAATTCACAAAATTTTAGGTCTACCCTATACAACTCGGTATACTCCATGTTATTGCTTGGTAACGATTTTTCCATTCTATATTCTCATATCTTGGAATGCATATCTTGCTCAATTAAACCTTCTCTTGGTTAATATGTATATGTCCCTTCTTAGTTAATAGATCACTTAGTAACCATACTGAACAATGTTTACACTTTACTATTCATATACTTGATAGCAATACTTTGGCTTAGTAACTATGTTCATTGACTAGTATATTTAATATTCACCAGCTATACTTTTTGCACTAATGACAACAATTAATGCATATAGGAGTAATAGGTTGGATTTACGCTAAGTATTGGGCTAAGGGTCAGCTGAGGTTTGAGCGATTTAATTAATTGAGCTATTTAATTAGATGGCGGAATTTGTAATTAGATTTATTTTTTTGTTTAATTTATTTAATTTAATAGAGGAATAGGGATTTAATTAATAAATTAAACTATTGGTTGTCGTGTATTATTAATTGGACTATAGTCAATTAATTAACTAGGAGATATCATAAATAAATTAAATATTAAATATTTAATCAACAACACCTTAGAAGATGACTAAATATTATTACTTAATTATGTGATCATATTTAGGTGTCTATAGCGAGTTCTCTTTAATTCTTTCTCGAGGCATGTTCTTCGATAGCACCTCATGTAGTATGTAGAAATTTTCTTAGAAAAAAATTTGTGTCTTCATGCAATCTTCCATGGATCTACATGTGGTTTATTGGATCATGTGTGTGACTATTCCTGAACTCACAGCGCTTCATATGCTTATTTTTTTGGTCGTTGATTTAATTTGGGGTAGGACCTATTCTTTGTAATATGTTTGCTATTTTTGTAATCACTCAACTAACCTATGTGTCTTGAGGGCTATTTATAGTAATATAGTTGATGTTTAGAGGTAGAAATTTGATAAGATAAGATCTATAGGTTAATCCCTTAAGCTTGTAAGCTCACATGTTCAATTTTATATTGTATTTAGAGGATGCACCTAGGTAGGCCTTATGTCCAACAAATTGTAGTAGTAAAATCCATTAGATCTTCATATAACCAATTGAGTTCTACTATTTTCCATCTCTGTTGTGTTGTGCTTCTGTGTGTTTACTATAACAACTTGTTTTGTAGTATTTCCCTAAAATTATTCCTACTAACCCTACATCATTATGTGTAGTCGCAACTTCTTGACATGTCTTGTCAATTGGTTCATCTAACACTTTTTCTATAGCTTTATCAATTTCATTTGTAATTTCCTCATATAATTCGAACAAATTTTTCACTATTCTAATTTTGGTTCTCATATTTGGACTTACTTTATTCAAAATACTTTTCATTTCATCCACATTCACTAGTATACATAGCTCACATAAAGTCTTTTATTTGATTCTTTGGTCCTCTTTCAATACAAGTTGCCTTGTTACATCAAGCTTGTCGTAAATTGAATATGGCATGCAACCATTGACTCCTAATAAGTTTCTTTTGAAATTAAAAATATATTTGATAATTGGATTTTTAGTTACTGATTGACCATTATCTTCATATCTAATATAATACTTTTCAAGTTGATCTAACGTACCTTCCTTCTCAATTCTAGTAGTTATTTTCTTTCAACCATGTTTCCTCTTGTTCCTTTCTTTCTCAATATTAACATCCACAAATTTTGTGACTTCTTTTTATGATACCTCTATTTTATCCTTTTCTTTTCTACTTTCTTACTTTTAGTTGTAATATTTTTCTTGCTGATCTTGGCCTTCTTAGGACTAGGTCCTTGTTCCTTTGATGTAGGAGCATCGAGCTTGGATTTTGGTGGAGTTATGTTTTCCATGGTAAGGGATGTGTTGGAGACACATTGGGGAACCTTGTCCTATGTGTGCATAGAGATTGAAGTTATCATGTTAAAGTTTGAGTCATTTTTACCTTGATACTGGAGTTGTGTTTTCTAGTTTATGGGTCCCTGTTGTAGGCCATGTAACTAATTTTGCACAATGAGTTAGAGGATGAAAATTTCAGGTATTGAAGAGGGCCTAGAGTGCTTAATTTTATCAAAGGTGAAAGTTCTAATTAATTATTGGTTGGGTGATGTTGTAATTCTCCTAGAGTATTGATTTCTAGCAGTTTGCACGATGGGTTTCTGTGCATGACTTTCAAGATGGATATGCAGATATCCTTAATGAATCAGCCTTTGAACCCTTAAGGGGTTGTAGAGGACCTAAATTAATACCTTTTTTTTTGAAGCACAAGTTATAATTCAATTAGAGCTAGGAGATATCATTATTTTTCTCAGGTATCAATTTTTGGACATTTAATTTCTGTTGGAGGCCAACTTGTGGCTCTTCAAGTATTTAATGTTAGGTTTATTTAGTTTTTAGCATTCTAGGCCAACTTGTGGCTTGGTTTGGTATAAGTATAGGGATTTTTCTTGTCATAATTCATTAATTTAGAGGAGGAGTGAGTGTGGAGAGTAGCTAAAGAGTGAGTTTTCTTGAGTCTATAAGTAAATCGCTAAATGTGAGGCAGTTTATAATAGGATTGTGATTAATCATCTAGATTGGAGAAGAGCATGGAAGATGGAGTAGCTGAGTGAGAGAATATTTTTAAAGTGTGTGAATAGAGCACTGAATGTGAGGTAGTTTACACTTGGATCTTGGATAAAGTTTGAGAAGAGCTAGTAGCTACGGCTTGGAAAACAAGGAGATTTCTTGGTGGGCTTGCAAGCACAAGTTGAGATCTTCCTTGGAGGTTTCTACCAGAGTGTGGATTTGGACTAGCTAGTTTTTGGGTTGGATCTTGAGGGATCTTGCATAGCTATTATTTTAATTTCTTTGTATCTGGCCATAACCAAGAAGGCCTTACAGCCTAACACATTGCATGTAACAGTTATTTCATGAATAAATTATTAATTTGGTATCAGATCTTCCATTGTTATTCTATTTTTGTTGTGTGGTTATTTCTTGAGGGATAGGACATCTCCTTTGGGGATTCTCCTACCTTGCACTATGTCATCCTTTGTCTTTTTCCTTGTAGACCTTGTTGGAGCTAGTTGTATTAGTTCCTCAATGTTAATAGTATGGATCTCCTTGTAGATCTCCTAGTGGTCCTACGATGTTGAGGTGTGACCTCTACCTCTGAGATCTCAATAGTAGATGTATCATGTACCTATATTTTTTTTATTACCTTTCTTTATAGGCTTTGCACTTGTACTGCCAATTTGTGCCTTAACACCTTTCTTTAATGTTGTCCACTACCACTTAGTTATACCTTTTTTCTTTACAATCTTATCAAAAAATTCCTCACCATTTTTCTTCCTAGACCCCTTGTATAACTCTTCCCTCACTTAACTGAAGTTCTCCTTATAAGTGGCCTATCTTTTTGTTAGGATTAACCACAAATAGAAATAAAAATTACACACAAATATAACCAATATCATAAAATAATAGATCACACAAAAGAGAACACAAGACACAAAGATTTAAAATAGTTTACCCAATCCCTGGGCTACATCCACTAACAACAATTCCATTATCATAATTATCTAGTGATTACAATCTGTAATCCCTTACAACTCAATACCACTGCAAGAAGATAAAATATCATCATACATTATGAAATCCCCAACCCTAAGCCATTTTATACAAGCTTTTTACTCTGAAAAAATTAGGGCTAGAATAAGTTGTCCAATAGAAAAATAGTAGCAAATTCCTTTTAAAATCATAAAGTCATTTGAGGCTTTAGGGGCACTGCCCCTAAAAACCTTGCAGGGATGTTTCCCCTCAACCCCACCTTATATTGTGACCATGCCGAATAAAATAGAAAAAATAAAACTCTGAGTCTAATTAGGCTCCACATCACAATAATTTCCCTCTTGGATATTGGTCAGACTCTACACCAATAACCTACCACTTGGAGACTGATCATAGCACTGTTAAACCTATAGCTCCCACTAGAATATCAACCACCTTGGACTTCGATGTTCTTTGATCTGTTAATTATAGAAGACCAACCAAAGCTAAAGCTTCTCCTTTGTCACTACCTTGGTAAACATATCTATTGGATTATCATTTGTGTGTTACTTCTCCAACTTTAACTATCCATCATCCAAAACTAACCAAATGAAATGGTATTACAATTGTATGTTCTTTATCTTTGAATGCAGAGTAGAATTATTTGTAAGATGAATGAAACTCTAACTATCTACAAACAAATAATTATTCCTTTGTGGGTGTCCCAATTTTTTCATGAAGAACTAAAGCCATATAATCTCCTTGGCTTCCTTGGTAGCAACAACATGCTTTGCCTCTATAGTGGATAAAGCATTAACCTTCTGCAATCAAGAAATCCAACTCATTGTTGTCCCACCAATAGTAAATAAATAAATGATAGCACTCCACTTGGTATCAATATCCCCTTCCAAATTCAAGTCAACATATCCCTATAAATTAGTAGTAGAGCCCCTACCACTTACTGGATGTTCCTCTCAAATATCTAAAAATCTATTTAACTGCATTCCACTAGTCAAATCTAGGATGAATCATATGCTTGCTAACAACTCATAGTGCATGTACAATATCTGGCCTAGTACATACCATGACACACATTAATCTCCCTACATTTGAAGCTTAAGGTACCTTGGCCATCTTAGCCTCCTCTTGTGATGTCTTTGGACATATCTCCTTAGTCAATTTTCAATGACCAGGTAAAGATGTGCTGACAACTTTAGCATTCTCCATAGAAAAATATTGCAACACCTTCTCAATATAATCAACCTAAGATAATGTCAAATTTTTGTGCTTCCTATCTTTTCAAATTTTTATACCATAGATTTTCTTTGCTGCCCCTAAATCCTTCATAGCAAATGAATGTGCTAACTTTTCTTTTAACCCCTTAGTGTGATCCATGTTAGACCTAGCTACAAGCATATCATCGACAAATAAACATATAATAATGTAGTTGTCATCATCTAACCTCTTAAAATAAACATAATGGTTAGAATGACATTGAGTATAACCATGCTCATTCATAAAACTATCAAATTTTAGATACCATTTTCAAGGTGCTTGCTTCAAGTCATATAAACTTTTCTTCAATCTGCAAACTAAATTCTCCTTACCTTTGACCTCATATCCTTGTGGTTGTGTCATTTATATCTCTCCACAAAAATCACCATGTAGAAAGGTTTTTTTAACATCAAGCTTCTCCAAATGCAAATCTTCAGTAGCCACAATACTTAAAACATTACAAATAAAAGTCATTTCAACAATAGGAGAAAACAATCTCATCAAAATCAATGCCCTTTTTCTATGCAAATCCTTTTACCACCAACCTAGTCTTAAATATATTCTTACCTCCATAATCTTCTTTCAATCTATAAACCTATTTATTCTATAAAACCCTTTTAGTTGCAAGCAACTTGTGTAAGTCCCAAGTCAATTTTTTTAGCCAGGAGTTCATTTCTTCTATCATTGTAGACTCCCATTGAATCTTTGTATCCACTTGCATAGATTCATCATAACATTTAGGTTCACAAACATTTGTCAATAAAATAGAATACAAAGAGGAAGAAACTCTTTTTTGAGGTCTAATTAGCCTTGTTGACCATATAATGTTCACTGAGGTGTGTGGTATTTCTTGTTGCAGTTGTTGTAGAGCATGAGAAATTGTTGGTACATCTTTTGGAGTATCATCTAGCACTAATTTTTTTCTTTTCTTTCTTCTCATGCTTCTGTAATGGATCTTTGTACAACACTTTCTCACTGAATATGACATGCCTCCTTCTTATAGTTTTACAATTTTCAAAATACCAAAGCCTATAACCAAATTCATCAATTCCATATCCAACAATTAAACATTTCTTTGACTTAGCTTCCAACTTGGTTCTATTTTCATAATTTATGTGTGAATGTTTCACACCTAAATGTTCTGAGAAAAGAATAACTAACCTTCTTACCAATCCATGCTTTCTCTGGAATACCTTAGCCCAAAAGAGTAAAGGGACCTCTATCGATCAAGTATTCAACAATATTGACAACTTCTACCCACATGTTTAATGGTAGGCCAATATGCAACCTCACACTCCTTGTATACTCCATTATTGTCTTGTTCATGCATTCAACCACTCCATTATCTTGTGGAGTCCTTGGAACACTTTTATCTCTATGAATACCATTAGTAGAATAATAATCATCAAATTATTTGTTGTAATACTCACCACCATTATCATATATGATATATTTTAACTTTTTACCAATCTCATTCTCAACCAAGCATTTCCATTTCTTTAAAGTTACAAATACATCAGATTTATGTCTAAGGAAATAAACACATTATTTTCTAGTTCTATCATCAATACATGTAACATAATAATGAGAGACACCAAGGGAAGATACATGAGTCACTCCCTATACATTTGTATGCACAAGCTCTAATTTCTCATTTTTCTTTTCCTTCCCACTCTTCACAAAACTCACTCTCTTTTATTTTCCATACACAACACTTTCACACAAGTCCATATTGACACATTTAAGACCTGGTAAAATTTTCTTTGAATGAAGTAATTTCATACCTTTGTCACTCATGTGACCAAGTTCGTTGTGCCATAGCATTTTATCAAAATCTACAACAATTATTTGTTCTCCCTTCTCAATTGCAACAACTATTCTCAAACATTCATTTTTCTTTGAAACAATTAAAGTAGAAGGAACAATATGACTTGTACAAAGATATAAGGTGCCTACTTTCAAATCTTTTGCTACTACAAGGGAACCTTTTAAAACCTTCCATATTTTATCATTAAAAGTAACTACACAATCCTCATCACCCAATTGCCCTGTTGAAATTAAATTCCTACTCAGCCTTGGAACATGTCTTACCTCTTGTAGTAGTGAATGATTCCCATTCTGTAGCCTAATATTAATTTTTCTCTTTCCTATAATCTAACAGGCTTCATTATACCCCAAATAATCAAGCCCAAAATCCCCTCAGACATAATCTAGGAAATAACCTCTATGGGGAGTAGCATGAAATGAACCCCCTAAATATAAAACCTATGAATCATCATCACTTTCTAAAGAAAGATGAAAAGAATCCACTTTGGATTTAGTACTAACCCTAGTTTCCTACTTGTTCCCTTCTTGTTTTTCATGTTCATTGTTATTTCGAGTCCAACAATATTTCTTCTTATGCCCTAGTTTTCCACAGTACTAGCAATCTCTGGGTCCTTTGTATTTAGGCCTCATTCCCTTTGATTTTTCTCTTGATTTCCTACAATTTCTAGAATTTTTTCATCTTTTAGTCATTATGCCTCTTCTTTTTGCATTCAAATCACTTCTTGATGTAGATATACCTAAGGTCTTCCTATGAGTTTCCTCACTCAAAATAACACCAATCAAATCATCAAATTTTAGGGTATTAGATCTAAAATAAAAATTACTCATAACCATTACCAAGACATTCCAACTTTCAAGAAAAGAACAAAAGAACAAGAAAGCCCTAAATTCTTCATCAAAACTAACATTTACAAAAGATAATTGATTGGTAACCATATTAATCTCATTTAAATGATCTGCAATAGATCCACCTTCTACTATCTTTATATAAAATAAACATTTCATGATAAATACCTTGTTTGAAGTGGAGGGCTTTAAAAAAAACCTTGCTAGGGTTTACATCAAGCCTTCAATTATGCTTTTTTTTTTGTAATATAGAACACCACTGATTGTGCTAGTCATAAACGGTCACTTCCAAGTGTCTTTCTATCTAGAATCTCCTAGTCCTCATCTATCATAGTGGTTAGTTGCTTGGAATTTCCCTCCAATGGCTACCATAAATCCTTCTAATCCAAAATTTCTTCCCATTAAACCTCTCAACCTTTAGCTTACCCTTGTCTTCCATTACTCTCACTTTACCAATGGACTCCCACTCAATTGTGAGAGCTTCCTACATAGGATAGCTAAAAAAAATGATGACACCTCACTCTAGTACCACTTGTTAGGATTAACCACTGATAGAAATAATGATTACATATAAATATAACTAATATCAAAAAAAAAAAAATCATACAAAAGAGAACACAAGACACAAAGATTTAACATGGTTCACTCAATCCTTGGGCTACGTTCATCAACAATAAGTCCACTATTATTATTATCTAGTGATTACAATCCACAATCCCTTACAACTCAATACTACTACAAGAAGCTACAATATCATCATACATTATGAAATACACAACCCTAAACCATTTTATACAAGCTTTTTCCACTTACAAAATTAGGGCTAAAATAAGTCATCCAATAGAAAAATAGTAGTTGTCCTAGGACCTTACAAGGGGCATTGCCCCTTGAGCCCATCTTGGGGGCATTTCTCCCAAACCCTTGTAGTAATAAACTAGGAGGGAACCATGCCAATCTTTGAGTTTGATTAGGCTCCACATCACAACATTGTTTACAACCTTGTCTCTTGGTGAACCCAACATTATCTCTACATACTACTCAATAATTTTGGGAATAATCTCACATCTAAGTGGTTTAATCCATATTCATCTAGGCTCTACTTCTTAAAGACATGTGTGATCACTTTATACCATGAAACATATAGTCTTTGCATGCTTCTCCATAGTTGATCTTTAGATTCTAATACTTTACTTCATTTATTTTTGAAATCCCTTAAATGACCTAAATAAGTCACTTGTAATATTACCCCTATACTGCATGTGATAATGTTCTATAATAAATTCCATTATGGGATTTCCATATGCCCAATCACAAGGATGAATGTTTGAAAACTTGTTAATAATGTGAAAGAACATATGAAATATCAATGATCCTTGGATCTAAAGGGTTGTGATTTTTCATGTTTTATCCTTTGATTTTTCATTACTTATTGTCTCAAAATCTCACATATGTCAAAATTTTCATTTTCCACTAATATCATATAGGCTACTTGAATAACCCTTGTTGATACACAATTTTACTTGTTTGTATAGTGCATTTTGTATTCCAATATCTTGGCGATCACTCTAGCATCTTGTCATCTAATATCAGATAAGGTCATAACATATTTTTCCTATTTAATTCTAGTGTTGGTTTCTACATCTTTCTTGACCATTTTGGTTGCAACTAGCATTGATCCCACATTATCTAGGTCTTTAACTAGATGTATCAACTCCATCATGATCATAATTGATTATCCCCCAATGAATAAAACTTGTAATGAATCCTACTTAGCACAATTTTAATCCATTGCTTTTCATCAAATTCTTCATAGTACATACACTACAATATGTTTAGGTTCTTCAAGTGTCAAAATTCACTTTTGAGGGTTTTATCATCATTATATGTCTTACTCAAGTGTTCCCAAATATTCTCATTTCCTATTGACTCAATTTTACAATATATATAGGCCCTTATATCCCCAGCCTCTACGGTTTGCGATAATGCACCCTCAAGGTCTTCTTCCATAGACTCCAAAGGATGCATTTTAAATGGATACCTGGGTCTATCCTTAACATCACATACTTGTGTTTTATCCATTGTTTCATAACTTAACAACAATTGTAAATACTTTAATTGAAAGCTCACAATTTTTTTTAAATACTATATGTTGATTGTACTCAGGCTTACACAAATTGCTTCAAACTCTGATGTCCTCCATGCTCTATGACATGTTTTATGGTTCAAATGGTTATTCATTATTTCCAAAACATATGTTAGGTCACATAATAAAAAGATGAAATGATTAACAATATATGCTCAAATATATAGTGATCACCCAAAATATTGTGAAAAAAAATGCAAACATAGATATATGACCAATAATACCTCTCATACCTCATTCTAAGCTTACATACATTTGTTCTTAATTTCAAGGTCTAATAATTTAATGGTGAAATGCTCCCCCTAAATCTATGATAGTTAATTAGGTTGATGGTGAGGACTCAATGCTTGGCACTATTTCCCTTTTGTTATCTACACCAATCTTCTCTTTTCCTTTCCATACTTTTTCATTTCCATGATATCTTTAAAAATGTATCATTTATGTTTTTGTACTAAGTTGCATTGATTTTTTTATTCCTTTTTCCAACATAATTGTTCCTTCTAATACTATGTGTTCTCATATAATTGTTTACAAATGTATTGAATCTACAATATCTAGTTGTGCGTTCTAAATTATTGCAATTTCAACATGTAACAACATAGTTTCCATACCTTGGTCCATTTTGATTCATCTACAATCTTCAATTTTAGGATATGTGTCCAAATTTATTATACTTGTAGCATGTGATATTGGTTATGATATTCTTGATTCTGATAGTCATGTTCAATCTTTAATTTTCTCTTCCATTAGATCATTAATTAGGTCTTTTGCATTCATGTGATTTATGTCCATAAATTGAACATTTAAAACAATAAACAATAAATAGTTTAGTATCTTTATTACCTTTTCAATATTTCTTCATGTGAACCTATTTGTTGCATTCATAAGATCTTCCTTTGAATGATCTCTTCTGTTCTTGCATAATTACATATTCTAATTCTTCAAAATATTCACCTTTTACATATCCAATTCCTATCATGTCTCATTTAGGTTTATGTTACATCAATCATTCATGAAGTTTGTTAGTACTTTAATATAACTTCTCAAGATGTAACTTAGTCTCAACAAGCTCACCTTTGACAATATTAGTGTGTGTCTCAAGTTCCTCATATTTAAGTTTTGAACATTCAATTTCAAATTTTACCTTTCCAAGTTGGGAATTTAGATATTTGCATTTATTATTTTTACCTTTTAGATTTGTTTCAAGCTCTTTTTTCTTAGATTTTCCTTCTTCAACTACCTTAGCCAACTAAAGTGATGCAACTTCAAGTTCATATTTGCTGAGTTTGGTAATCAAATTTGATTCATTATTTGATTTAGGCTCCTTGATCTATTCAACTGCCTCCTTTTTTTATCCTTGAAATATCGATATGATCCTAGATTTTCTTAATGTAGTCTTGTGCATCTTTGAGCTTCATTTTCAAACTTTTTTTTTTTCCATTAGTTTTGTCGATATCTTCAATTGTTGTTTCAAGGTTTCATTCCAAGTCAATTATATCCATTAGGATTCTCTTCAAGTTGTGAAACCTTTTTAGAGTAACTAAGCTTTGATACCAGTATTGAGAGGTCAAGGGGTTTGAATCGATGTTGCAACACTCTTACACTAGCTATATAATTAAAAAATCAACCACATGAATCCAAAAGTTGTAAACATTAACAATAAAACACATAACAATAAGAAACTCATAACACCATGATTTTTTTTTGAGGAAACCCTGCCCAAAGGAAAACCTTAGTAGGAATGATACCCACAACTATGTACTAATGTAAAGGTTCTCTTGTTAGAGTAAAAGGTTTATAATATTAAACTTACTCTTAAGATTTCACTATTGGAGTTTTGTCTTTTGCCTCTTCATGAATATGACATTTAATATTTGCTTCCTTTTTATTAAGTGTCACATTATCTCTTGCATCACCATGCTATATCTCTTGCAGGTTGCTGACATCTTTACTAAGTCTTTTGCGTCACCGCCCTATATTTAGTTATGCACCATGCTTGGGGTGAATGAAGTTGTCCTTGGGGGGTCTTAGTGAGGCCTTCCTTCTTATCATGTTTTTCAACATGTTTTCTCATCTCTTTTTGGATTAGAGTTTTTCCCATGTGGTTTTCTCTATTTCTCCATTTTATAGAGATTTGGTTGTGATTGGGTACCTATTCAGGCCTTGTTGTCGGGACCCAATTTTCCTTCTGCATTGTAGTTTCTTTTTTTTGCATTGTTTGTAGCTGCATTGTCACTCATCTTAAGGGGGGTGTTAGTGTTAGAGTAAAAGGTTTATTATCTTTTACTTACTCTTAAGATTTCTATAATGCCTTGCCTAGAGATCCTTGGAACAAGGATTCAATACAAGCCAAGAAATTTTATTTTTTTAACCTAGTATGAATGCATGCAACAACATCATACAAGGATCACAAAGATTACAGTAGAAGATTGAACCACAATCCCGACAACCAAAAAATCTCCAAATACCACTACTAAAATAACACGCTCAAACAAAAAATGAAATCCAAAGATGACAACAAAACTTTGAATCTTAGATCTATCAAAGCATAGAAATACAAGAAAACCTAAAGGGTACTCAAATCATCAAAAAACATTCTTCGAAAAATAGAGGAGAAACCCCCTATTTTCTACGCGAGAGAATCCCAATAGACAGTCTCATGTGAGGATGTACCTTTCCACATGAGAAAGTAAGAAAGATAGTTTCCTCCACACTAAGGAGTACTAGATCCACAAATCAAGGTGTAGGCACTCGAACACAATAACAACAAGATGGAAACTGCAACTAACCATCTAAACATAGTAGTAAAGGAAAGGTACAAAAGAAACATTGCAACAAAAAAACATAAAAAAACTCATGCGTGGTTCCTCCCAACCATAATAACATTATGATACCTTGAAGGTCCTAGCCACTCCCTACGCATAACATCCCAAACTTCCAACTAGATACTCAAAGTTGTCTTATGAGGGCATCACTACTAAGGCGTAATAGCATCATAAGAACAAGGAAATGTAACATGCTAACAAGTAAAGCAATAGATATTCCAACTACTCAAGATACATCATCTAATCATATGCTAAACATCATAATATAGGAATGTGTCAAATAAACTAACATCATCTAAACATGATATTCATACATTCTAATGAAAGCATAAATCATAAGGAAGCATACTCCAGAATCCCAAAATACCAAGTGAAACATCAAGCAATGGTCATACTAAAACAATAGACTATGTTTGTACATTCGTCCCCAACAATGGTATAGGTAGCTACACCTCCCAATCATGTCAAACCCATAGGTCCACTGTAGTCATGCTGATGGAGATAATGATCCAACCACAAACACACAAAAAGAAAATAAATATGGCTAACATATGTTAGACAGTAAAGATGAATGAAACCAAGAACATGACACAATGCAAGCACTACAGGTCATGGTCTAACATTGAACGACTAACTATGTAGGGGCTAACAACATGGAGAGTCACTTGGCATCAGATAGCCCAAGCTAGTATTGGTAGCCCACACTTCCCAATGGAAGGAGCAAAATCCAGAATCTTTTATTAACTTAGTTTTGTTACCACCCAATATTTTATTTAGTTATTACTTGATTAAAACTTCTGCATGCCAATTCTCAATAAATAGTCACTAGGCTACAAAAATAGAAGCCCCCTCCATGGTACTACCCTACCCTACCCATGCTCATCATATGATGAGTGCCCATAGGCATGCATAATCCCAACCCAACCCCAAATGATCATAACACCCAGAAATAACATGGAAGATTGGGCCTCACAAGTCACTTGATAAATACACATGCACATGCTCATATGTGGTGCACCACCATCACAAAGATCATAACCCAAGGACTGGATGAGATCACAATGGAAAATACCACTCCATTAAAAATAGATTCGGGAGGATGGATGTGAGATGCATCCCGGTGCAACATAAAAGTGCAACAATGGTTTAACTGGCATTCTATGGATGATCCAAGTCCATGACCAACATCATGCCAAGAAAACCTGAGAAAATTAGGTGACACACAAATTAAGGTAAAAACACCAAAACTCAAAAACTTAGAAATTAAAACCCATTTGGTCTTAGGGCACAAAAGCTATGAAAACCCAATAAAATTCAAGTTATGAAAAAATGGCTAGCATTACAGTGTGACACCCGAAACCCTCATCCCAAAAATTGGGGAAATATTCATACCTAACCAACTGGGCAAAACTAGTAGACATAAATGGAGGGGAACACTAGTTCTTAGCCTCCTAACCAATAACTACTAGAAACAAAATCTGAAATGAAGCTGAGACACAAAAACAAGAGAGCCCTACCTAATAGCAAAAGGGGCAGAAAAATAAAACAATTGGATAAAATAAAAATCCCACATAAGCTGTCGAAAGTCATGGCAAAGAAAGGTCTCCCCAAGCTAGATCCAATGAGACCAGTCTTGTGAAGATCCCATGCCCATATCTCTCATAACGAACACAAATACAATCCTCCAGAGGAGGATTTTGGAAAAAGCTCTCAAATTCTTAATTTCCAAAAGTGAGAGGTGAGGAATTAATTTCCTCTTTGGATACTTATTCACTTTTCAAGTGAATAATCGATTAAGGAAAATAACCAGGAAACCTAGTTAAATCCCAAATTACCATTCCAAGTAATTGGAATTCATCTATGGCAAAGCTGCCAAAAATTAAAATCAATCAAATAAAAGCTTGAGAACCCAAAATCAAAAAAATTTCCTTCACGACTTTTGCGATAATGCAAACCTCTAAATGCTCAGGCATGTTCACAGGTCAAATCACATAATAAAAATGAGTTTGGATTTATCAAATCATTAGAAGGTTTAATTAAAATACTTAAATATGATATGTCGACCATACATGGATGACATTGGTAAGATATGAATAGTTGAATCACTAACTCCATGTGCCACTGCTAGGGATATAAATCCTACACACTAAAACACATGATCAAGTGCAATTGCATATAATAACATAGCTAAAGCAATAAATGCATTAAATACCTAATTTAACTATTTATTTCATAATCTGTAAATAATCCATTTACGCCACTCATGTTTGCATAAAGAAAAACAAAGCAAGAATGAAGTAAATAATCATAGTATTAAATCCAATTCCTAAATATGATCATAGATATGCCCAAATACTAGATAACCAGATATCATCATAAAACATAATGTTGTCTCAAAAATGGCATCATCATGCAAATATGATCAACTAAATAGCATAGTAATCTAACATCTAAGATACTAAAATCAAAGTATAACATATGACCCTAAGGTCATCTCAAATGTAAAGAACAACATGAGTAACAAGTATCTCTCAAATAAAAGTAAACAAGGTATAGACTACAAACACAAGAGCCATTGCATCCTTCCCCACTAGGCATAGTCTTACTCCTAGAAGACCGCAAAAACATAGGGGTGCAAATCTCTCAATCGTGTAGCATCTTCCCAAGTAGGAGAGGTCTCATCGCTTGGGTCCCACTAAAGCCTTACTTGCTCTATGTCCTGAACTCTCAAACTTAGTCTCTGATGCTGAAGGAAACATATGGGCTCCAAAGAAAGTTGCCCATCCTCCACCTGTAAAGAATCCCATTCAAGAACATGGGTCACATTAGGAATATACTATCTCAAAATAGAAAAATGGAAAACATCATGGATGCATGATAGGCTAGGTGGAAATGCAAGTTGATAAGCAACAAGAACAATCCTCTCAAGGATATCAAATGGTCCAACAAAATGTGGTGCCAACTTAGAACCTTTTCCATAATGGATGGGGATCTTCCTCAGTCGCACTCTCAAAAATATCCTGTCACCAAAAGAAAAGTGATGATCCAATCGATGGCATCTGTATACTTCTTCTGCCTATCCTAAGCAGAAACCAAATGTTCTCTAATACGAACAACCTATTGCTTCATAACCTGAAGCATATCTTAGAACTTGGTCCTCTAAATAATCCCAACTCAAAGGGGTACAACATAGCTTGAAAGTGTGACATGCCAAGAGAACTATGATACCTGTTGTTATATGAAAACTCTAAAAGGTATAAATAATCCTCCCACTCCACCTACTTGTCCATCACATACATGCAAAGCATACCTTCCAGAACCTGGTTCACTCTCTTTGTCTTACCATTGCTCTCTAGGTGATAAGCTAAACTAAAATTGAGTTGCACGCTCAAAGCATGATGGAGAGATGTCCACAGTGCTAAAGTAAACATTGGATTTTTATCTGAAATAATCTATCAAGGGATCCCATGCAAATGAAAAATATCCTCCAAGAAAACATGTGTTATAGAAGAAGCTATGTAGGATGTTCTCATGGGTGAAAAATGTGCTACCTTGGAATCTTTTCCACTATTATGATGATATAATCATGTCATTGTGATGACATAGGAAACCCCATGATAAAATTAATAGAAATCATATCCCACTTCCACTTTGGAATGACATGTGGCTGCAAAACACTCACCAGATGCTGATGCTTTTCCTTCACTCTCTGGCACTCAAGACATCGAGCAAAAAAATTAGAAACATCACATGTCATTCCTACCCAAAAGTAAAACAATTTAAGATTGACATGTATCTTCTTGATTATGGGATGTGCAGAATATGGTATGTGATGTGCTTTCAACAAAACCAAAGTACGAAGATCACTTGACACTGGTACATAGTTATGCCCCAAGTGTCACAGTAGTCCATCAGACTTAAGAAAGTAACCTACAAATCTCCCCTCAAGGGTATGTCTAGACTCGATCTTTGTTCTTGCCTCCTAATAGTGTCACTAGGCAAGTCCTCCAAGATATGACCTCGTAAATCCACTCCCAATGACAAAAATGACATCTCATGTTGCCTCCTACTCAAAGCATCCTTGATAATATTTTCTTTCCCTTCAATGTAGTGAACATCAAATTCATATTCACACAAGAAATCCATCTAGTGATGTTGTCATGCATTTAGGTTTGGCTGAGTAAAGATATACTACAAGCTCCTATGATCACTATGCAACTCAAACTTGTGTCCCAAAAGAAAATTTCTCCAATGAATAAGAGCATGCACCATGGCTACAAGTTCCAAATTATGAGTGGGGTAGTTAAGCTCATGGTCTTTGAGTTTTCTAGATTCATATGGAATCACTCAACCATCTTGCATCAACACCGTACCCACACCTTCCAATGAAGCATTTGTGCAAACCATGAAATCACCTATAGGATTAGGAACTACAAGGACTAGTGCACTAGAATCCCAATAGCTCCACCTACCTACTTGTGTCATCAACACATTGAACTAACTTATGATAGAAATCAATATTCACCTTATGAGTAGCTAACCAATCCATGCCCAAGACAATTTCATATGATCCTAGTGGTAGGATGTGAAGATCCACTATGGTGGTGAAGTTACCCAAATTCAAACTACCACCAAAGACCAAAAAGTCCACAACCACCTTGGATCCTATGGCTAACTCAACTTGCCACCTATTGACTTGACGTACTACCACTAGCCCACATTGCTGAACAAGAGATGGTGAAATAAAAGAATATGAAGCACCCGAGTTAAATATTATTGAAGACAAAATACCATACAACATACCTATAGCCTCGGCTATAGTACCTTGATACTCAACTTGATGACTATCAATTACCAAAAAGACTTGATGAATCATTCCTACATCTCCCATAGTAGGCTCCAATCTAGCCGCACCTCTACTAGATCCTATAGATGGTTTAATAAGACATCCCAATGCTTTATGGCTAGGTTGGCCACATGAATAATAGTTTCTCAAAAATTTGGAAATAGTTCCATGACCACATTGAATAGAACTAGAATATGGTGCATGTCCCTTCCTAGAGTTCTACTAACTACTATGAGGAGGGCGATCCTATTGACACTTTTGTCCATGGCTTTGGTCATCTTCATTCTTCCTTGAGGCACCTAAAGATTTTCCACCCTTTGACCAAAACCCTTGATAATATCTATCACATTTCCCACATTGAGAGGGTGTCGACTAAGTTTGGCTCTTTCATGAGGACTAAGGAACCTAAACATTCTTCCTTGAGGTTCATGCACTATTTCTCTAAGAGCCCGATTTTCCACTAAAACCCCTAGCCACATTTCTCTCAAGAATTCTATCCTTCTCTATGGAAAGTGAAAGCATCCTTGGCTGGTGAACATAGACATCTCAAATGGTAGAGTCCCTAAGGCCACTAAATTTTTTTTGCATGAGGAGTGCTTCATCATGATGGTAACTCAAATATTGCCTCAACCCAAGAAAATATTCTGCATACTAGTCCACTATCATATTCCCCTACTTGAGCTCATGAAACTCATCAGTACGGGCCTCACATTATTGTGGAGAAAGGAAATTCTTCTTGAACCTCTCCTCAAAGATCTCTCAAGTGAGATTTTCCATGTCAATATGGAGCTTCTTGCTCTCCATATCCCATGAAATAGATCCATGGTCTCTCAGCTGTGTGATAGCACAATGAGCCTTCACGTTGCTTCCATAAGGTAGTAGGGAAAAGCAATGCCCCATATCCAACAACCAAGTCTTAGCCTTGACTCCTGTCTCTTGGCTATCAAAAAGTGATAGTTTAGACCTTTGAAGTGTTGACAATTGGATAATAGTGATATGTATTTGTTGTCATTTATGGCAACACATGATGTACATGCTTACAAGAAACCTCAGAAATAAAGATACTTAGTGTTTGTTAGTCAAAAAATTGTCTAAGTATAGAATTTGGTTTACAATAGTGTATTGTTTTGTCTATAACTTGTTGCCGACGTCACATTATGAATAGAAAAGTTAGATGAAGATAGTATACATGTTGGTGATGATATGATAACCTTAGAAGTTAGTATGAATTGTATGGAACAAAGATAATCTTTTTAAAAGTGAAACAAGACATCAAAATTGAAGGAAAGAATTGTTTTATTTACAACTATTACTTATCCAATTAGGGCCGACATCCTAGATGTTTACTCTAAGTTGGAAAAGTAGATTCTAGTCTTAGTTGATGCAAATTTTTTTTGTGTAAAGGCATGGTATTTTTGCAAAGGACATTTTGCGATAAGATTGGGAAGTGAAGTGAATTGTGATTATGATTGCAAGTGCTATCTAGTAATTGTGATTATATGCGAACTTTTGTTAAAGCGATATATGTGAAGTTTTGTATGAGCTATTTTGTGATCCAAGATTGAGTTGAATATCAAAGATCAGTGAAGGAAGAAGTTATAGTACCTATTCTAGAATTTTGATTACTTGTTTGTCCAGTGAGCTCTTCTTGTACTTAGAAGTGCATGTTTGGGTAGTGGGCTCATCTTGCATTTACTATACCAAAACTCCTAACAGTGTTGGAATCTCCTAACAAGAATTCAATGTCTCCTAGTAGGGATTCCTTATACTAAATTTTCTCATTGACTCCTTATAGGTTCTACCCTCTAACAAGGAAATTATATATCAATATATTATCTAGTGGGTATCATCCCCACTGGGGTTTTCCCTTGGCTAATGTTTCCTTAGTTAACAAAATATGGTGTTATGAGTTATCATTTTGCATTGTTGCTATTACTATTCATCATTACGTTATTTATTTGTTATGCATGGTTTAAAGTAAGAAATAATATCCAGTTGGTGACTAAATTTTGTAGATTACTGATTCACTCCCCCCTCAATAATTGCTATTTTTAACAATTGGGATCAGAGTGCAACTACTTTGAAGAGGCTTAACAACTTAAGTAAGATCCCTATGGATATGGAACAATTGATGAAGAACCTTCAAGAAGATTTTGAACAAATTGATCTCCTTAGTGAAGAAAGAGATAAGCTGAAGGATAGATATGAAGACTCCAAAGTATACATCAATCAATTGAAGGAAAAGATTGAACATCTCAAGTCCAAGCTTGAATCTACTAAATCTAAAACTAGTGATAATGATTATTCAAAGTTGAAGACATAGCACAAGATATTGAAGCATGAATTGAAGATTAAAAATCATAAGTTGACTTTGAGAAATGATCCTAGCAAAGTTGAATCTAATTTGAAGACTAAAAATGAAAATCTGAGAGAAAATCTAGAAAAGAAAACATCTGAGTCTGAAACATTGAAAGAAGATCATGAAGAATTTGACAAGTACAATACTATTGTGAAAGGAAAATTAAATTAGTGCAAGTAATAGCTTGAGAAGCTTTATTCTAGCAGAGAAAAACTTGATGATTCAATGTGTCTTGGTTGTCTAATTAACATGTCTATGAAGAAACCTGAGATTAGATCAGATCTAAAAGAAAAATGCAAATCTAATGATAAGATTGAATTCGGTCAATCTTCTAATAAATCTAAAGGAGCTAGACAAGACAAGGAAGTTGAAGTTTTGGACGAACCAAAGCAAGTGAAATCTTCTAAGGCAAGCAGGTATGAATTTAGAGGTAAGTATTTTTTATGTAATGAAATAGGTCATATAAAAAGAGATTGCACCAATAAGTCATTTAATCATGTTAAGCACTTTTATTGTCATAATTGTCATGGTATGGGTCATAATGTAATTAATTATAGGAAAACTAAATACGATAATGATAGAAGAAATAATAGGATGTCTAAAAATACTAACCCTACAAATAGAAGAAGATCTAATGAAAGGACATCAAGAGAAGGCAGAAGGTAGATCACATGTTAAAAGTGTAACAACTTAGGATACATTACTTGTAATTTTCATGCACCTAATGATCAACAAAATCCTAGAAGTAGAGCACCAATATGTCATTTATGCAAATAATTTGGACACATAAAAAAGTACTATAGAATCGATGGAAACTTCAGAGGTAGAAGGAACAATGGAAGAAACTTTGGGAATAGAAGGAATGATGGAAAGAATGTTAGAAATGATAGAAAGGTCCATGAAAGGAACTTTGGAACTAACAGAGGCAATGAGGAACAAAGAAACATTGTTAGTGAACTTTGAGAAGAACTTAATGAGGCATTTGTGAAAGGAATATATATCTCAAAAGAAAAACTAGATGATGATGAGAAGGAAGATCAAAGTCAGCTGTTGAGTTTGATTCAATTAAGTTGAATTAAGCTTGTTCACAACATCAAAATTTGAGAACTTCATCCATAAGTCAAATTAGAGGTAGAAAAGTTTGGGAAAGGTGTATCAAGTTATGTTTAGATAGTATGTAAGCTCACTTGTAATTTGGAGCTCATCTATGCAAGTTATGAAGGAATTCAGAGTTACTGTTACTATAGAAAAAGGTTAATTCTATAATAGAATATGAAAAGTATGTTTTTGTAGAGGATTTCATGATGCAAAGTTTAGTAGTGTTTTTTCATGATGGAAGCTAGCTATGGAAAACCTCGGGTGACATGTGAAGATTAGATAGATGATCTTGAGTAGTTATTTGATTACAAAACATAAATGATAGCTTTTTCCTATTTGCAAAGTACACAATTAATGCAAGTTCAAGTTGATAGAATACATGGAGTACAAAATTATTTTTCACTTCATTATGAACACATCCAAATAAAAGAGCACTTAGAAGTGACTTGTTAGAGCTATTTCAAAGCAAACCCTATTTTCTAAAATAGGTATTTTATCATTTTTCAGCAAATTTGTTTGGTAAAAGTTCATAATTGATAGAATCATGGATATGTAAATAGTGCACAATGTTGAGAATGAAGTTAGACCTAATTTGAAGGTTGTTTCCATATAACCTATTGAAGGAAATTCTAACTCAACATTGTCTATCACTCCAAACAACATAGTATATCTTGAAGATGTAGGAAGTTATCTGAATAGTAAGTTTGAGTCTATTGGTAGTGAATTCATGAAAAAAGATATGTAATTGGTTTTCAATCAGGACATGACTGTAAAGCCTAGATTTGAACATCAAAAGGAACTAGACCTATTTAAATATCACTTCTACCACGAGTTAGACATAGATGAGTGGATATAGATCATATTGAGTAGGATACATGATGGAAAATTTTGGATGCAAGATAATGTAATTGATATTTCTGCCAATGGTCTTAGTAAACAACGTAGTGTATCTATAGGTAAGAAAATTGTCAAGAAGAAAGTTGAAAGCTATACTAAAGCAATGTATAATGGAAAGGCTCTAGTGATTAACACCATCAAGTAAGATGATGTAAAATTTTAAAGTAGAATTATTGCCCATTTTGTATGTGCAAGCTCAAAAATCAATGAACTATCAACCAAATTCATCTATGTAGCATATAAGATATGTATAGAGAATGAACAAGTGAATCTTAGTGAAATTTTGAGAATGAAACTCTTAGAAAACCTAGAAAAGATCAAGAGGAAAAAGAATGGTGTGTTTAGATTCTAGTAATTGAGCAATCACATATTCTTTCATGTACTTAAAATATTTCCTTACTTATCAGTCACATACATAATGAGTAGTGAGAGATTCACAATGGAGAAGATTACATAAGTACGTAGAAGGCATCCTATAGATAATATATTGGACAGTGGCAACTTGATAATGAGAATATTTCATAATGAAATGAAATAGAGATTCTAAATTGCACCTACAATTGTTGAAAAATTTAAGGAAGACATTTGTATTTTGGTTGATACAGATTATACCTATATTCAAGTAGTAGAAACTCAAGAAACATTTCTTGATCCCTTAAGTTATGAATTAAATGATGATGCATTAGTTGGTTACATTGATTTACTATTGAAATCAAATAAAGACAAAGAATAATATAGATTTGGTACTTATGATGAGATCACATAGCTCATCAAGCAACCTTGGAGAAGGCATCACACAAAAAGATAGAATCTATAATGAAGAAAGCACTATTAGAGGCCAAAATGATAGAGAGTGAGTCTAAGGTTGTAACACAAACAATGAAGCAAGGAATACTCAATATTCAACCTTTCTCAGTATTTGTTGCAGAAAAATATTTGGAATAGAGCATTCTATATGTAGAAGTGTCAGATGTTCAACCTAGTGAACCAAAAAGAAAACCTAAAAGATTGGTAGAAGTAGTAACTACTAAAACAAAGAGAGTCAAACAACAAGCCACTGGACCAAGAAAAAGATAGAAAGCATTGTTGACAATTATTGAGTCTAGTGATAAAGAAGAAGAGGAACAAGAGATCAAGAAAGTAGGGAAAGTGACTCCATCAAAGCAATCAATAGGCAAAGCTTGACAGCCTTGTAAGACAAAGATAGAGAAAATCAACACAACTATTGCTAATGAAGGTAACTTTGTTCAAATGAAAAAGTTTTATGATTTGTATAATAGTTTTGAGAAGTATTAGATTGACATCTCTACTGTGAGATATATTATAGCAAATAATCTATAATTGAAGGATCTTAAGAGAATAATTAACTAGAAAGTCTATGAAAGACTCATTCAGGAGAAGGCTCCTACAAGGGAAGAAGATCTTGAAGTTTAGAAGTCTATGCTTAGAACTATTTGTAAGATTGATGATGAAGAAGAAATTAAAAGATTATTGAATAACCTCACACCATATTTGAGAAATAAATTGAGACCATTTCTATTTATGGTTGGTGAAAAGGATAAAATAAGAAGTAAGATTGCAACAACAATTAGTAAGATGTTGACAAAGTCAAAGGCAACATCTCCTCCAACACCAAGAACTTCAAAAGTGTTAGTGAGTGGTGACACTATGAAAGTTAATCAAACTAATGTTACCATTAACATTAATGATACCAATCCATTTGGTGGTTTTGAACCTAATGAACTAGATAACAAGGATATCGAGGACAAATTAAGAAAAATTTAGTAAGAGAAAAGGTTACCTGAAGAAGAGAAGAAGAAAATAGAGGAGACTAAGTAGAAAAGAAAAGAAAGGAAGAGGAGGAAAAGAGAAGAATTGCAAAAGAAGAGATGAGAAGAAGGGATTGGAAGAGAAGAGAGTAAAGGAAAGAGAGGAAAGAGCAAAGAAAGAGGAAGAGAAAAGAGTAAAACAAGCAGTTAAGAAACAAAGGGAGGATAATACTAAACCATCTAATTTATCTACTCCACTCTCTCTTGCCAGTTTAGCTACTGATGATGATGATCAAATAGATTTGATTTCATCCCTGGATAAAGCTTATTGAGAAGAATAGGAAAGTGAAGAGCTTATAGAGAACTTTAATGGAAGTTATTGACAGACTGCCTAGTACCTTGGCAGTATAGCACACTAAATTAGATCCTAAATAGAGGGCACAAGTAGTGCTGAAATCATTTGATGAAGAGTTTACCAATTTTTTTAATGTTGTAGAAGCAAAGACACAGATTTCCCATAATGCTAACTTGTTTAGCACCATATATCAAAACATCAAGAATGATTTGGTTAATCTTGATATGAACTTTGGAAATGCCAACATAATGGGAAAACTTTTTATGTCAAGTGTACCTTATCATACAAACTGGCTAAAGACATTGATAGTTAGATAGAAGTAAAGATGAGTGAGCTAGAGGTTCGATCCAACCAAATTCAACATACATCTTGCAAAGTAGATGATTTTGAAGGACAAGTGGATAGTGATATTAGGAAACTGGAACTTTAGAAGGAAAAAATCTTGAAGAGGATATCATATTTTAGAGAATCTATTCCTTTGAAAATATCTTTTGTTGAGAAACAATTGGAGGAATGTGTAAAGGCCAAGGACACATATTCTATCGTTTTGTATTTAGATCTTAATGTTGCATCATATGCTTTATGTGCAATACTCACCTTAGCTGAATCTACCAAGGTGACATGGACTAAGGGTATGGATAGTTTGAAGGAAAACTTTTATGATTACATGAAGATCATATCAACATAAGGACAACATTTTTGGACAGATTTTTGACATTTTGACCTTTGTCATTGATGTCAAAGGGGGAGTAATTGCAAAAATTTGAATTGTTAAATGGGGAGTAGTTGTAGAATATTGTAAAGCACATTGTAAGGGGGAGCATATGTAAAGTTGGACAAATTTTAATAGATGTAATGTAAGGTGTTATTTATTTTTGTTGTGTTAAATTTTTCACTTAGCCAATTTTCCCTAGTTTGTTGCCATCAATGCCAAAGGGGTAGATTGTTGAAAATTGGCTAATAGTGATATGTAATTATTGTCATTTATGGAAACACATGATATACATGCTTACAAGAAACCTAAAAAATAAAGATACTTAGTTTTTGGTAAACAATGTATTGTTTTGTTTATAACTTGTTGTTAATGTCACATTATGACTAGTGAAGTTAGATGGAGATAGTATACATGTTGGTGATGACATGTATAACCTTAGAAGTTAGTATGGATTGTACAAAATAAAGATAATATTGTTTGAAGTGAAACATGACAACAAAATTGAAGGGAAGAATTGTTTTATTTACAATATAATTACTTGTCCAATTAGGGCCGACATCCTAGATGTTTACTCTAAGTTGGAAAAGTAGATTGTTGTCTTAGCCAACCCAAAAAAAATTTATGTGAAGGCATGATATTTATGGAAAGGACATATTGTGATAAGATTGGGAAGTGAAGTGAATTGTGATTATGATTGCAAGTGCTATCTTGTAATTGTGATTATATGTGAACTTTTGTGAAAGTGATGTATCGGAAGTTTTATAGAGCTATTTTGTGATCTAAGATTGAGCTAAAGATCAAAGATCAGTCAAGGAAGAAGTTGCAATAGCTATTCTAGAAGTCCGATTACTTATTTGACCAATGAGCTCTTCTTGTAATTAGAAGTGCATGTTTGGGCAGTGGGCTCATCTTGCATTTACTATACCACAAGTCCTAATAGGGTTGGAATCTCCTAATAGGGATTCAAAGTCTTGTAACAAGGACTCCTTATACTAAATTTTCTCATTGACTCATAATAGGGTCCATCCTTTAACAAGGAACTTATATATCAATATATTATCTAGTGGGTATGATCCCCACTAGGGTTTTCCCTTGGCCAGGGTTTCCCTAGTTAACAAAATATGGTGTTATGAGTTATCTTTGTGTATTGTTACTATTACTATTCAAAATTATTTTATTACTTTGTTTTGAATGGTTTAAAGTAAGAAATAATATTCAATTGGTGACTAAAATTTGTAGATTATTGATTCACCCCCCCTTAGTAATCCCTATTTCTAACATGAAGTTCTTGCATCATCTCTACCTTGGTGAAGTCATCATTGTCATTCTAACCATGACCCCTCCTTATGTGCCCTCTACCTCTAGGTGGTGTACGAGAATATTCATTCTTGTGGTCATGTTCCTCCTCTCTATGCTTAGACATTTGGGAATCTCTATGATGAGATCCCTCTTCCTAACCTTGGTCACATTGGTTTTCCTTTATACAAGGTCCCAACTGAGATATGATCTCCTCCAACAAGGACATTAGTGACCCAATGCCACATTGATCATTGTTACCTTATTCTCCCCCACCAACTTGATGTCCTTCCTCTTGGTGATATTCTTAATGGTTATTCCATCAGTTTTTACCTCAACCACCAAGTCTACATGCATAAGGCATCACTAATGAATCACACGATAAGGGTTACAATCATGCATCACAAACATAAGAGTCACAAGCATGAACCAACAAGATATCAAGATAAGAAAACATAAGATAACAATACACATACAAAAACATCATAGTGGCTCTGATACTAGATGTAATGCCCCTTCCAAAGATCCTTGGAACAAGGATTCAATACAAGCCAAGATATACATATTTTTAAAGCAAGTATAAATGCATGTGACAATATCATACATGGATCACAAAGATCGCAACGGAAGAGTTAACCACAATCTCGTCAACCAACAAATCTCCAAACACCACTACCAAATTGACATGCTCAAATATAAAATAAAATCCGAAGATGACAATAGAAATTTAAATCTCAAATCTATCAAAGCATGGAAATACAAGAAAACCTAAAGGGTATTCAAATGACTAGTAATCATTCTCCAAAAAACAATGGAGATACACCCATTTTCTGCGTGAGAGAATCCCAACCAATAGTTTCACGCAAGGAAGTACCCTTCCATGTGAGAAAGTGCAACAAGCCACATGAGGATATACCTTTTATATGAAGGAATGCTTCATGTAGTAGCTAAAATTTATTGCATTGGTGTGAGTTTCTTGCATGGAAGTGCATAGAGCCCTGTGAAGAACTACAATACACCATGCATAACTTCACACTCTCACGCAAGAGAGTACAATATCATGCGAGGGTTCACAAAAAAAAAAAAAGAAGAAAAAAATATAAAAAGGTAGGAAAGATAATTTCCTCCACACCGAGGAGTGCTAGATCCACAAATCGAGGTGTACACACTTGAACACAATAACATTGAGATAAAAATTGCAACTAACCATCTAAACATAGCAATAAAGGAAATTTATAAAATCAACATCATAATGAATGAACATAACAAAAATCATGTGTAGTTCCTCCCAACCATAATAGCATCATGATAGCTTGGAGGTCCTAGCCATCCCCCGCATGTAACATCCCAAACTGCCAACTAGATAGTCAAAGTTGTCTTATGAGGGTGTCACTACTAAAGCATGATAACATCATAAGAACAAGGAAACCTAACATGCTAACAGGTAAAGAAATAGATATTCTAACTAATCAAGATACATCATCTAATCATATGCTAAACATCATAATACAGGAATGTGCCAAATAAACGAACATCATCTAAACATGATATCCACACATTCCAATGAAAGCATAAATCACAAGGAAAATTACTCCAAAATTATGAAATACCAAGTGAAACATCAAGAAATAGTTGCAATGGAACAATAGACCATCTCTCTACATCAGTCCCACATAGTGGTATAGGTAGCTACACCTCCTAACCACATGAAACTTGTAGGTTAACTCCCACCATGCTGATGAAGATAATTATCCAACCAAAAATACACATAAAGAAAATGTCTATAGCTAACACTTATGCCAAACAGTAAAGATGAATAAAACCAATAACATGAGATAATGTAAGTACAATAGGTCTTGGTCAAACACTCAATGGATAACTATGTACGGGCTGACAACATGGAGAGTCTCTTGGCATCAGATAGCCCAAGCTGGTATTGGCAGCTCACACTTCCCAACGGAAGGAGTAGAATTCATAATCTTTTATTATCTTGGTTTTATTACAACCCAATATTTTTTTTAGTTATCACTTGATTAAAACTTCTACATGCCAACCCTCAGGAAATAGTCACTAGGCTGTGGAAATAGAAGCCCCCTCCATTGTGCTACGCTGTCCTACCCATGCTCCTTAAATGATGAGTTCCCATAGGCATGCATAATCCCAACCCAAACCCAAATGATCATAACTCCCAAAAATACCACAAAAGATTTGGCCTCACAAGTCACCTGATAAATGCATCCACATGTGCTCATGTGTGGTGCACCACCATCATGAAGATCATAACACAAGGACTAGATGAGATCACAATGCAAAATAAGACTTCCCCAAAAATAAACTTAGGAAGACGGATGGAACATGCATTCCAATGCAACATAAAAGTGAAACAATGGTCTGACTGACATCCTATAGATGATCCAAGTCCACGACTAACATCATGCCAAGAAAACTTGAGAAAATTAGGTGACACACAAATCAAGGTAAAAACCCCAAAACTCAAAAAAATTGAAATTAAAACCCATTTGGTCTTAGGCCACAAAAGCCATGAAAACCCAATAAAATTTGGCTTCAAACATCATATGCACAAATGACTAGGATAATGGTGCGAAACCCCAAACCCTCATCCCCAAAAATGGGAAAATGTTCATACCTAACCAATCGGGCATAATGAACAAACAAAAATTGAGGGGAACACTAGTTCTCAACCTCCTAACCATTAGATACTAGAAATGAAAGTAGAAATAGAGCTGAAACACAAAAATAGGAGAGCCCTACCTAACAGCAAAAGGGGAAGAAACAAAAAACAACTAGATAAAATAAATATCCCACGGAAGCTTTCGAAAGTCACAACACAGCAAGGTCTCTGCAAACTAGATCTAATGGGACCAATCTCGCGAAGATCCCATGCACGTAGCTTTCACAACAAATAGAAACACAATCCTTCAGAAGAGGATTTTGGAAAAATCTCTCAAATTTTTAATTTCCAAAAGTGAGAAGTGAGGAATTAATTTCCTCTTTGGATACTTATTTACTTTTAGAGTGAATAATTGATTAGAGAAAATAACAATGAAACCTAGTTAAATCTTGAATCAACCCAAACAAAAATAAGCTATTGCAAGTAATTGGAATTCATCTATGGAAAAGCTGCCAAAAATTAAAATTAATCAAAATAAAGCCCAAAAACCCAAAATTATAAAAATTTCCTTCACAACTTTCATGATAATGTGTACCTCTAAATGCACAAATACACTCATAGGTCAAATCATATAATGTAAATGAGTTTTAATTTATCAAATCACTAGAATGTTTAATTAAAATACTTAAATAAAATACATTGACCATACATGAATGACATTGGTAATATATGAACAACTGAATCGCTAACTCCATGTGCCACTGCCGGGGATATAAATCCTACACACTAAAATAATGATCAAGTGCAATTGTATATAAGAACATAGCTAAAGCAATAAATGCATTAAATACCTAATTTAACTATTTATTTAATGATACATAAATAATACATTTACACCACTCACGTTCACATAAAGCATAACAAAGCAAGAATGGAGTAAATAACTATAGTATTAAATCCAACACTTAAACATGATCAGAGATATGTCCAAATAGTGGATAACCAGATGTCATCAGAAAACATTCTACTATCTCAAAAATGGTGTCATCATGCAAATATGATCAACTAAACAATAGAGTAATCTAACATCTAAGATATTGAAATCAAAGTTTAACATCTTACCCTCAGGTCATCTCAAATGTAAAGCATAACATGAGTAACAAGTATCTCTCAGATCAAAATAAACAAGGTACATACTACAAACACGAGAGGCGCTACAATTTCACTATTGGAGTTTTGATATTTGTCTCTTCATGAATGTGACTTTTAATATTTGGTTCCTTTCATTAAATTTCACATTATCTCTTTAGGGTTTATTTTTTGAGATTGGCTTATCTCCTTTTATAGGGATTGATCCCCTTGTATTTTGTAACACTTTGGATTCAGATGTTCCTCTCTAGAATGCAATTTTAATCTTAAGATCCACTCTTCTCTTCCTTGTTTCATTCTTCCTTGTAATAGGTTATTTGTTTGTAGGTGATCATTGTGGCTTCTGTGAAGTTGAGTTTTGTATCATTTGTGCACCAACTCCTTCATGGTATTAGAGCTTTCCCTATAGTTTCTTGTTCTTGTTTAGAAGTTTTCTTTGAAGCTTTTAGATTGAAGGGTTTTAGATACCTTTTTTTTTGGTTCTAAAGGGGCTCATCTTTTCGATGCACTTTGATTCCAAACGAACCTCACCGTTGGATTTAGAAGGCCCAAAAACCCCCATTTTCATATAAAGTTTATCTATTTTGGACAAAGTTGTTGTTGAAGTTCTTTTTTCTTGTTAGTACATTTTTTTTGGATCAGGGTCAATTTTTTGGAGCACTTTCAACCCAAACAAATCTCATTGTTGGATTCAAAGTGCCCAAAAACCCCCATTTCCATATAAAATACATCCTGTTTGGATGTTGTTTCCTTTGAAAGCCTCAAAATGCCATGCAAGGCACTAAAAAAATTAAAAAAATTGTAGGCCAATTATGTGCCACCATGTAGTAGCACACAACTATCTGTGTGTTTTGACTAGTGGCAGCCTAACTACCACCAATGTCCACCCACCCACTATTGTTGTTACTGCCACGAACACCACCATCAACTATCTATTGGTCAACCATTGATTATCCACCTACTAACCATCAATTATTCATTAGTTGTTTGCCATTTTTTGTAGTACCATCTTTTGATCATTGTACATGGCTCCCTCTAGAATGACCACATGGCACCCTCTTTGAGTACTAGCCACATGATTAACTACCAACTCAGCTGCCACGTGACCTTTTCTGCATCTGACATGTGGCATGTCAAGCCACATCAGTGCCTAGTCAATGCCATGCCAAAAGGTCCATTTTTTCCTATGACAACTAGATGACCATCAATTTAATGTCATGAAGTGCTAACATCAATAGTGTGTCAGCACTGCATAAGCATCTTGGGTGCCCTTCTAGGCCATAAGGAGTAGTGTCTAATTTTTTGCTCATAAATTGAGCATACAGACTCCATTTTTGGCAAATAAGATATCTCCAGAAAGTCAGTTCTGAGCCTGATCTGATGGTGTACGTTTCATTAGATTTTAATATTGTTTAGGTACTTGTTTTCACTATCAAATGTTGAACATCTTTTTTGCACTCTAGGGGTCATATATTGTGCATTCGATCTCTATTTTTGGCCAAAGAAGAGGCATTGGAAAGCTCTTGTAGTGCTCTATCCAGATCTACTATCCTTTTCATCAAAATATTTCAGAGGTACATAAGTCACTCAACTTAAAGCATTTTTTCTCTCCTCATTATATATGCATTTCTTTTAGCTATTGGGGTTTAGTTTCTTGTATTGTGTGGGGTATTTTTCTATATGTTGTTTCTATCATTTACTTCAATACAACATATATCTTTCAAAACCAATAAAAAATTCTCTAAATCAATGGTCAAGCCCTATTCTTTTTTAGCTCCTCTAAACCCACATAACTATCACACATGGATAGTTTCCATGACACAATTACTTTGTTCCAAGGATTTATGGTCTTGTTTGGATGAGGACCAACCTCTAGTTTAGAGTCTATTTTAGACATATCAACACATGAATAATATGGATGAGGCCATGGGTCTTATCTCTCTCAATAGTGCATACAACTCATAGTTTCATCTTGATGAGTTTACTACTCCTTGGGAAATGTGGCTCAAGTTCAAGATCTTATTTTGTATAATTAGTAAGTTCAGGTCACTTTAGCTTGAGGTGGAGCTTACATAACTTATACCTAATTCCTTTCCCACCTTTAAGGACTTTCTAATGAAATTCAAGAAAAATAGATCATTGCTATAGGGTTGTGGCAGGGTAAAGACATAAAGAATGCATTTTGTTGATATTGTCCAAGCTTCGAGGAAACTTTCATATTTTCTCCTCTACTTTTCACTCCACTATGGATGCATTGGTTACTAATTTTACCATGACAACATTTAAGAAATTCTATGATCGTTTGACTAGAGAACAAGCCAAGCCTTCCCAGTTGGATTCTCTATCAGGATAAAAGACCACAACATTGGTTGCATAGTCATCTACAATGAGGAATAAGCAACCACCAAAGTCCATGAAAGATTAAATTGGTTGTGAGAATTCCTCCAAGCCATCTATGTAGTCTCCTTCCAAACCATTATCTAACCCTAAGAAGAGTAATTTTTATAAGTCTAGCAAGTCTCCCTCCAAGACTAAGAAGTCCACAAGTGTTCATTGCAATTTTTGTGGTAAGGAAGGACATCTAGGTTCAAGGTGTTAGAAATATTTAGAAGCTTTAGGGGATGCCAAATAGTAGCATCACATCTCCTCTCCTCAACCACCTTCCTCATCTATAAGGAAGGGCCACGCTCTTCATGCAAGAGCCTCATCTTTAGGATCATCTTGGATCATTGATTCTGGTGCTTCACACCATATAAACTCATTAATAGGATTTGGTCACCACACTTGTTCATAGTGCCACATCACATATTATAGTTTGCAACTCTACATAGCTCTCAATTCTCAGTTTAGGTTCAGTTTCATTAAATGTTGATTCTCTTCAAGACGCTCTTCTAGTTCTTGACATTTCTATGAATGTTCTTTCAGTTTATTAGATTTTCCTTTTTGGCTCTAGTGAGATAGTTGAGTTCTCACCACATGATGTGGTTATTTGAGATCTCCTTGATCATGATTTAGTTATTTCTACCAGTAGCATGGATCCTCAGTCTCACTTATACCAGTTTGATGGCTTTGAGAGTTCAAATAGTTTGGGTTCTTCTCTTATTTCTTATGTAGATTCTATGAAAAAGCTTTGAAATGAGAGTTTGGGCCATATCAACTACCGCTATCTACAATAGATGAGTATACAATCACTTTTTTCTAAGATACCATAGATCTCTTCCACTGATGGTGTTTTTCATGGATGCATTCTTGACAAGTATCATTGAGATCCCTTTCATTTGGGAATAGCCACTCACATCAAGGCACCCTTGGAGTTGGTCCATAGTGATCTCATGTCCTTTCCTACTCTTTTTTAAGGGGTCCGCTATGTACTCACATTCATTGATGACTTCTCTAGATGCACATGGGTGTACTTTCTTAAGTACAAATATGATGTCTTTGATTCCTTGTAAATCTTGAAGACATTTGTGGATAAGAAATCTACTTTTTCTCTCAGATGGATACACACAGATAATAGGGGGATTATGTGAATCAAGAATTTAGAGATTTTTTCACTGGGCATGGTTTACTACATCAGCTTTCAGTTCCACACACCCCTTAGTAGAATGGTGTTGTTGAGAGAAAGAACATAACCTTACAAGAGATGGAAAATTACATGATTCAGTCATGGGATATACAATCTTCATTTTGGGATAAAGCACCCAATTATGCCAACTACATTTAGAACTGGATGCCCTACAAGGCATTGTGATAGATGACTCTTAAGGAGGCTTGGTCTCATGCCAAGCCCAATGTTTCCACATTTTTAGTTTTTGGCAGTAAGGTATGCAATTTTATTCCTAATGCTTAGAGGAAATCTATGGAAAAGAAGAGTTGACCATACATCTTTGTTGGCTACTATGAGGATGTAAAGACATACAGGTTGTTTGATCTTGAGTCCAGAGAGGTCTTGTTTTGATAAGATTTCTAGTTTAATGAGCACTTTCCCCTTCTAGATTCTTCCTCCTTGGATTCCTCTCCATTTTCTACTCCTTCCACTTTATCTCTTGAGGATGTTCCATCTTTTGAGGATGATGTAGATGATGATCCACCACATCCACCTCCTCCAACACCACCATTTTCTCCACATTTTCCTAGGTGGGCCCATGTTATAGTTGAGTTAGCTAATCCTTTGGTAGGAGATCATTTAGATACCTGTCATACTCGATCTCAAAAATTTGGTTGTAGTCTTTTGAGTCATGCTATTTTTGCAAATCCTTAGAGATTTTTAGAGGTGATCAAACATCCAGAGTGGGATTTGGCTATGGATAAGGAGTATTCTTCTTTGATGAAGAATCATGCTTGGGATATTTGTACTTTTTTGAAAGGAAGAAAGTTGGTTTGGTGCAAGTGGTTTTACCATACCAAGTATGTTGCAAATGGCTCTATTGATAAGTACAAGGCACATCTTATTATGAAGGGATTCTCATAGGTTGAGGTTATTGATTACTCTAATAATTTATCCCCCATTGCCAAAATGAACTCTATTCACTTTTTCCTTTCACTAGCAGCTTCACAGAGATGGCCAGTCTTTCAGATGGATGTGAAGAGTACATTCTTGCATGGTGATATTCATGAGGAGATCTATATGAAGCAATATTAGGGTTTTGTGTAGGAATCTTCCTTAGTTTTTAGGATTCAATGTTCATTGTATGGTCTCAAACAAGCCCCTAGGGTTTGGTATGAGAAGATGGACTTGTTCTTGCTTTCTACTCACTTCACATGTTTTCATTCCAATCATACAGTGTACATTCAATGCTAGGGGGTTGATATTGTGATACTTTTGCTCTATGTTGATGATCTCATCATTACTAGTAGCTCATTCTCCATGATTTAGAGTATTTAGAGAGAATTGATGGAGTAGTTTGAGATGACAGATATGGATCTGACAGATATCGATCTTTTGCACTATTTTTTGACACTACAAGTCACTTAGACTTCTGATGACATTTCAATCTATGAGAAAAAGTATGCGTTTGATATTATCAAATGCTTCAACATGATTGATTATAAGCTTGCCCCTACACCATTTTAGTCGTTTGTTTTCTTGTCTACCACTTGTCCTACTACAATGGATCCCACTTTATATCAACATTTGGTTAGCATTTTGTTGTGCCTAACACATACTCGTCCTAATCTCTCCTTTGGGGTTGGTCTTGTTTCTTGGTTTTCCCATTACCCTCATGAGAGCCATTGGTAAGCTGCCAAACATATCTTGAGGTACATTCAAGGCATTACACATTTTGGCATTCAGAATACTATAGGATCCCCACACATTGTTGGCTTTACTAACTTAGATTGGGCTAGTGACAGTAATGATAGGAAGTCTACTAACATTTTTTTCTATCTTAGTAATGGTCCTATCACATGGTCTTTTAAGAAGTAGTCTTTGTTAGGATTAAACCACAGACATAAATAACAATTACATGCAAATATAACCAATATTAGAAAATAATAGATCACATAGAAAAGAACACAAGGCACCAAGATTTAGTGTGGTTCACCCAATCCCTGGGCTACATCCACCAAACAACAAGTTTGATATTATTAAAATCTAGTGATTATAACCTGATTATAATCTGTAATCCTTTACAGCTCAATACAGCCACAAGAACCAATTTTTACATCACCACTATATAAAAATTCCTAACCCTAAGCCCTTTTCTACAAGTATTTTTACTGCTTTAGGGTTACAATTAATAATTACATGTCAGCCCAAAGTCTTGATAAAAAATGGCCCAATTTTTTTTTCTTGGGGCTTCGCCCTTGACCCCTTGGATAGTCATGGCCCCAGCTATATTGGGGACTGCTGCCCCCAAACCCTTTCTTGGGGCCTAGCCTAGCCTGAAACCTCGGTGAGGAATTATGGATTATGTACAGTACTTCCCTAATCAATCACCACAATCTAATAGTCTTCTATTGCATTATCCTCTATAGAGGCCAAATACTAAGAAGTAGTGTTAGCTAGTCTGGAGATTTTGTGGCTTCGACATTTGATGACTAAGTTTTGGTTTCCTCTTGATAGTTTCACTATGATTTGGTGTGACAATCAAAGTACCATACATATTTCTTGCAACCTAGTGGAGCATCAGTGTACTAAGCATATCAAGATCCACATGCACTTCATTTGATAATTGATTCAAGATGTTGTTTTCCTCTCAAAGTACATTCTTATAGAAGCACAGGTTTTCAACCTTTACTAAATCTTTTGCATCACTGTGCTATAGTTACTTGAGCACCATGCTTGGGGTGAGTGTAGTTGTCCTTAGGGGTCTTGATGAGGCCTTCCTTCCTTTCATATTTTTTAGCATGTTTTCTCATCTCTTTTTGGAATAGAGTTTTTCATATGTGGTTTTATCCATTTCTCCTCTTTATAGAGATTTGGTTGTGATTTTGTACCTAATTAGGCCTTGTTGTTGGGACCCAATTTTCCTTCTACATTGTAGTTTCCTTGCTTTTATTTGCATTTTTTGTAGCTACATTATTCCTCATCTTAAGGGGGGGGGAGGTGGGGGGTGTTAGTGTTAGAGTAAAAGGTTTATTTACTTTACTTTTACTTACTCTTAAGATTTCACTATTGGAGTTTTAACTTTTGTCTTTTCATGAATGTGAATTTAATATTTATTTCCTTTTATTAAATGTCACATTATCTCTTTAGGGTTTCTTTAGGGTTTCCTTTTTGAGAATGGTTGATCTCCTTTTATAAGGATTGATCCTGTTGTATTTTTTAACACTTTGGATTCATTTGTTCCTCTCTTAAATAAATTTTTCATCTTGAGACTCAGTCCTCATTTCTTTGCTTCATTCTTCCTTGTAACATGTTTTTTTCTTGTAGGTGATTGTTTTAGCTTTTGTGAAGTTGGGTTTTGCATCATTTACACACCAACTCCTTTATCTCTATTAGGATGTTCACCATGTTAGGATTCATATACATACATTTATTGCATTAGTCCTTGTAAGAGGACTAGACCTTTTTTTAGGTCGCAACCCTATTATGATTTGTATTACAATGGGAGTTCACTTCTATATAATGATATATAATTTGCACAATGAGTAAAAGATACAATACCCATAGTGACTACACTAATATCTTAATATATGATTAGTCTTTTGTGTGTATCACATTTGCTTCTATCCATACATCAAAAACTAACATTTAATAATAATAAAAATATCATAGAGTCACCCAAAAATATCACATGTCATTCACATTGTCTTACACTTCTTTGCATGTGAAAACTAATCACTTTGTATACATTTCCAAATAGTTTTCCTAGTCAACCTTAGTGATAAAATGTGTAGCAGATTTCCAAAACTATTTATCAAAATGTAATAACTAAGGGTTCAAATTAAGGATTTCATCCCTACATTCCCAAGTAATTGAATTGACAAGGAAATTCAATTCCTTAGGCCAAAATGCTCAATATTTGCCACTTGCCCAGTATAATGTGATATAAATTTATCTTCATATCCTTCAACCAAAACATTTTCCAAATTCTATATTAACATAGATGAACATACTTGCATAATATTCAAACATTATTCTAACCATATCCAAAATTATGGCCAATAATATGTACTTTTCTAAACTTGCTAATAAAAATAATATGACTGCTGATAGTCTTCATGTAACATATTCATTTTTAATGACCAATCAAAACAAAAAAAGATCATCACACTAAGATACCTTACCATATGAATATATTTTCATTAATGACTATGTTCATACCCTAATAACTAGTCACTTGCCAACAATCATGACATGATCCCATGCTTGACCACCTTGGATTTCATGTGAATGGAGATAGATAAAACATGGTGTTATTATGAGATACCTTGGCTTTTGGTATTAGATTTTACCTCTAAGAAATGTAGAAATGGTTTCCATATAAAATTGAAAGAATATTTGTAATTGGACCAAAATGTTTTGTTCTATGGCTAGGAAAATTTAAGTTTCCAACAAGCTCCTAATTGTTACTCATGTGTACATATTTGTTCTTGCTTGTTGTCATTTTAAACTTTTTATAACTAGCTAACTCAAGTAAATAGGAAACTTTAATGGGATCAATGGGGGAATAAGAAAGGTATGCCAATAAATTCATTGATGCATTGCATTTAACCAAAGGATAAAGAGGGATTGGGTATCATTGACCCATACATCTAAGGTATTTGTCTCATTACTAAATGGATAGTTAGAGCCTTCGATGGTGATGCCCCATGGAAACATCTAAGTCACCATCATATCAAAATTGTTACAAAGAGACTTTAATAGGATTCAACTAATTGGAAGGCTAATATTTTACTTCCCCCATACTTTAAATTTCATGGCTCAACCCCTCTTAACTCCATTTGGAAAGCTTGACAAATTACTTCAAGAAAGTTTTCTTGATTTGACCAATCTTTGAGTCATGGATTAAGATTTTATTCCTCCTCCATTTAGTGGAACTTCCTAGGTGTGTGCACCAATTAGTGTACAAAAAAGTGGACACCATGATAAAAAAATGTAAAAATTATACATAATGCAATTGGGTTATGTGTACTTTTCATTAAATTTTAAAATGGGACTTGGTTCAATAATGAGCCAAGAAAATAGCATTAAAAAACTTCATCTTAGCCATAATATGATCCATTATAACTTACTCATAAGGTGATCACATCATTACTAGTGAAAATAAAATTAGTTATTCATAATGCACTCATCATATCTATACCATGGCCATGTTATGAAAAGCTAAAGTATTGCATCTAATTCAGATCTATAACCCCATCAAGTTATGCAGAACCAGAAGCAATGAGAGAGTTTGAGAGAATATTGTTGATCATAGATTGGTTTTGACAATTGAGTGTCAATACACTTAAGCTATTTACTAAGTTCATGCCAAGCTAGTAATACATGCCGAGTATAATATGTATAGATGTCGAGTTGAAATGAGTGGCAAGTCACTCATGCACTGAGTCACTCAAGTGTTGAGAAAATAGACCATGCCAAGTGATTCAAGTGCCGAGTAAGTAGTTGATGTCAAGCAATTTAGGTGTCGAGCCAAAAATAAAACTATAGTATGTGCTAAGCATTAGTATTATCAAGCGTTGAGAAACACATATTAGATCTAGTTGTTTGTGATGGCACAAAAACCTATGTAAAACATTTTTATGCCAATTTATGGATAAATCTTGAACCTTTGAAGATAAGGACAAATATATTTGGATTCCCTATGCAATCAACATGTAACCAATGAAAAAATTGGAAGGGATTAAGTGGAAAAATGAATGAATCTCAACTGTAGATTCATACCTAACCCTAAGCCACCAAAAAGTCTTCATAAGGAAGATGAAGCCCCATAATTTAGTATGTATATATGAATGAAGGTATGCATGTGATAAAATAGTAGAAGGAAGAAAAGGGGTGAATTGATCAAAAAGCCTTCAAGGTGACTAAGCAGAGTGAAAGAATTGCAAAATCAATTTACAAAATAGAGGATCGAAGACTCAACATTGGCAAATTAGATTAGAAAGGATTAAGAAGGACATAATGGTGATCTAAAATCAACAAGTTAAAGTTGTAAGTCATCAGATCAAACATTCTACTATTACTTTCTAACAACTATATCAATAGAGTGAAATCCTTTAGACTAAGGTTGACTTAATGGTCATTGTAAAATCCTTTAAGAGGGTGACATTCCATGTGAATGTTCTAAAGTTCTTTAACCAAAAACACTTCTAATAGGGTGTTAAAATACTTTAACAGGGCATGCCTTTCACAGGGTAGATCATGTTTTATGGTCAACTTATTGTAACCCTAATAGGTGACACTTTATTGCTATAGTAGTGAAGAATTGTTTCATCCCCACCCTAGTTTTACCTTCTCATTTGGAGGGTTTCTGGGTAATCATATTAGGTCTAAATTGTGTGTATGCTTATATGTCTTGATGCATTTGCTTTACATTTCATTTCAATTTATTACATGCATCCAATGAATGGTATAAGAATTTTAAGTGTTGAAGTTTGAACTTCTAATTCACCACCCCCCCTCTCAGAAGTGTATGTGTCCCATTTGTAATTCCAACAATTGGTATCAGAGCTAAGTTCTCAGGAGGAGAATCTTTATAGCTTGGAGAAAAGATCTTGAAATCAAAGTCTACAAGTTGGGAAAGACCATTGAAAACTAAGAGATTGAGATACATCTCATACTACAACAACTGAATAAAGCCAGAGATGCTTTGAAGAGTTTCCTAAAGAGAAGGAAAGAGATTTCTATAGCAAAAAATGACACACAATACAAAGAGATTGATAGCACAAAGTTATCTGTAGATGGTAACTCTAGTGAATTTGATGCAACAATTGCAAATTTGATGGAAAAGAATAGAGCACAAGTTGAAGAGATCAAAAACCTCAAGTTGGAACAAGAATCACAAGTTATACTATTGTGTGAAGTGACTGAACAAAAGAAGAAAGCTATAGAAGACAAGGTCATGATTGAAGAAGAAAAAATAATTTTGGAAAAAAAATTAGAGGAAAAATTAGTAGAGCTATCTAGGATCTCAAACATGCAATTGGACACCTTAAGCCAAATGATGAATGCTCATCATGAGTTGAATGTCAAGGACATTGAAATTACCACATTGAAGTTGTAGAATGAATAACTATAGAATGACTTGAAAAGAGAAAAGGAATTTGTTAAAAGTTTCAAAAAGCCAAATGAAGCCATCAAGTACTTTGAGAAACTATTGAAATCTCCTAGGTCTAGTAGAGATACCTCAAGATTGGGCTACACAAGCACTGAAGAAGGAGAATCATCCAAAGCTATGGAGGAAAAGGAACAATAAAGGTAAGAACTCTAAGCCTAATTGTCATCATTTTGGTAAGAAAGGACATACAAATAATGTTTGTATAAGTAAGAATGCAAGTTAGAATGTTAAGCCAAAGAACATGACTCATTGTCGCAAGTGCAACAAACAAGGTCATCAAGCACATGAATGTTGAACCAAAACCATGCATGCACCAAAATTTGAAGGACACTGCTACAATTGTCAAAAGTATGGACACAGAGCCTTTGAATGCAAATCCAAGTCCACATGGTCATCAAGCAAGCCAACAAAGGTAAGAAGCTATGGAAACTCCTACAACTAGGAGTACAATACAAGATATAACTATCACTATTGTCAAGAATATGGACATATCCTTGAGAATTGCATTAGAACAAACTTCAATGGTAACTAAAAGAGAAGGTTGAGTCAAATCACATGGTTTAACTGCCACAAGATTAGTAACATCAACAAGCATTGTCCAACTAGGTCTAAGGCACCAAGTTCTGAATTTGACAAAGGTAAAGGCAAGACAGATGTTGAGCACATCACGAATGAAATAAACAAGACATGGAAGAAGAAATATGTTGGGAGTACATCAAATGGAGAAGGGATCACTTCACCCAATGGGTCAATTCACCACACTTCATCAAACTAAGCAAAAAAAGGTATGTGGGACTAATATTTAAAATGTTTCATCATACATCAATTCCAGGAAATACTAGTACTAAAAAAAGATAGATCAACATGAATAAAGATGCAAGATACTGAGAAAATTCCAAGGACAAATCTTCAAGTTCTCACAATTCTACCAAGTATGAAAGGTCCACTTTAGATGCCAAGTAAATACTAGTGTGTGCCGAGCTAACACTCAAAGTCAATTGGAGCCAAGTTAGCAGTAGCTATCGAGTAAGGGAAATCTCTATAGGAGCTAAGTTTAGGTAGTTCTAATAGCTACCAAGTGGAGGTAAAATCACATTGAATCTAAGTTTTATAGTTGTACACAACTACGCATTAGTTTCAGAATTTTGAAGGGTATATGGTTGATTTTCACCTATTTTTCATCATTACAAATGCAAAGCAAGAGTGAGTAGAGCGAAGAAGTGATCTATGAGCTAGTTTGAAGTGTTTACATGGATTATAGAAAAGATCAAGCACTATTTCATGGATTTTAAAGGCATTCTTCATCTGCTAAGCTACATAGTTTTATACTCGTTAAACCCTAGTTTTTCAAAATGGCATCTAGTTCTAAAACTATGAAGGAGAAATAAACTTTTGAAGTTCAGTTAGTCAGCAATGAGATTAAACAACCAGATTTTAAGGCTATGCCAAAAGTTGCCTATAAGAATGACCTAGTAGGAGCATAATCCATGATCCCACCTAAGGTTATAATGGTTCAAGATGTGAGGAAATGCTATAATAGAAAATTAGGAGCCATAGGAGACATGGAAATAAGACAAGCATATGAAAAATTGTGTGAAAATGGAGTCCTAAAGGTGGAATTCAAGATTGTGGAGAGAAGGGGTTTGACCCATGCTCTAGATTTTCCTATGATTTAAAAATAGAATGGATTAAAATAGTTTTGAGTAGAATACATGATGGATGTTTTTGGTTAGAAGAAGGACCCATTAAGATTTCAAAGAGAATTTTCAATAGGGTTACTAGTTATCCAACCCTAGATCAGCCCAAGACATTTGATAAGTGACTCTAAAGAGGCCATAGAGAAAAAAACAGGTGTAGAGTGGAACAATCGTGGTATAACAATTGACACCGTTATAGACCCTTTGCTTGATTTTGCTGTTAGAGTCATATCCCACAAATTCTAAGTTAAACAATGTGCCCTGCATAATAGTGGATGTTGGATAGAAGATTGTGAAGAAAGATCATACCTATGATCTTGTAGAACTTCAACTTCAACTGATAAATGAAAATCTTGGAGCTATTAGAAGGTCAAAGAATGCTTAATGCAAGTTTGGATCAATACTTGTATGTATGTTTTTCTATGTACAAAATGAGTTTCTATCTTTTGGAAAAATAGGATGGAAGACAAATATGTTAGTTACTATTCAAATTAATGAATATATTGAGCAAATGGGAGACAATTTTGAGTCAATTATGACAAGTCATTTTGAAGACTTTAAGAAGTCTACGAAAAAGAGGTTAAGGATTCTTGTTTCCCTAGTTGAGAAATATTACAATGACATTTATTTTCTTGTTGATATTGATTACACATATATTAAGGCTATAGTACCTAAGGTTAGATGGCTAAGGCCTCTAAGCTATGAAATAAATGTAGATGAAGCCTTAGCTACCATTACTGCACTCCTTGTTAAAGAAATTGACAAAAGTGCTAAAATATTTGGAAATTATGATGTTGTGAAGTCAAAGGTTGAGATGGAACTAAAGACATCATCTATTTTGAAAAAGAAGTATAAAATGGTAAGGAAACTGAAGGCAAAGTTTGGAGAAGGTGCAGGTGATGATGATGAAGAAGACGATGAGGAAGAAGAGGTGAAAGGTCAAGAACCTTTAGCTTTAACCCAAGGCATGGGTGAAGAACAAGAAGAAGAAGGTGCAGAGGATGAAGAAGCTAAGGAAGCACCGGTAAAGCTAGAACCTAAGAAGAGAAATGCCAAGGCACAACCTATAGCCAAACCAATGGTAGAGAAGGTTATCAAGCCAATCACAACAAAGCCAACTACTCCAACAATAAGGGCTAGTACAAGGGCCACTACTCAGAAGGCCAAAGAGTAGGAAAAGGAGAAAACAAAAGTAATATAATAGAAGGGCCCAGTATAGAAGAAACAAAGGAGAAAGTATGTTGCACAAACTAAAATAGACAATGAAAAGATAGAATCAAAAGATACAAGTCAATTTAGGGTGGTAAGTGATCCACCTAAATCTGATCTTAATAATATTTGTGATAATATTAAAGATAATGTAGATATGATAGGATTAAAGAACATTGATTTTGGTAAACCTACTAGAGAAGAGAAAAATAAGGTTGAAGAGTTAGTATATGCCATGATGTCTAAGTTCAAGAATACTGCACTTGAATTAGACAACACAATGCCCAAGGAGCCATACACCCTTGTAGAAAATAAGTGGCATTATTGCTTAAACCTTGAAAAGAAAATAAGGGAATCAACCCTAGCCCAAGTGATGCCTAACCTAACAAAGGGGAAAATTATCAAAGTAAATAAGAAATATGGTAGAAGATTTGTACCCAAATATAGGGCATTCAACATTCTTCAAAACAACATTGAAGATGTTGTAAAGAAATCCACTCAAATGTGGAAATTAATATATGGATTACCAATTGTTAAAGTAAGAGAAGAGGATCCCTCTGAGGGAAGAAATAATGGAGAAGCAAAGGAAGAAAAGGAAGAGGAGCCAAAAAAAGAAGATACCAATGTGGAGGAGACCCAAAAAGATGAAATGGCTAAAGCTAAAAAGTAGTAAGAAGAATAGAATATGGAAGATACACAAATGCCAACCATGAGCCCTCCACATGATACAAGCACACCTAAAAAAACAATAACAGTAAAGGATGTTCCTAATAACTCACCTTAGAACATCAACCCATTAACTGTAGAGGATCTGAAGAAAATCCTTGACCAATCCAAATTACAAGCCAGGTTGTGTGAGAATCTTGTATTGGTTAGTGTTGAAGAACTTCAAAAGGCAATAGCTGATATAATAAGGGAAAAAAGTGAATCCACAAGAACCACCTTCTACCTTCCCTTCAGCTACTAGTTCTCAACCTCTAGTGCAAACATTAAATGATATATCTGCAAAGGTTGACACTACTATAAAAGTCAACATGGTTGAATGAAAAACTTAGACTACTCAGAAAGCGAAGGCTTCAAAAGCACAAACAAGACAGACAGAGGCATCTATACCTAAAACACAAACATAAGGAGTAGGTTAGATATTAACAATTGATCAAGGTAGAATTGAAGAAAAGGACATACCAAAGGAGAAGGAGCAAGAAACCATACAAACATTGGTAAATTTACAAAAATCTGGCACTCCAACAAAAGTACTTCAGAGATTGAGCAATGATGCAATACCACTTTAGATTTCAGCACTAGGCTCTAGCTCATCCAAGGTTGTCAAGGTATTTCACTATGGAGATGCAATTTTAGATGAAGAAATAGTGATACCAAAATATTACTATGCAACCATAAAAATTGAGCAAATAGGCATAATGCAAGAAGCCTTAGAAAAGAAGAAACAAAAGGAAATACTTAGAAAAGAGTACAAACAAAGGCAAGCATTACAAGATATTAAAGACATCTTTTTAGATGCTTTTAGCTTACAAACACCTGATGAATCTAAGCCAATATTAGAACAATTATCAAAAATTGTGGAATAGGTGAATAATGAAGACCAAGAAGCCAATGTAAAATTAATGGAATGGTCTAAAAGGAAATTCCAAGGGAAAGTTAATGAGAAAATATTAGGTGATATAGCACTCTCACAAGTTAAATTGGCCACAAAAATTGAGGAAGTGAAGAAGGTGCTTGAGAAAATATTCTCATTGTACACAAAAAATGTGTGATCCCACACTCTTCACATAGGAAATAGGCCATAAGATTCTAAGTCTAGAGAACAATTTGAAACTATCAAGTATGTAATTACCAAAGAATCCAGCTCAAAGTGAGAAGCATTTCTATTCATTGCTTTAAACAAAAAGTCAATTAGTTGTGTTAATAGTAGAAGAGGCTAATATAAGAGCCAAGTTGACTAACATTCAAGCCTCCCTTACCCCTCATATGGAGATAATCCACAAGGAACTAGGCTATGCAGAGACATTGATGAAGAAAGATCCAAATCTTTCAACATTAGATTCACTAGTTCAGCTTGTAGTAGAGATAGCCATCCAAATAAAATCATTAGATGTTGCATTAGACAACTAGGATGCTACTTTGAAGATTATAATGGAAGTCTACAAGAACTTTTTGGACAAATACACAATTAGTGTATAAATCCTTTGACATAAGTGTTAAAAAGGGGCAGATAAAGAGTAAAGGGGGAGATACATATGCAAGGGGGAGATAAACAAAATAGGGAGATATCCAAAGGGGGAGAGCACAAAAATAGGGAGAGCAAACAACAAAAGAGCATAAATAGAGTTTATATCAGATAAAGAGTATCAGTCAATATTTTTGAACCCAACGAATATCAGCAAAAGACAAATCTATGGAGAACAGATTTTGGATAAAGAACATGCACATTAACTCAAGGGGAGTTACAAAATTTTGAGCTCTATATAAGTCTATTATAGAATTTTGATTTTTTTTTGAAGTTTTATGTATATGTCGAGTTGTGAATGTATTATACTTGAGGAGATTAGATCTATTATCTATAGTTAAGTGTTTTTGAAACTCATGTCAAAGGGGGAGATTGTTGATCTCAGATTAGTTTTGAAAATTGAGTATCGACATACTTAAGGTATTTACTAAGTTCATGCCAAGCTAGTAATACATGCCGAGTATAATATGTATAGATGTTGAGTTGAAATGAGTGTTGAGTCACTCATGCGCCGATTCACTCAAGTGCCGAGTAGATCGACCATGCCGAGTGATTCAAGTGTCAAGTAAGTAGTTGATGTTGAGAAATTTAGGTGCCAAGCCAGAAATAGAACTATAGTATGTGCCAAGTATCAATATTATCAAGTGTCAAGAAACATAGATTAGATCTAGTTATTTGTGATGGCAAAAATAACTATGTAAACCATTTTTATGCTGACTTATGGATAAATCTCAAAGATTTGAAGATAAGGACGAATCTATTTGGATTCTCTATGTAATCCACATGCAACCAATTAGAAAATTGGAATGGATTAAGTGGCAAAATGAATGAATCTCAGTCATAGATTCATTCGTAGCCCTAAGCCACCAAAAAGTCTTTATAAGGAAGACAAAGCCCCATAGTTTATTATGTATGTATGAATGAAGGTATGCACATGAGCAAAGAGTGGAAGGAAGAAAAGGGGTGAATTGATCAAAAAGCATTCAAGGTGACTTAGCAAAGTGAAAGAATTGTAGAATCAGTTTGCATAACAGAGGATCAAAGACTCAACATTGGAAAATTAGATCATAAAGGATTAAGAAGGACAAAATGGTGATTTGAAATCAACAAGTTAAAGTTGTAAGTCATCAAATCAAATATTTTACTGTTACTTTCTAACAATTGTATCAACAGAGTGAAATCCTTTAGACTTAGGTTGACTTAACAGTCATTGTAAAATCCTTTAACAGGGTGACATTTCATGTGAATGTTCTAAAGTCCTTAAACTAGGCACACTTCTAACAGGGCATTAAAATCCTTTAACAGGGTGAGATTTAATAGTCTCTTGTAAGCCTCTAATAGGGTAGGCCTTTCATAGGGCAAATCATGTTTTATGGTCAACTCATTGTAACCCTAATAGGTGACACTTTATTGCTGCAGTAGTGAAGAATTGTGGGTGTCATCCCCACCATGGTTTTACCTTCTCATTTGGAGGGTTTTTGGGTAATCATATCAGGTGTAAAGTGTGTGTATGCTTATATGTCTTGATGCATTTTATTTACATTTCATTTTAGTTTATTGTATGCGTCCAATAAATGGTATAAGAATTTTAAGTGCTGAATTTTGAATTTTTGATTCACCCCCCCACCCTCTTAGAAGTGTATGTTTCCTATTTGTAATTCCAACATATATATTCTCTCAAACTCTCTCATTACTTCTGGTTCTACATAACTCGATGGGGTCATACATACATACATACATACATACATACATACATACATACATACATACATACACATACACATACACATACACATACACATACACATACACATACACATACACATACACATACACATACATATATATATATATATATATATATATATATATATATATATATATATATATATATATATATATATATATATATATATATATATATATATATATATATATATATATATATATATATATATATATATATATGGGTAAGAGCAAGAAGATGAGTCTCAATTTTGTGGAAGTCCTTTTCATAGATTGATATTTCTTCAGAATCAGGCATGATCTACTTTTAGAATCGGGTGTGTGTTTTAGTTTGCAAGCCCAATCTATTTTCAAAAATTGGGAGCCCAATTCTTGAGTATGGATCAGGCTATTGAACCAAAATGGGTGCATGATTTTAAACAAATTGGGTGCCCAATTTGTGAAAGCTTATATCCCAAATTTTGAGTATTTTTTGTCATTTTCACTACTGGATAGTGATGTTTGGAGACAAGAGCTTGATTTTCAGAGCCCTACCAACCCCTCAGCTAATTTTTTCATCTTCTAGGTATTTTAATTTGATTTCATTTTTTTTCAAATTTTTGCTTCAAAATTAGGTCAATTTTATTACTTTTTGTTCATGATTATTAGTTTTATATTTGTAATTATATTTTCATTATATTTACTTTAAAATTTACTTTCTTTAATAAATTTAGTATATAAAACATAGAATAGGTAAACTATAAACAAAAAACATTATTAATAGGTTCAATTGATACTAAAAACATAAACTATAGGTTCAATTTCAATTCAAAAATATAAAATTTAAGTAGAAAACATAAACATTAGCATTAGGTAAAACAATAAAAATAAAACACATTAACATTAGGTAAAACAATTAAAAAAATCTTCATAGCATAAAAGAAGTCTGAATTTGAAAATTATAAACTTAGAAAACCAAAAAAACATAAAAATTTGTGTTCATATCATGTTGTCCTCAAGATCCTCCCTTTCCCTCTCTTTTCATCCCCATTCATCATTTTGAAAAAAGAGAGAGAGGAGAGAGGAAAAAGAGAGGGAGGAGAAAGAAAAAGAGAGCTCTCTCTTTTCTCTCTCCTCATTCTCTCTTTCTCTCTCCTCCCCAGGACCTATATTAGTGATGAACTTCTCATATAAGTCCATGTATAGAAATGAATAAATTCACTTGTCATAACCATTTATTAAGATAAATTTATCTTACAATCTCTTTGCAATGTATTAATGTTTCTTTAAATAATATATCAATAAGCATATAAGATTAATGTTCATTTAAATATATAGTTAATTATAGTTTAATCTCTCCCATCCCCTTTTGGATATATCTTTAGTTAAAGATGTAGTAGATGTTAGATGGTTTTAAAGATGAAATTATATTTATGTGTTATATTTAAAGATGAATTATATACAACTTTATTATGGTTTTCTACCCTAATCATAATCTAATCCTAACTATAGTCACATTACTAGTTTGAACCATAATAAATACATAATCCCAAACCCTGACCTTAATTCTTAAATTAACCCTAAAGCTCAAATATGTATAACAACACAATAAATGTGATTCTAAAACTAACCCTAAAGCTCAAATGCATAGAACTAGATAATAATCCTACCATCATCTTTCTCTCTCCTCTCTTCCTCTTTCTTTGTCCTCCCATCATCTTTCCCTCTCCTCTACTTCTCTCTTACCATCATATTTCTCTCTCCTCCCTTCTCCTTTCACTCTCCTCCATTCTTTTTTCTTCTACTAACCCTAAACCTCAAAGGCTTAACTAGATTATAACTTAATTGAGTACCAACCTAGATGACAAAATAGATTTCTATTTTTCAAATTAGTGCCAACCTAGATGAAAAATACACTTTATATGATCTAGATCCTTCCTTCTATTTTTCAAATTAGTACCAACCTAGATGACAAATGAATATTACTAGTTTTATCCCTAGCTAATGCACAATCCCAAACCCTTACCCTAATTCTAAGACTAACCCTAAACCTCAAATGCATAGAAATAGATAATAATCTTACCATCATCTTTGTCTCTCCGCCCTTTCTCTATCCCTTCCTCTTTCTCTCTCCTCTATTTTTCTCCTACCATCATCTTTCTCTCCTCCCTTCCTCTTTCTCTCTCCTCCTTTCCTTTCTCCTATCATCATCTTTCTCTCTCCTTCCTCTCTTTTCTCTCTCTCCTCCCCATATTTTTTCTCTTTCATCACTATCTTTTTCCTCTCTCCTCTCTCTCTTCTCTTTCTCTCTCCTTACTCTCTCTTTCTTTCTCCTCCCTAGGAGCTATATTAGTGACAAACTTCTCATATAAGTTCATGTATAGAAATGAATAAATTCACTTGTCATAACCATTCATTATGATAACTTTATCTTATAATCTCTTTGTAATATATTAATGATTCTTTAAATAATATATCAATAATCATAAAAGATTTATGTTCATTTAATTTTATAGTTAATTATAGTTTAATCTCTCTCCTCCCCTTTTGGATATATATGTAGTTAAAGACATACTAGATGTTTAGATGGTTTTAAAGATGTAATTATATTTATATTTTAGATTTAAAGATGAATTAAATATAATTTTATTCTAGTTTTTTACTCGAACCATAGTCTAATCCTAACTAGGGTCACATTACTATTTTGAACCCTAAAAAATACATAATCCCAAACCCTTACCCTAATTCTAAAACTAAACCTAAATGTCAAATGCATAGAACTAGATGATAATCCTACCATCATCTTTCTCTCTCCTCCCTTCCCCTTTCTATCTCCTTCCTTTCTCTCTTCCCCTTCCTCTTTCTCTCTCTTACCATCATCTTTCTCTATCCCCCCTTCATCTTTCTCTCTCCTCCCTTCCTCTTTCTCTCTCCTACCATCATATTTCTCTCCTCTCATAATCCATATTGGGATTCTCTTGCCCTAACATGAGTGATTTACTCCTCCCCTTGTGCACACTCCCTACCCACTAGGAACATGTTTAATTTTGAAATGGATGGTAGATTTACTACTTCTTGAGGTTGGACATGCTCAATTTGGGGCTCCCTCAAATCTTTGTCTATATTGGGTTTCTTTTTCCCCAATGTGATTGATTTACTCCTCCCCTTGTGCACACTCCCTATCCATCATGAATTTAAGCACACATATTTTGAATAATGTCTCCTTGTGAAAGAATAGAAAATAATCATATGATAAATATATATTTATACTCAACTATATTCTTAGAATATTTTGTAACAATATTATACATTATTATAGTATTTAAAATTAATTATTTCACTCTTGAGTGACCACATTGGTCTCCATGAATATAGTATTATTCATGTAATAACCCTTTCTTTAGAACATACATCTAATGTTTGAAATTATCATTACACCTATTATAAATTCATAATACATATTGCTATATATAAATGAAATAAAAATGATGATGAGACATACCTTATATAATGTTCTTTGGCATAGCTTTCTAAACTTTGGCGATGTCACCAATCATAAAATATATTTATTCATATGGTGTTATTGCATTGGTAGCGTATGTGCTTTTCCTTGGATTTACACCTTTTATTTTAAAAATGTTTTTCCACTTGGTTTGTGTTTGGAAAGAAAAGAAGAGATGTCTCATTATAGTGTATGCTCATATTAATTCCATGATCTACTAAAACGTCCATGCTTATTAGCTGATAAAGCTATTCCTTTTGAAGATTCCTCTCTATTGTTCTTGTAATATGGGTGAGCGATGAATTTTCTAATATATTGAACTATAGATCACATTTTAATAATGTGATCGCCTAGTCATCAAATGGCACTATCATAAAACTTCATGTATTTTGCCATTATTTTGAACAAGGTTTCTATCTAATATCATCATCAAAGATCTTCAATTATAAGTTTCCTTGTAATAAAGATGCACCTTCTTTGATGACTTCCATATATAACAACTTCAGATACAATTTCAATGTTGCATATCCATGCTATTATTAACCTATCATATATGGTGATAATTAGCTCATTAAGCTAAGATGTTTCAACATAAGATAATTTCTTTAATGCTACTATGTGTCCCTCTGCACTTCATATATACACTGAAGGCTTTCACTTGCACTTGCATGTTTATCACCATTATCATTAATTCTAGTAGTAGGATTAAGGTGAGATCATTGATGTTGTCATTACAAAGTGATTCACAATCTTGAAAGAAACACTCTTAATATTGCTATCTCCTTTTGTTGCATTGGTTAATTTGTCCACTTGGGGGGGGGGGGGTTATCTATTCTTTTTCTGGACCCTATCACAGGAAAGGACATCCGTAGGCATTGGCAGAGGTGATTTCTCACTATATAAGCCCAAGTTGTGTTTCATTGTTTCTCCTACTATCCACAGCTAGTACATTGGATGCATAATCACATTGTCAACCATTAGTTCTCCTACTGTTGCACACAATTTTGGTTAGCTATCCCACAATCATCACAAGAATATAATGATAAACAAGGACCTCCATCTTCCAAGTAAATGATGCTTTTTATGTGAGTAGGGAAATGATTTCTCATGCATAATTCTTGCTCTACCAATTTTAGACAAATAAAGCGCTTTGATTTGAAATAGTTTGCAGAGGAAAATAATATGTAATATACAAATATCATTTGAGTCTCAAGGAAATGAACCTGCAACTCTTTGTCACATTTTCTCTGTAGATTATGATCTAAAATATTTTATTATTTACTTTCTTCATTTCCTTAGGTTGCTAGGAGCATTTTTGATGATTTTGTCCTGAATACTTTCCACAGGATGGTAGGAAAGATGCTATGATACCACTATAATGTCCCTATTAGGGCATTAGATTTTAAAACTTGATTGTGCATATCATTCCCATTTTTTTCTCCTTGATACCCTTTTTAATGCGTTGATATTATATATATGAGTGTATTCATAGAGTCATACCCTTTCATAAATATTTATTATATTAATAAGGTAATTAAATATATATTATATGAATTAGATATGATTATATATAATATTAACTTTATGAATCATTTTAATTATTTATAGAAATATCATTAATATATAACAAAGATGTAATTGTCATATACTATAGTACTTAGAATAGTTGATATATTAATTATTTATAGTATGGTATTTAAATATCTAATATATAAATATATAATTATGTATATGTATAGTTATATAATAATATTTATAATAATATTATTATGATATAGTGTAATTATAATATTATATATATTATCGATTATTTTAATATTATAAACTTTATGTATAATATTTATTATTAAAAATGGGGATATCACAATTTCTCCTACTATCATTCTTCAACTAACCCTAAACCTCAAAGGCCTAACTTTAGATAATAACTTAAATTAGTACTAACCTAGATGACAAAATAGGTTTCCATTTTTCAAATTGGTGTCAACCTAGATGAAAAATGAACATTACTAATTTGAACCCTAAATAATACATAATTGCAAACCCTTACCCTAACTATGACATGTATTTTAAGATGTTTAAATAGTTACAAAGACATGTAATTAGATTTATGTTGTAGATTCTTTTAATTAAATAGTAATTTTGTGAAATTTTTTGTTGTATACATATATGTAGATTATATTTCATTGACGACATATTTGGTGAGGACCCACCCCCACCAAATCCATCTGAACCTCCATGTCCACCCCTACGTTTGCCCCCACCTCCATGACCACCTAGTCTTCCTTCATCACCTATCCCTAAGGAGTTACAAGAGAGCGTGAGGTGCAACCTATGTGACCTCATGCAAGACATCAAGGCCCTTAGGCATGAGACACATCCTCACCCCTAGCTACTTCACCTTGAAAATAACATGCAAGGCATTGTGTACTTTATACAACACTTAGACTATGCGATAGATAGATTTAGAGCGTGGAGGGAGAACATGTGTGCATTTTATTCTGATGACCTATCTTATAAATAGGTCCATGACTTGAAATAAATAAAAGTCATTTAAAAACTTATTTTAAGAACCCAAAGATGGATGGGGAGATAAGTGAGAAGAATCCTCATATCTCTATTAGATGGTGTACACACCCCTGGATATCACAACATTTTTGGGAGCGGTCATGGATAGTATTTGACCATCCACCACATGTTAATCATGAGGTGCCCATGTACTTTCTTAGGAAATTATGGGTAAAGTTTGAATTGGGTTTAAAACCTAATTATTTTGATATTAAATTATTTTAGGAGTGTAGGGATGCCTCAGGATAGGCCTAAGGTAAAGCTTAGTGATAATACTAGGAATAACTAATGCCCTTAGCTGCCTCTTGTTCCTCTTCCTACACCAGTTGTTCCAATGTCTCTCCATCATCGAGAAGTGCCATCTACTCTTAATTCATTGAGTTCCCTTTCAAACAATTTGGTATTGTAGTGGACACATGTGAGGGATATTCATCCCCTTGGACACATTTATACATACCAATTGTGGGGACATATGCAAAGGTCCCTAGAGTGATGTAGATACAACACATGATGCCCAACCTATTGAGGGTGGTGATTTTGATGATGAGTTGTATGTTGCTCATGACGGTGACAATGATGATATTGATGTGTCATCATATGCTGACCTTCTTTTTCTGGAGGAAGACAATTAAGAGCAACAAGTAAATATTTAATTATAACTTATAAAGTACATAATTATTTACCTTCTACATATGCATAGTTATATTTACCATTATGTATGTTGATTTTTAATGAATAGAGGATGGATGATAATGTTCCTCCTAGGAGATAATATAATATTTTTTTGAGACCTTCAAGTGTTGGCATCCCTCATACAATATGCACTTTTAATTATACTTAAATAATGTACATTGGAATGCAAATTTAATACCCATTGGAATGTATGGTATGAACTTTTCAAGAAAAATACTTTTTACTATTTTTTTGTACACAATGTTATTAAATTAACTTTAAATTTGATTCAAGGATAATAATGTATGTTGGTTTTACAAATAGGGGATGGATGATATTGTTTCATCTAGACCTTAGTATAGTCTATTTTTGAGACCTTCACCTTTTGGTAGTTTTGGACATGTTAGTACTTCTAGTAGTGAGGCTCAACCTTAAATACCTACTGTATGTACTTTTTCAACATTTTATTGTTACATACATGCTTACTAACTTATATCTACAACTATGATTCAACATTGTGTATTGTAATTATAGTCCATTGGAGTATGTAATCATTATGATAAAAGTATATCTCTAGACTCATATGTGATTTGTGACACTCAATAGTACTCAAGTATGATATATATGCTTTTATTTCAAAAAATTGTAGTGTAAATTATTTACCTTTTAATTTATATACTTTTTAATTCATGTATATATAATTTTGACTCAAGGTTTATGTATTCATGATTTTAGGAGGATGTTGCCATGAGTGTTGGTGGGAGTATAGGACTCACCTAGATGGAGGTACAAAAATCATCCTTTGAGGTTAGTATTTTTATTTATGTAGTTCAGTATGATCTTTATCGAATATTTAAAATTTATGTATTCTCTTGTAGGACTTGACCACTACCACATTTGGTGGCTATGAGAGTGCAACTCCTCCTCTCATTGAGGGACACTGATCTCACATGGTAAAATTTTAAATAACTAGTTTATTTAATTTTATTTGCAAACTAGATTATGAAAACCATTGCAATTAAACATGTACATAATGTCTTCTTAGGATGTGACACAAGATGCCCCACATGATGAGACACATGATGGTCCATTCGAGTCATTTTAATGTGGAGTAAAGAGGACTATAGATCATATAGATTAGGTCTTTTGACACCTTTACATTGTGTTTTATCACACTTTTTTGTTTATTATGATACTTTGTATTAGGACACTTGCTATATTATATTTCTTTGACTTGATATCATGTTATCACATGTTATATATTTTTACGACTTGTTATCATGCTAGTATATGGTATCTTCTCATGTTATCATGTTGTAAGTATGAATAATTTTACTTATTATGACATATTTGATTCATTATGACACATTTTATTTTATATTAAGGTAAAAATAGGTTTTGAGGGGACTACAAACCCCTTACAACAAGAAAAAAGACTTACGAATAAAGTACCCTAGGTTTTACAAGGACCTAGAACCTAAAGTTCACAAACACATAAAAAAACCAAGTTTTACAAGGGCCTAGAATCTACAAATAAATGATCAAAGTTGAAAACTAGCTTTTACAAGGACTTGGAACCTAATAGTGAAAAAAACACTAGAAACAAAACAAAAATAGGTAAACTAGGACCAACAAACCAGCCAGAGACCAGAGCCAATAATTAAACTAACTCTTTGATAACCTTGGCTAGTTACTTACCACCCACCATAGTACCCTAAAGGATATCTTCCACGATAGAACTTGAAGCAAAAATTGCAACTTTCTTTATCCTTTGCCTTGTTCTTTTACTAGGGCCGCCCGAAAGCTTGACAACAACAATTTCCTTGTTACTTCTTCTACCCATACTTGCAATAGCAACACACAAACTCAAAGTAACCATGTCCATTTGTTGCCTGCTATTCTTAACCAATTGATGTAATTCTATTTCATAGGTCTTCAACCTCTCAGGGATGTTTCCCACCTGATTCTCCAACTGAACTCTCTTCATTTTTTCTTCATCTAGATATCTTTGGTTCTCTCCCATTTTTTTCTCGAGTATAATCATTTCATTATAGAGCCAAGAATCAACCTAGAGGGAGGTATCAACTTTCAATTTAGCCTTATGGAGGAAAGACAACTTCACCAATTTATTGTCATCTTTGACCTCATCATTAGACATTTTCTCTGAATTAGTAGTTACATCATGGGTACTATCTAGGTTTAACTAATTTTCTTTGTTTAAACCCTCTTAAGCCATATTATCCTTCTGGTTCTCCTTGTTCAAATTCTATTCTTTGATCACAAGGGCATTATCCTCAACATTATTTTCCATTTCTAAGTCCACTAAGATCTTGACATTATTAATATCCATTTGGGTAGGTATACACCTTTCACTTTGAGTCATATTTTCCTCATTCTAGCCCAAGGGATAAGAATTTGACTTTTTTGTTGGAAATACAAATGGGAAATGTATACTTTTAGGAGGGGGATGAATTATAAGTACTCATCTCTAACCAATGAAACTTTTAACTTTAAAATAATGCATGCATAAACATATTGAAATAACATGTAAATTAAATGCATCCACATAAACACTTGACACCAAATATGATTACCCAGAACCCTCCAATGAAAAGGTAAAACTGGAGTGGGGATGATACCCACAATTCTTCACTACTGTAGCAATAAAGTTCACCTATTAAGGTTACATGGTTTGACAATTCTCATGATCTTCCCTATAAAGGCTTACAAAGGATTGTTAGATCCCACCCTGTTAAAGGATTTTAACACTGTGTTAAAAGTGTGCTTGGCTAAAGGACTTTAGAACACTCACTTGGAATGTCACCCTATTAAAGGATTTTACAATGACTATTAAGTCAACCTTAATATAAAGGATTTCATCCTGTAGATATAGTTGTCAAAAAGTACAGTAGAATGTTTGATTTGATACACTTACAATCTAGTATTGCTGATTTCAGATCTCAATTCAATCCTTCTTGATCCTTTTTTATTTGATATGAAATTTTTGTATCCTCGATCCTCTATTCTAATAATTGATTTTGTAATTTTGTCCTTCTTCTAAGTCACCTTGAATTTATACTGATCAATTCACCCTTTTCACTTTGTTCAAATCTTCGCTAGTATCACCTCGCATACATTCTCTGATGCTCTCTCTCACATACTAAATTATGGTTCTTCGTCTCCCTTTTAAAAATACTTTGGTGGTTCAGGGTTAGGTATGAATCTATGATTAAGATTCATCCATTTTTATCGCTCAATTTCTTCCCTTTTTCTAATTGGTTACATGTTGATCGGATGGGGAATCCAAATAGATTTGATCTTATCTTCAAAGCTTCGAGATCTATCTATCTGTCAACTAAAAAATGGTTTACATGGTTGTTTGTGCCATAAAAAACAACTAGGTCAATTCTATTTTACTTGACACTTGTTAATGTTGATGTTTGACACATACTATAATTCTATCTAGCTCAACACTTGAACTTTCTCGACATCTATTGTTCACTTAGCACTTGAAACTTGCTTGGATCTGTCTATTTGCTCAACACTTGATTGTCTCAGCACATAAGTGACTCAACACTCATTACAACTCGACATCTATACACATTATACTCGACATATGTTACTAGCTTGGCATGAACTTAGTAAAAAGCTTAAGTGTGTTGACACTAAATTGTCAAAACCAATCTGAGATCAACATTTTTTCTCCATGTTCTTGTCTTTACTACTTGCACCATCATCTTTAGCCAAAGAGATACCTTCACTACCAAAATACACATCCGAGTTGGAGTTGAGATCACCAGTTTCCATTTCATCCTTTTCATCTTTAGTTTTCTTATAATCCATTTTTCCTCATTAAATTTACTAGTTTTATCAACCTTCATCTCCTTTTTACCCTTTCTATCACTACAACCCTCCTCATTTTTCACAATATAGCTTTTAATTTTTTTGGTTCTCATCTTATGAAGAGACTCTTTCCCAATCAATTTCCTCTTCTTTTCCCCTACAGGTGAAAGATTCACTACATTTTTTCTACAATAATTTTCAATCAACAGAATTAGACCTTCATGGAGCACAGGCCTAGTCTTTTTCTTTCCGTGGGCCTAAAATCTATTCAACAAAGAAAACTTAAAGTAATAGGGATAGGACACTCTATCCTTATTCTGAAAATGGTTCAAAAACACAAAATGGAATTTATGAACCCTTTTTGATATTCTATTAAAAATAAAATACTCATGAACACAAGATAAAGCATCTTTCCATATTGCCTTAATCTAATCCAAGTCATAGAAATCCCTATTCTTCATTAAGTTTTGTTAGAAGTTGTAATCTTTCCTTGGTGTATTTATAAACCAAGGTTAGACCTCCTTTATTTATTATTATAATATATTAGGATATAAGCCAAGGTATCCTAATATATTTCTTTTTTGTCCTTTTTCCACTACATCTTATTTTGTCATCTAGTGGAATATGTGAGGATAAATATGTATTGTAATTTCTAATTTTAGATTATTCCTCCTTTAGAGGAATCTCACACTTGGCCTCACACACATATGAATGGTGGCATTCATAGATATGGGAGTTACATTCTAACTCCTCTCTCTTATCTCTATTTAAGAGATGACCCTCTTCTCTCATTTCACAATGAGGTTTCTTCCTCTTCTCAAATATTGTATGAGCATTACTCTCTATCTCTCTCTCTCTTCCTTCTTAGGCTTTGCATGCCTCATTCATAATGTCACAAGGGGTTTTCTTTGCTTTCCCCTTTCCAAATATCTTGTCTCATGGTGTTGGAGCTTGAAGCTTTCTCTCTCCTATTTTATGGTAATATCTTTTCATGCATTTACTCACTTAGATTATTCCCTGGTGTTGCTTATTTACAAATTTCTTTTTCCATTTCTAACATGGTATCAAAGCAGTTTAATCTTTGTTTTGAGTGTTTTCATGAAGGTACGATTCGAAGGAGACTCTTGAGAGAGATTTCACTTTTTTTAATCTTATTAAGTTGGAAGAAATTGAATTTTTTTTTGAGTTTGGCTGGTTTACTGCCAAACCCGATTAACTTCTGTTTGCTCTAATTTGTGCAAGTTACTTCTTATTTTCTATTAGTTTTCATCTAACTCATTTGGAAGGCTTGCCGCCAAAGCATTTATAGTTTGTTTTCTAAATTTTTTTTGTTTAAGATATGGCTCTCTGACTATATATTGTGCATCTTATGGATTTTGTCTTCTTTCCCATGAACTACTCAACTGGATGTTGGTTTTATTTATTTGGCAGAGGTATCTTTGTATGTTTTTTAATTGCTTAATCATTACTTTTATTTCTGCATGCAAGTGCATGCACTGTGTTTTGTATCATTGCTCTTGGATTTGACTTTTTGGCCTTTTTTTCCCTCATACAGGCCGATGTCATCGAGAAGCTCGCCTACCTGATTCGAACCCTCGAACTCCCCCTTGCCATCCGCTACTTGCCGGTATTTCTTCTAACCATGAGGCGAGAGTGGAGTGGAATCGATCACCTCTGCCTTGACAAGTTTTATCTCATGCTCACCCATTTTTTGCATTCTCTCCTTCTGCGTTTAGATGCCCACTCATGGGACACGGAGATTTCAAGTACTTTTATCAATGCTTTCACCCAGGGCATTTTTTGTTGTCGTTGTTTCTCTTCCTAACCTTCACCTTCCAAAGGGGGTTAGAATCAAAGCCCGATGAACAACTTTATAACATAGTACCCTCCCACCATCTCAGTCTTCTCCTGCCAGGCGCCAATATTTGATTATTGAAGGTAAAGGTGAATCACCATTCACTGCCATTCACTCCCATTCCAGAAAAGGGGAACGTATCAAAAGATTCTTAATTCATCTCCCATAAAGTATGGAGATTTCTTATATCCTTGTCTAAATCATTCTTGAATGCTGCACCAAATCCTAGCCACACAGGAAGATGAAACGAGTTTGTGTCCATGAAACCGGATTGCATACCATTAGAACAAATGGTATGGATATTTTTCCAAGCAAATATCCATGGGATGGCACAGAGTGACTCAATGCCTCCACTTGGCTTCCTTTTTTGAGGGGCGACTTCCAATGTTCATTCGACCATACTCTAATTCAGGAGTTGCAGAATGAAAATATTCAACAAATCTGCTCTCCTTGAAAACAATTGATCTGTACTCCTCAGTAGCCATAATGGCCATTTCATCCATCAATTTGCAGCACTCAAGTTTTGGAGAAATCGGAGGATGCATTCCATGTTCTAGAGTGGCAACAGTATACCGCTGTAGAGTTCTGAAACACAAGTGTTCCTCACCAAATGACTGTTCTATGACTTCTTCCTGGACAGTGACCCTCAAGGAGCCATTGATTGTATCTGGGGGCTGAGACAATATAGCTAGATGGGTTGGACCACTTTATGGGCTGTAGTGCCAACAACTTGGAAAGGCCCTTAAATTTTATAAAGTAAAACATTGCATATTTTCCGCATTCCAATTACAATCAGTAAATGTCATTACCATTTAATACTCAGCTCTATCTAACATCATTAAGCTAATGGAGGCGATGCAAATTCTACTTAATACACACAAATCTTCTGAAGACTACTTTGCATATCTTCAAATATTAGAGACCATTATTCTCAAGAACGTTTTTTCACAAGGAAAAAATGTCCACTGTTTCATCACTCATAGGCGATTTACATTTTCCTCCCGTACAATTATTCATAACAAGCTTATTTGCTTGTATGTCAAGTGCGAAAGTTTTGTTGAAGCACGTAAACTGTTTGACCACATGAAAGAACGAGACACAGTCTCCTAGAATACTATTATAGGGGCATATGGAGACATGGGTATTCTTGTGAGGCAGTCACACTGTTTCACCATATGCAACAAATGGGTTTTCAACCCGATCAGTATACATTTGCCAGCGTACTCCCAGCCTACACCAAGATGGGAGCTTTGGAACAGGGCATTGACATTCATAGAAGTATAAACGAGTAGTAAATGTTACTTCACTAGAAAATGTTGTTCGATTGGTTTTATGGCATTTTGGCTTCCCTAGGCCTCTGGCAGAAAGAGGCAAAGATTTTATTGGACAATGTCGGCAAGACTATGTTGTTGCACATACTGAAATATGAGAGGTTGGTCCAATATCAACCGACTTAGTATCCTACGTTGTTTAGTGATCTCCTATCTTGTTAAAACAGCACCAGAGTCAGGTTGGGGCACTGGGGATTGAAATATTGTTATTGCATGATGGTGGAAATGGTGGTTAAAATGTCTAAATTTTTCATGTGATCCCAAAATACCTTGCAAAAATTTTTAAGCACAAGCATCAGCAATATGGTAATTCTTCCTGGCTCTTGCTTGCCTAAAGAATTTGTTTGAACTTAACACCAGCATTTAGATCATTTGGGCTACTGGGTCAGTGCTTCATCTATTCCGAGCTACATCTTTTGGCATTATCAGTCAAGGAAAGCTATACCCAAATAACAAACCGAGCAACATTTTTTTTTTTGATTGACATGCAAGGGGCTGTTTCTGTCATAAGTTTTTTATTCTACTTGTCTCCATTCATAGTCTATAGATAGGCATCATTGATTTGGATGCCACATTGAAGCATACCAAAGTAGCGATTAACTTTAATTATTCCAAATCTTTGCACTCATTTTCTGAGTACAGCAAAGTATTCTCAAGTAACCCGATGTACACAATTGGAGTGGTACCTCTTATCAAGCATATCTTGCCATTTCCTATGATATAGTAAGAAGCCTGCTTTATATGTTATTTAATACTCTTTATTCTGTTGAAGATGGGAGTTCCATTACCAAAGGCGATACATTTCTTACAGTAGCCAAAGTGTGCCTTCTCAATTGGTTTACAGTCAAGCTCAATCATATCTTCCTAAATTTAGTTCCTTTTTTTCCATTTCTAACATGGTACGTTCAATCTTCCAGTCGAGGTGTAGCGCGGGCTGGAACATTTGCTTTTATTTTTTGCAGAAAAACCATATTTGGCGGCATGTTTCGCATCAGGATTCGGGTCATGCTTTTTTTTACAAGTTTTTTGAAACAGTAAACTTATGGCAAGTGGTTTTTTTTTTTGGCTAGCTATGATTTATTTGGATTCGTCAGTCTATTCCTGAAACCTATTATTTTTAGTAACGTTTTTTTTCATGCAAGATTCTTTTTCTTTTTTTAGCTCTTGACAGAAGCATCGTTTACCTTTATTATTGCCTCTTGTCAACCTATTTTTGGCAAGTAATCATTCATTGTCAGACAAGTGCAATATTCTATTACTCATTACAAGCTTTTATTCAAACTTTTTTTAGAAAAGTTTCTTAACTCTTTTTAGTATATTCTTATCTGCCAGATCTGACCTCTATCATTTATTACTAAGTTTTTTTAGTTATATCTTTCTTAATGTTTTATTTCAAAATTCTTTTTGAATCACTTTCCATCGTGAAGGCATAGTATGAGAAAAATGGGGAGATCTTTTCTTGCCCCATGACTTTATGTTCTTATTACTTTGAGGTTATATTTTTGAACCAAGGTAAATATTATGATTTTTTATAAATTGTGACTTTCCAAAATATTAAGTATGGAAAGGTGATTATTTTATTTAACCAATCTATTTTCGTATATTTATTTGAGTATATATGGAGGCCCACATATATGCCCAGATAAATATATAATTTATGACTATAATAATTTAGAAATTAATATATATCTTTGCAAAATACTCATGTCTACCCTCAATGGAGTTTTATACCTGATATCTATATTTAGTTGATCTTCCTTAAATCATTTTACTTAATTGGATTATGAGTAATCTTACCCATTTGCCTTCATTTTGATATTTTGATGTGCCCATAATCGCACTATTATGCATTTATTGCATCATTCTATGCCCATGTTGGCACTTTATGGTTTTATACCATTGATATACATGATTTATATGATTTTTTTTGAGTTGCATAGGGAGCTTAATATTTTTTCAAGGTTAACTATGTAGGTCCCCTTAGTATAACTGATACATAGTTTCCTTATCTGGCCCATGGAGTATCCCTCCATCCTATATTGGTGTGTACTCATTTTATATGGTGTTTCGCTCCATTTGATCCTATCTATTTTGATAGGATACTATTTTTATGGAGTTTCCCTCCATGTTGTTCCATGTTTGTTCCTCAATGAAGAGGATGTTATTATTGGAGTTTTCCCCTCCAAATTCAGATGATTTGATCCAATTTGAAGGCAATATGTTGTTATATCCTCATAATCCATTCTTTTGATTATCTTAACAAATCATGATAATTCTACTGTGATCAGCATGTCTCTCCTTTATGTTATTTTCATATATTAATGTGATAATGATCTGCATACTTTATTGCTTAGATCATGAGTCATGCATGTTATGGATTGATCACCCATTAACTTGCAGTGGGATGATTCATTAAGTGGACTGTCTATATCCATGTGATTGATGCAATGTTGATGCACGTATCATTAGTTGACCTTGTCTGTGGTCATTTGTGCATTAGTATAATATTCTTTTCATGAGAGCATTGATCAAGCTTTTTACTCAATTTGTCCTTATTGACAATTTTTTGAGCATATAATTTATCTTGATATCAAGTTATCTCCATTGTTTTGTGGTAACATGTTTTACTCATTGTTTCTCTATGAGAGTTTTATTATCCTTATTCAAAAGGATTTCGAATTTGCATATATGATGGCATTCTACTTGTGGATATTTGTCTAGTTTTTTTTTTTTTTTCAGGTGATCCATCAAGGAACCTTCTTGGCTTTCCACATATGAAGATGCGTCTATGCTTCCACATGATCACATTCAAAGGACTCATGTACTTCTCTTGGATCTGAAAATGTTCCATATGGCTTGAAGACGATCAACTTACTTCATATTGAAGATTAAATTACAGATTTTTGTAAATTATGGGTTTAATACCCTTTGATGTAATTACCCCAAGTACAGATTAAAGGGGGGTGTTAGAAGTTGTAATCTTTCCTTGGTGTATTTATAAACCAAGGTTAGACCTCCTTTATTTATTATTATAATATATTAGGATATAAGCCAAGGTATCCTAATATATTTCTTTTTTGTCCTTTTTCCACTACATCTTATTTTGTCATCTAGTGGAATATGTGAGGATAAATATGTATTGTAATTTCTAATTTTAGATTATTCCTCCTTAAGAGGAATCTCACACTTGGCCTCACACACATATGAATGGTAGCATTCATAGATATGGGAGTTACATTCTAACTCCTCTCTCTCATCTCTATTTAAGAGATGACCCTCTTCTCTCATTTCACAATGAGGTTTCTTCCTCTTCTCAAATATTGTATGAGCATTACTCTCTATCTCTCTCTCTCTTCCTTCTTAGGCTTTTCATGCCTCATTCATAATGTCACAAAGGGTTTTCTTTGCTTTCCCCTTTCCAAATATCTTGTCTCATGGTGTTGGAGCTTGAAGCTTTCTCTCTCCTATTTTATGGTAATATCTTTTCATGCATTTACTCACTTAGATTATTTCTTGGTGTTGCTTATTTACAGATTTCTTTTTCCATTTCTAACAAGTTTTTTGTCTTGATCTTCATTTTTGGGAAACTTCTTGAATGCAACATTAGATATACTATTTTTCTTCTTAAATTTTAGGCCCTCCATAGTTGTTGATGTTGATAAACGATCAACCCCACAACTCCCAAGAATCACCTGCATGCAAACACCTATTATAGAAGAGAATGTTGGAAATTTTTTAGAATAATTGAGAGGTGGGGGGAGGGGGGGGTGAATTAGTTCTCCAAGGTCTAAATGCCCTAATAATATTTTTTCACCAATTATAGTGAGCCCATTAAACTATTCATGCATCCAAGCTTAAAACAACCATCTTAGCAAGTTACAGCAAATCAACATGCAGGAATAAAACATGCAAGATCAACACATGACACAGTGATTGACGTGGAAACCCAATTTGGGAAAAACCACTAGTAACATGCTACTCAATTTTCACTCTTCTGAAGTGATGCCCTGTTAAAGGCTTACAACACACTGTTAAATTTGACCTTGTTAAAGGATTTCACCACACTATTAGGAATGGGCTTGGTCAAAGGACTTTGGAACATTCACTTGGAATGTCACCCTGTTAAAGAATTTACAACATGGCTATTAAACCAACCTAAGTCCATAGGATTTATACTAACTATTACAATTTCTAGAGAGTAACAATAAGGGCTTTTCATTTGATACAACTCACAACATATCTTGCAGATTTCAGATCATACTTCAGTTCAATCCTTTGCTTGGCTTCAATCACTGCAGCTCTGATAGCTTGTCTTCCTCTCAAGCTTCATCTCCTTGAGTCTTCTTGCTCATCATACTAGTGTAATCATCTTTGTGGTCACCTATTGAAATAGAGTTTCTTTAGTCTCTTCCTCCTTAGCACCTTCTTTAGCACTTCATGCTTTCATACTTGACCAACATTTTGCTTCGTGACCTTATGAATCCTTAAATAGAAATCTAGAATAATTTTCTTGCTCGATTCTCCCTCTCCAACTTTGGGGTTTCAATAGATTAGGTAGGATACAATGTATCTATCCCATATCTCATTTTTATCTAGAAACTTCATCTAGAATCCAGTTGTATTCACCCAAAAACATTTTACATAGAGTTCTATGCCACTAGCTCATCATTCTTATCTTCTATCTGGTTCACAAAATTCTAGATAACAACCATGTCAGCTTAGATCTGGAAAATCTTTGACTTTTCAAATAATGTAGTAGCTTGGCACTTATTGACTTTCTTATGCTTGGCACATGAATATAACTCAACACTTGATCTTTACTCGGCACTTGATCTTCACTCGGTACTTGATCTTCACTCGAATCCTATTGAAAATTTGCTTGGCTTGAACTAGCTTGCTTGGCTCCCTCTGATGAATTTAATCAAGCTTTGTAGACAATCATATTATGACTTCTTCTTCTACAGTTTCTAAGTGTAGACAACCTCTTCATCTTCAAGTATATTGTCAATACATCACTTTATCATTGTCTTAACTGATCTTTCAACTTCATTATAAAACCATAACTCAACCTTTCCCTTAGGTGCTTTTGTTACATCTTATTGATTCTTCATCAATCAACTAAGTGATAGTGCTTGGATCTTATATGCAATTTCCATTCTAGCAAATAGTAGGTTTGACATCAGTGACAAAATAATGATTGAACACATTCTATAGCAACAATATCTTTCATACAATGATCTTTTTCAATTAGATTACAACAATCTCCCTCTTTGGCATTGATGGCAAACCAAACTAATTAACCAAACCAAAACTGACTGATCAACCAAGTTAACAAAATTCTAACTAGGGTAAAGTAGTAAGTCAAATTGCAAAAAGAAAACTTGTTGACTTTTGTATCTCCCTCTAATCTTATTCCTTCTAATCTATCTCTTTATTGAATCTCCTGAGCTGCTCCTTCTAAGATCTATCATCTTGATTTCTTTCTTTTCTTCTTGTCCTCCCTTTCATATCTCTTGTCCTTTTTGCTTCATGATTTGATTAGTTTATGCTATTTCTCTATTTCAAGGATTTGACCAATTGTAGCTATTTCCCCCTCTAGATTTTATCAGTTTCTACTATTTCTCCCTCTTTGACAAAAATGCCAAACACACATTATTTCAGCATCCTATCATGCAACTGTAGCATTTACAAGAACTTCCAATATATCCCTCTGCCACCTTGCGTGTGACTTGTTTGGAATGTCAGTACTTTGATTACTTCAAGCTAAACCTAAAGTAAGTACCCTTTGCATCAACTTATATCATCTAAACAATCAACTCATTTGATGTAGGGTAGTCTTGCTATTACTTAAGTAGCCTTGGTTAGGGGTATCACCCCTAACTTACCTCTAAGATATTCAAATGCATCTTTAGGTAATGGTTTTGTGAAGATGTCAGAAGTTTTTTCTTTTGGATTGATATATTCCATCTTCACTTGCTTGTCTTCCACCAATTCTCTTACATAGTGATACTTGATTGCAATATGCTTTGTTTTGGCATGCATCACAGGGTTCTTTGATATGTTGATAGAACTTGTGTTATCAAAATAAAGTATCACAGGTTCAGTTATTTCTTCCTTCATTCCTTTCAACAGATGCTTGATCCACACAATATTGGTACAATTTATAGCAACAACAACATACTCAGCTTCTGCTGTGGACTTTGATGTACAACTTTTCTTTTTACTAGTCCAAGTGACTAATCTTTTTCCTAAGAAAAGTGCTCCTCCACTAGTGATTTTTCTATCATCTATGTTACCTACCCAATCTGAGTCAGTGTAGGCCTTCAAATCAAAATTTTCAGTCCTCTTGTAGTACAAACCAAAATCATCTATACCTTTTAGATACCTCATTATTCTCTTGACATCCATAAGATGATTTTCTCTTGGGTTTGTAAAAAATATTGCCACTATTCCAATAGATAAAGCAATATCTGGTCTACTATGTACAACATATTGTAGCTTTCCAATCATGGATACGTACACTATTTAGTTTATTTCAACTAAATCATCATGCTTAGATAACTTATGTCCTATTGCCATTGGTGTACTCACTGGTTTTGATTCATCTAAACCAAATGTTTTGAGTATTTCCTTGATATATTTTGATTGGGTTACAAATATACCATGTTTTAATTGATGTACTTGCAATCCAACAAAAAATTTGATCTCTCCAAATATTGACATCTCAAATTCATGTTTCATCTGATCAATGAAATCTTTACACAGAGCATCTTTTCCTCCAAATATTTTATCATCAAAAAAGATTTCATATATCAAAACATCTTTACCTTTCTCTTATTTGATATACAAATTGCTATTGTCAACTATTTTCTCAAATCCTATCTTGACAAGATATTTGTGAAGTCTCTCATACCATGCTCTAGGTGCTTGTTTCAAACCACAAAGTGCTTTATGTAGTTTACAAACCATATCCCTATTGTTCTCATCAAAAAATCCCTCTGGTTGTTCAATATAGACTTCCTCTTCCAATATACCATTCAGAAAAGTAGACTTTACATCCATTTGATAGACTTTAAAACCTTTATATGCAGCATATGCAAGTAAAGTTCTTACTCCTTCCATTTAGCAACAGGGGCAAATGTTTCCCCACAGTCTAATCCTTCTTCTTGAGCATAACCCTTACATACTAGTCTAGCTTTATTTCTAGTAATCTCACCATTCTCATCTAGCTTGTTTCTAAATACCCACTTGGTGCCAATCACATTCTTTTCAGCTAGTCTGGGAACTAAACTCCAAGTTTTGTTCTTCTTTATTTGATCAATCTCTTCTTCCATAGCTTTATACCAGTCACCATCTTGTAATGCATCATACACTGTCCTAGGTTCAAATTTTCTTAACAGACATGATTCATTTCTTAGTCTATTCCTTGTCATTGGTCTTGCATCTTTGTCACCAATTATCTATTTAGTAGGGTGATGTCTCTTCACATATTTGGATAATCTTGGTTCTGTCCTTGATTCCATGTTTGATCTTTCAGATTCAGGGTCACTATGCACATCACTGTTAGGTAGTTCTACATCTTTTTCATGTGTACTGATTTCAGAGTCAGAATGTGCATTTTCTTCATTCTGCAACTCGTCTTCTGAATGCAACTTGGCATTCATTGGTTGTGACTCGGCTAAAACTAAAATTTGCTGTTGAATCTCAATTTGATTGATAGCATCCTCGACAATAGGCATTCCTTCATAAGAATACACAAAGGTTCTATATTCATCTAATCTCTTTGATTCTTCAACTTGGACTCTTGTATGCTTGTCAAAGTTTGCATTTTCACTTTCCACAATTTTGTTAGTGTTAGTATTTAAACACTTATATGTTTTACTTCTAGTGGAGTAACCAAGGAATATGCCTTCATCACTTTTTGCATCAAAGTTTCCATTTCTAGTATCTTTAAGGATAAAGCATTTGCAACCAAATACTTTGAAATGCTTTACATTGGGTGAGTGACCATACCATAAATCAAAAGGTGTTGCATTTGTACCTTTCTTGACTTGTACTTGGTTCAGTGTGTGAATAGCTACACTTACAGCTTCTCTCCAATATTTCAGAGCAATAGTCTTTTCCATCATCAATTTTCTGGCACAGTCAATCATAGATCTATTTCTTCTCTCAGCAATTCCATTTTTTAGGGGAGTTTTAGGAGCTGATGTTTTTCTCTTAATTCCTTTGTCATTGCAAAATATCTCAAATTCATTTGATGTGAATTCTCCACCTCTGTCTGATCTCAGGCATTTCAAACTCTTTCCTATTTCCTTTTCAACTCTACCCATATACCACTTAAACATTTGAAAAGAATCAGATTTTTGCTTTAAGAACATAACAGTCATCATCCTAGAATAGTCATCAACAAATAACATTATATATTTATCTCCTTTGTAGCTTTGCACTTCTATTGGACCGCATAAATCAGTATGGACTAACTCAAGTACTTCCTTAGATGTATAGTTTTTACTCTTGAAACTTGACTTATGCATCTTTCCTAGTTGACATTGTTTGCACATGATGTTGTCAGGCTTCTTTAGTTTAGGTGAACCTCTGACTTTCTTCATTTTGCTGATATTGACCAGATTATCAAAGTTGACATGACATAGCCTTCTATGCCATAACCACACATCTTCAAATTTTGAAACGAAACAAGAAGCATTTTCCATATCAAGATAAAATAGATTACTTCTTGTTTGATCTCTTTTTCCTATCAATTTACCATCAGTATCATAGATTTTTGCAGTTTTGTTTCCAAATTCTACTTTGCACCCTACATTGCCTAACTGTGAGACACTCAACAAATTGTAATTTAGTCCTTCAACATAGTATGCATTATCACATGAAATTTGCTCTGTAAGCTTAATGGAGCCTTTTCCTTTGATTTGACATGGAGCATCATTTCCAAATCTAACACTATTTCCATCATACTAAGTAAAGTTAACAAACTTACTTTTGTCTCCTGTCATGTGATGTGAGCACCCACTGTCTATGATCCATCTGTCATTCTTGTTCATACATGTTACTAGTTCTATAGGCTCTTCTTCATTAGACCGGTCCTTCATAGCCACATAAACAACTTCATCATCATTATCATCAGAATCCTCTTCAACAATACACCACTTCTTGCCTTTGTCTTTGTAATCTCTCTTATCATCTTCTCTTCTATTTTTGTACTTTTTGCGTTCCTTGTAATCCTTTTTCTGTGTACACCTTGTAACAATATGTCCTACTTCATTGCAATTAAAACAAATGATAGGCAACTTAGCTTTGAATTTTCCTTTGCCTCTATGAAATCTTCTAGCCAGTAATGCTTCCAATTGTTCCACATCTTCTACATCAATGCTACTATCACTAGATACATATTTCATCTTTCTTCCCTTCTTTGATTTCACCTATTTAGTATCTTTCAGTGATAGCTTGGCCTTGAAAGAAAATTCAACATTCTCAAGTCTATAGTTGTCAAAGTTAGATAACTCAAATGCAGTAAGTCTACCCACTATACCTTCAAAATTTAGATTGTTTCCTGATACACATCTTAGCTCTTGTATAGCTGATACTCTAATAGCATAGATAGGGATCAAGGTTCTTAAGAACTTACTATTAATAGTATCATCATCTAATTTACCATTCAAACATCTTATTACACTTACCACTTGCTTTATTCTAGAGACATACTGAGCAACATTCTCACTTTCTTCCATTTTCATGTCATCAAACTTTCCTCTAAGGCTTTCTCTTTTTTCTCTTTGTACATTTTGATCTCCTCCATAAATATCTGACAGGGATTTCCACATCTTGAATGTAGTGTTACATCCTTTGATATCATTGAATTTAGTGTAGTTGAGTGCAGAAGCAATCTCTAGCATTGCCTGATTGTGTTCCTATTTGTTCTTCAAATCTTCTGCGGTAAGAGTACCAGTTAGATCAACATGCTTAGTAACAATTGAATTTTGTGCATAATCACCTATGGATCCAAGATGTAGCTTCATCAAACTTTTCCATGCAACAAATTTGTCTTTGTTTAGGTTGGGAACTTCTCTCTTAGGCATTTTGATCTTTTATGCTTCTAGTTCCTTTAAACTAAATCAGCAACAAGGCTCTGATACCAATTGTTGGAAATGTTTTAGAATAACTGAGAGGGGGGGGGGAGGATGAATTAGTTATCCAAGGTCTAAATGCCCTAATAATACTTTTTCACTAATTATAGTGAGCCCATTAAACTATTCATGCATCCAAGCTTAAAACAACCATCTTAGCAAGTTACAACAAATCAACATGCAGGAATAAAACATACAAGATCAACACATGACACAGTGATTTACGTGGAAACCCAATTTGAGAAAAACCACCAGTAACATGCTACTCAATTTTCACTCTTCTGAAGTAATTCCCTGTTAAAGGCTTACAACACACTGTTAAATGTGACCTTGTTAAAGGATTTCACCACATTGTTAGGAATGGGCTTGGTCAAAGGACTTTGGAAAATTCACTTGGAATGTCACCCTGTTAAAGGATTTACAACATGGCTATTAAACCAACCTAAGTCTATAGGATTTATAAAAAAATGTTGCAATTGCTAGAGAGTAACAATAAGGGCTTTTGATCTTATACAACTCACAACATATCTTGTAGATTTCAAATCATACTTCAGTTCAATCCTTTGCTTGGCTTCAATCACTGCAGCTCTGACAACTTGTCTTCCTCTAAAGCTTCATCTCCTTGAGTCTTCTTGCTCATCATACCAATGTAGTCATCTCTGTGGTCACCTATCAAAACATAGTTTTTGTACTCTCTTCCTCCTTAGCACCTTCTTTAGCACTTCTTGCTTTCATACTTGACAAACATTTTGCTTCGTGACCTTATGAATCCTTAAATAGAAATTTGGAATAATTTTCCTGCTTGATTCTCCCTCTCCAACTTTAGGGTTTCAATAGATTAGGTAGGATACAATGTATCTATCCCATATCTCATTTTTATCTAGAAACTTCGTCTAGAATCCAGTTGTATTCACCCAAAAATATTTTACATAGAGTTTTGTGCCACCAGCTCATCATTCTTATCTTCTATCTGGTTCACAAAATTCTAGATAACAACCATGTTGGCTCAGATCTGGCGAATCCTCGACTTTTCAAATAATGTAGCAGCTCGACACTTATTGACTTTCTGATGCTTGGCACATGAACATAACTTGGCACTTGATCTTTAATCAGCACTTGATCTTCACTTGGCACTTGATCTTCACTTGACTCCTATTAAAAGATTTCTCAGCTTGAACTAGCTTGCTTAGCTCCCTCTGATGAATTTAATCAAGCTTTGCAGACAGTCATATTACGACTTCTTCTTCTACAGTTTCTAAGCGTAGCCAACCTCTTCATCTTCAAGTATATTGTCAATACATCACCTTATCATTGTCTTAACTGATCTTTGCACTTCATTACAAAACCATAACTCAACATTTCCCTTAGGTACTTTTGTTACATCTTATTGAATCTTCATCAATCAACTAAGTGATAGTGCTTGGATCTTATAAGCAATTTCCATTCTAGCAAATAGCAAGTTTGACATTAGTGACAAAATAATGATTGAACACATTCTATAACAACAATATCTTTCATACAATGATCTTTTTTAATCATATTACAATAGAGAGAAACAAAAAGCCATGGATTCTTGAATAGCTAGATCCATAGATGAGACATTCTTGATGAGAAAAAAAAATGAATTTCTATAAAAAATGAATTACCTCATGTTTTTTATGTTTATAATGAGAGATCGTCCTTATAAAGGAGATGAAAACCCAAAAAGGTAATGCAAAACTCTTTAGGGTATTTAATAATTACAAGATAATTATGTTAGAAATGTTTTGGAAAAACTGGGAGGGGAGGGGGGGTGAATTAGTTATTCAAGGTCCAAATGTCCAATTAAAACCTTTGTCATCAAAACTATTCTTTCATCCACGCTTAAACTTTCCTACTTAGCAAGTTACTGTAAATCAACATGCAAACATCATACATGAAAATCAACACATGACACAGTGATTTATGTGGAAACCCAATTTGAAAAAACCACCAATAATATGCTACTCAATTCTCACTCTTTTGAAGTGATGCCCTATGAAAGGCCTGCCCTATCAAAGGCTACAATACACTATTAAATGTGACTTGGTTGAAGGATTTAACCACCCTATTAGAAGTGGGCTTAGTTAGATAACTTTGAACATTCACTTGGAATGTCACCCTGTTAAAAGATTTACAAATGGCTATTAAACCAACCTAAGTCAATAATATTTTTACCCTAACTAATACAATGGCTAGAGAGTAACAATAAGGGGTTTGACTTAATTACTCTTCACAACTTATCTTACAAATTTTAGATCTTTGTTCAGCTCTTAACATTGCCTGGCTTATAGCCTCTGCAATTCTTGACAACTTACCCTTATTTCAAGCTTTGTCTCCTTGAGTCTTTATACTTGATGTACCAATGTGGTCTTTTTTATGAGCACTAATTGAAGAAGAGTCTCTGTGCTCTATTCTTCCTTTTCCTTGATGTCTTCTTCTTGACATCCTTCAACCACTTCACAATTTGGCACACCAACAACTCTTGCTTCTTGGCCTATGAATCCATAAATAGAAGTTTGGAAATGCTTTTCCTACTTGATTCTTCCCTCCTTTTGTTTCAATTTGAAAGGATTAGGTAGGATTCATTCAATGTAACCCACATCTTGTTCCTTCTAGAAACATCTTGAAGAATCCCCTTAAATTTGCTTTAAAATGGTTTACATAAATTTTTGTGCCACCAACTCATCATCCTTATCCTCCAACTAGTTCATAAAATTCAAGATAACAACTTTGTCAGCTCAGATTTGGCAAATATTTGACCTTTACAATAATGCAATAGCTCAACACTATTAAAATTATCATGCTTGGCACATATTGTGTTACTCAGCATTAACTACATTTTATTGATGCTCAAAACCTATTGTATCACTCGAGACCTACTAAGTTTTTCTGATGCTCAACACTTATTACTTTGCTTGGCACCTTGATATGCTTGGCTCCTTCTATATCACTCAGCACATACTATATTTTTTATTTGCTCGGCACTAAATGAGAATTTGCTCAGCTTGAACTAGCTTGTTTGGCACTCACTAATGAACTTAGTTAAGCTTTGCAATCAACCTTGTTGTGACTTATTCCTCTAGTGTTTCTAATTATGGCCAACCTCTATATCTTCAAATATATTATCAATACATCATTTGACCATTGTTTTAACTTATCCTTACACTTCATTACAAAACCATAACTCAACCTTTCCCCTAGGTGATTTTGTTACATCTTATTGATTAAATCCTCTTCATCAATCAACTAAGTGATAGTACTTGGATCTTATAAGAAATTGTCATTCTAGCAAACAACAGGTTTGACATCAATGACAAAACAATGATTGAAAACATTCTTTTAACAATACTCTTCCTTCTTTGCAATCAATCTTCTTCATTCTCGAACAATGATTTTTCAATTAGATTTCCAACAATCTCCCTCTTTAGCATTGATGGCAAACCAAACTGATCAATCATCAAACCAAACTATTCAACCAAGTTATTAGAGTGCTAACTAGGTTAGAACAGTAAGTCAAATGCCAAAAAGAAAAATGTGTTACCATTAGTTTTCACAACTCCTCTGATCTACAATCCTAATTACTTTAATTCTACTTCTCCCTCTTTTCTATGGCTTACTATTGTTCACTTTGATCTTGATCTTGTACTATTCCTGACTTCTTCTTTCATTATCTCTCCCTTGGCATGCATTGCTCATTTTCTACTATAATGGTATCAGCTTCTTCTCCCTTTGTCCACTTGATCCTATAGATTTGAATAGTTTCTTGCTACTTCTTTCAACTATCTTGTCACTTCTCCCTCAACTATTGATCAGTTTTATGTTACTTCTCCCTCTTTGACAATAATGCCAAAGACATATTGTTTCAACATCTTTAACATGCAAGTGTAGCATTTGTAGGTACTTCCAATTTCTCCCTCTATCACCTTGCTTGTGATTGATTTGGAGCTTCAGCACTTTAATTACTTCAAGAAAAATCCTAAAGTAAGTGTCCTCTGCATCAATGTAATATTCCAACAATCAACTCATTTGATGCAGGACAATCTTTGCTATTACTAAAGTAGCCTTGGCTAGGGGTATCACCCCTAACTTATCTCTAAAATAATCAAAAGCATCTTGAGGTAGTGCTTTTGTAAAGATGTTAGCAATCTATTCCTTTGAACTAACATATTCCATTCTTACTTGCTTATCTTCCACCAATTCTCTTACATAGTGATACTTGATTGCAATATACTTTGTTTTAGCATGCATCACATGATTCTTTGATATGTTGATGGCACTTGTACTATCACAATAGAGTATCACAGGTTTAGTTACTTCTTCCTTCATACCTTGCAGTAAATGTTTGATCCATACAATATTGGTGTAGTTGATAGCAACTGCAACATATTCAACTTTTGTTGTGGACTATGAGGTACAACTTTTCTTTTTGCTGGTCCAGGTAATCAATATTTTTCCTAAGAAAAGTGCTCCTCTACTAGTGCTTTTTCTACCATCAATATTACCTCCCCAATTTGCATCAATGTAGGCTCTCAACTCAAACTTTTCACTTCTCTTGTGATATAAACCAAAGCCATTAGTTCCTTTTAGGTATCTCAATATTCTCTTTACTTCCATTAGATGATTTTCTCTTGGGTTAGTAGAAAATCTTGCCACTATTCCAATAGCTAATGCAACATCTGGTCTACTATGCACAACATACTATAGCTTTCCAATCATTGATCTATACATTGTCTGATTTACTTCAGCTGACTCATCATTTTCGGATAACTTATGTCCTATTACCATTGGTGTATTGATTGGTTTTGAGTCTTCTAATCCAAAAATCTTGAGTATCTCTTCGATGTATTTTGATTAGGTCACAAATATGCCATGCTTCAATTGATGTACTTGTAATCCAACAAAGAATTTGATTTCTCCAAACATCGATATCTCAAAATCATGTTTCATTTGATCAACAAAATCTTTGCATAGGATATCTTTTCCTCCAAATATTATATCATCAATAAAGATCTCAGATATCAGAATGTCTTTACTTTTTTTTCCTTGATATACAAGTTGCTATTGTCATCTGGTCTCTCAAATCTTATCTTCACAAGATATTTGTGCAGTCTCTCATACCATGCTCGAGGTGCTTTCTTCAAACCATAGAGTGCTTTATGCAATTCGCAAACCATATCCTTGTTGTTTTCATCAACAAATTCCTCTAGTTGTTCTATGTAGACTTCCTCTTCCATTATACCATTCAGAAAAGTAGACTTTACATCCATTTGGTAGACTTTAAAACCTTTGTAAGTAGCATATGCAAGTAGTGTTCTTACTCCTTCCATTCTTGCAACAGGGGAAAATATTTCCCCATAGTCTAGTCCTTCTTCTTATGCATAGCCTTTGCAAACTAGTATAGCCTTGTTTCTTGTTATCTCACCATTTTCATCAAGTTTGTTCTCGAAGACCCATTTTGTACTAATTACATTCTTCTCAGCTAGTCTTAGAACTAAGGTCCAAGTGTTGTTCTTCTCAATCTGATCTATCTCTTCTTCCATAGCTTTGTGCCAATTATCATCTTGTAATGCATCTTTCACTATTTTGGACCCAGTCTTACTCAACATACATTATTCATTCCTTAATCTATTTCTTGTCATTGGTCTTGCATCCTTGTCACCAATGATTTGTTCTGCAGGGTGATGTCTTCTCACATACTTGGCTAGTCTTTGTTCTATCGTTCTTTCCATATTTGGTCCTTTAGCTTTAGAGTCATTTTGCTCTTCTCCTTCTAGTATTTCATGATCTCTTCCATGTGTAGTTATTTTAGAATCAGAATGTACATTTTCTTTATTCTACAACTCAGCTTCTGAATGCAACTTGGCATTCACTGGTTGTGACTCAACTGATACTAAAATTTGTTATTGATTCCCAACTTGATTGGCAACTTCATCTTGAATAGTCATTCCTTCATAGAAGTATACAAAGGATATATAATCTTCTGGTTTCTTGGATTCATCAACTTGGACTTCTGCATACTCATCAAAATTTACATTTGCAATCTCCACAATCTTGTTAGTGTTAGTATTCAAACACTTATATTCTTTACTTCTAGTGGAGTATCCAAAGAATATGCCTTCATCACTTTTTGCATCAAACTTGCCATTTCTAGTGTCTTTAAGAATATAACACTTACAACCAAATAATTTGAAATATTTTACATTAGGAGAATGACCATACCAAAGTTCAAAAGGTGTTGCATTTGTACTTTTCTTGACTTGAACTCAATTCAAGGTGTAAACAACAATACTTACAGCTTCACTCCACTACTTTAGAGCAACATTTTTCTCCATCATCAATGTTCTAGCATAGCCTATTACTAATCTATTCCTTCTTTCTGCAATTCCATTTTGTGGGTGTGTTCTTGGTGCTAATGTTTGCCTTTTGATACCTTTATCATTGAAAAATATTTCAAACTCCTTTGATGTAAATTCTCCTCCTCTGTCTAATCTTAGGCACTTTAGATTTTTACCTATTTCCTTCTCAACCTTGGCCAAGTACCACTTAAACATTTGAAATGCATCAAATTTTTTCTTTAAGAACATGGTAGTCATCATCCTAGAATAGTCATCTACAAATAGCATTATGTATTTGTCTCCTAGGTAGCTTTGCACTTTTATTGGACCACATAAGTTTGTATGGACTAACTCTAGTATTTCTTTAGAAGTGTAGGTTTTTCTTTTGAAGCTTGACTTGGTCATTTTTCCAAGTTGATATTGTTTGCACATTGTATTTTTAGGCTTCTTTAGCTTAGGCAATCCTCTAACTTTCTTCTTTCTGCTGATGCTATTCAGATTGTCAAAGTTAACATGACATATCCTTTTATGCCATAACCACACATCATCAAGTCTAATAATAAGACATGTTGCATCTTGCATATCTATGAAAAATAGATTACTCCTAGTTTGTTCACCTTTTCCTATCAGATTTCCATCATTATCGTAGATTTTAGCAATTTTGTTTCCAAATTCTACTTTGCAACCTACATTGCCTAACTGTGATACACTCAACAAATTGTAGTTCAATCCTTCAACATAGTATGCATTATCACATGAAATTTTCTCTGTAAGCTTGATATAACCTTTTCCTTTGATTTGACATGGAGCATCATTTTCAAATCTAACACTATTTCTATCATATTAGGTAAAGGTAATTAACTTACTTTTATCTCCTGTCATGTGATGTGAGCATCCACTGTCTATGATCCACTTGTCATTCTTGTTCACACAAGTCATTAGTTTTGTTGCTTCATCTTCATCTAATTCATCCTTCATGGCTACAAAGACCACCTCATCATCATTCTCATTAGAATCTTCTTCAACAATGTAGCATCTTTTGCCTTTATCCTTATAATCTCTGCTATCATCTTCTCTTTTTTCTTGTACTTATTTCCTTCTTTTTAGTTCTTCTTCTGTGTACACCTTGCAACAATATGTCCTACTTCATTGCAATTGAAACAAATGATAGGAAGCCTACCTTTGAATTTACCTTTGCCTCTATGGAATCTTCTTGCCAGTAGTGCTTCGAATTGTTCCACATCTTCTTCATCTGTGTTGCTGTCACTAGATGCATGTTTTCCTTTTCTACTCTTCTTCTTTGATTTCACCTCCTCAATATCTTTCAATGTTAGCTTGGCCTTGAAAGAAGATTCAAGATTCTCAAGTCTATAGTTAGCAAAGTTGGACAACTCAAATGCAATAAGTCTTCCCACTATACCTTCAAAGGTTAGTGTGTTTCTTGGTACACACCTTAGCTCTTGGATGGCTGAAACTTTATTAGCATAAATGGGGAGAAAAGTTCTTGAATATTTTCTATTAATAGTATCATCATCCAAATGACCACCTAGACTTTTTATTGCATTTACCACTTCTTTCATTCTAGAAGCATATCGAGCAACATTTTCACCTTCTTCCATTTTCATGTCATCAAACTTTCCTATGAGACTTTCTCTCCTTGCTCTTTGAACATTCTAATCTCCTCCATAGATATCTGACAGGGCTTTCCACATCTTAAATTTAGTATCACATCCTTTGATGTCATTAAATTGAACATAACTGAGTGCAAAGGAAATCTCTAGCATTGTCTAATTATGCTCCTTCCTTTTGTTCAGGCCATCTATAAAGAGGGGTCCAGTTGGATCTACATGTTCAACTCAAATTGAGGTTTTTGCATAATCACTTTTTGATCCAAGGTGCAATTTCATTAGACTCTGCCATACAATGAAGTTATCTTTGTTGATCTTGGGAACTTCTCTCTTGGACATCTTGATCTTCCTGCTTCTAGTACCTTCAAACTAAATCAATAGATGGCTCTAATACCAATTATTAGAAATACTTTAGAATAACTGAGAGGTTGGGGGGTGAATTAATTATTCAAGGTCCAAATGTCCAATTAAAACCTTTTTCATCAAAATTTTTATTTCATCCAAGCTTAAACTTTCCTACTTAGCAAGTTACTATAAATCAACATGCAAGCATCATACATGAAAATCAACACATAATATAGTGATTTACGTGAAACTCAATTTGGGAAAAACCACTAGTAATATGCTACTCAATTCTCACTCTTCTGAAGTGATGCCATGTGAAAGGCCTGCCCTATTAAAGGCTACAACACACTGTTAAATATGACCTGGTTAAAAGGATTTAACCACCTTGTTAGAAGTGGGCTTAGTTAGAGGACTTTAAACATTCACTTGGAATGCCACTCTGTTAAAGGATTTAGAAATGGCTATTAAACCAACCTAAGTCCATAGAATTTTTACCCTAACTAATACAATGGATAGAGAGTAACAATAAGGGGTTTGACCTGATTGCAACTCATGACTTATCTTGCAAATTTTAGATCTCTATTCAGCTCTTAACATTGGTTGGCGTACAGTCTCTATAGCTCTTGACAGCTTGCCCTCCCTTCAAGCTTTATCTCCTTTATTATTCATGCTCAATGTACCAGTGCAATATTTTTTATGACCACTAATTGAAGTAGAGTCTCTATGCTCTATTCTTCCTTCTCCTTGATGTCTTCTTCTTGACACACTTCAACCACTTCGTAATTTGGCACACCAACAACTCTTTCTTCTTGGCCTATGACTCCTTAAATAGAAGTCTGGAAATGCTTTTCCTACTCGATTCTTCCCTCCTTTTCTTTTAGTTCAAAAGGATTAGGTAGGATTCACTGAATCTAACCCACATTTTGTTCCTTCAAGAAACATCTTGAAGAATCCTCTTAAATTTTCTCAAAAATAGTCTACATAAATTTTTGTGCCACCAGCTCATAATCCTTATCCCCCAACTAGTTCACAAAATTTAAGGTAACAACTTTGTCGGTTTAGATTTGGAAAATTTTTGACCTTTCCAATAATGCAATGGCTTGGCACTATTGAAATTCTGGTGCTCGGCACATACTATGTTACTCATAATCAACTACATTTTATTGATGCTCAACACCTATTGTATCCCTTCGCACCTACTAATTTTTTCTGATGCTCAACACCTGTTACTTTTCTCAGCACTTGAACATGCTCAACTCCTTTTGTATCACTCGACACATACTAGATTTTTCATTTGCCTAGCACTAACTGAGAATTTTCTCGGCTTGAACTAGCTTGTTCAACACTCACTAATGAACTTAGTTAAGCTTTGCAGTCAACCTTGTTGTGACTTATTCCTCCAGTGTTTCTAAGTATGGCCAACCTCTATATCTTCAAGTATATTATCAATACATCATTTAATCATTATCTTAACTTATCCTTGCACTTCATTACAAAACTATAACTCAACCTTTCCCTTAGGTGCTTTTGTTACATCTTATTGATTAAACCCTCTTCATCAATCAACTAAGTGATAGTGCTTGGATATTATAAAAAATTTTCATTCCAACAAATAGCAAGTTTGACATCAATGACAAAACAATGATCAAAAATATTCTTTTAACAACACTCTTCCTTCTTTGCAATCAATCTTCTTCATTCTTCAACAATGATCTTTTCAATCAAATTTCCAACAAATTATTCAATATAGGAAGATTATTTAATTTAGGTATTTGATAATTACAAGATAATTATTAAATACAAGAAGAGTAATTAATCTAGGTATTTAATAATTACAAGATAATTATTAAATATAGGAAGAGTATTTAATCTAGGTATTTAATAATTACAAGATAATTATTAAATACAGGAGGAGTATTTAATCTAGGTTGTATCATAATAGTTAATAAAAGAAATTAATTATTAGATACCTAAAGTTTAGCTTAAGTAGAGTAGAGTTAATTAGAAAATATCTAATTACTCTAACACGCCACCTTAAGATAAACTTATGGAGTAGCTAAAAACCTAGAAACTACTACTGAAAGAAGATTTGGGTCCTAGAAAACAAGGCTTGATGAGGTATCCAAGCACAACCAAATCTATGAAAAGAGGAGAAATAGAGAAAATCACATAGGAGAAACCCTACTCCAAAAAGAGATAGCTAAAAAGCTATTGAAGGACTAAAGAAAACTCCAATTAGAGGAATGCCCTAGAAGTTAGGAACAAAGAGTGATCTAAAAGAAAACCACTGAAGCATGAAGAAGCTGCAAACTCTATCAAAAGTAAACTATTGATCTATAGAACCTCCTCTAAAATAGAAGGCTATAACCAAAGAAGGAATGAAAAGAAGAGTGTTTATATAGTAAATGATCCATCTCACCAAAATACATAGGTATCCAACTATTACAATTGCCTAGTACATAGGATCAAATACTGAATACATAAGTCACTCCATCGAACCAAGGAAGCATTAGAAACAACATAAGAACCCCCCTAATGTAGACAGGATGAGGTGACAAGCAACTGAGAAAGTGGGACAAAATTCCCTTGTAGAAAGAACCAAGAACATCAAGAGTGAGGAAGAGGTACAAACACCTATAAAGGCATGTGTCATTGACACATCATGGGGCTAATTTTGTGGAAGCTACACTCACTTGACAAAGGAAGAGGGCACTAAAAGGAAAACAATTGTCCCCCCATGACACTTTATAATGTAGTGCAAGTACAATAAGTCACAATGATGAAAAAGATCCAAAAAGCAAGGAGTGACACTTTATCTTAGTGCATTTGCATTAAAAATGCTTACAAATGATATCAAAAATAATTAGAAAGGGCAAAGAGATGATACAATAGATAGTACAACCCAAAAGAAGAGATCTCATACCATGAAAATGATCCCTAGACCTAAAACACCCAAGATATCCACCATAATACAAAAAAGGAAAAAATATGATAGAAAGAGCATTGAGCAAAATCTGGAAGAAATTACAACATTTCTAAAAATTAAAAAAAACTAGCTTTCCAAAAATATACCATTTTCAAAAAATAAAGATGGGACACTCAAGATATGCCTTCCAAAGTGAAAAACAAAACTCCAAACTTTGATAGCAGAAAAAAGGCATCAAAACATCATGAAAACTAAAAACTACCTATACCACAATGACAAACTCAAAACCAACTTTCTAGTGATATCTTGTTTGCAAAAATTTGAATCTGTATGCCAGAGAAATGAACAAAAAGTAAAGGTAGGTCCAAACAGAGGTCAAGGAGGTGACAAGAAATGCTGATGTGGCATTGACATCAATAAGTGACAAGCCCAAATTTGATGGTCAAACAGTCATCAAGGCAAAAAATGCCTAAAAATGACCCCTATTAGAAAAAAATTAGACCGCCAAAAACATAGAGCCGAGCAAAGGGCCAATGCTGAAAGAAAAAATTGGTGGCCAAGAAAAGTATATGTCGTGTGCTTAGATCTAAAAACCAATGTCAGATCTAATGCCAAATCTCTTACAAACAAAATAGGGGCATGAAGATTTGGTGCTCTGATACCATGTTGAAGTTGATAAATGATCAACCCCATAGCTCCTAAGAATCACTTGCATGCAAACAACTGTTATAGAAGAGAGAAGCAAAAAGCTATGGAGGCTTGAATAGCCAGATCCATAGATAAGACATTCTTGATAAGCAAAAAAATGAATTGCTATAAAAACTGAATTATCTCAAATTTTTTATGTTTACAATGAGAGATCGTCCTTATAAAGGAGATTAAAATCCAAAAAGGTAACATAAATCTCTTTAGGGTATTTAATAATTACACGTTAGTTATTAAATATAGGAAGAGTATTTAATCTAGGTATTTAATAATTACAAGATAATTATTAAATACATGAAGAGTAATTAATCTAGGTATTTAATAATTATAAGATAATTATTAAATACAGGAAGAGTATTTAATCTAGGTATTTAATAATTATAAGATAATTATTAAATACATGAAGAGTATTTAATCTAGGTATTTAATAATTATAAGATAATTATTAAATACAAGAAGAGTATTTAATCTAGGTTTTATCATAATAATTACTAAAAGAAATTAATTATTAGATACCTAAAGTTTAGCTTAAGTAGAGTAGAGTTAATTAGAAAATATCTAATTACTCTAACAATAGGAAGATCATTAATCTTAGCTATAAACTCCTCCATCAAATCCACTGTAACCCCATGAAGAGTAACCCTCTCCTCAGATCAATTCTTAAATAAATATTTAGTAATGTGGGGTTTAAAATTGTGCAACTTCTCAATATATGTTGTCATCTTACCCTTCTAGAGTATCTCCCAAATTGCACGCTTAACTTTCCATTCTTTGCATCTTGAAGGATCCTACTTCCTTGGCTTCCTACCCATAGCGCACCCAAATCTATTAATTCTATAAAAAAGGTAACATTCACAAAAAAAAGTTATATCTTTTAACTCGAAAAATATTTTCACCCAAAAAATGTGCCCAATCCTATTAGTAATAATGAATAGGCACTCCCTCAAAAAATGATAATAATCCATAATAAAGCCATCACTTGCCATATTAATATGCAAAATCTCACATAATCTATCCATCAATTGCATTATTCATGTCATAATTAATGATCACCATCATTTCTCTTTCCTTTCTGAAGTTGTCATTCATATCAACTTCTCATTTGTGTAGACAATTTTTTTATAAGCTTTCCAGTCAACCACTTTATTGCCCTCTTAGTAATTATGAGGTATAATAACTTTTTCAAAAAAATTTAATCAGATTTTTAATTTCCATAATACTCCCTTCAATATTCCATGTAACTATATTCTTGTTATTTAGCATATTAATTATGTTTAAGGAGTCACCTTCCATCCATAATTTTGTATAACCAATTTCCACTGCCATTATAACATTGTAAATAGTAGCAATAGCCTCTGTTTTATGGCTAGTCAAATGACCAATAGGGATTGCCACCACACCCAACTCTTCTACGATTCCCTTTTGCTAAAACATTGAAATTAGCTTTTAGCCAACCGAAAGGAGGAGAACTCCATATCACACCCTCTATGCGCTCATTGTGTTTAATATTATTTCCTATTATTTTCATAGGGTTACTAATATTCACATCACCAGTATTTTTATTCTAAGATATAAATTTTTCTTTGATAGCCCTAATAATATTTTATCCCACCACCCATTTAGGAGCTTCCTTTAAAAAAAAAATGTTGTTCCTTTCTTTCCAAATGCCCCAACATAGATGAGGAAGAGAAATATTCCATAGGAAGCTAATATCAGATCTTTTCTCAAGACATTTCCAATCCTAAAAATAATCAACAATATTACTAGGATGAACCCACAATATATTCTAATACCAAAGGAGGGATCCCTAAACATTCTGGCTATAGCTACATTTTATGAAAGGTGATTGATGTCTTCAATTTACATCTTACAAAGATTGCATCTGTTCACTATATAAATACCTTTTTTATTTTTATTTTCCAAATTATCTAGAGTTAAATTTGTATTTTGAAGCACATTCCAAAAGAAAATATTATTTTAAGGGATTAGACCTTTCATCCAAGCTTTGGAAAATGGTGTGTGTTCTGGGGGAGGGGGTGTGTGGGTGGTGGGGGTTTCCCTTCTCCTCAGATCTAAACATAGATGAAACCTTGAAATATCTACTAGAGTCTATCCCCCATACCATAGTTTCCTCCATGTTAGGATAAAGATTACTGGAGTTGATAGAAATTTAAATACTATTAAAATGTTTGTAGCAGATCTCAACAATATTCACCCAATCATTAAGAGTCTAATAGTTCCAATAATAAGCTCCAAAAACCTATTTATATATTTCTATAGGAGTGATTGTTGACATTAAGGTCAATTTGTCTATCAGTGACTCAACATTTAGTCAATTAGTTACATTGCTACCAAGCTATACAATTACTACCAAGCTTATCATTTAGTTTGTAGTGTTAACCAAGTGATTTAGTTGTTCCTGAGACAAGTAGTCAAAATATAGTGTCTACCAACACTTGAGTCAATTTGCAGTGTTTACCGAGCTTCATAAACAATGTACAATACAAACTAAGCATAGTAGAGGCTAACAAGCTAGTGAGTTAGAGTGAAGAAGATTGTAGTGTTAACTAAGCTCTATAGTGTTAACCAAGTCCAAACATGTTTACCAAGATCATATGGTTAATGAAGTGGATCTACAATTGACCAAGTCATGCAGTGTCAACTAAGTGATCTAGTTGCTACTGAGTTTCTTAGGATTCATTAAGTCAGATAGTGCTAACCAAGTTCAAGCTACTTGGAAGTGATTAGTATGGACCAAGTATCAAGTTCAACCAAGTGCCAAAGATTTCCGAGTGTTGACAATGTTTGTCATGTATCATAACATCACCAAGTTTTTCTTTATAACTCAAGCTACAATAGTTGGGCTAACTTTGTGAATTATGATGAAATTGGTATTGTAGCCAACTCTAGTAAGTTATTGTTTGGATTGGTATATATTTAATGCATTGTATCATATACAAGAATGTATCTGAAGAGTATATGATGAGAAGAAGTGAAAATTAAAGAATGCTATAAGTAGTATAAGGGACATCAAAGATTTATCTATCATAGTCAGGTGATCATTGTAATACAAGGAATCTCAACTAGCAAAACTAAAGCTACAAATCAAAGATCAACAACTGGTTCATCCTAATAGGTGCATTAGTCAAATATTTTAATAGGGTAGACTTAATAATTTTTGTTAAATATCTTAACCAAGTGCATACTTCATTATATGTTTGTAAACCCTTTAACAAGGTGGACCTCATAGTCTTTATTACTCCTAATAGGGCAGATCACCAGAATTGATCAATTGTAATCCTTAATAGGTTAACTTTATACTACAATACTAAAGCTTGTGGGTATCATCTCCATCCCAATTTTACTTTCTAATTAGAAGGTTTATGGGTCACCATATCTTGTGTTAATGTGTTATGAATGTTTATTTATGCATGTAATTAGATCAAAACATTATATGAAGGATTAATTGGTGAAGTAAGATAAAATTTTATTGGTTCTTGATTCACCCCTCCCCTCTTAGTAACCTTGCCTACCTTATATTTCCAACAATTGTTATTAGATCATTTTGGTTCTCACATTAGAAGTTTAACAACTTAAGAAAAGATTAGAGGTAATGGAGGTATATAGGCTAGATAAGGCTATTAACAATGAAAATTTGGATCTTGAATTGGCCATTAGACAACTCAAGAAAGAAAATGAGCAACTCTCTCAATCATTGAAAAGAAGGAAAGATCTTACAGTACAAATGAATGTCAATCTCTACACTAAAGAAAGAATTGAAGACATATATCCAAAAAGAAATTCAAATGAAGTTGATAAAATAATCAAAGACCTATTAGAAAAGAATTCCAATCTTCAAGAAGTCAGAAAGCTAAAAGGAGAACAAGAAATCCATTTAGTGAGATTATGTAAATTCATGGAAGAAAAAGACAAAGCCAAAGAAGAGATAGAAGGAAAGAACAATGAAATTCAACAACTATCCCTTCAGCAAGAAGGCTTCATTAATCAACTAACTAATGCAAATGAATAGCTTATGAATCTAACATCAGAGAATGAAAGACTATAGAATCATCTCAACATTGAAAAAAAAACCTATGAAAGAATGATGAAATATCAGGAAAGCATGAATCAATTGAATGAACAAAGTCAATATAGACACAAAGGAAAAGCTAGAATAAGATACACAGAAGAAGGTGAATCATCTAAGCAAGAAGCACAAAAGATAAAAGTCATACTTACAATTATTGTGGTAAGATAGGTCATACATCAAAAAAATACTAGAGTAATGGTAAAGCAAAATTCAATGAAAAGTGTTATAATTTCAATAAGCATGGTCATAGAGCAAGTGAATGTAAAGATAAACCTAAGTTTGAAGGTAAATGTCAACATTGCAAGAAACAAGGACACAAATCTTCAAAGTGCAAAACCAAGCAATGGAACCCAACATAAAAAATTGTCAAAGTAATATTTGGATGGGATTACAATACATTACATGGTGTAGATGTCACTAGTGTGGTGAATTTGGGCACATTGTAGAAAATTGTGTGAAACATCACATGAGGAAAATAGATACTACAAAAAGATGTTTTATTTTTACAAAACTTGGACATCTCTCCAAGAACTATATGAACACAAGTAGAATTGAAGATGAAAAGAAAGCCAAAGCTGAAAATATTAGAAAACAAATGAGGCAACAATGGACCAAAATCTCTAGAGAATGCAAATAAAAATCATGAAGTAATTGACACCCAAGTAATTGAGTTGGGTGGCTCAATCATTTCAACTTAGTTCCTTATGGAGATCACTGGAGCTATTATTCAGAATAAGATATCTAACATTAGTTCCAACCAAAAAGAACAAAGATCCACATTAGCATTCAAGATAAATAGGGTTCATTGAGCATGATGGAAAGCAGGAGTTCTTACTGAGCAAAGTCAGGTCACAAGACCTTACCGAGCAAGGTTGGGTTGCATAATGTTTTAAACACAAGTTGGTAGTTCTTACTGAGTGGTAGTGACTCTACCGAATTGTAGATGTCTCCCAAGCATTAAAGAATAAGCCAAGTGGAGGATAGTCTATCACCGAGTGAGTATGAAGTACAAAGCATTAATGGTGATTGAACAGAGAAAATTTGTTAAAACAAAGAAATTGAATGCATTATTTCACCACTAATTTCTAGAGTTATTTGTGAAGAGTGAATTTAGAGCCCTTGAGAGACTTGAGTATTTGTTGAAGAATTCTTGAGTTTTTAGAAACCCTACCAAGCATGGCATCTTCAAGAAGCAAAGAAAAGAAAGATTTTAAAATGTTGGTTTGTGGAGTCAATTGCAAGGCACCTAATTTCAAGTTGATTTCAGTGATTGCAGAGGCACTTAACCCAACTAGTACATAGTCTCAAATTCTACCTAAGGTATTACTTGTGCATGAAATCCATTCCTTTTACCACTATTCTATTTAGGAACTTAGAACCTAGAGATGAATGAGGCATTCAAGGAATTGTGTGTGGATGACACATTTAAACTTGAACATCAATATTTGGAAACCAAGGGCTTGACACATATTTCTCCATACTACTAATGACATAAAAGGGTCATTACAAGGATGATATCTATTTCATGGTGGACTATGAAAAAGTATACATTTAGGTAGTCATACCTAGAGTGGTATGGGTTAAACCTATAGAGTATGAGTTTAACATTGATGACACCAAGGATATCATAGAGGCTCTGCTGAATGAGCCTATGGATCCTAAAGCCACATATTTTGGAACACATGATGAGGGATAGGAATGAATTGAGCTTGAGATCAAGCTACCTCAAGTAGTAAATAAAGGAAGAAAAAGAGTAGAGAAACTATTGAAAAGCACTAAGCAAGCAAGTTATCCTCTAATTCTTACTGAGGGAAAATGTGATGATATAGAAGATGATGATGTAGAGGATGAAGAAGAGGAAGCCAAATCTAAGGAAGAAGAGCCTCTAAGAAAGAAAGATAAGGTAATTGTAACTAGAATTGCTAAGTCATCCCCTACTATATTCATAAAAAGGGCAACCAAGTCCAGGAATAAATTGAAGTTAGGTGAAGATGAAGCTGAGCAGATTATTTTCAAGAGATCTACACCTACACTTCAAGAAAGATTGAAGAATATGGAAGAAGGAACTAACATGGCATTTTTCAAATTTCTCAAGTATGAGACAAGGAATGTAGAAGAGAAAAGCAAGATTGAAGATAATATTATGACCAAATTGGGAAAATGGAAGTATTCACCAAATGAGCTTGCACAACAAATTTATAATGAACTTATGCAGGCAATAAAGCCTAGATGGAAAAATGCACAGAAGACTACTAATGACAGCTTTGAATAGACCTTGAAGAAACTCATGCCAAATATTAGTAAGAAGGAGGTAAATGAATCCTTGAAGAAAAATGAGAAGAAGTTCACTCTCAAGTTAAAAAATTGTATGATATTTCTTAAGTACATTGAATATGTGGTGAAGATAGCTAGAACTACATGGAAGAATATCTATAAGTTGCATCAACCTAGTGACTTTTTTGTACATGTTGATGACAATGACGATGAAGATGAGGAAGAAGATGTAGAAATAAAAGATGATGAGCTAGATGATGTCAATCTGGATGATGAGGAGGAAGAACATGAAGCTATTGAGTAAACTTATGCAAAGAAAATTGTAACAACAGTCATGGCCTCATTTCCTCACTCTTTGAGCACAACCTTAGCACAATCTAGCTTAGAGATAGCTTCTACTGAGTTGGTTGTGGATACCACTACTATACCAAGCACCCAACCAAGCTCTAAATCTATTCAGCTAAATGTTACATTGACTGAGGTGCCCAACACTTCATCTACTGAGCAACAAGGTTCTCCATCATCAATCTTGACTGAGCAACAAGGTAATCTTGTTATTAGTGTCATTTCAACATTAATTTCTAGTCCATCAATTTCTACAATTATTTCTATTCCAAGTATATCCATAGCTAGTTCAATGATAGTTGAGAATTAGTCTCAACCAAGCATTGAAGTTTTTAAGGGTAAATAAATTGTTTCTACCACTCTAACAAAAAAGAGTAAAGAAGAAGAAAAAGTTGTTGATCTAGATTAAGATATTGTTATTCCAAATTGGGATATCTCAATCCTCACCCATGATCAAATGAATACCATGGGTGAACTATTGAATAAGAGAGCTGATAAGCAAGAAAATAAGAAATAAAATCTAGTTCTTGAAGACATAAAAAGCATATTTATTGATGCTCTGAGTATTGAGGTTGATGGAAAACAATCCATTTTGGACTAGTTAGCAGAAATTGTCCATAAATATAATGAAGACTTGAATGGACTTGAATTACAATAGATCAAGTAGAGTTAGCTACTATTCTTGGTTCACTAGAAACCTTTGTTAATAATGTTGTTTCATTATTTGTGAAACTAAGTGACACATCTATCTTTACTAAGGATATTAAGGATAAATTTTGCAAGATAGATGAAGATATGAAGGCAAGTGTGCACTAGCTATCACTTGACCCAAGTCATAGTTTTGCACATTATTCAAAGATCAGATATCTAACAAATTTATAGGTAGGATTATTGAAGGAAGAAGCCAAGATCAGGTCCACACTTGCAGAAATCCAAGGCATGATTCTTCCAAACATGGATGCATTGTAGAAACACATTGCACATGTAAAGACACTCATCTATGACAACAACTTCTCCATAGTTGATCACATGATGAAATTATTAGCAGAAGTTCAAATTGTATTGCATGCAAGCAAGGTAATACAAGAGAATTGAGACAAGACAATGGTACTTATTCTAAAGGTACATTTTGAATTCTTGTCACATTTTGGTATTAAAATTTATAGATATTATACACCTTTGGTATTTATGTCAAAAAGGGGGAGTAATAATATATAAAGAGGGAAAGATATTGTAAAGGAGAAGAAGTATATTATACTCCATTTGTATGTATATAGGAGAGATATATGTATGGGGGAGTAGTATGGATAAGCAAAAAATACCTTTACAATTTTTTTTTTAAAAGATTAGAAAAATAAAGTATGTTACCGAGCCATAGCAGATGGAAGTCAAAACCGAGTTGAAGACACAAAAAAATGATAAAGGAAGTTTTTGACTTATAGTTTTGAATGATTAGATTTTTGTTTTAATAAGTATTTTGTCACTAATACCAAAGGAGGGGATTGTTGGCATTAAGGTCAATTTGTCTATCTATGACTCAACACTTGGTCAATTTGTTACATTGCTACTGAGCTCTATAGTTGCTACTAATCTTATCATTCAATCTGCAATGTTAATTAAGTCATTCAATTGTTTCTGAGCCAAATAGTTAGAATACAGTGTCTACCAAGCACCTAAGTTAGTTTTTAGTGTTTACTGAGCTTCATAAACAATGTACAGTGTGTAATGTCCCATTTTTAGCATTCATAGCATGATGTTGTCATTAGCCTATTTTCCCATAGTCGCGTAGGCTAACCAAGACATTAAAGGGACTTAGAGGCCATTTGGCCTTGATAGTTTCAGTTGCAGGTCTTTCTGAGGGGTTTTGAGGCAACTTTAGGCATACTCACTATTTATAGTAAGTCATCTTGGATATGGTCGGACATCCAGTAGTAGCGGTATGTCGATGGTAATTGTTTAAAATCGACAAGGAGACTTGTTTATGATTGATAAGATTTGTTATGCATTGATAAAGCTATTTTATAAAGTTAAATTTAAATATTTAACTTTATTAATGCATAGACTATAGTTTGTGGGAAATATTTAAATTAAAAGAGTCCCCTTTATTTTATAACACATTGGAGACATAAGTTACATAAAAGGAGTGATGTTTTATCCCACATTGAGAAAATGAAGGATTGAGCTCTTGTGAGAACACTATAAAAGAAAGGGAAGAGCTTCTTTTTAGTATATTTGGAAATATCAAAAAAATTGGAAAATTTTTTGGAGATTATGTCTCAATAGTTTGAAGGATGAAATCCCTTCAAGCTGGAAATCTTGATGCCATTGAAAGATATGGTCTTGAGATTTAACATGGTAGTGTTTACGGCATAGGTTAATTAAGAATTACACACAGATAATGAACATGAACACGAACAACAAAACTCTTCTTATTATTATTTGCATATGCCAGAACATTACATTATGCTTGAATGATAAGATCTGATGAATACAATGCTTCCTGAAGGGGTTATAAATACTTTTCGAGGAACCTTCTTGAAGGTATCCGTCAGCCAAATACAAATTTTTTTCCAAAGGGTCCTGTTGGCTGATACACAATTTCTACCAATGACATCGTCCCCCCCAAAAATAAAATTCATCTCCTGACGACTAGCAAAATTAGGAGACAACCCAAAAACAATAAAAGAAATACTAGAGAGAAGAAGGAAGTGTCCTAGAAGAGTGTTGTTGATGACGTAACTCATACACCTGGTCAGTCTGGATGCGTAGATCTATCTAAATCTATGAATTAACCTCTACAGCCTCCTTTAGTAGAAGCACAACATCCATAGCCTATCTCTTGGCCAACTACAACTCATGCTCTGCTGCTACTTTATCCTGGATAGCCGCATCCTTCTCCTGTATCATTACTGCCATATCCTTCAATAGTGTTGCCCGCTCTACTACCCATGCTTCCTGCTTGTCGACCAAATCAGTGGCTAACTTTTCTCTTGCCTCTTTCTCAACCACTAGAGATCTCTAAGCTACAACATTGTCTACTGCCCTATCCGCCTCCGTGCATTGCTGAGCATAATAAACCTCTTTGTACAGTCCCACAATCTCATGTGCCAACTTCATCATCAGAGTGTCACTCGATCCCAACTCTGGCTCAATGGCCCAATCTGCCAACATCTCTGGTGTCTCAACAATCAGCCAACATCTATCCACAAAACAAGTTTGAAATCACTTAGGACAAATCCCATGAATATACACTTGGATCAAATGCCACTCCCTTCGCTGAGTGATAGCCTGAATTGCCACATCATGCCCCTTCTTTAATGCAGACTTCATATTCCTGAGGTAGTCCCTGCACCTATCCTCATCCGACCCATAATCCTCCTTGGAAAAGTCCTCCAATGACCATTCTGCATCACTATTGTCCTCCTCATCTGCGGGAGCCATGCCCACATCCGGTGCTGCCTCCTCTGCTGTCGACACAATCATGGCATGTGGCATTCCCTCCTCCTAAGACTGAGGCTCTGGTATAGGTGCTACTCCAAAATAGCTAGGGGACTAAATGGACAAGCCATGCCTATCAGGAACGAGTCAGAATTGTTGCTTCAAAAAAAAACTAGCTCTATCCATGACCTCTAGTTGTTCAGACTGCACTGGGTCCGTACACTCTTGCATTCCTCTGTCTAGTACATTATGTACTAGAAGTTCTTGAGTTTCTGCTGACTATGCTACAGTAACAACTGCTGGTGGCTAACTTATGGTAGGTGCCACGGGTGCTACTACCAAAAGTGATTCAGTAGGGGCTAAAGAAGTCTCTCGGGTGACAGGTGCTGTCAGGTGGGCAAAGCCTACCGCAAATCCAACTCTCAGCTGAATAGGAGAAGGTCGTACCTCATGTTGCCATGGTGCGACTAGTGTGATTGCCTGGTGGGATCCTCCAGTCATCAATATTGATCGTCGAGTCTGTCCAAACCCAGGAATGTGAGCCATGTGTAGACATTGTGGCACCGACTCGGAAGTCACAGGAACTGTAGCATGCAAAAATAGCAATGGGGTAGCCATGACAATCTGAACCTCCTCATCATCCTTGCCTTCCCCTTCTTCGTCCACACTATCCTACTCAGAAGATGTCTCCTGTCGGTCATTGTCAGTATCACCTGCCATGTCCATTTGGGGCCTCTTTTGGCCTGCTGAACCCTTCTGCCTAGTGGTTGTGTCCAAGTGCTTCCACCGCATGATAGGAGGTTCTCCCAGAGCCAGTGGTCTAGGCTTTGCCTCTAACTCATTCATTGGAATCATTCGTGCTGCTGCATCAAGGAAGAGACCAATGGCGTAATGGGGCATATAGAAGGTCTTGTGCTGGAGAGTCATAAACTCATGCATCTGTTCAGCCAGCACAGATGCCCAATCGTACACTTTTCCAGTAATTATTCCATTCATCATGGATACCTACGAAAATGTGATATCCGATGCCCTAGAGGATCTTGTGAGCCTGCTCTTGACCAAGTCCATTAGACACTGCCATGGCCCCTCCTGAATGTCAGTTTTCTTTAAACCTCTTCCCTTCGATGTCTTAGCTAATGCCGCCTGTTCTACTTTAGTCAAATCTCCACATACTAATATAATTAAAAATAGCTTCCCATCCTTTGGAATTTTCTTCGGTTAAACCTTTTTGCCCTGCTGCCCTGGAATGCCAAAAACACGTGTGAAATCGGCTGCCTTGAATGATACCACCAAGTTCCTTCCTAGATACTGAAATGTGCTCCTTCGAGAAGCTCTGCCATATGTCTCAATCATGGTACGCAGATACCCTTCATAATCTCGAATGCAAAAAATAGGCATCTGAATGGCCCATTCAACCTGTGCTCTTCTGATGCTCACTTTTATTGGATGATCATCAGGGGTTTCTTGCCACCATTTCTAGCAATTCGTTCCATTCAACCCTTCAAATTGTATAGTCTATGGTGTGACTTCAGCTGCCATAGGTGTTGTAGTCTTACGCTTCTCTTTGCTGCTGCTCGAGCCTTCATTCAGGTTACCTATACCTGCCATGCTCTTGCCTTCCACAACTTTAGACTATGCTGATTGTTTTTTCCATTGTCGTTTACCTACAGAATCCATCAGTTATATCTTTGTCTTTTCCTAACGATCTTCCAAATCCGTACAATGGAGAATTCTTCCAAATACGTATGGTGAATTGCAACCTTTGGAATGAAAATTTGTACTCTGGAAAAGTCAACAGTTTCCCTTCCCAAATCCGTATGGTGGTATCTTCAATGCCCTTCACTAATCAGCCGTATAGGGACCATAGTATGTTGAATTTGACTAGAACTGATATATTGCAAAAACTACCTTGCTTACTGCTGAATTCTGTACTTTACCCTTCAGAACCTGTGATCTCATAATCCCACTGATAGGGATGGAATCTATACAATTACCTAGCTCTAGAATTCTATACTACAGAAAAGACCATATACTGCTTCCATAAAAATCCGTACCTTGCCTTCCATGTACACTGCTCTTCACAAGGGATTCGTACGACTTCAAACTTGACACTGCTTGTTGATTGCATATGGATGGAATCCGTACATTGCTCTGCACAAGGGATCCATACGGCTTCAAACTTGACACTGCCTGTTGATTGCATATGGATGCCTCCTTCCACTTTTTAGCAGACCAATTGTACTGTTACAAGGCAAGGCCTGGGATTTTACTCTGATTGTTCCTAGAGCTACCACACACATGGGTTTTGATGAAAAATTTTGAAGGTGTCTTCCCCATTTAAATCTTCTGGAAAAGCCGTACTGCAATATCCCACCAAGTCTAGTAAAATTCCTACAATGGAAATTAACAAGAATTGGCTCCAAATTTTGTACGTTAACCTGGAGTATTACCAAATTTGGAATTTACAAAATGTATGCTCACAAACTCCATAAATTCGTACGGTGAAAAAGTCCATACATTCTTAGTCTATTGAAATCCATACGGTGGTTCCAATTACAATATTTAGCTCTTAAAAATTGTACACTACTTTTAAAAATCGTACAACACTTAAAAACTGTACATTGCATTAAAAAATGTACAAAATCTTAAAAAAATGTGCACCAATCTTCAATTATGAAAACCATACTACTTTTTCCTAAAAATCGTATGGAACTACTTTTTCTTGAAAATCGTACAGTACTTTTCCCTTCAGATATGAAACCGTATGGTACCTTTTTCTCTCTCTCTCTCTTTTATAAATTTTTTATTACTCTTTAAAAATAAAAATAAAAATTTTATGACTCTTTTTTTTTTTTTTTAAAGAATGAATAGTAAAGTTAGTTTTCTCTTTGACCGTCGTCACCGTCAGTCTGCAATGACCAAGGGGTCTCTCGAAGGCCATTCTGTGACACAAAAGTCTTCCTGCCGTGGTATATCTTTAGCTTCGAGCCATTCACCGCTTGAGGCTCTTCTTGTCCATCCAAAGTCCATAATTTTATTGCTCCATTGTCCCCTACTTCTCGGATCTGATACGGCCCGACCCACTTAACTTTGAACTTGCCTGGTTTGATCTCATTTTGGTTGTCGTACTTCAATACCCACTGTCCGGGGTGAAACATGTTTAGCTTCAGGTGCTTATCATGCCATGCATTTTGCCTATTCTACATTACTTCAGTCACCTACTATGCTAATAATTGCTTCTCCTCCAACTTGTTTAGTTTATACAGCCGCTCCCTTAAGCTCTCCATGTCGGCCAACTTGTTTTCTAGTGCTATCTGTAGGCTTGGTATCATGAATTCTACTGGTACTACGGCCTCCTGTCCGGACATCAGTTGAAATGACATGTGTCCTGTTGTAACTTTATACACCGTGCAGTAAGCCTACAGAGCAGAAGGTAATTTCTCCTCCCAATCCTCCCCTTTGACTGTGTAGGATTTTTATATAATTGATACTAGGATTTTGTTGGTAGCTTCGACCTGTCCATTTGCCCTTGGGTAGTATGGGCTTGATAGTGAATGATAAATTTTGAACTCCGTGGTAAGCAGTCGGATCACATGATTTACAAAATGTCCACGTCTATCACTCATTAATTGTAATAGAATGTTGTACTTGGTAATTATTTGTTCATAAATAAACTTTGTTGTACTTACCGCTGAGTTGTCCGGTAGTGCACGTGCCTCCACCCATTTAGTCAAGTATTCCATGGTGACAACAATGTAACGACACCTTCTAGTTTTGCTTGTCTTCAGAGGTCCTATGAAGTCCAAACCCCATGGTTCAAAGAGCTCCTGAGCATGAGAAGGATTCAGAGGCATGAAGTCTCTCTTCAAAGGTTTTCCAGCTCGCTGACATGTATCGCATGCAACAACCCATTCCCTGGCATCATTATATACTGTTGGCCAACATAATTCTGCTAGAAGTATCTTTCATGCAGTTGTGTCCGGCCCCATGTGTCCTCCTATCAGTCCTTCATGTGCTTCCTTTAGTACTCATGGAATTTCTTCCTCCAGGACACAACGCCTCAGGATCTAATCAGGTCCCATTTTATACAACAATCTATTAATCAGCTGAAATGTTTTGCTTCATAACACCAACTTCCATCTTTCATTCAGTGGCATGGTATTTGGAAACTATCTCATTGACAAGTATTTGTTGATGCTTGTATACCACTCCAGTAGTGCAGCAATCTAAAAAAACTGTGCATCAGGAAACTCATCATTTACACTGTCTACCAGTTCTCCTATTCTGATACGTGACAAATGATCCGCGTTTACATGTTTCTTTCCTAGCCATACAATGATCTTGAAGGTAAACTCCTGCAATAGGAGTAACCATCGGCTGATTCTTCCTTGAATGAGTGGTTTTTTGATCATATACAATAGGGCCTGATGATTGACATAGAACACAAATGGAATAGCCAGCAAGTAATGTCAGAATTTTTTCACAGCATAGACCATCCCCAATGCTTCCCATTCAATTGTACTATAATTTTGTTCTGCTTTTGATAGCAACTGACTGGCGAAGTAGATCGGGTGATCCAATCCATGGCTTCCTGTTTGCATGAGAGTTTCTCCAATCACATAGTTCGATGCATCAACATGCACATGAAACTCCTTATTCCAATCTGGGTATGCCAAAATAGGTGCTGTAGCCAGTCATACCTTGAGTCCTTCAAATGCTTCAACCTATTCCTTCTCCCATCGAAATGATTTTGTCTTGCAAGTTAACCTATCCAACAGATATGCTATCTTGGAATTTTTTTTGATGAAATGCCTATAATACCCTATATGCCCAAGGAAAGATTTTACCTCTGTCACATTGGTTGACGACTGCATCTCCAATATGACTCGCACTTTGTCCAGATCTGTCTTCAGTCCCTCCTTACAGACTATGTGTCCAAGCAACCTTCCATGTGGAACCATAAATCTACACTTCTTTGGGTTCAAGGCCAAGCGCGCATGGCGGCACCTTTCCATACACTCGCCTAATGTTGCCAGATGTTTGTCCTTCGCACTGAACACTGACCAATCATCCAAAAATGCCTTAAATTTTTCAACGGACGTCTTATCATAAATGTGTAGTATGATCTGTTGAAATGTCATAGGCGCATTGCACAGACCGAATGACATCCAATTATAGGCATACACCCCATCTTCTAATACAAATGTCATCTTCAATTTATCCTCCTCTACAATTGAAATCTGATTGTAGCCAGAAAAACCATCCATAAATGAGTAGATCTCATGTCCTGCTAGCTCCTCCAGGATGCTATCCATGAATGGAATCAGGAACAGATCCTTGATGGTGACTGCATTCAGGCATCGAAAATCAACACATATTTGGATCTAAACGGAGTCCTTCACTGAGATCACTATCGGGGATACCCATTCACTGGTTTGCACCTTGAAAATAATGCTGGCCTCTAGCATCCGATTGACTTCCTCCGTAAGCTGGGCTACATAATTTTTGTTCATTCTGTAGGGCCTCTTTCGTACGAGTATTGCTCCTTCAATCAATTGAATGCGGTGCACACACAATTCTGGCGATACACCCTTCAGGTCCTTATATGTCCATGCAAAGACATCCTTATACTCTAAAAATATCTTGAATGCTGCTGCCTTTAGTACTGGGTCCCAGTTGTCTCCCACCAGTATGTTCCGTGGTTTCGCTTCGTCTCCCAAATTCATGGTCTGCAACACGACTTCATTGTATTTGATGAGTTCCCCTTTAGTGAACTTATGTGCTGGGGTCACATCGAGTGATGCATCCCCTTCCTTCATTTCAGTAAAATCCTTTGGAAATTCATCAGTATTGTGTTCTTCTATTGTCAGTACGTTGCAGGTTGGAAATAATTCATAATCCTTTATTTGCGAATGGTAAAGACCATTTACTGAATCCAAATCGTCATCTCCTTCCAGTTGTAGAACTCCCTCCTGATCTAGTTCCATACTTTGCCCCTTTTCATCCTCTTCTCCTTCAAAATCTGATGATAGGGCTTCTTCCCCAACCATCTGAGTGTCTAGATCAATGACATACTTTCGGCCTTTTCTTTCGAGTGATAAAGTATTTTTCTTCCAATCGTGCTTTTCTCTTGCTTGTATCAGCCATCCCCAACCTAGAATAGCATTGTACCCTTTCTGCCTGAGAGGAATCACAACAAAGTCCAACAGGAATGGTTGTGTTCCAGTTGTCACTGGTTGCGCTATGAGTATTCCCAATGGCTTGATTCCATGTTGATCATCTGTTAATAGCTAGAAGGTAGGTGGTCATAATGTCGGCTATCCCAACTTTTTCCAAGTATCCTCTGGTAGCACATTGACACCGGATCCTCCGTCCATGATCATGTCCATTAGCACAGTCTCGAGAATGCCCATTTCAACAACCGTCGGATAGCGTCTGGATGAAAGAGCTAACAACATCGAGTCTTCTGCACTTGTACCCCCCTATTTCTCCTTGTCTTGTTCTATGAGTTTCTTAGCACTCAGGACTATATTTGTGAGGGCCATACAAAGTTGAGGCATAGTGAGCAACAGATCATTTATCCTGATGGGTATCTCAGCTTGCAATATTTTTTGTACAATGGTTTGTTCTGCACAGTTCTATACGAAGGTACTTGACGTGTCCTTCAGGTGTGGCATTTCTATCTATGTTGCTCTCTGGATCTCTTCCCATGCTTCCTCCAATATCTTCTTTTCCTCTTTCGGATTGAGGTATAGCCTTGCCTACTTCCGAGTGATTGCCAGAACTTCTTCCTTGTCCGTCCTGACGGTAATCAAGTTTACTCCAGACTTTAGGCATTTAGCATCGTCATCATCGCCAAGTCCACACCATCTGCATAACAACTTCGGTGTGTTTGCCATTGTGCACTCTCGAGCGAAGTGACCCCACAGATTGCATGTGCGACATTGAACAATTGGCCGACCATTTGCATCGTATTGAATTTGACTCCTTCTGCCATTATTGTTGTTGTTGCTATTGTTGTTATTGCCATTATGGTTTTGACCACACTGATTATTTCTATATCCACCTGATGTGGTACATTTTGTACTTGTGTTCCTATTCCCTCCAGATGGGGATGCCCCCTGTGTTAGGAACACTTGCTGCGGTGTTCTTGTTTTCAAATTGAAAGGGCATTCCTTTATCGAGTGTCCCATAATCTGAAAAATCTCACAAAATTGATCTTTTGAGCATGATCCCTTCGTATGGCTTTCTTTCTTGCACCTTGTACACCATAGGTCATTTCCCTTAGTCTCCTTGCTCATGTTTTTGAACTATTTCATCATCCGAAGCATGTCCTTCTGCAGGGCATAGACCTTCTTGTTGCTTCCCTCATCATCATCGCTGCTATCTTCTCCTAAAGGCTCATCATCATTTGAATCTGATGAGCTGGTCTTCTTCTTCTTCTTTGTCTTCTGGTCACTTTTGAGGTTCATTGCCCAATTGTACACTTCAATGTATGTCGATGGTGGCACGATCTTCATCTTTTTCTGCAGCTTCAGGTGAAGGCCTTCAATGAACCATATTTTTTGGAGCCCATCTGCCGGCTTATTCTCCATTTTAGTGACTAAGTCCTTCAACCTCCTGGCAAAGACCCATACTGTTTCATTCTTCTTTTGTTTGGTGTTGAATATCTCTGCTACAATTTCATTATCCTCAAGCAGCAGTTGAAATTATGCGATGAACTCCTTCTTAATGTTATCCCAACTATTTAACTTTTGTTGATCAATATCAGTAAACCAATCAATTGCAACACCCTGTAGTGTAGTGGGAAATTTTCGAATCCATTCATTTGTATCTGTTATGCCATTTGCCCTCCAGATGGTTTCACATGTTTTACAATGTTGAATGGGATCAGCTACTTCATCACCATCAAATTTAGGCAACTTTTCCTTCGGACCTGCCATTATCATTGTATGTTGAGGATTTTGTTGTGTACTTGCACTATTTTTCACTCTTGTGCTATTTTGAGCACCTGCGCTATTCTGCACACCCGCACTATTCTACACACCCGCGCTATTTCCAACACCTGTGTTGTTCTCTATACCCGTGTTGTTTCTAGCTTTTGCGCTATTTTCAACACCCACATTGTTTTTGACTTCTACGCTGTTTGGTGAAGAAGAGGGTTTGTCAATCGAAGCTATTCATTCTAGAAGTATATCTTGGACGAAGAGGTCACTCCACGCTCATGCTCCTTTGGCACTCCGAGTCGTGCGAGTCAATCTCCTTCCATCAGGATTCTCTTCCCGTGGCGTATGTAGGTTCAGAAACTCCTCCCTCGCTTCTTCCACCAAATCAAGCCGTTGTCGAGTCTCCTTCAACAATCCTTCCGCACTCCTATTTCCATCGGCAATCTTTTGGAATCTCCTTTGGTGCTCTATCTGCTGAGCTAGAATTAAATTTTCCTGTGCAATGCGTATGTCATCTTTTTCCTTCAGCTTATTCTTATCTTTGTTCAATTGATTCGACATTTAATTCATATCTGTCTGCCTACGTACCAGGTCCATCAGACAATGATGCAAAATGTTTACGACATAGATTAATTAAGAATTGCACACAGATAATGAACACGAACATGAACAGTAGAACTCTTCTTATTATTATTTGCATATGCCAGAACATTGCATTATGCTTGAATGATAAGATCTGATAAATACAATGCTTCCCAAAGGGGTTATAAATACTTTTCGAGGAACCTTCCAGAAGGTATCCGTCAGCCAGATCCAAAAAAGCAGTTTGAAAAAGAAGAACCAAAAAAGAAGGCTGAAAAAGTAGTTCGTAAAAGAAGTCTGAAAAAGCGGAACCAAAAAAGCAGACTGAAAAAGCAGTCCGTAAAAGCAGTTCAAAAAGAAGATCCGAAAAAGCAGTTCAAAAAAGCAAATCGAAAAAGCAAAGCAGAAGGGGCAACATTGAAGGAAATTATTACAGCTATCTACAACTAGGTTCCTTTGTTAGTATTGTTTTTAGGGTATTATAAGTTTCAGCTGTAAGTGTACATTATACCAGCATTATCATTTTGTAATCCATGTAAATGCCAAAAGTCTTGGCTATATTTCATGAGCATTGTATTTGAAATTTCATTGCAATTAAGAAGATAATAGTTGCTGGTGTCATTTAAGCAATTCAATATCATTATTTATTAGCTAGTTAGTTTGCATACCAACTGTTTGTAAAAATGCTATCTGGCTATAAGTGTTCATTTCTCATGCTTAGATCATATATATGCACTGCATATTGACAAAATTAGTAGCACACTCACGTTAGGTCATTGTGTAGTCCATTTGGAGTCTTCTAGCACAGGATTCTCATTGATGCAAATTGAAAAAAGAGTCATTTTAAGCCAGCTAAAATACTATATCAGTCATATGTCCCTTGCATGCGAATTGTTTGATGAAATTCCTTGAGCTTTCATCAGCATTTTTGAGAGAAAATTTGAGGAGGGTCATTACAGTGGTATCAGAGCAGTTTCCTGCCAGCTTGATTGGGTTATTTTAGATTGAATTCAATTATTAGTATGGCTTTAACAGGAGACAAGGATTTGGAAGAAATAATGCACAATGTAAAGAAGAAATTAGATTGTCCATTTCAGCAAACAAAGGACCTTCTAAGAACTTTGGAGGAGTTGGAAACTTATTTAGGCAAGTTTGATCAGTCAAGACCCGATGCTATGCAAACAAGTTTATCTCCACCATTTGGTTCGTTGGTTAAGCCCCGATTATTGAGACATCATGATGAGGTAATAAGACTTACAACTCTCCCTTGCATTAGTGAAATCATGAGGATAATAGCTGGCCTTGATTATTATGATGATCAGATTATGAAAGAGGTACTTCATGCCATGGTAAAAAGCTTTGAAAAGTTGGACAACATTCAGGATCCTTATTTCACAAAGAGGGCAAGATTACTTGAAGTATTTGCAAGGTTTAGATTTGAAAATATTATGCTAGAAATTGGTTGTATTAGTGACATTCACAGGATGTTTAATACATTTTGGAATATTATGGACCAGTTTCATCCCAGCAGAGTATTGGCATCGATGCACTCCATCATGTTCAAAATCTTGTTTGAGGGGGAGGATGAAATTTCTAAACTTTTGGTAGAAGACTTATGGTATGTTTGGACAAAAGAGAGGAATTTGTCAACTATGGCATGTATGTGGTTAAAGAGCCTGATTGATGGGCCTAAGGATCGTACCTTCCCTATGACAGGCAGAAACTTGTATGAGGAGTTTAACAAACATGTGAATTCTATATAGGGAGACATTAGCACATCTTCAGGTAATGGTTTATCTACATCATCTTCACAGGTAGAAAGGGTTATAGATGTTGTGTAGGTTGAGCTAGTTGCATCAGAAGGTGATATCACAGACACACCAAATTGCGTGATTGACACAGATAATGATTCCAGTACAGTTGGGCTAGATGAAGTTACTGAAGTTGAGGATACTGTCATGTTTGAGGATAGTACAGTTGATCAGAAAGTGAGGATTCATGACTTTGTTGAGAAAGAGTACCAGGTACAGTTAGATACTTCATCACATGAGGTTGAGGCTGGTAGAACTTTGCATGATTTGTCCAGCTAGCTGAAGGTGAGCAAAGATAGTATTGTGACTTCATTATCTCATCATGATAGGATGCGGGATATGATAGAGGATCACATTCAGATGATTCAGTTATAGGGTAGACATAAGGGAGTTCAGGCAAAGTCTTCTTGTATTGACTTACAGGAAATTAGGGAAGGAATGGGAATGATGAAGTTGAGTTTAGTTTCATCTTGCACTCTTGATACTCAGCTTTCTGTAACAGGCAGATCATATGTGGTCGTTGATAATGTTGCGAGTTCATCTTGCATTCACATCCAGGATACAGGCACAATGTCAAACAGGTATGTGGAGTTAGTTGGTATTGGTCATATTACCCAAGTGAGGAGTTTTCTTGAGTTACAAACTAATTCTAGTTTGCAGATATGGAATTAAGATTGTTATATTGGTATTTGGGATTCAGTTGACTGGAGATCTTTATCACTTTTCGGTAGCAGTGATTGTTTGGGTGCTATCATGGATTTGATTAGCAGATTGCACGGTGTTGTCTTTTCTTGTACCAGCAGCTTGTTTGATGTTGGTATTAGTTTTTATACACCGATGTTGGGCTTTGTTCATATATCCAATTGACCATTCTTGCTGGAATGTGTTGATGATCTTTCATACTTGGCAGTGTGTACAGATGAGTCCCAGGATCATATTGGCATTGATGACATCCAGGAGGATGCAGTGGGTAGTTTTGAAGACTTAGTTTCCTTGGCAATTTCTTTTGGTACAGAGGAGGTTTGTAGGAGATAGTCTAGCTAGTGCCATCATGTGTCTAGTCAGTTGAGAGTTAGTGAGCGAGACATTGCTATCGCTTGCTAGCATTTCGATGCTGCTCGTCAATTGTCAGCAGTTTATGGATGGGGTTCTCCTACTAGTGATGAGCAGGGAGGTAGTTATCTTTCCTTGATAGAGATCCACTCTTTATGGGAGGCTATTCAGATTCTGAGATAGAATTATATGCACTTGGTAGCCGACAGAGATTATCTTATGGAGTGGGGGAGTATAGCATACGAAGCATTATTGGCCAAGGAAGATGAGGTGAGTGAGCTTACTTAGTAGCTCGAGGTGACTTCTGAGATTCTTGAGAGTACACAGTTGACTTTCAAGGAGTCACAGTTTCATTTGGCTAAGGTGACCATGGAGTTAGAGCGACTGCAGTCTTTACCAGATTCTATACAGTCACAAGCTGTGGTGTCTGGTGATCCACAGATGTCCATGGTCAAGGTTGATAGAGGTAGTGGAGATGAGGATATATCTGTCCATGACAATAGTACTGGCATATTTGGTCCATTTCCACTGGAGGCAGGTTCAATTGAGTTGGGTGCTGCAGTTGAGCATTGTGATACGTTTGACTTGGAGGGCACAGAGACTAGTGATGTTGTTATTGATTCTGCACTCTTGGCTATATCATCCTCTGACTTAGCTGATGATCAATCACAGTTGGTTGTATCACGTCTGCAGGATGAGTCTTTGACTAGGATTGGTTCGTTTTACCAGCATTATACTGTAGGATATGTTCATCAGTTTTCTTTTGATCCATGTGTTGAGGAGTTGATGGTAGATAGGTTTGGTCTGGGCTCTTGTTTTTGCTATGTACCATGTAATGACTATTCATCATCAGCAATACACGGGTGTTATGGTTATGAGACAGTGACTGGTGATCTGCAGAGTTGTGTTAATTGCAATGGGTGTGCAGTGTGTGGATTCTCTGTATTTGGTGCAGTTTCATGCAAGAGTATTCATCGTTGTTGCATAATTGTATTGTACATTCCACATAGGCTAGTGGGATGTGTTGATGGTATTTACTATGTTGGTAGTTTGGGTTATCTACTCTACTTGGGTTCTAATATTTCGAGAGCTTATTTCTCATGGGTTCCTGACTTTGGAGTTTGGGTGAGTTGTATTCGCCAATTTGATTATGGATTCCTCTTGGTTAATTTTTAGAGGTTGTTGCAGGAGCCTATGTTGACTGATAGCAGTATAGTTCATGACTACATTTGGGATCTAGGTCGATTGATTGGGTTGTTGTTCGACCATTGCTTGGGGACAAGAAATTTTGGAAAGGGTGGATTGTAATGTCCCCTTTTTAGCATTCATAGCATAATGTTGTCATTCGCCTATTTTCCCATGGTCCCGTAGGCTAACCAGGACATTAAAGGGACTTAGAGGCCATTTGGCCTTGATAGTTTCAATTGCAGGTCTTTCTGAGGGGTTTTGAGGCAACTTTGGGCATACTTACTATTTATAGTAAGTCATCTTGGATATGGTCGAACATCCAATGGAAGCGGTATGTCGATGGTAATTGTTTAAAATTGACAAGAAGACTTGTTTATCATTGATAAGATTTGTTATGCATTGATAAAGCTATTTTATAAAGTTAAATTTAAATATTTAACTTTATTAATGCATAGACTATAGTTTGTGGGAAATATTTAAATTAAAAGAGTCCCCTTTATTTTATAACACATTGGAGACATAAGTTATATAAAGGGAGTGATGTTTTATCCCACATTGAAAAAATGAAGGATTGAGCTCTTGTGAGAACACTATAAAAGAAAGGGAAGAGCTTATTTTTAGTATGTCTGGAAATATCAAAGAAATTGGGAAATTTTCTGGAGATTATGTCTCAATAGTTTGGAGGACGAAATCCCTTCAAGCTAGAAATCTTGATGCCATTGAAAGATATGGTCTTGAGATTTAACATGTTAGTAGTTCGAAAAAGCAGATACGAAAAAGAAGTCCAAAAAAGCAGAACCGAAAAAGTAGGCTAAAAAAGCAGTCCGTAAAAGTAGTCCAAAAAAGTAGAACCAAAAAAGCAGGCTGAAAAAGCAATCTGTAAAAGTAGTTCAAAAAGAAGATCCGAAAAAGCAGTTTGAAAAAGCAAATTGGAAAAGCAAAGCAGAAGGGGCAACATTGAAGGAAATTATTACAGCCATCTACAACCAGGTTCCTTTGTTAGTATTGTTTTTAGGGTATTATAAGTTTCAGTTGTAAGTGTGCATTATACCAGCATTATCATTTTGTAATCCATGCAAATGCCAAAAGTCTTGGCCATATTTCATGAGCATTTTATTTGAAATTTCATTGCAATTAAGAAGATAATAGTTGCTAGTGTCATTTAAGCAATTCAATATCATTATTTATCAGCTAGTTAGTTTGCATACGAACTGTTTGTAAAAATGTCAGTTGGTTGTAGGTGTTGATTTCTCATGCTTAGATCATATAAATGCACTGAATATTGACAAAATTAGTAGCACACTCATATTAGGTCATTGTGTAGTCCATTTGGAGTCTTCTAGCACAAGATTCTCATTGATGAAAATTGAAAAAAGAGTCATTTTAAGCCAGCTAAAATACTATATCAGTCATATGCCCCTTGCATGCGAATTGTTTGATGAAATTCCTTGAGCTTTCATCAACATTTTTGAGAGCAGATTTGAGGAGGGTCATTGCACAGTGCAAACTAAGCATAGCAGAGGCTACCCAGCTAGTCAGTGGAAGTGAAGAAGATCATAGTGTTAACCAAGCTCTATAGTGTTAACAAGTCCAATAGTGTCTATTAAGGTCATAGGGTTAACAAAGTGGATCTAGCATTGACCGAGTCATGCAGTATCAACTAGGTGATCCAGTTGCTACCAAGTTTCTCAACTTTCATCAAGTCACATAGTGTTGACTGAGTTCAAGCTACTTGGAAGTGATTAGTATGGACTGAGCTTCAACTTCAACCAAGTACCAATGATTTTGAGCATTAATAGTATTTTCCATGTATCAAAACATCATAGAGTTTTTCTTCAGAACTAGAGTTGCAGTAGTTGGGCCAACTTTGTGAATTATGATGAAATTGGTATTGTAGCTGACTCCAGTAAGTTATGGTTTGGATTGGTATATATGTAATGCATTGTATCATATCCAAGAATACATGTGAAGAGTATATGATGAGAAGAAGTGTGAATCAAGGAAGAGTACAAGAAGTATAAGGGACATTAGAGATTTATCTATCACAATCAGGTGATCATTACAATATAAGGAAACTCAACCAACAAAATTTGAGTTGTAGATCAAAGATCAGCCACTGTTTCATCCTAACAAGTGCATCAGTCAAATCCTTTAATAGGGTAAAATTAATTGTCTTTGCTAAATCTCTTAACTGAGTGCATACTTCATTGTATGTTTGTAAACCATTTAATAAGGTGGACCTCATGGTCCTTATTTCTCCTAATAGGGTAGATCACCATAAGTGATCAATTGTAAGCCTTAACATGTTAACTTTATATTGCGGTACTAAAGCTTGTGGTTATCATCTCCAACCTAGTTTTACTTTCTAACTGAAAGGTTTTTGGGTCACCATATCTTGTGTCAAAGTGTTATGAATGTTTATTTATGCATATAATTAGATTAGAATATTATATGAAGGATTAATTGGTGAAGTAAGATAAAGTTTTATTGGTTCTTGATTCACCCCAACCTTGCCTACCTTATATTTCCAATAGTGATATCATCAAATTCATCCAACAAATGATGATCCAATAGCCACACATCTTCCCAAAATCTAATCTTTCTTTCATCTCCAACTTTCCACTTACAATCTTTATTTAGAATATGTTTAGTACCTTGAACTACACCCAAGATAGCAGAGGAATTTGAAATATTAAGGTAGGACAAAAAACTAGATATAGATGGAACATTAAATAGGTACTTATATTTCTAGATAGAACTCCACTCTTTCTCATCAAGGTACACTCTTCATCCTTGTTTAGCCAAGAGGGCTTTATTCATACTTCTAATTTATTTGATTCCCAAGCCTCCTTGTACCTTAGGTTTACAAACCTTTTCCTAGGCTATTAGATTCATTTTCTTTTTTTCTTCAGTACCTGACCACTAAAAGTTTCTTTCAATTTTATCAATAGCATCAGCAAATTTAGCTAGAATTTTGAAAAGGCTAAGAGCATAGGTAGGGAGACTTTGAAGACAAGCCTTTAGTAAAGTCACTTTATTTGCTTGACTCAACATATTTCCTTTCCATCCAGCTAGTTTCTTGTTGAATTTCTCCACTAGATCCTCCCAAAAAGATTTAGAAGGACTAAACCCCAAAGGGAGACCAAGGTCAGTTCTTGGAAATGATCCTATAGTACAATTGAAAATGTTAGCAATTTCTTTTTGCCAATGAACATGAGTGTTGATAAATAATAGAGAACTCTTGTCCTAGTTAATCAATTACCTAGTGAAAGAAGAATATAAATTCAAAGCCTTTTTAGGACTCATTTCCTCCCTAACATAATCTTTTCCCATGAAAATAGTATCATCCATAAATTATTCATGAGAATAGAGAAGTGGTTGGGAAGTTGGCCTCACACCTTGAATTTCTCCTTTCAAAACCAACCTGCCAATATACCTTCCAAGACAATAAGCCATAATAGTAAATACAATAGGAGATATAGGATCACCTTGTCTCAAACCCCTTGAGGGTTTAAAAATTTCAGAAGAACTCCCATTAACTAAGACAACCAGAGAAGAGGTAGTCACAAGTTGCATTATGATCTTAAGATATTGTTCACTAAAACCAAAGGTTAGTAAAACTATTTGGAGAAAACTCTAGTCAACTCTATCATAAGCTTTTTCTATGTCCACTTTCATCAAAAAAACTTGAGAGTTAGATAGAGATAAAAAATGAATATTTTAATTAACAACAATAATTGACTTCAAAATTTTCCTTCTAGGGATGAAACCATTTTGTTGATTAGAAATCAAATTAGGAAGGATAATCAATAAACATAGGGCTAGAAATTTAGAGACTATCTTGTAGATTGAGTTACATAGGCTAATAGGCCTCAAATGTTCAAGGGAGTCAACACCACACTTCTTTGTAATAAGAAAAAGAAAAGTAGAATTGATCTCCTTTAGCATTCTTTTAGCCCCAAAAAATTCTTTCACTGCATCACAATCATCTTTACCATCAACTTCCCAAAGTTTCTAGAAGAAAAACATTGGAAAACCATCTAGACTAGGAGATTTATTTCCTTCAAAGGAACATATAACTTTATAAATTTCATCTTGAAAAGGAATAGCTATCATCATTTTTTTCTAATCATTAGTAATAACTTGATAAATAGCTTCAAGGAGCTCCATTTGTCCAGTGTCATCAACATCTGGGTCAATAGAGAGGAGGGATGAGAAAGAGGAAACCATTTCTCTTGTTATCTCATTTTCATTAGTGATTTTATCCCTTCCCCTAGATAGGATAGAATATAATTCTTAGCCCTATGTTTCATAGTAGTTAGATGAAAAAATCTTGTATTTCGGTCACCTTCTTCAACCTACACATACCTTGATCTCTGCCTCCAAAAGCTTTCTTGTTTAGATATAATATCATGGTACTTTCCAACTTTTCATTCTCTTCCTTTACCAAATCCTCTGATTAACCATCTGACTTAATTCTATCTTGGATAATTTGAAGCTCTACTTTAAGATTATATTTACTCTTAAAGATATCACTAAAAGAATTCTTGTTCCATTCTTTAAGCTATTTTTAACATTCTTGTGTTTATTAGTAACACAAAAAAGAGTAGAGCCATCAATTTTGATATTCTACCATGTTTTCAATAAAGAGATAAAGTTTGGATGTTGCATCCACATTTTCTCGTACGTGAAAGGGAAATTCTTCCTAGTTTGAATAGGTTCAACCTTCAAAAGAAGCAAGAAGTGGTCAAAAGTAATCTTTTGAATAGCAGACAGGGCATAGACACAATCTTTAGTCTAGTATGGAGATATAAGGACTCTATCCAGATGGGCTTGAATGCATTCATCACCAACACTTTTATTACTCCAGGTAAAATCAATACCTTAGAGGTCCATATCCATTAATCCTTCTTTATTAATGAAATCCATAAGATCTAATTTACCTTCCAATTGTCTTGTATTACCTCCTTTTTTTCATCTTCCTAGAGAGGAATGTTGAAATCCCCCAGCATAATCCTTTTTCCATTATAATCTAAACTCTTAGAATTAGATAGAGAGTCCTAGAACTTTTTTTCTATCATTTTTGTTATTATGAGCATATATATAACTACATACCAGTAGGTTCTCTTAGATAAATTCTAGATGTTGACTGTAATAAAGTTCTTATTTGCATCCATCAAAGTTCTAAAGAACATTGATTTCTTCCACATGACCAAGGTACCTCCCGAGGATCCTTCAAAACTACTAGCCATAAGACCATAGCTATTAAAATATTTCAAACTTTCATCTTTTCCTTTCTCCATTTTCATTTCAAGTTTATGATCTTGAACAAAATTTATAACTACATCTAATTTATGGATACTATTCATCCCCCTTACATTCTAGTATATAATATATTTTTTTTTAAGGGTAAAGTATAGAATAGTCACTTTCTTTCCATCAGCCATATTTTACATGCAATCTATTTCTCACTTGTTTTTAGTTATCTTTCTACCTAATTTTCCTAGGGTTCCAACATTCAACTTTAATTTTGGAGACCCTATCTCTAGTTTACTTCTTCAAGTAGCCACTCCTAATGACAAGAAAAGAGATTCCATTTTCTTTTTCACCTTCTTTCTTTGTTCTATTTTATGTTTTAATTATTCCTTACCAACTTTCTATTACATATGGTTAGCAAAACCAGGTTTAAGAACAACCAAGGAAATCTCTTCAAAAAAAGGTTTTGATAGAGGGAAAATTCCTCCATCCATAGAATCCTTCACATAGTTATTCAAAAAAAATTCTAGCTCTCCTTTCCTTTCTTCTTAGATTTCTCCTTCCTTGAAATCCCTTATTCCATCCTCAATCCCCATTTCCTCATGATCGTTCCAATAAATAACCATCTGGTTTTGTATCCTTTCCGATTCGTCATTTTCCTGTGAGGAGGATAAAAGAATAACCTTTTCATTCACTATCTTATTTCCTTCATTATCCTTTAGGTAAATATTCTCTAGTTAAAACTTTAGGTTTCCATACCATTTTTGGAGCCTTCTTTTCCATAGTCACCACCTTTTTCTTGGTTTTTAGTTTTAGAGGACAATTTTTCAAAAATCATCTCTTTTTCCCATTTTCCCATTTTTGATTTAATCTCCACCTTCTAAGGAATATACTTCAGATGCACATATTTAACATAGATAGTAGCAAACAAAAGTTTGGATCTAGATGTATTCATATTATCAATTGCAATAATATCTCCAAAGGATCTAGCTATTCCTTTGAAAATATCTTCATGCTAGAACTCCAGAGGGAGACCCAAAATTCTTACTCACACAAGAGTAGCGAGAAAGAATGCATCTAAGAGATCCATATTTGGTTCCCATTTTTTGATTGTTAGGGAATTGTTACCAAATAACCATGGTCCAGCACATAAAACCATATTTAGATCCTCCTTGCAAGTGAATAAAAAGGAGAAAAAACCTTTGGACACAAAAGCAATGTCAACCTAACCCCAGAGGGACCATTTTATTTTAATCATATTTCTTAAGGTTTCAATTTCTATTTGGCCCCCTAGAAATTTCCTAACTAGGGCTAAATCCATAGATGAAATAGAAAAATCAACTATCGGGTCTGGGAAAAATATTTGGAACTCACCTTTTTCCCAACATGATTTTGAAGTAACAGGAGGAAAGGTTGACTTACCTCCTAGTCTTTTTCCAAAGTGAGAAGACTACTTTCTTTGTCCAACTTCATCTGTCTCCTTCTTTTCCTCCCCATCACGTGATCCCTCAATATTCTTACAAATCATAGAGGAAGGGTCCCCTTTTATGTGGATATTCTTGAGTGATTCCCTTAGAGGGGCAAGAATAGCGGTCAAAGGATCAAACTACAAAAAGTCAATATCCCCATGCCTTCTTGAACAAAATCCCAACAGAACTTTGTCTTCTTCCTGCTCTTGGATTCCACCCAATCTAACATTCCTAATATTTCCATTACTAGTATCTGCATCCACATGCCCTACAATTCCATTGTCAATCCCTACACCCAAATTCCCACCCAAAACTTCTACCGTTCTCACTCTACAACTTGTCACTACTTATTTTCACACATTTTTTAAGTATATGGTATGAACAATAATTTAATTAAACATAGGAACATTAATTTAAACATGTTTGAATGTAAAAATGGAAAAATATAGGATATCATTAAAATTTGATAAAGAACTTAATATCAAGTGCACACCAATAACTTTCAAATAGAAGTGAGCTCATATATTTTACACAACTAAACTCATATATTTAAAAAACTAGTGAAGTCATATATTTAAAAAAAGTGAAGTCATGTATATGTAACACAATATGAAGGACATAAATAGAAGTGAACTCATATTTTTTAATGTTTACAACATATTTCGATTGAAATAAAAAAATTTATGAACACATTTCTTCAAATGGAGTCCTACAAAATAAAAAATAATTTTTTTGAAATGTTACGAAAAATATAGTTTTATAAGTCCTATGTGTATAATGTAAATAAGTTTAATGTACACTCACCATGTGTAATTGCACAAGATGTTGATGTTGGATTGACCTAAAACATTTAAATTTGCATAAGTTGTACTTGAGACCTGAATAAGAGGTATATAAACTTTAATTTACTATTGACAATGCATACATACATTTAAATTATATAAGTACATATATAAAAAGAACACAATAAAGAAAAAAACTTAGATATGTGTATCTTGTAGTCAACCTACTATACCATTTGCAAAGCTTTACTTTCAGAGAACTAGGCTATGATACCAATTTTTGGAAATACAATAGGGAAAGTAAACTTTGAGAGTTGGTAGGGGGGGGGGGGGGGGGGTGTTGTTATTGTGAATCAACACTTAAAACTTCAACCTCAAAATCATTCACCACACATCCATCTCACAATCTATATATGTAAACTCAAATACCAAATTAACCATATAGATCCATAGCATGAAAGTAAAAACATTCAACACATGTATGACACAAGATATTTGGTTACCTAGAAACCTTCTAAGGAGAAGGAAAAACTAGGATGGGGATGACACCCACAAATCTCCAGTATTGCAAAAATAAAGTGTATCCAATGAAAATTACAATGTTTTGATCATGAAACATGGTCTACCCTATGAAAGGTATGCCTTGTTAAAGGCTTACAAGATTGTTAGATATTACCCTATTAAAGAATTTCAACACTGTATTAGAAGTGTGCCTAGTAAAAGGACTTTAACTTACAATAAACTTAAGCACCCTGTTAAAGGATTTACACTAGCCTATTAAGACTACTTTGTGAAGAGATTTAACCGATTCACCTATTCGAATGTCTCATTAATGATCCTTAGGTTAGCACTCCGTTGCTTGATGATAGATCACCTTTTTCCTGATGTGTACTTGATCCTTTTTTATCAAATGTATCTCTATTGTCTTCTAATTTCTTTTCTCTATTCTCCTCTAATTGATTTTGCTATGTATCACAACTCCTTAGTCACCATGAATGCTCTGCTTGCACATGAAAACTTCTCTCTTTTCTCATTACTACATTCATAAATTTTTTAGGGTTTGTCCTTCTTAAGAAGACCTAGGTGACTTAGGGTTAGGTATGAATCAACAATTGTGATTCATCTATATTGCCACTTAATCCTTCCCTTTTTATGATTTTCTACATGTAATGCATAGGGATTCATAATAAAGATTCATTCTTATCATCTAAGATCACAACACAATCCTTAAGTTAGCTCAAAAATGGTTTACATAGAAGTTTGTGCCATTACAAATAACTATGTCAAAACTATATTACTCAACACTTGAAGTCCCTGATTCTCGGCATCAACTGCAATTTTAATGTTGTAACTCGGCCTCTGAATGACTCAACATCCATTGATTACACAACATTTTAATAACTTGGCACACATTATCTACTTGACACTTGAGTGACTCGACACTTACTAGTTACTGTAATGACCCTTTTTAAGATTTACCCCTTATTTGTTCTTAGTTGGGTTAAGTTCCTATGAATAACTTCAAATATGGTTCTATAGTGGTATGTATATTGAATTTGTCTTTTAATAGTTAAAAGTTCCCAAAATTCTTGAAGTATAGATATATTGATGAATTGTATGTAAGGTTAAGAATATGTTTATAATTAGGAATATATTCTAATTATATATTTCTCTCTTAAAAATAATTTTTATTAACTCTAGTATTCCATCGATAATCTTGAAGCAATAATATAATGATGATCTTGATTATTGTATGGATAGGTGAAGGTACGTATATCAAAGAAGGATCACTTTCCACGTAATCCAAGGTCTCACTCTACCCTGTGATCTGATGCCACCTATACCAGTACTATTCGCATGTTGACTTGCAAATTTATTCCATTTTCATTCTTTTCTTTTACTTTGCTAAATTTGTATTAATCCTTACTGTTCGGTCTGGCGGTTTTGCACAGTTGACTTGGTGCCTTTTTGTTATTGCTTTTTTCCTCCATCCTCTATCCATCTGCTACGCCCGTATTCTTAAATAAGTGTATGGGGTGACGTGACCCTTGGTGATGTACTCCTTCGGGAGCTTAATGTATTTGATTAAAATATAATGTGGGTTTGGTTTTAGGCTTGTGCGTTGATCATGAGTTATTATTATTATTATTATTATGATTCGATTTGTCATTAGCCTATGTATGTTAAATGGTATAAGAGTTATATTTAATTAAGAGTATGTGATAGTTTTTTTAGTTCATTTTGTATTTTATTAAATTTATATTTAAATTGTCTCTATGTAAATCTCATCGGTTAGATATATATATTATTATGAATGATAATAAGTAAATTCATATATATATACATATATATATATATTGAATTCATATATATAATAATAAATAACTTTATATATATTATTATGAATGATAATTTATGTTATTATAAATAACTTATTATGAGTGGTAGATTATACTATTATGAACAATTAAGTAGAGTTATTATGATAATAATAATTTATATTATTAAAATTAGATCATAGATATTTATCTATATCAATATTATTTCTTTGGAAAATAATCGATAATAGTATATTAATTAGTATTAATCTTATCCAATTATAATTATAGGATTCTCTTTATGAGGGGTCATGACAGTTACTCAACATATACTAAATATCTCTTGCTTAGCATATACTAACTGACAACTTTTGCTCAACATGTATTACTTGTTCGACATGAACTAAGTAAATTACTTAAGAATATTGTCACTCATATGTCAAAACCAATTTGAGATTAACAATCTCTCCCTTTGACATGAGTGGAAAAATACTTGCTCATGCATGACTAACCTTAAGCCTTTCAAGCATAACTTAGATAATATCCACTGACATACAAAATTTCAAAACTTCAAAGTTTTACAAAAAACTTATGACTCATCAGTCATACCTCAAAATTCAATAACTCCCCATGAGTTAATTGTGTTTTCCTGTATTTGAACCAGAATCATTCCTCCTATTGAGTAGATTTGCATAAGCTGGTTTATGTGCTCTGTTTTTTTCATTAACTCCCCCTTTCCCAAAAATAGTAGCTCCCCCCAAAATATTATCTCCTTCATTATCATACTTCTTTTTCTCTTATTTCTCCTCCTTTTTGATACTTATGTCAAAGGGTTATACACTTATAGTGTCTTTGTCCAAAAATGTTTCATGGACCTTAAGCGTAATTTTTAAAGCAACATTCTAATTGTCACAAGCTACCTCCAATGATTTGATTTAGATGGCCAACTTGGCAGCAAGGTGTACTAAGCCGTCATGAGTAGAAAGATGCAGATCTTTCTTCATGAGTGTTTCATAAAAGGCTAATTCCTACTACAGTATCTCCATATGTGGAGTTAGTTAAGACTGAATGCTAATCAATTTAGCCCTTATGTTTGCTTCATCTGCATGTAGTACTGCTAACTCACTCTAGGAGTTTAGGAAATTCTTGAAATGTTTCTCACTTTGGATTGGAGATCTTGGTAGAGTTATGGCAATTGACTGCATATGACTCTCCAAATATATTATGTGGCTCCTGACTTCCTATGTGAAAAGTGTTGGATTGCACAATTTGGTGTATAAAGAGAAAATTTTTGCAATACCTTCTTCACATTATCAACTTTGGTCACTAACTCAACCTGTAATAGTGCAATAGCACTTGATATCTTTTCAATAACCTTATTTCGAAACTTTGTTTCAGACCATTCAAGTAATTTCACATTTGAATCTAGGTCTGTGTCATTAACCTTCTCAGCTAAGTTGGTTAACTACTCTATGATAGGCTTTGTTTCTTTTGGTGCTGTTAGGCTAAATGCATCAAGACAATTTTCCTTGATATCTAGCAAAGCTTGCTTCTGTCAATGATCCCTTCTAAGCAGTCCTTGGTTTTTCTTCTTTGCAACAGCATCCTGTAGTATGCTCATCTATTCAATAGTGATAGTTGAAGATCAAACTTTGGCAACTCAATCACTTTATCCAAGTTCACATCACCAAATGATGTAACTTCATCTACCTTGGATATGCTTGGACTCGGCCATTTAGGCTTGGATCTGTACTCATATGCTCTATGTCCATACTTTTGAAAACTATAGCAATATCCACCAAATCTTTGTGTGCTTGTAGTCTTGTTTCTACATTCACGTGCTTGATGTCCTTGTTTGTTGCATTTGTGGTGATGACCCATGAACTTCTGCATAGGATTCTAATTTTTAGTCTTGCTCCTGCAAACATTGGCAAGATGACATATCTTACCATAATTATGACAAGTAGGTTTGGAGTTCTTACCTTTGTTACTTTTTTCTTCACCACTTTTGGATGTTTCTCCTTCTTCAATACTAGTGTAACCCAATCCAGAAGTATCACTATTGGATCTAAGAGATCTCATCAATTGCTCAAAGTACTTGATAGCTTTACTAGGTCTATTGAAGCTTTCAACAAACTCTTTTTCTCTTTTCAGATCATTTCTCAGTTGTTCATTCTACAACATTAGTTTTGTGATCTCAATATCTTTTCCATTCACTTCATGATTTGCAATCATCATTTGATTCAATGTTTGCAATTGTATGTGAGCAATCCTATTTACCTCTAATGTTTTCTCTTCTAGTCTATTAGTCAATATCCTTTTGTCATCTTCAATCATGACTTTTTCCTCTTCAACCTTCTTCTTTTGCTCAATCACCTCACACAACAATATTGATTGGACTTCTTGTTTTCTCTTGAGATTTTTGACCTCTTCAATTAGGGCTCTATTCTTTACCATCAAATCTGCAACTGTTGCATCAAATTCACTTGTGTTTCCATTTACAAACAATTTAGTAGTGTCAATCTCTTGGTAATGTGTGTCATTCTCTTCAATAGTTATTTCCTTCCTTCTCTCCAGTGATCTCTTTAACTCATTTCTTGCTTCATTTAGCTAATGTAGGGAAAGTTGTATTTCAATCTTTTGGTTCTCAATAGTCTTTTCCAACTTGTAGACTTCCATCTCCAAGATCTTTCCTCAAAGTTGCAAACCTTTACTTTTAGAGAACTAGGTTATGATACCAATTGTTGGAAATACAATAGGGAAAGTAGACTTTGAGAGGGGGGTGGGGTGAATCAACACTTAAAACTTCAACCTCAAAATAATTCACCACACATCCATCTCACAATCTATATATGTAAACTCAAATACCAAATTAACCATATACATCCATAGCATGAAAGTAAAAATATTCAACACATGTATGACACAAGATATTTGGTTACCCACAAACCCTCTAAGGAGAAGGCAAAATTGGGATGGGGATGAAACCCACAAACCTCCACTACTATTGTAATAAAGTGTATCCAATGATAGTTACAATGTTTTGATCATAAAACATGATCTACCTTGTGAAAGGTATGCACTGTTAAAGGCTTACAAGATTGTTAGATCTTACCCTATTAAAGAATTTCAACACCCTGTTAGAAGTGTGCTTGGTAAAAGGACTTTAACTTACAATGAAACTTAAGCACCCTATTAAAGGATTTACAACAACCCTTTAAGACTACTTTGCTAAGAGATTAAACTAATTCACCTATTAGAATGTCTCATTAATGATCCTTAGGTCAGCACTCTATTGCTTGATGATAGATCACCTCTTTCCTGATGTGTACTTGATCCTTTTTTATCAGATGTCTCTGTTGTCTTCTAATTCCTTTCCTTTGTTCCCTAATTGATTCTGCTATGTATCACAACTTAGTCACCATGAATGCTCTGTTTATGCATGCAAACTTCTCTCTTTTCTCATTACTACATTCATAAAAAGTTTAGGGTTTGTCCTCCTTAAGAAGACCTAGGTAACTTTGGGTTCGATATGAATCAACGATTGTGATTCACCCATATTGTCACTTAATCCTTCCCTTTTTCCAATTTGTTATATGTAATGCATAGTGATTCACAATAAAGATTCATTCTTATCATCTAAGATCGCAAAACAATCCTTCTCGGCTCAAAAATGGTTTACATCAAAGTTTGTGCCATTACAAACAACTATGTCTAAACTGTATTACTCAGCACTTGATGTCCCTGATTCTTAGCATCAACTGCAACTTCAATGTTGTAACTTGGCCTTTGAATGACTCAGCATCCATTAATCACTCAACATTTGAATAACTCAGCACATACTATCTGCTTGGCACTTGAGTGACTCGACACTTACTAGTTACTTGGCACATACTAAATATCTCTCACTCGACATATACTATCTGACAACTTATGTTCGTCATGCATTACTTGTTTGGCATGAACTAAGTAAATGAATTAAGTATATTGTCACTTATATGTCAAAACCAATTTGAGATTAATATTTACTTTTACATAGATATAATGCAATCATGTTATGGCTAGTACGACAATTTAATTTTACTAAGCATATTGCAATTTCATTTAGGCTCGTTAATAGGCCTGTTAAATGACCCAAAGTCTTGAGTTGATATTTTCCCTCTATTTTTATTGCTTTAGAAAAAAATTCATCTTCTAAGATCAATTCTCGTCTTTGACTTTATTAGGTTTGCAAATGGTGAAGTAGGTATCTCTAAAATTACCACCATAATCTCACACGTTTTCTTACCTTTCTAACCATATAATTTTTTTATAATTCTTGGACAACATTAGCATTGTGAAGTTAATTTTTCTATATCAGTGTCTTCATAGTCCTCTTAGACATACGTCTATACAGTCATCTCAAACATACGTTTACCATTTTCCTTAAAAAAATTGATCTACATAACAAAATAAAAAATAAGTTGCATATAATTTTTCTACACTTAAAAAAAGGTGTTGATTTTAGATTATTTTGATGCAAGTTATGCCCAACACATGAAGAGGTACCAAAATTTTAGGATGGGGCCACTTAAAATAATTATAGATAAAATTACTTGTCAGAAAATTACAAAAAATACACAAATTCTCTTATCTATCATCCTAGCAAAGGGTTTTACAAAATACTAAATATAACTATATATTTTCTAGAGCACACAAAAATAACTATGTTATATTTTTTAGTAAACAATATAACAACTATGTTATGTTTTTCTGTATGTGCATAGTTTGACCCTTTAAATACTATCCATTTTTTTAAAAAAATACCTTTGTAGTTTAGAAACTAGATTTAGAGTTGTACAATTTTTGTATTTTACACATTTTCTCAGTTTGAGTGCATGACCCTCAAATGATTTTTCTAAAATCAAGTTTACTTGATTCCAGAAAAAAGGTGTCCACCTATAGCCCCCTTTTTGAATACCATCTTGGTGCACTGACATGCCTCATTCAACTTAACAATGGCCTCTAGCTACTAACAAATTCCTCAAATGGAAATGCCTTTTTATCAAAGACATTCAAATTTTTTGAGACCTCTAGAACCTAATTGGATTTAATTGAAAAAAATGGCATGATCTCAATTCTCAATTCAAGTTGCCCCTTAAACCTCCTATTACTCAAATCCAAGGATTAGATACATCAAAATTATTCTCTTTATTGTCTACCCCTTGCCATGACAAATCTCTTATGGACTGGAAATGGCCTAACAATTACAATTTTTTGTGCTTTCCAGCCACTTATAGTTGTTTACAGACAATTCCTGCCAACCTTTCCTCTATCTATCCACCTTAATCACAAGTAGAACTACAAGTTTAAGCACTCAAAGTGGAATAAGCTTAGCATTTAGATTTGTAATCCAAAGCCAAGCCCAAAACCAACTTATTGCTTGCCATGTTTAGCTCCCCATTGAAGATTGTCTATCCTTCATTTCCCTTACTCTCCCTTGTCCTTTTTGTGCTAACAAAGAGACTGTAAAACATGCCTTTTGGTTTGGTCCCATGTCCTGCATTCACAAAGTTTTTTTTACCAATATTCTTGCCCCTTTACCACAAGCTTGTTCTTGCAAAAAAAATGCTTCTTGGCCTCTTCCCACACCTCAATACCATATGTCAAACCTTTAGACACATTTTTTTGAGAAACCTTTGGAATTTTTGTTGTCTTGCAATCTTTGATGATACCTTCTATTGTATACAAATGGAAGAGATGTTTATCATAATGAACATCTCCCCACACCCTTTCGAGGATTTCACTCCAATCAAACCTTGATCTTCTTATCGCTTTGGGAGAATTTCAAAGGTCAATGTTTTTGAGGCACAACTTATCAATGTTGGAGGCAAGATAAATTAAAATGTTGGTCTTTTCCTAGATTGTGGTCTTTGATGGTCGTGGTGAGACCTACTAGTTATGTGAGTTGGGATTGTAGTTGTGACTCAAACTTTATTTTCTTCCCTTGGACATACATGTAGAGTCACTCAAGGATTTGGTTCTTGCTACATATTTCATTTGAGAGATGGAAAAAGCTGATTTTGTCAATCCTCAAATGCATTTCAGTCTATGTTTTTTTATTTATGCAACCTCTTTATGAATGTTGCGTCTTCTATTAATTTTACTTCTTCAAGTATATTATAATTTAATTATTTTTTTCAATAAATTTTTTTTAGCTCTTAAATAATTTTTTAAAACCATTCCTATAAATTTTATAAAAATTAACTTAAAAAGAACCGCATTTTTTTCCAATTTACTTGTTAGTGAAAACTTAAAAATTTAATCGGACAATTTTTAAGAAATTCATTCCAATAAATAAAAAACTCTAGATAATATACAACTCCCTTTTTTTAGAGAGTATTTCTAAAAATAACTTAAAAGAGTGATATTCGTAAAGCTGTTGAGAGAGTATTTCTAAAAATAACTCAAACGAGTGATTTTCGTAAAGCTGTTTTATAACGAAGAATGGAAGTTTATATGAAGGGTGGTGCGTAAACAATCTGCACCAAACTTACCAGATCAATATGGGATCTTTGGCAGCGGAAGAGTTGCTGGTATATCCTGATGTGAGAAGGGATGAGTCTGTGGTCGACAATTATCATGGTGTAATTGTACCTGATCCCTATCGATGGTAAGTTAGACTTTCTTTGAAGGAAATGTTTTGCATGACTAGGAGCTCCTAATTTAATTAAGAAACAAGCCCAATAAAACTCGATGTAGATATGCTGTTAAGCTCGATCAGTTGAATCCTTGATTTGATTTGTTGAAGGAGAAGATCGTAGTTTTGGCATGGCATTATGCTACGTGATCCGGGGTGCCAGCAATGCTTTTATAATGCTTCCATGACCATCACAACATTTTTGTTAACTATAAGTGGCTAAGGCTTCTGTTGGATAGTATTCTTAAGACCAAAAGTGCAAGGAAGAATCTTCTACTGCATGTTTATTAATTCTGACTGCTGTTTTTTGCTATTTGGACAATAAAGTACGATGCCCTTTTCTTATTTTATGCTAACGTAAATCAAAAAAGTCATACCACCTTAGGGTCAATTAAAGCCAAACATGGCAGCTTAAACAAGCTTTCCAAATCAGAAAAACAGAAAAAAATAAGTGTTAGATGTACTGAAAATGATCATTAATTATATAAGTATCTATTCCTTGTTCCTCTGTTAGTTTGCCGGCCAGGGCTATTGTCCAGCCTGCTATGCTGTTGACAGGGAACATAATTTGTGCCCTGAATTCGGGCTGTTATGTTACCCAGGTGAATCAGGGACCCTATATCCTTATACATAGACAAATTATGTTCACTAGATCGATTGATGTAAAAAACCAACAATGGTGAAGCAATTTTCTTGGTTAAAATCTCCAGCATATACGATTTTCACATGTTAGAAGAATTTACTGTTTGGCTACTGGATCTTTGATCCGATAATATTGACCCACAACCATTCTTGTACATATATTTCTATCTTTTCGACCATGTCTGAGAATACGGGGAAAACTTCTGGTTCAGAATACTGTTTCTGCGGTAGCTCATTGAGCCACTATACTCACAGTTTTCAAAATTGTTTGATTCACATTCTTTTATCTCCAATTTGTGAAACATGCTAGAAAAGGATAATCATTTAACATTATTGTTTCAATATCCGGAATATTTTACTTCAAAGCCTAATGGCCTGAGAGTGGTGTAGCTGGATTTCGTTGCTAAACTTGCACTGACCTCGATAAAAATCTTGCTCAGGATTCCAGTTCAACACCATAATTTTTGAAATAATATTAATGATTGTTTTGTTTATTAATGGTGATAAGCATGTTTGTTGGTTATCTGAAATTAATTCGGTTATTCCTGTTTTAGGGTAAAATATGTATATATTCAGTATGTTTTTTGTCACACCATACCCAGTGCGTTTTTTTTCTGTCTTTTTTGTATTGGCATTCTCAAATCTGAACTGTTAACTTGGCCTTGTTTTGGTTCTGATAAGAATATGTTAACCTGTGACAGGCTGGAAGATCCAGATGCAGATGAAGTCAAGGATTTCGTTGAGAAGCAAGTGAAGTTGACTCAATCCTACCTACAGAATTGTGAGACAAGAGAAAAGTTTAAGGGATGTATGGCAGCCCTTTTTGATCACCCACGATATCATGTTCCATTCAAATATGGTGATAAATACTTCTACTTCTTCAATACTGGGCTACAAGACCAGGATGTTCTATATGTTCAGGTATGATGATCAAGTTTGAAGAATAGGCAGATTCAAATGATTATAAGAGCACAAGTATTTGTGATCAAGTATAACACATTACTATTGCTAGTGGAAATGCTTGATACTAATTGCTTGGTTTCTCTAGCTTTTCTTGATTCTTGTACCCCCATCCCATCTTCCTCCTTGTATTCTTCCTTGGTCTACATTCTTATCATTTTTCTCCTTGAACTCTATCATCCTGATGTTGGATCACACAGTGTGATCCGAAATGTTTATTAGATGCAAAAAAAAAAAAAAAGAAACACAATCTGCCCAGAAAACACAGCCAACATTGTAATAGGTTGTCGAAAACTACTATCTTCGATGCTTGATACATTCTATGTTTAACATCTCTGAGCTCTGACCCTACTCATTCCCCACCTCTTTCTGTTCCTGTTATCTACCACACTTCAGCTGTATACTCGTAAACATGCTGGAAGTTGTACCTTTACCAGTAAACATGCATCTGCTAGAGTAGACTATGGCTTTCTCTATAGGCACTTGATCCCCGAATTTCAGGGCAATTGTAGCAAAACTAATCCAATTTTTGAGACGGCCTGGTCAAGTTCTTGCACAATTTTTTTAATTTACTTTTAGCCAATCCGCCCCAATAGAGAATGGAAATGGTCACTATTTTAGGAGGTCTCACCCAAGCTAAAAGCTACTGTTGAAGAAAACGAAGACTGTATTGTGGCTTCCTAAGGAAAAGATGCTGATTTATAAATTTATAGGGTATTATTGGAAGCTCTCTGGTTTAGTATATCTCCTGATGATGGTAAAAGTGTATTTATGGCCATAACCTTCACTAGATAAGAGAGCAATCAGGGTTTCACCGGAGGACCTTTGTTAATGAAGTAGTCAGGTTTATTCACGAGACCTCAGCTGTCATCTTTCAATTCTACAAAGAATTGCTCGGTACTGCTCTAGTGTGTTAGAGAATAGTAGAAAGAACCCTTTCTTCAAAGGACTGGCAATGCAAATGGAAATCAAATCAACATTTGTATGCTTAACTATGCTGGGGTATTTGTTAAATATATATCATGAGCAATAATTTCCTGAGTTGACTATGCTATAAATGGGAGGAATTGAATAGGAACAACTTACTGATAATGAAATATGCCCTTTAGATTTGTATTTTATCATGAGCATGGGAACCTAGCAACAATCTGTGTCCCACAAAACTCTCATGATAACTATGGAAAGAGGAACAAATTAAAAGGAAACACTAGAGAAATAAAGTAGATCAAAGGAAGCTTAGTAAATCAGCACCACAAAGAGAATAAGGTGGAAGAAAAGCTGTAATGTTCTGATCCCTGTAGTGAAGATGTGAATCCTTTGTATACCCAAATTCATCTCATTTAGAGGGCATCAAACTGGAGACAATGTATGGCCTGGAGGGAGAGTGTTTGGACTGTACGGTAGTAGCTGCTAAACCGCATGGTGAAGGCTGAAGGGGCCGTATGGTTGAACTGGGAGGCCATATGGTTGAAAGTGGGAGGCTATACGGTTGGGATTAGGAAGCCATGCAGTTTATACTGAGGGCCATATGGTTAGGGTTGGGAAGACTGTATGGGGTGATTGGAAGGTCATACAATGGTGTTTGGGAGGCTGTACGGTGTAGAGTAGATGGCATATAGTGTTGGAAATGAGGCGAATGGTAAGGAGTAAGATCCATACAGTGACAAAGGTGGTGCAGTGTGTGGTGTTGTTCTTCTGATTCACTACATTTAAGTCCTCCAGAATGGAATTGACAACTTAAGAAAATTGTAAAAAGACACACCAGAGTATATTGAGATAAACACAGATAGATATATATATATTTCAGACTAAAATGGTGTTTTGGATTTGCCAGATCCGAAGCAAAGTAATACACCGACGGAATAGGGTGAGGGTTGAATCCCCACCGAAACTAGAGAAGCCAAGTAGGAAAAATCTTTCACTTCCGAAATGGCAAACAATGCTGAACTCCAATAGGAATTCGTAGTACAAAGAAATAATCCAAATTGCATACCAACTACTACCTACATGCCATGCTTAAATAAATTTTGGAGGTACTTTTCCAAAGGTTTACAAAGATAGCCAACAGTCACACCTACGAAAATAATTAAATAAAAATGGGTTTGAGATAGACTAAAATCAGTCAGCCCATACACAAAGGCTTGATTAATTATTTATTTTATGACATGAACATTATAGTCCTCCTATCCCAAAATTTTCTCATCCTCTAGCAAATGCAATGCCAGATGCTATAGAATGTGTTCACCTTTCCAAGTCGCGTCGTCCAACAGAAAGTGTTTCCAGCGTACCAAGTATTCCCTCAAGGTATGGTTCCGCAGAGTCTTCTCACATACATCAATGATCTTAGTCAATTCCAATACAAGCTTTCCTTCTTCATTGAGTAGTGGAAGATCCGTAGTTACTACGATGTTCTATCCCATGGCTTTCTTCAGGCAAGAGACATGGAAGACGTTATGGATGCGGCTTCCTTTTGGAAGTTCCAGTTCACAGGCAACTTCATTGATGCAGTGAGCTAGATGATAAGAATCATAAAAACATGGCTTCAATGTTTCTTTCCCTTTTGCCTTCAATGAGGATTGTCTGTATGGGTAGAGTTTGAGATAGACCAAGTCTCCCATTTTGAAACTTCTCTTGATCCGATGTTTTTCGACATACATCTTTTGTTGATTCTGGACCCTTTGTAAGTTCTCCTTTAAGAATCTTAGGATGTCTTGCCCTTCTTGAAGCTAGTCCCTCGCCCTTGGTGCGCAGCTATCACCCAGTACCATGTTGATAAATGTAAGGGTTTCATACCCATATAGTACTTTGAAGGGTGTCATCCCAATGGACATGTGATAAGTGGTATTGTAACAGTATTCCCCCATATGCATCCATTTGACCCATGCCCATTGTTGTGCTGAGACATAGTTCCGGAGGTAGCCTTCTAGCCACTTGTTCACAATCTTTGTCTCTCTATCTATCTGAGGGTGGTAGCAAGTACTTGGCATCAATTTTGTTCTTACCAACCAAAACAATTCTGTCCACAAAATATTGTTAAACTGACCATCCTTGTCGCTCACAATGTTTTAGGGTAACCCATGCAAACAAAAAACCTCTCTGAAAATAAGTTAGCTACCTATGCAACTTGGAAATCTGAGCAGATGGCGAAAAAGTGTGCATACTTCATTAGTCTATCAACCACCACAAAGATACAACCCTTCCCATTTACTTTAGGAAGTCCGGTGATGAAGTCCATGGAGATGCTTTCCCACTTCTGATCTAGTATAGACAAGGGTTGCAGTAACCCGACAGGTAAAGTGTGTTTGAATTTGTTTTGCTGATAGATTGCACATTTCCGTATGTACTGCAATACATTTTCTTTAAGTCCTTTCCACGAAAACTTCTCCTTGATCTGTCTATAGATTTTGAGAAACCTCGGGTGCCCGACCAAGGGTGAGGCATGTATTTTCTTTAGGATTTTCTGCTTTGATTTGGATTTAGGCACAAAGTATATCCGATCCTTATAGTAAATAATGTCATCCATCACCTTGTACCGTTCATCCTAAGTGTTGTCGTCCATTAGCTTACATGCAAATGTTTTTTTAGAATATTCTACCAATAAGTGTGATTTCCAGTTGATTGAAATCTGAGATAGTAGGCAGATGATGGGTTTTCTTGACAAAGCATCTGCAACCACATTGTTCTTTCCCTTCACATATTCAATGTCAAAATCAAAAGCTTGAATCTTACCCATTTTTGTTGCCTCTCATTCAGATCCCGTTGCTCCAGAAAATATCTCAAACTATTATGATCGGTATGAACGACAAACTTGGCACCTACTAGATATTGTCGAAATTTGGTTAGTGCATGCATGATGGCCAACATCTCTTTGTAATAAATGGAATATAAATGCTCTACTTGTGTAAGCTTTTGACTTTAATAGGCTATAGGGTGTCTATCTTGGATTAATACTGCATCAATGCCTTCTCCAGATGCGTCACGCTCTAGAATGAATGTTCGAGTGAAATCAAGTAAGGCGAGAACTAGGCAAGTGCTCATTGCTTCTTTTAACTTATCAAAAGTGTGTTGCACTCTTTCATTTCCATTGGAAGGAGCCTTTCTTCATGACATCTATTAAAGGTGGGTTGAGCTGAGAGAATCCTTTTACAAACCTCTGGTAATAATTGTACAATCCAAAGAACCCTTGCAACTAAGAGAGTGATTTTGGTGGAGGCCAATCAAGGATAGCTTGAATCTTCTCCTAATGAACTTGCACCCCAAATTTACTGACAATGTGCCCTAGGTACAATATTTCTATCATCTCAAATTCACACGTGGATTGCTTGGCAAACAAAGATTGAGCCTTCATGGTCCCTAGGACTTCATCTAGATGCTTTAGGTGTTCCTCCCAAATTATTCTATAAATAAGGATATCATCAAAGAATACTAGCAAGTACTTACACAATTGTTTGTTGAAGATGCGATTCATGCAAGACTTGGAGGTAGTTGGTGCATTTGTTATTCTGAACAACATGACGAGGAACTCATAATGCCCATAATGACAACAAAAAGCTTTCTTCTCCATGTCTTCTTCCCTCATGCAGATCTAATGGTATTTGGAATGGAGATCTATTTTAGAAAAATAAACCGTACCAATTCATCCACCAATTCATTGATCCTGGGAATAGGGTATTTGTTTTTTATTGTTTTCTTATTCAATGTACAGTAGTCCACACACATGCGTATCGTTTTGTCCTTTTTAACCAATACTACTAATGATGTAAAAGGGCTAGAGCTGGGACGGGTCCATCCTTTCTCAAGAAATTCCTAAATTGTCTTCTCGATCTCATCGTTGAATTTTTTTGGATGGCGGTATTTGTTCTCTAAAGCTTGGTTGTAATGTCATCCTTTATTTGGAGTTCAATTACTTGAAAAAGTCGATCCCTAAGTAAAACATTTGACAAACTACCTAAATGACTTGGTTTTTGACATTATTTTTTGTCAATCTTATTGGTAACCCTATTGATATTATCATATTACTAGTGGTTTGGCTATATAAATGCAAAAATAAGATATTTAAATTGTAGCCAAGCCAGTACATCAACTTCTCTATTGGTTACTTTGTTTCTTCTATGATGGATAATCATTCATTTTGTCATTTTATATATGAAATCATATCATCTATACTACAAGTATATTTATAGAGCCACTTACACATTGCTTTGAGAATGTCTGGACTAATAGTATCATCCAAGAGTTTGGATGTGCAAATGTAGAAATGGGATATATAAACCCTAGCTTAGCTAGTGTCTCAACTTTTGTAATGGCTATATAGTTACATCCATGATTAATTATTCAATTTTTCATTTTGTCTATGTAGGTATATCAACTATGCTACAAGAATCCTTATAGAGGCACTTACATATTGCTTTGAGAATGTCTAGGCTTACATGGCTAGCGTTCTCTAGCATAGTGGTTTCTTTATCTTAATTTATTTTATAGTTGATATAAAGAAACAATAATTAATGTATCTAGATAAACAACAATTGCATAAAGTAGCCAAACAATAGGTGTATTTTTCTGTAGTTACCATGTATGTAGTGCAAGATGCTACATAATTTATTCAATACATGTTATATGGTAAACAATTCATACAAAAAAACCTCAAGTGAGAACCACGACACGAAACTTAAAAGAAATTAATTGTCATTGTCATTGAGTTTGAAAACCTTTAACAAAATACCAACTCGAATGAGGGTTATTGTAAGACCAACAAGGGTTTTGACAACACAAAAATAAAAGCCAACTAGAAACTCTAACCAAAGAGTTATAAATATCCAAAGCAATAATTCCAATCAAGGTTGTGCACAATGATCCACATTCCCATCAACAAACTATGTAAATTCATTGTAATCAGCATTCCCCTGCTAATTTTCTTTGAGCCTAATCATGGAGAATAAAATGAAATCAAACCCAGCTACAAACTGCAATCAAAGTATCATGAATATGCAGAGCAATTTATCTTCCCTTTTTGTTTGGCCTAATGAACAGGTTTCTGGATTCAACAAACTCAACCATAAAACAGACCCAAAACAAAATACATATTTTTCAAAACAAATTAAACTTTTTCACAGACCCAAAACAGAAATATAGCTTAAACAAATTGTTATTTACATAATACACTAACTAGGTTTAGTAACCTTTCAATTACCTTAAGCAAGAAACTAGGGTTGTTGAAACAAAATCTTAATAACCTTTTAGTTATGGCCTCAAACAATAACTCTAATATTTTTAACGTTAACCACTACCATGGCCAACATGGAATCTCAAATTGGATTTCGAAGAAATGAAAAAAACACTCTAGCTAGAAAACACAAAATTACTAGTCATCCAAAACCCTCTTTACAACTTTATTTTTGGCAAAAATGACTTTAACAATTTGCTCTCCAATAAACCCAGATTTGTCATAGTTAACAAAAGATTTAAACATAAACTTTCATTGAAATTTTGCAATAAAATAGGTAAGAAGGAAGACTGATAGCAACATTAATCGATGCTCTTAAAGAAACATTGAAACCAAAAGCACTTGTACCAACTTATGTGCATGAAACTTGAAAAATGAGCAAATCCAATATGACTGTGACATTAGAGAAGAGGAGTATTTTTCCCTTTTCCATGTGAAATTGTTTATGAACACTATAGAATGAATTCATAAGCACAAAGACCCAAAACAAAAGACCTCAAGAAACAAACCTGTAGATTAGTAAAACCCAAAAAAAGGAAAACATAAACCCAAATTTGACCACCATTTCTTTTTAATGAGTGGCCTTAGTGAGGAAATAATCCTCACCCAGATCGAACAGTGTGTGTTTTAACTCTCCTATGTGGTCGTCATGCTCATAGTCGATAAATGCACTCCAACAACCTACAATAAAAGCTAGAAAAGCAAAATGATGGCCTGCAAATGTGAAAGCCTGAGTGCAAATGTGAAGTATTTGACATTAACTGCAAAAGGAACTGAGAAATCCCTCACATCAACAAATCCCTATAAGCCTTGGGAAGAGATTCCTCTTTCCAAGCCTTATCGTTAATCCCTGAGGCATATACCTCTTTACATATGCATATGTTATTAACAACCATCAGTATATACTGTCTCTAAGAGAAATTAAAATCTCTCTTTGGATTACATTTTTGGAATCTCAACATTTACCAAGAGTCTCGTCCACCAAGAATGGCCTGGACTTGTTGTCAATTAGCAAACATAAATGATAATGATCTAATGAAAATACCTCTAAATTTTTCCAAAGAACTAAGTCTGAATTCTGATCTTATATATTGTGTTTGCTTTAAACTCCAAGAATGAAGAGGGATTGAACCCTCTCTAATCCTTTATTTTTTCTAAGATAATCGGGGACTATTTGTTGAGGCTTCTGATTCTCCTTTATTAATCCTGATTATTTGCTGGATTGTTCTTATTCCTTGATGCTGCAACGACTAATGCTTGATGATGATTGTTACTCTCCTTATGACTGTTATGTAATTAAGTACTAATTGTCTCAGTTGCCTTGCTCTATGGGAAGTGATTTTTGATCATGCTTTTTGTCCTTCTTATCAACTTAAGGTCCCCCCTTTATATTATTTAGCCTGAATGCTCATCCCTTGGGATCGTAAGACATGCCTTTCAAGAGATGGTGGCTTTTCAATTTTTTTAATGTTTACTAAGACCGATTACCATATTAATCGTAACTTATGTTTAATTAATTTGAATTCTCATTAATCGGTGTTTATGGGCAGTCATAGTAGTCTGTATTATATTTCATCTGGATTGCTAGATGGTTGATACGCCTAGCAGTCTGGCTGATTATGTTCATCAACTGCATTGAAGATTCAATCATTGCTGCATGTTTTGCATATCTACTGTTGCTGCATGTTTCACATATCTACTGTTTATAACTTTATATTCATCCATTGCATTGTTAATTATATTGATGATTAAGTGATTTAATTCTGAATGTTCATATTATTGCTGATTTTTGTAATGCTTTTGTCCCTTTACTTGTACTGATACGTCTCCATCACTTGAGAACTATTCTTTGATTTTAATCGAGGTTCATCACACACAGAAATTTTCTCTCAAAACTTGACCGCTTTTTCACTTTAACCTTCATGACTTCTAGTCCCCTATGACTTGTCTATCCTTGCAATCTCAAAGACCTGGAGGCTTGACCACTACTTAACCCTTTGAAGCTTATAATTGACACTCTACAGCCAAAACACTACATCTAACCAATGAAAAGAGGGGGTCCTCATTTGCGATGGGGAGATGGCGTGTAAAGGTTACAATATGTGATTGTCTATGTCCTATTTGGGATACCCCATAAACAACAAATGCTTTTCTAGTCTACACGATAGCACTATAAGGAAAAAATAAGGAAAACTCCACGTGAGCTAGTGGCTAGTTCATTGGGGCCGTAAGAATTCAACTCAGGCAGGAGTGGCATACCTACTTACCCTTGTTCTTCTGCCCCAAAACAACTGAAGCTTGGATGGTCTAGCTATAACACAAATTGCTGTGGCAAAGGCTAGAAGAAGGAAACAAAATCCCCTCTTATCTTCATCTAAAATTTCTTTTCTTAGAAATGGTAGAGGATTTACCATTTAACTTAAAAATTCAATCTTTTGCAATGAAATGAGCATGGCTATCATGTACACCTCATATGGTTCCATAGAGTCAATTATTAATTATATGTTTCAACTCTTGGTCAACCAAGTCTAGAATGCCAATTGAACTTATTAGGGCTAACTATATACCAACAAATAAAAAAGGAATCCTTTCTTCTCATAGATTCCATAACATGGCAAGTCAATTTTGGCAGCCTAATCTGCTTCTAAGAGGACATCTAGGGCGGGGAACAACCCCTCCAAACTCAGATACATCTTCTGCAACTCAAGAAAAATCGTAACAGACTGCAGTACACATATCTTGCTGCTAATACAAATGATAATAATAAGGACAAGGAGTGAAACTTCTATCCTAATTATATTAGGGCTAAACTGCCTAACAAGTTATTTTCCTTGCTGATGAATTGAATACTTAACATATACACTTTACATTTCAAGGGATCAGATGGAATCAATATCCTCTAAGAACCTGCATGGGGAACTCCACACATGAAGCTTCTGCACACAAATCACTTGAACAACAGAATATGGTCTTTTTGGTCTCTTAATGCTAGGGAAAATATCTGAGCTTTTCTTTTTTGTTGGCTACACAAGGGAAGATTCTAATAGCTGATAATCTCCACAATCAATCTCAATTATCAGCCACAGTAGATTAATTATTCAAACTCCTGTTTCCAAGGAGATCTGACAAACAATGTATAGCCTCATTTCAACAGAAAAAAAATCATAAACTATTTAGTGACAATCTAATGCTAATGCCTTTAACAGCTTGGCGAGACAATTTTGATCTTCTGAACTATTGTCATAGTATGGCACCAAGCTTTGTTACAGAAACATTTGGATGGTAATGAGTGCAGATCTTTTAATTATCAGATATGGACTCTGCAAGAGGTAAGAGGTTTGCTAGCATATCCAAATGCAATTCAAACTGACAATTCTGATCCACTGTGGAAATGCTGTTCTAAGTGGTCAAGCCTTTAATCATGGAAAAGTAGATACTTGTAGGGCCTGAAGAATGCCTTCTCATTGTAGACCTCTGATGATCAGTATTGCAGTGATTGTCAGATTGGAAGAATCTATTTCTTTGCACAAGATGAATTCCGACAGGGCCATTTGCAATCACTAAGAATATGTCATTATTCACAGCGGTAAGTTTATAGTATAAATATGCTGAGATGTGGTTTTCATACAAAGATGTGCTTACGGCCTATTTACACCTAATCACTTAAGTACATTTTTTAAGGAACTCTCAATTCATGATCGTCATCGTCATCTAGACGTCAGAGAGTGACAATAAAGATCAAAGAACGTAGTTATGAAGTTTTCAACATCATTGTTATCTTAAACCCATCAATTCCGGCACTCTTCTTAGAAGAAAAACTTCACTTATTCAACTGTGGTGAAAGAATGAGAAAAAAACAGTTGTCGATTTGCTTGCCTCTCTGGCAGCAGGACCTTGGAAAAAACCAATCTATCAATAAATATGCCCGGATAGCTTCAGACCATGCTCAAATGGAGCTACAAAGGCACTCAATGGCTTTCATGTTTGTGATGTACTTTTATACAGCTACTATATTAAGAGATGCCTTTTTTTTTTAAAGCAGGTGTTAGATTTTGCAGTACAGTTCAAGTTGTCAGGTGAGATGTTAGACTCTGACAGGTCTAACATCAGTTCTGCATAGTTAAAGTTTTTAGCATAGCATTCACTTATTGGTGGTAGTGTTCCTTTGGGCTACTTATTTTTGGAAAAAAATGGAGCATGAGTAACTTCTTTTGAATGTGTTTGGAAAACGTTTTATTTCATTACATTTAGCAGACTTTTCAATATATGTAAATGTAGAAAATTCAAAGATGTGCGAAATTGTGTCTGTTTGGAAACTCTTTCATTTCATCACATTAATTTAGCAGCCATTGACATTTCTAATTTATGTTTAATTGTCAATATCATTTTTAAGATGTGCTCAATCTCAACTTGTTCCAGGATAATCTGGAAGCAGAAGCAGAGGTCCTGCTTGATCCTAACACACTCAGTGAAGATGGAACGGTTGCATTAAATACATATTCTGTCAGTGAAAATGCTAAATACTTGGCAGTTGGTTTAAGCTCCAGTGGTAGTGACTGGGTAAACATCAAGGTTATTTGTATAGCCGATAAGACTACAGAACCTGATTCTCTTTCATGGGTATGTTTAATGAGTTTCTGTTGAGCATACTATAAGTTGTTCTCATGATCAGCAGAATGGTGATAACCAGCAAGAAATGGATTTATGAAAACTTCGACGTAGAAATGAAATGTCAAGCTTATGCACATGATTTTTATGACAAGGCATCATTTTTAAGATATTAGGTAGACTTATGCTAGTGTAATCTATTAATCTCTGATTGTATGCTAAAGAAGAGTTTTTGAGTTGTTATGCTGTATCATTATTTGTTTTATGCCCTTCACTTCCTGCCTTATGCTTTTATTTCATTGAAGTTTTCTGCTACATATTATATGCGCTTTGTTTCTTTGGAGATGTATGCATCATCAAAAACATTCCATATTTCAAAGTGCGCATCATGCAAGTGCACATTTTATCATTGAAGTTGACAAATGGCTTTGGATAATTTCTGAACAATCTTCTCTATGAGAAACAGAATTATATGATGCCTGGGTTCTTCATTCTATTTTACCGTCTGGGATTCTATAGGTCTCATACTCCTGATTGCATTAGGGTTTTTTAATGGTATTATAAAATTGTTCTAGATTGTATTTATTGTTTTCTATTTGTTTTTCTAGTGAAGTTTCATAAGCATATTCATTGTTTGACAGGTGAAGTTTTCATCAATAACTTGGAGCCATGACAGCAAAGGTTTTTTTTACAGCCGTTATCCAGCTCCTAAGTGTGTACTTTTTCTCTGATTATGGCTCCATATTTCTTGTTAAACTTCTTTAATTCAATTTTGGTAAGTGCAGTTAGTTTTTAATTTTTTAACAATCTCATGCTCCAGCAGAGAACAAGAAGAGCTGGATGCAGGAACAGAAACTAATATCAACCTTAATCATCAATTGTTTTACCATTTCTTGGGTACGGAGCAATCTGAAGATATATTATGTTGGAAAGATCCCGAAAATCCTGAGTGGATAGTAGGGGCTGATATAACTGAAGATGGAAAGGTTTTAAATGGCTCATTCTTAACCTTTTGTTTTTAATGAATAGTTGTATGCTTGTAGCAATTGTTATTTTTAATGGAATAAATTTTATCTGCAAAAAAAAAATTGTTTCATCAATAAGATTACAATTGAGCTTATTTTTGGCCATTCTACCATCTATTGCTCTGCTACGGGATGTTAATGACCTGATATCTGTTGCCTATTATTTTGACAGTATGTCCTTCTATATATTACAAAAGGGTCCGCTCCTGTGAATAGGCTCTATTATTGTAATCTTGAAAGCTTTCCTCAAGGTATTGAGGGCTTTAAAGGCAAGGAGGAGATGCTTCCATTCCAGAAGTTCATTGATAATTTTGAAGCAGAATATACCCTTGTTGCGAATGATGATACAGAGTTCACATTCCAGACAAATAAAAATGCTCCAAGGTACAAATTGGTCCAAGTGGATTTGAGGTACCCAGAATCTTGGAGTGATGTTGTTCAAGAGTCAGAAAAGAATGTACTTAAATCAGCTGTGTGTGTCAATGGCAATCAAATTCTAGTAAGTTACTTAAGTGATGTTACGTATGTTCTCCAAGTACGAGACTTGCAATCTGGCAAGTTGCTTCATAATTTGCCAATTGATATTGGGTCAGTCAGTGGAGTCTTTGGAAGGCGTAAATATGATGAGATATTTATTGGTTTTACAAGCTTTCTCACACCTCGTATTATTTATCAGTGCAACCTAAATTCTGAAAAACCATATCTCGTAGTATTCAGAGAGACCATTGTTCCAGGCTTTGATCGTAGCAATTTTGAGACTAAACAGGTATGTTGATATTATAAACAGCTTTTTACTTTTATGATTCTTTGCTTGAACATCTTCTTTGGAAAATTTAAAAAATTGTTCTTTACAATTTAAAATACAACATGAACATCATTTTAAAATATTTGAACTGATTAGAAATAAATAAAATACCACTAGTGTCCAGCCATGTTGAAGATCATGTATATGAAATAACTAAATTACAAGCTTGTGTTCTTTACGTCAAAGTTAAGTGGGTCACTGCAGAGATAAATTAGTAATTTGTATATCTGTCAATCAGTTAAGGTATTTCGCCTGTTTAAGTCAAAATCAAGTAAATTTTGGCAGAGACGAATAAGAAAAGTATAGCTACTATTGTAGTTTTAAACACTGGGCTATTTGCTAGTTTTCATATGTATTTTGGTTGAAATGATGCTAGTATTTTTGCACTTATGTGTAAACCCTAGTTAGGGTTATACAATATATTGTATACTCTTTACCTTGAATTAATTTTTAATGCTTATATGATTTGTTCCTAATGAACTTTCAACAATATTTTATATCTTAGGTTTTCCTTCCTAGCAAGGATGGAACTCAAATACCAATGTTCATTGTATGCAAGAAAAACATCAGCCTTGACAGTTCACACCTGACAATGTTATCTGGCTATGGTGGCTTTAACGTTAATATAACACCATCCTTTAGTGTTCGCCGTATTGTCAGTTTAAAGCATTTAGGAGCAGTATCTGCAGTGGCAAACATTCGGGGGGGTGGGGAATATGGAGAAGAATGGCATAAAGCAGGCTCACTTGCAAATAAACAAAATTGCTTTGATGACTTCATATGTGCTGCTGAATACCTTGTATCAGAGGGTTACACACAGCCAAAAAAGTTGTGTATTGAAGGGGGCAGTAATGGTGGGTTGCTTGTTGGAGCTTGCATAAATCAGGTATTTAATTGATGATACTAATAAGATAGTGATCAATGGAAGTCATGTAAAGTGAATTCAATGTTGAATTCAAAAGCTTTTGGTTTAAATATACCGCATTTCTAGTTTGATGATGGAGCATGGCGTGTGACCAAAATTTGATGCAAAATTTTAAAACTCCCATGCAGTAATAATCCAGAAGCTTTTGACACTACTATTAAGGACTGAGGAAATATTACATCTTTAATTAGTTTAATGTTGCTTTTTCTAGTTCTACAATCTCTACTATTTCACTCTAATCGAACGATATTTTTTAAAGAAGATTATTTCTCACTCATATGTATTGGTAAAAACAGATATGAATTGATTGTTCTTGATCTGTTTTGTCTGAAAACAGAGGCCTGACCTTTTTGGTTGTGCACTGGCTCATGTGGGGGTCATGGACATGTTGCGTTTCCATAAATTTACTATTGGTATTTTGAATCAGTTTATTGAGGAACATTTCATAATGTAGCATAAATACATGTGACATCAAGATATATCATTAATGCATTGCAATCTTATATTGTTCTTTCTAATTAACGTGTGTACTTTCTTAATCGGCATTTACAAGATGATTTACGATCAACTTTATTCTTAAACTGCCAGGGCATGCATGGACGACAGATTATGGATGTTCAGATAATGAAGCCGAATTTCATTGGCTGATTAAGTAAGAGCACAAAGCAAGCATCCATCTTGATTTGTGGGTACAATTCTAAATATACTCTGACATAACAAATAAATAACTGCAATCTGTAAATGACATTTTATTGTAGATATTCACCCTTGCATAATGTAAAGAGGCCGTGGGAAGATCCTAGAGGACAAGGTGTTCAGTATCCTGCTACAATGTTATTGACAGCTGATCATGATGATCGAGTTGTGCCTCACCATTCTCTGAAGTATTTAGCGGTAAGATCTTTGTAGGAGCAATTTATCATGAAGTCCAGTTACTTGCCTCTTTAAAGATTTTATTCTAATTTAACATGCACTTATATATAAGGATCCTTTTTTTCCTTGCACTCTAAAAGTTATATCATAAATGATTATTGTGAAATATTTACAAGGATAGAAGAGACAAGGGAAAGGAGAGGAGGAAGGCAGAGGGGCAAGGAGGAGGGAGCAGCAGGCCATAATGTGAGGGAGGGGGGCTAGAGGAGAGAGTTGGAATTGGAGTGTGGATGGAGAAGGGAAGACAAAGAAGAGGAGAGGAGGAAAGCAAGTAAGAAGATATTAGAGAAAAAGTGGAGGATGGAGATTGGAAGACCAGTGATAATTGGCCTTACTTGGTTCATAGCTGTAATATAACATTTGTCGATAATAATAATAATTTTATTCAATTTAATATAAAATGTTAAATATTACTAAGATTCTAATAAAATATCAAAATTTAAAAACCAAACATTATATAATCCCCCCCGCCCCCCAAATTTAAAATAAAATAAAAATCAGTACTATTCTTTTAAATCAAATATTAAAAATTGAAATCAATCATTATTAAAATAAAAAATACTTTACAATAAATTATATATAGAAACAAAAAATTTATTACAAAGAAATATAATTATTCAATATTTTTAAAATTATATTATATTATGTAAATTCAAAATTTAATTTAAATATACTTATTTATTTTTGATAAAATTAAAATTTCAAACAAATCTATTTAATTTTTAATTAAAATCAAATTTCAAATTAATAAATGATAGAAACCAAATAATAAATTTATGTACCATATTTCTGTTTTCAACATCCAATTTATCTGATATAAATTAATTGTTTTGTTTTAAAATATTATCATTTCTAAAAATAGAATATTAGCAGATGTAGAAATAATGTGATTGAAGTACATACCGATAAAAGCAAATCGTGAATCCTCCACCTGTATTTTATATGTAAACATGCGATGTAGAAGAAAAGTGACCATAGTTCCTACAAAAAAATTTAAGATCCCATGATAAGATTACATGTAGAAAGATCCATATCTTTGAAGAGTGATTTACTTGAAAAAACCATTTTGCATGTTCCTTTGACATGGCTCCCTCTGCTGATTGGACAATGCTTGCTTTGGGCACAGTTCATAGACCTGCAATGTCATGAAAAACAAACTTGACTTCTTCCACAAACCATTGATCATATGAGCACTTTCTTTTGCCAATAGGATGCCATCTCCTGGTATGATTAGCTGATTTATGTACTTCTACGGACCAGACAACGAAGAATATGTACCTCACTGATCAATTCTAAAACTCCTAAATTTTCCATTTATTTTCATGTGCAATTCCAGTCTTGCAACGTCACCTCAAGTATGTGCTGATTTCTGGTGATTTTCATAGTCTTCCATCTAGTGGTGACCACTTAAATATTAATCAGAATAAGGTGTTCTTTGATCTGATAGAACATCACTTTGTTATCATCTCTTTATTTGCCAATGTATTATTTTTCAACTTCCATGTCAAGTTCACCATTGCTGAGGTGCTCATTCATCTTTGGTCTTGGAATAAATGTAACCCCAGCAATCTGTAGGAATTTGTTAGTAGAGCTACTGGACTTTGACATGAAACTTTTCCTTTTGATGGCAAGCAACTATTACGAACTAGATTGAAGAAAGGGATCATTGATAATTCAAAGACGAAAACAGGTATCAAGCACTAACAACATCAGGTCTTGGATGAATACAACATACTTGAAATCGTCATGGATCTAAATGTAGTTTAGTTGTCTCTTTTCCTTTTAAACTCATTTCATTTCAATTCCTGTTTTTCCTTACTTTGAAATCCATATTCTTTGATGTTTTCAAGTCTCATGTTGATTCATGGATTTTCCTTGCATTGAAGGTAGTGGAATTTAAATGCCATAGGGTATAATACAGTGAGATTAAGTTGTTGTTTTTGTCATTGTTAATTGGAAACAGTTATTATGTTATTAGTGATGATTATTTGATTCTGAATTCTGTTCTCTGTTGACTTGTTACAGACCATGCAATATGTTCTATGCAAAAGTATGGAGCACAGTCCGCAAACTAATCCAATTATCGGCCGAATTGATACGAAAGCGGGTCATGGTGCAGGAGTACCAACCCAAAAACTGGTAAGGGGATCGCATTTTGGCTTTGATTTTAAGTGTTTTTGCTAATTAACCGATTTAGTGGGTTAGTTTAGGGGGCGTGGCTAACTGACTTTAAGTGTACAGTTTGCAGATATAAACTTCAAATAATTAAGTTTTGAAATACGAAGATGGTTCTATAAAGATGGTTGTAAAGATGATTAGTACTGATGAGTCCATTGAACTTTTGATTATTTGCAGATTGATAAGGATGCTGATATATTGGCATTCTTAGCCAGGGTGGTGGGTGCCTCATGGATTGATTAGGTTGTCACATGCTTTAAATGATAACCAGTTTAACAATAAGGCCAGTTGCAGTTAAAGGTGGGATAACAAAGAATGATATCATTTGCAGCCAGCGATTCGCTAGATCCTGTTTTTGATTGGCTCTCATTAGCAAAAATATTAAATACTTACAACCGTAGGAAACATTAATAACCTTCTTTTTAGCAGGAAGTTATAAAGGCCACACAAGTGTGGCTAGAATCTGCTTTAGGTGGCTAGGAAAACTTTGTAGAATTTCTAGCTATTTGCAGTGGAAAAGCCTTGTACATTCATGTTTTAATTTAAGATGGTGTTTACATGAGGGTTGGCTTTTATAATAAGGTATTATAACATTTGACCAAGGTATTGTATATGCCAAATCTTGGATTGTATCCAACAAGATGTGCCATGCACGATTCATGTTTGTTTTAAGATGGCATTCATCTGATGTAAGGTAAAGTTACAGCTTTATTTACTACTAATTTATATCTAAATCAGCAAATAATTGGTTTAAATGAACATGGAGCTTTTTCATACAATCCAATGAAAAATAGCTTAAACTAACCACATAATGTGAAATGTTATGTTGCACTTACAATTCTCCAAAAGCAAAAATGTGCTTAGTGTCTACAGGTTGCAAATATGCTACCTAGGGGGTGCAAGAAGGTGCACACCTTCTCGCATATTACGCCATCTTTCATTCCTTTGTATCATGTCTTTTGTCGAGAGTTCTATTTGTTTGGGATTGAAATGTAATTGGAACAACACCTTGTAATTTCTTCATGGGAGCATTATATGCCATTTTTGCTGCTGGTGTTTTATGCTACTGTGAAGGTACATCCTTGAGTTGCTTTCGCCTTTGCTAGTTTCTTCTGGTTTTTCAGTTGCATGGAGGTATATGAATGGGTTCCTTTCACATTTCTCAGTTCCTTTTGCAGTTAATGTCAAATACTTCACATTTGCATTCAGGCCTTCACATTTGCACTCAGGCCTTTACATTTGCAGGCCATCATTTTGCTTTTCTAGCTTTTATTGTAGGTTATTGGAGTGCATTTGTTGACTGTGAGCATGACGACCAGGTAGGAGAGTTAAAACACACACTATTCGATCTGGGTGATGATTATTTCCTCACTAAGGCCACTCATTAACAAGAAATGATGGTCAAATTTGGGTTTATGTTTTCCTTTTTTTGGTTTTATTAAACTACAGGTTTGTTTCTTGAGGTCTTTTGTTTTGGGTCTTTGTGCTTATGCATTCATTCTATAGTGTTCATAAACACTTTCACATGGAAAAGGGAAATATACCCCTCTTCTCTAATGTCACGGTCATATTGGATTTGCTCATTTTTCAAGTTTCATGCACATAAGTTGGTACAAGTGCTTTTGGTTTCAATGTTTCTTTAAGAGCATCGATTAATGTTGCTAACAATCTTCCTTCTTACCTATTATATTTCAAAATTGCAATGAAAGTTTATGTTTGAATCTTTTGTTAACTATGACAAATCTGGGTTTATTGGAGGGCAAATTGTTAGTGTCATTTTTGCCGAAAATGAAAGTTGTAAAGAGGGTTTTGGGTGACTAGTAATTTTGTGTTTTCTAGCTAGAGTGTTCTTTTCGTTTCTTCGAAATCCAATTTGAGATTCCATGTTGGCCATGGTAATTGTTAATGTTAAAAATATTAGGGTTATTGTTTGAGGCCATAACTAAGAGGTTATTAAGATTTTGTTTCAACAACCCTAGTTTCTTGCTTAAGGTAACTAAAAGGTTACTAAACCTGGTTAGTGTATTATGTAAATAACAATTTGTTTAAGCTATATTTCTGTTTTGGTAAGATTGGAATATGTGAATACTAAAGAACAAATTGGAATATTGGAATATCAATTATTTCTAACAAGATAAGAGGTAAGATTGGAATATGTGAATACTAAAGAACAAATTGTAGACATATTCACTAAGCCATTATCTAAGGATGTATTTCTATATCTGAGAGGTAAGTTAGGGGTCATTCCCCTATCTGAAAGCTCATTAAATAAAGTTTAGTGTGCATCAACCAGAGCATGTTGAAGTTAGTTAGTTGATGCAGTATTGACAAGGGCACATTACAAATGAATTAGTACATAAGGTACATTGAAATTCATTGAATATTATCTTTGGCATGAGATGTCAAAGAGGGACAGTTTGGCTATCATATCAAAATAAATTTTGTTTGATGTCAATGAGGAAGAACTTGGTCTGATACCAAAGAGGGAGAATTCACTATTAGAAGAAGATGGTGAAGGTAGAGTTTTTCTAATAGAGGAAGGAACTAAAGGTAGAGGGAGTTGAGTTCTCAAGGATGAGAATCAAAATGAAACTAAGGATATGTTTCTTACTTTATTCTTGCTCTAAGAATTTCATTGTATTATGACATGTTGTGTTGTCATTAATTCCAAAGAGGAAAATTGTTAGAAATAATTGATTGATTGTATATTGTCTTTGATGTTACAAAAAATTTCATATAATTACCAGTCAATGTATGCCAAGCTCACTCGAGTATTGAAGACAGTTTCCTGTGTCTGTCAAGCATTCCAGATTTTTCCTAGTTCAGAAGATAGTGTCTACCGAGTTCACTCTGGTGACAAAGGAAAGTTTGCAAAAGTTGAGTATTAACTGAGCTCACTCAGTTAATGAATGAAATATTGGATGGAACTAGTATTAACTGAGCTCACTCGATTACCAAAGGGACTTTGTAAATATACAGTGTTAAGTGAGTTCACTTGGTTAACATAAGAAAGTCACTTTGAGTTAGTATCTACTAAGCACAGTCGACTAATGAAGATTTTTCTTTTTTTGGCATATTGAGTTGAATTGATTTATTTTTTGATTCTAGACAATTGAGAAGATGAATATTAATTATTCTAAGTTCTATTCAAGACAACTTGAGAATGTGTAAGATATAAATATAAGGTCAAGTTGAGGATTGAAAGCGTGGAACATAATTGAAGATCTGATGATGCTTAGAGGAAGCGAATTAGAAGGATAAGAAGAATATCCTTGTTGAGATGCAAAGATACATACAATCAGGAAGGATCAAGTATACAAGCCAGAATTGAGATATGTAATCACCAATTCAATTGCATCAGAAGTCAGGTCATCTCATTGTTACTCTCTAACCATTGTAGCGGTGATCTAAATCTCTTAACAGAGTTGGTTTAACAACTATTTGTAAATCTTTTAACAAGGTGGCATTTCTATTGAATTGTCTAAAGACCTCTAACAAAGCCACTCCTAACAGGGTGATTAAATCCTCTAATAGGGTCACACCTAACAGTGTGTTTTGTAACCTTTAACATGGATAGCTCCTAACAGAGCTCACTTCAAAAGAGTGAAAATTAGTAACTAGTTGCAATTGGTGGTTTTTTCCAAATTGGGTTTCTACGTTAAAATCTTAGTATCAATTGTTTTCATGCTATTTCTTTTATGTGTTTGCAACTAAGTTAAAGTAAGATCAATCATAGATAATATCTTAAGTTTTTCATGATAAGCATTTATCGAGTTATTTCAGTGTTTATTGAGCTTCAACATTTATTAGTGTAAATCAAGTGCCTATATATTTGCCGAGTTACATTAGAATTGTGTTTTCATTGAGTTTTGATTTTTATTGACATCTAAGGGATCTAGGATTTATTTTTTTGGTAACTGATTCACCCCTCCCCTCTCAGCCACTCCTCTTATATTTCCAATAGTATAATATCAGGGGTTCTTTAGTACCCAAGTTGATTTGCTATGTTAGTTCTATCATAACTGATGATCTATCCTAAAAGTATATTGGAAGACTATCCAATACCTCATCCTTAGGTGCCTCAAAGAGGTTTTCAGCTTTGGATACATATTTTTTTCTTCGTTTTTGGTTCAACTACCATTTCAAGTTGGTTTTTCCCTTCTGAACTCTTATTTTTCATTTTTGTCTTTAATTTGTGATTGAGGTATGTTTTTTTTGGTCATATTGACTATTGGTTTGCTGGTGGGTTCAATAGAATTCAGGTAACATGCAATCTCATAATCATTTGGAACGAGGGTAGCTTAGGTCTTTGATTTTGAATAGACCAATCTATGTGATTCAAGTGCATGAGCGAAAATGAGGCAGAAGATTCAAGGTTGTTGACGTGAGAGGAATAATCTCTAGTGATGAGAGAGATTGAGCCTACACAGAAGGCTCCAAAGGAATCCATATCAAGATACATCCTAGAGGAATCAACATGATCCACTAAGGTAGTTTGTGAATCCAATTCATCTAACCCTACACAAGATTCATCAGTTGTGTTTGGTTGAGAAACATAGACATGTATCACATCCACAACCAATTCACAAGATGTATCAGAAAGGGACTCCCACTCATATTCTTGAGAGTCAATACTTTGATCATGAGCCACAAATCGAGTAATGTTTCTTTTGATTCTCTCTGTGTTATGATTTTCAATCATCAAATTTTGGTTTCCTAGATATAGATGCTTTAGTGGTATTATCATGAAATAACATATCTTCTCCCCAAAGAAGAGAGGTAGAAGGCGTGCTCTTCATGTGTCAAAATGATAGTAGTGGGTTGAATATCATCTTCAAATTCAATAACTATAGGGACCTCTCTATCAAATCCTGACAAGTTATCTTCAACACCATACCCTAGGGCTATAGTATCTTTCTTCTTTTGTCCCTTGGTGTGACCTAGGGGTTCTACAAGAGTATTATTGTTGTCATTCAATGGTCCTTGGCCACAATAGCCCATTTTTTTCAAAAATTGGTAGCCTTTACCATATCTTTTAGGAGAAATGGGGGTAGTTAAGATGACTTCACTATTATCCTCTTCCTCTCTATAGATCCAGTCTCTAACAACTTGATCTTCCTTTTCATCTTCTAAAGAAATAGAAGATTGAAATCAATTATTCAATTGTATGTTATCATTAATGTTACACAAATGTCACACTCTATTTCTAGTAGTAACCAAGCTCAAAAGACTCCAGTATCAGTTGAGTAGGAATCTAAAGGTACCAAGTTCAGAGAGTAAGTGTAAACTAAGTTAGGTCATTCAATGAAGGATTCTAATATAAATTGAGTCAGGTCATTTACCAAAGGAACTCAGTGTTAGCCAAGTGACTCAATTTTTGTGTCGTCCAAGTGATAGAAAAGTAGTTTTTTTTAATGATTTGGTTTATGCAAGTTGATCTAGTGGATATTAATTGTTTGTTTGAAGAGTTTGTTCAAGCTTACTTGACATGGTATTTCATATATATGCAAAGTCAAGTTGTGGAAGAGAATAAGATGTGAACAAAGAAGGATATCTAATTAAAGAAAGAACATCCAAGGACCTACAAAGAATATTCTAATCAAGAAGGATCTAGAGGATAAACCAAAAAAATGATCTAAATCTACAAATCATTTGCTTCATCAATTAGGTCAATCATTATTACTCTCTAACAACTATAGCGATGAAGATATCTCTTAATAGAGTTGACTTAACAGTCATTTTTGTAAATCCTCTAACAGGGTGGAATTTCAAGATCGAAGTGTCTTAAGACCTCTAACAAGTTCACTCCTAATAGGGTGATTCAAATCCTTTAATAGGGGCACACATAATAGTGTGTTTTGTAACCTTTAATAGGGTTTTCTCCTAACAGGGCTCACTTCAAAAGAGTGAAAAGTTATAAATAGATGCATTGGTGGTTTTCCCAAATTGGATTTCCACGTTAAATCTTGGTGTCTCATGTGTTCATTTTATTTTCTTATTGCTTTATGTTTTTACAACTAAGTTACTAAAGGTTTATACACATTAATATCTTAAGATAGCTTTGTTAACCAAGCTACAATGTTTATCTAGTTCTAACTGAGTTGTACAAGGATTTGGAAGAAGTTTGTATTAACATCTAAGGGACTTGGAATTATTTTTGTGGTAACTGATTCATCCCTCCCCTCTCAATTACTCCTCTTATATTTCCAACACTGTTGGAACCTCTTCCTCTCTTTAGATCAAATCCCTTATCAAGAAAGGAGAAAACTTTGAGTTGAAAGACTTTACTGATGTTGATTGGGTTGGAAGCATTGATGATAGGAAAAGTACTAGTGGAGGAGAATTATTTCTTGGAAAGATGATAGTAGCATGGACAATCAAAAAGCATAATTGCATCTGTTAGCCTATAGCAAAGGAAAAATATGTTGTTGTAGTAGTTAATTATTCCAACAATCTAGTTCAAGCAATTGTTGTTAGGAAAGAAGGAATAAATCAAGGATCCAGAGGTTATCTATTGTGATAACACAAGTGCAATTAACATATCCAAGAATCTAGTGATGCACACCAAGACAAACCACATTGCAATCAAGTATCATTTTTTGGGAGAATTAGTTCAAGATAAAGAGGTTAGATTGGAATATGTGAACATAAAGGAGTAGGTTGCTGACATATTCACCAAGACATTACCTAAGGATGAATTTTTGTATCTAAGAGGTAAGTTAGTAGTCATTCCTCTTTTTAATGCTCACTAGAGTACATATTAGCGATGCATCAACCAAACTATATTGAAGATCTTTCAAGTTAATGCAAGAATTCTAGAGCTTATTGCATATGAATTGGTACATTGAAAATTCATTTTTTGAAGTATTTAGCATTTGATGTCAAAGATGGAGAGGTTGTAAAATGATCATATCAATAGAATTATAGGAGAGATTGATTATTTTATGAATCAAAGGAAGTTATATATAAGAGGGAGATATTGATCATATCGAGTCTGATGTTAGAGGGAGAATCTTAGAGGGAGTTCTCATGGATGAAGAATCAGAGTGAAACTAAGGATATTATAAAATTTTATAAATCGTTCTAATACTCTAAGTTTTCATTGCTTATAACATGTTGTCTTTCCATCAATTCCAAAGAGGGAGATTGTTGAAATCAATTATTCCATTATATGTTGCATGTCATTGATGTTACACAAATGTCACACTCTATTACTAGTAGTAACTGAGCTCAGGAGACTCCAGTATTAGCCAAGAAGGGTTTAGAAGGTACCAAGTTTAGAGATCCAATGTAAACTCAGTTAGGTCGGTCAATGAAGGATTCCAGTGTAAACCAAATTAGGTCAATTACCAAAGGAACTCAATGTTAACCAAGTGACTCAGTTTCAGTGTGAGTTGAGTGACAATAGAATAATTTTGTTTATTATTTGGTTTATGCAAGTTGACCTAATAGATATTAATTGTTTATTTGAAGAGGATATTCAAGCCAACCTGACATGGGATTTCATATATATGTAAAGTCAAGTTGTGGATTGAAGAATGATGTTGTGGAAGAGAATATGTTGTGAATAAAGAAGGATGTCTAATTAAGGATGAGACATCTAAGGAGCTATAAAGAATATCTTGATCAGGAAGGATCCAATGGATAAACCAAAATAATATTCTATATCTTTAAATTAATTGCTTCATCAATTAGGTCAATCATTGTTACTCTACAACAATTATAGTAGTGAATAAATATCTTAATAGAGATGACTTAACAATCATTTTTGTAAATCCTCTAACAAGGTGGCATTTTTAGATTAGAGTGTCTTAAGACCTCTAACAAGGCCACTCCTAATAGGGTGATTCAAATCCTTTAATAGAGTCACACCTAATAGTGTATTTTGTAATCTTTAACATGGTTGGCTCCTAACAAGGCTCACTTCAGAAGAGTAAAAAGTTGTAACTAGTTGCATTGGTGGTTTTCTCAAATTGGGTTTCCACATTAAATCTTGATGTCTCATGTGTTAATGTTATTTTCTTATTTCTTTATGTTTCCACAACTAAGTTACTAAAGGTTAATACACATTAATATCTCAATATTTCTTTGTTAACCGAGCTACAATGTTTATCTAGTTCTAACTGAGCTATACAAAGATTTGGAAGAAGTTTGTATTGATATATAAGGGACTTGGAATTATTTTTGTGGTAACTGATTCACCCCTACCCTTTTGGTTACTCTTATATTTCCAATAATTGGTATTAGAGTTGTTGGTCCTTACAAGAAATGTTTCAAGGACCTAAGCTAAAGATCAAAGATGTCTTACAAAAGAGAGATCCCCAAGTTTAACAAAGATAACTTTTCAGCATGATAGGAACTCATGAAGCTACATTTGTAACCATTGGAGATATAGGGCTACACTTCTTAGAGAATCAATATATGGCACCTCCAAAGCCTTTAACTATGGATCAGATGATAGACATGAAGAATTACAATACACTGATGATTTATATTACTTCCTCTCTCAGTTATTCAGAGTTTGATGAAGTCAAAGATTGTCCTACTACCTTTGACATGTGGAACAAAATAGAAAAAATATATGAAGGAGATGACAATGTGAAAAGAGCCAAAACAAAAAGTCTAAGTGGCTAGTTTGATCAAATGAAGATGAGAGAAGATGAAAATATTGCTAAATACATTAAAAGAATCAAAGCAAGTGTGAGCACATTTAGAGCTGTAGGAGGAAAAATGGATGATGGTATAGTAGTCAAAAAGGTATTAAGAACTATTCTTCCTATTTATACAATTGGAGTTTCAGCTATTCAAGAGATCAGATGTGATCCCAAAAATGATATAACTTTCGATGCACTAGTGGGAAGATTAACAAATTTTGAGTGGGATAACTTTGATAACTATCTTCTTAGCTTTCACAACATAGAATCAACATTCAAATCAAAACTAACTCTTGGTAGAAGGGAGGAAACTCAAAACGAAAGCAAAGTAACAATGAAGAAGATGAAGATTCAAATAATGACCTTGAAGCTATTAAAGCCTTGCTTGCAAGAAGGTTACCAAAAGGCAAAGGTAAATATAAAAGCAAAATTCCATTGATTTCTTTCTGTTGTGATGAAATTGGTCATATTGTTGCAAGGTGTCCAAATAAGGAAAACAAAGATGATAGAAAATTAAACAAGTGCAAAGGAAAGAAAGGTTTCAAAATTTGCAAAAACTACAACAATAAAGGTAGGAAATCTTGTTATATTGTTAAAGATTATGATAGTGATGATGAAAATGAAATGGTATATATTTTTGACAATTGGATAATGGAGTTATGTTATTTTTATTTATGGAAACACATGATGTACATGCTTACAGGAAACCTCATAAATAAAGATACTTAGCTTTTGGTAGTCAAAAAATTGTCGAAGTATGGAATTTGGTATACATCAGTGTATTATTTTATTTATAACTTGTTACTGACATCATGCTATGACTAGAAAAGTTAGATGGAGAAAGTATACATGTTGGTGATAATGTGTATAACCTCAAAAGTCAGTACAAACTGAATGGAACATAGATATTTGTGTTTTGATGAAACAGGACAACAGAATTGAAGGAAAGGATTATTTTGTTTACAAAATAATTACTTGTCTAGTTAGGGCCAACATTCTAGATGTTTACTGTAAGTTGGAAAAGTGTATTTTGGTCTTAGCTAACCTAGCAAATTTTTTTGTAAAAGCATGGTATTTATGCAAATGACATCTTATGGATTCAAGTGTGTAATCGTGCAATCTTGAAGAAGTTATGTTGAGCATTTGTATGCAACCTTTTGTGAAAGTGATATATGCAAAGTTTGTGAAGCTATTTTAAGATCTAAGATTGAACTGAGAAAGTTTTTATATTCTAGAAGTCTGATTACTTTTTTGGGAAGTGATCTGTTCTTATAATTGGAAGTGCATGTTTGGGTAGTAGGCTCATCTTGCATTTATTGTACCACAACTCCTAACAGGGACTCTTGTACTAAATTTTCTCATTGACTCCTAATAGGGTCCATCCTCTAACAAGGAACTTATATATTGGTATATTATCTAGTTGGTAGCATCCCCATTGGGGTTTTTCCTTGGCCAAGGTTTCCCAAGCTAACAAAATATGGTGTTATGAGTTAAATATTTGTGCATGGTTCTTGTTACTATTCAACATTACTTTATTATTTTGTTATGTATGGTTTAAAGTAAGAAATAATGTCCAGTTAGTGACTAAAGTTTGTAGATTACTGATTCACCCCCCCAACTCTCAGTAATCCCTATTTCTAACATATATTGCTATTAAAGATGAATCAAATGATGAGGATAATAAAAAGATGCACTTATTTCTCAAGTTAGCAAGAATGGAACATGGATAATAGATAGTGATTGTTCTCATCACATGACTAGTGAAAAGACTAAGTTTGAACACTTGGAACATTATGATGGTGAAAGTGTTAGATTTGGAAATGATGAACCATGTTATGTGAAAGGAAGCATTGCATTAATTGATGGACTCAAATGTGACAATGCCTAGTGGGTTGAAGGACTAAGACACAATCTTTTAAGTGTGGCTAAGCTAAACAAAATTGGATACAAGTTATAATTAATAAATGGAAACGATAAATTGTTGGATGGTAAGGGAAACCTAGTTTGGACTGGACATTAGACTAAAGGTAATCTATTCTATCTAGATCTTACTGAAAGTTCATTCTTTTTGGCGCAAGTAGAGGAAAGTTGACTATGGCATAAAAGAATGTCATGTAAAATTTTATAATTTGGATATCATAAGTAAGAAAAAAAGAGTAAGAGGTATTCCAAACTCAAAGAAACCTAAATTAGCCATATGAAAACAATACCAGATTGGAAAAATGGGCAGGACTAGCTTCAAAAGTAAAAATTACAATACAGAAGAAAACTTGGAACTAGTTCATACAGATCTTTGTGGACCAATAGGTATAGAAAGCTATACTGGAGACAAATATTTCATTTTTTTTGTTGATGAATACTCTAGGATGATGATAGTAATGTACCTGAAAGAAAAATCTAAAGCTTTTCAAAAGTTCAAGTGGTATCTAGCTAGAGGTGAAAAAGAAATAGGAAAGAACTTAAAATTCCTAAAGTAAGAAGGAGGAGGAGAATTCATCTCTAATGAATTCAATAAAATACGCAATGAAAGAGGAATCAAAAGACAAGCATATGCACTAGGTACCTCTCAATAGAATGACATAGCAAAAAGAAGGACTAGATCCATCATGGATTGTGCAAGAACATTGATGATTGAGAAAATGGTTGCAACCAAATACTAGAAAGAAGCAATCAACACAGTAGTTTATACCTTGAACTAAGTGCAAATATTATATCTTAAAAGAGGCAAGAAAAAGAAAGTTTGATGCAAAAAGTGATGAAGACATGTTCCTAGGCTACTCCAACAAGAGAAAAGCATATAAATGTTTAAATCTTTCTTCTCACAAGGTTATAGAAGGTGTACATTTAAAAATTGACAAGTTTGTAGAAAAGAGTGAAGAAAAAAGAAGCAAGGAACCTAAAGACTACATAAATTTTGTTTACTTTGAGCATGTATCTTTAACAAGAGTACAATAAAATATTATTGGGAAATAGTAGTCTTAGCCTGCTTTCAACACCTAAGATTTAAATTTTCAAAGGAAGTCTTTTGGCATCCCAATACCAAGTTGAATTTGAACTTGAACCAAAATTTTCAAGTTCAAGTTTGAGTTAGAGCTTTAGTCAGTTCAAGTTTAACTTCAAATTCAAAGTTCAAAATCAGGCCAACAAGTTTAGTCTAAAGTTCAAATTTAGATGTAAAGGTGAAAAATATAAGTTTGAGGGATGTTTTTGTGATTAACAAATTAGTTTGATGATATGGTCTGGTACTCTAACCTCAACACAATAGGTCCCAAAATTGTAAATTTAGACAAGTTCAAGTTTGCAGAATCAAGGCCCAACCTTCAGGCCTGACGTTCACCTTGACATGTTTTGAAATACAAACTCAAATACAAATTATCTAGTTTGGAGAGTTTAGAATTCAAGGTTCAAATTCATTTTCAAGTCTCAATTCAAGGCTCAAAATGGTCAGGTTCATATACATGATTTAAGTTCAGCCTCAAGTTAGACACCTATTAACTTAGTTATATTGAAGTGTTGCTACTCAGTACAGAAGCTCATAAGATCCGATTCAATTCACAAGGCAATTATCACTAACTTAGTGGCTCTTTTCATGTTTGGGTTCCCAATGGTTAATAAGTTGCTCCTAGCTTCAAATTAATTCATTCTCCCCATCTAATTCAACACGGTCTAAGTGCCAGTAGATATGTGCTATAAAAACTTTAGATGTTTTCCATTATCAACTACCATGCCTGATGTATATGAAAAGTGGACACAATGCTACCTTCTCAATATCTACCAATCAGGTCATCAATCTATGGGAGGTGAACTCAACATCAACTTAAATAAGAAATTGCATTCCCTAGATCATAGCATCGTATGCAGATTCATAAAATCAAAGGCACAAGAGATTGATTATAACATGATTCAAAAGATCCCTCGAGAAATTTTTTTAAAAAATGATTGAGGGGGAAGAACTGTGTCTAAGTTGTCAAGGTCTGGTACTCAAAGATTCTTGATGTCAAAGCTGCTCAGATGATTGGAGTACGAGGTACCTACAAACCCAATTGTGGGAGTGCGTTAAGAAATCTCTTTAGAAGGGATAGTCAACATATAATATCTTCAATTTGTGGGGCATCACATGAAGCCAAAATAGATACTCGACCCAAGCATTAGGTCACCCATACAATGTGGTTATCGGGGGTGGTTGCTTAGTTATCAACATAAAATGGTTTAGATGAAAAAGCATAAAGTCTATGAATTATTTGACAGAATGTCGCAAGCTTGGTCTTATGATCTCATGGACACGCTATAGTAGTGGTGAAATCTATAGAGGGAAAACCTCAGGTTTACCAAGAATCAAATCTCTCAATGACACATGGAATGAAATAGCAAGCATATTGGTTAAAAAAGATAATGAGGATAAGAGACACATCTCCAATATCCAATGACACCTACAGATGACATATGTAAATAATTTTTTTTTAACAAGTCATGGGCCACCATCACATACCAATTAGGTAAAATTAACTTGTCAAGGTGTCATTCAATGAAGATGATGATGTTCCAATCAAATACACACTAAACCCGATTCTCAACGAAGTGATAAGCTCATTGCAGAACCCATATATGATGAGATTGTGTTTGGAGTACCCAATGGCTATCATGTATCCTTGATTGACTCCATGACCGATTGGATCCAAAATGGATAGTAAAATTGGAGGACTCTTCCGATGCAAATGATAATCATTAGCAATAGAATGACACAAGAAATGCTTGTTATATTACATATCAAGCATGTACGTGTTATGTGTGCAGACCCAGTAGGCCTAAAAAAAAAAATCTCTGTAGGCCTAGTAGGCCTAAATTTTTTTTTTGAAAAAATAGCTTTGAAAATAAAAAATAATTGCAACTAAAAATTAAATACAGATTTGAATAAAAATTAAGAAGATTTGATAGATCATACTGGATTTGCAAATTGAGCCTTTGAGTGTCGGTTTGCAATTTTTTTTTGCCTCAAATTCCACTATTGCCCAATGTAGGTGAATTTATAGTTTATTTTCACTGAATCGATGCTCCAGACACAATGGTGAGGTCTGCTTTGGCTCTAGATGCTCCCAATATCTATGGATTCTCTAGATTTGAGTCGAGGTGTCCTCAGAGAGGTGAAGCAAGATTGGTCTCCAATGGCTATGAAATGATGCTCCTATGGCTCTGATACCATGTAAGAATTTTTCTTAGGGAAAAATTCACCCAAGACCAAGAAGCACAATAACTAGCACAAAAGACCAACAGAGTATGATCAGAATAACAATATTCAATTCAATTCAATGTATAGTACACTAAGAATTCTTGTATATAAAGGCCTCTATGATGCATCTAGAATGTCTAGGAGTTAGCAATATGATAAGCTCCATAACTAAGCACATGTCCACCAGGAATGGGTTATCCTCCATTGAGCACAAGAGTTAGTGCGATGATGAGAGGATAAGCCTACAAAGGTGTGTCATGTAAATTTATGTTGTAGAGACCATGTGCTAAATTGAGAGTGAGAACAACTATGTTGTCTACATGACAACTCAGTTGATTATGCAAACTCCAGTGATGTAGACGCCATGTGTTAAATTAGAGTTGCTTACTCCAGATTTGTCAACATGATAACTCATATGAGTACACAAACTCCTAGGTGTCTAACCTACGAAATAATAAAATAATGCATTTATCCTAAGTAAACTTGAGTAAAGTGTAAATAATAATTATTTATAGTAACAATAATAAACTCAAGCTAAGAATATATATGTGATATCTAAATAATGTTCTTGAAACCAAACATTATAAGCTTTCCAAAATACTTGCAAAGAGAGATGATGCAAAAGAATAAGTTTTCATAACTAAAAGAGAATTGACAGAGAGAGGATATAAATATGCTAATGAAAGTCAATCAAAGGGGGGTTCTTTTTTTTTGGGAGCAATATGTTCTAAAGTTGCAGCTTCAGGGAAAGGAGATTGTGTTTTTATGCACATCGATTGTAATAATAGGGATGGAATGATACTATTGCTATTTTATTTTAGTTTTTGAAATAAAAGATATGCATGTGCCTAATCTGTTAGGATAAAACCACAGACAAATAAAAACTACATGCAAATATAACCAATAACAGAAAATAATAGATCACACAGAAATGAACACAAGGCACCAAGATTTAATGTGGTTCACCCAATCCTTGGGCTATGTCCACCAAACAACAAGTCCGATCTTATTACAATTCAGTGATTACAACCTGATTACAATGCGTAATCCCTTATAGATCAATACCGTCGCAAGAACCAATTTCACATCACACTATCAAACAATCCTTAACCCTAAGCCCTTTTATACAAGTATTAAACCACTTTAGGGTTATAACATGTCGGCCATAAATTAGCCATAACTTTAGTGGAGAATCTACGAATAGTACCAAAAAAAAATTTTCATTCCACAAAATTATGGAGTATATACAGTACTTTCTTGATCAGTCACCACAATCTAACAATCTCCCACTTAAAGACTGATCAGGCTCCACACTAAAAAACAATCTCCCACTTGGAGACTAATCCTGTAGCAATACCACTACCACATGGGGCTTCCACTAGATCAAACCACCTTGGACTCTACTATTCTTTTATTCATGTTCAGTCTAGAAGACTAACCAAAGCTGAAGAGGAGTTCAGCTTCTCCCTTGTTACAACCTTTGTCAATATATTTGTTGGATTGTCATTTGTATGTATCTTCTCCAGCTTTAACTGTCCATCCTCCAAAATTAACTGAATGAAATGGTGCCACAACTGTATGTGTTTAGTCTTAGAATGTAGAGCTGAATTCTTTGCAAGATGAATGGCACTCTGACTATCTATGAACAAATAATTATCCTTCTCAGGATGTCCCAATTCTTCCAAGAAGAACTAAAGCCATATCATCTCCTTGGCTACCTCTGTAGCAACAACATACTCTGCCTCTATAGTGGCTAGAGCATTAATCTTCTATAACCTAGAAACCTAGCTCACGGTTGCCCCACCAATAGTAAAGACATAACCTCTAGTACTCTGCCTAGTATTAATATCCCCTACCAAATCTGAGTCAATATAGCCCTATAAACCAGTAGTAGAGCCCCCAAAGTGTAAACACTTATTGGATGCCTCTCAAATATCTGAGAATCCACTTGACAAAATTCCAATGCTCAAATTCTAGATGACTCATATACCTGCTAACGACTCCCATTGCATGGGCAATATGTAGCCTAGTGCATACCATAGCATACATCAAGCTTCCTACAGCTGAAGCATAGGGTACCTTGGACATCATATCCTCCTCTTCCTGTGTCTTAGGACACATCTCCTTAGTCAATTGCAAATGACTAGGTAAACATGTGCTGACAACTTTAGCATTCTCCATAGAGAAATGTTGCAACACTTTCTCAACATAATCAGCTTGAGATAGCATTAATGTTCTGTTCTTCCTATCTCTGCAAGTCTTCATACCAAGGATTTTTTTTGCTGCCCCCAAATCCTTCATAGCAAATGCATGTGCTAATTGGCATTTCAATCCCTTAATATGATCCATGTTAGACCTAGCTACAAGCATATCATCAACATATAAACATAAAATAATGTATCTATCATCATCCAACCTCTTAAAATAAACACAATAATCTAAATGACACCTGTTATAGCCATGCTCATGCATAAACTTGTCAAATTTCAGATACCATTTTTGAGGTGCTTGCTTCAAGCCATATAAACTTTTCTTCAATTTGCACACTAAGTTCTCCTTACCTTTGACCTCAAATCCCCATGGCTGAGCCATATATATTTCTTCATCCAAATCACCATGAAGGAAGGTTGTTTTAACATCCAGCTGCTCTAAATGCAAATCATCAGTAGCCACAAGACTTAAAACACTATGGATAGAAGTCATTTTAACAACAGGAGAAAATATCTCATCAAAATCAATTCCCTTTTTTTGTGCAAATCCTTTTACAACTAACTTGGCCTTAAATCTTTTCTTACCTCCTTCCTCTTCTTTCAACCTGTAAACCCACTTATTCTGTAAAGCCTTTTTACCTGCAGGCAACTTGCACAAATCCCATGTATTATTCTTTAGCAAAGAGTCCATTTCATCTTTCATTGCAGACTCCCACTGAATCTTAATATCCACCCACACAACTTCATCATAACTTTCAGGTTCACCAGCATCAGTAAGTAAAATAGAATACAAAGAGGGAGAAAATATTTGTGGAGGTCTAATTTGCCTCGTTGATCGTCTAACATTCACTGGTGTGTGTGGTATTTGTTGTTGCGGTTGTTGCACATCATGAGGAATGGCTGGAACATTAGCTTTTCAAGTATCATCCAACACCACATAATCATCTTCTTTCTTCTCATGTTGTTGCAACAAATCTTTGTACAACATTTTCTCATTGAATATGACATCCTGCCTTGTAACGATTTTATGATTTTTAAAATCCCAAAGCCTATAACCAAATTCATTAATGCCATATCCAACAAAGAAACATTTCTTTGATTTAGCTTCTAGCTTGGTTCTATTTTCAGAGTCTATATGAGAAAAAGCTTCACAACCAAAGGTCTTGAGAAAAGAATAACTCACCTTCTTACTAGTCCATGCCTCCTCTAGAATACCATAGCCCAAAGGAGTAGAGGGACCTCTATTAATCAAATATACTACAGTATTGATAGCCTCCACCCACATGTGTAAGGGCAACCCAACATGCAACCTCATGCTCCTTGTGCACTCCATTATAGTCCTGTTCATGCGTTCAACCACTCCATTTTGCCATGGAGTCCTTAGAACAATTTTTTGTCTGCGAATATCATTAGTGGAGAAATAATCTTCAAATTCATTATTGCAATACTCACCACCATTATCAAAACTGAAACATTTTAATTTCATACCAGTCTCATTTTCAACCGAGCATTTCCATATCTTAAAAGTTTGAAATACATCAAATTTCTGTTTAAGGAAATAAACCCATACTTTTCTATGCATCATCAATAAATGTAACATAATAATGAGAGCCACCAAGGGAAGATACTTGAGCTGGTCCCCATACATCTGTATGCACAAGCTCTAATTTCTCCTTTTTGTTTTCCTTCCCAGTCTTTACAAAACTCACTCTCTTTTATTTTCCATACACACAACTTTCACAGAAATCCATATTAACACATTTCAGACCTGGTAAAACTTTATTTGAATGAAGTACTTTCATACCTTTCTCACTCATGTGCCCAAGTCTATTGTGCCATAGCACTGTATCAGTATCTACAACAACTATTTGTTCTCCCTGCTCAACTGCAGCAATTGTTCCTGAACATTCATTTTTCTCTGAAACAATCAAAGTAGAAGGAACGATATGACCTGTACAAAGATATAAGGTGCCTACTTTCACACCTTTTGCTACTACAAGGGAACCTTTTGAAACCTTCCAATTTTTATCATTAAAAGTAACTACACAACCCTCATCACCGAGTTACCCTATTGAAATTAAATTCCTACTCAGCCTTGGAACATGTCTTACCTCATGTAGTACTAGCCAATGATTCCCATTCTCCAACTTAATCTTAATTTTTCCCTTTCCAACAATCTGATAGGGTTCATTATCCCCCAAATAAACAAGCCCAAAATCCCCTTGGACATAATCAAAGAAATAACCTCTATGAGGTGTAGCATGAAATGAAGCACTAGAATCTAAAACCCATGAATCATCAACACTTTCTAAAGACAAAAGCAAAGCATCCTCTTCAGATTTGTTACGTACCACATTTGCCTCCTTGCCTCCATTTGATTTATCTCCTTCATTTTTCTTTCGATTCCAACAATCTTTCTTTTTATGACCTAGTTTTCCACAGTACCAACAGTCATTTGGTCCTCTTGATTGAGACCTTTTCCCCTTTGACTTTCCTCTTGATTTCCCATGATTTCTAGAGTTACTTCCTCTCTCAGTTTTTCTGCCCCTACTTTGTGCATTCAAAGCACTTCCTGATGTAGATCCACCTGAGGATTTCCTACGAGTTTCCTCACTCAAAACAACATCGATCACATCATCATATTTTAGGGTACTAGATCCAGGAATAGAATTACTCACCACCATTACCAAGCCATTCCATCTTTTAGGCGAAGAACACAAAATCAAGAGAGCACTAAATTCTTCATCAAAGTTGATACTCACAGACGATAATTGACTAGTAATAGTATAAAACTCATTTAAATGATCTACAACAGATCCACCTTCTGCCATTTTCATATTAAATAAATGCTTCATGAGAAATACCTTGTTTGAAGTGGAGGGCTTTTCATATAGTGTCTCTAGGGTTTCCATCAACTCTTCTTTTGTCTTCACTTTTGTAATATTAAATGCCACTAATGGTGCCAGGCATAACTGAATGCTTCCAAGTGCCTTTCTATCCAAAAGATCCCATTCATCATTTGACATAGTTCCTTGATTCTTGGCTTTGCCTTCCAATGGCTTCCATAAATCCTTCTGATACAGATAGTCTTCCATTTTCATCTTCCATAATTGGAAGTTCTACCCATTAAACCTATCAACCCTCAGCTTACCCTCATCTACCATCACTCCCACTCAACCATGAGACTCCCACTTAATCGTGAGACTTTCTTGCAGAGGATAACTGAAAGACAACTTTGGCTTTGATATCACTTGTTAGGATAAAAACACAGACAAAAAAAAAAAAACTACATGAAAATATAACCAATAACAGAAAATAATAGATCACACAGAAATGAACACAAGGCACCAAGATTTAACGTGGTTCACCCAATCCCTGGGCTACATCCACCAAACAACAAGTCTAATCTTATTACAATCCAGTGATTACAACCTGATTACAGTTTGTAATCCCTTACAGCTGAACACCGCCGCAAGAACCAATTTAGCATCACACTATCAAACAATCCCTAACCCTAAGCCCTTTTATACAAGTATTAAACCACTTTAGGGTTATAACATGTCGGCAATAAATTAGCCATAACTTTAGTGGCGAATCTATGAATGGTGAATCTACGAATAGTACCAAATCCCCGAACCTCACAAAATTATGGAGTATGTAAAGTACTTTCCTGATCAGTAACCACAATCTAACACAATCCTATGGTTTTCACACTAGTATATCTGATTTAAGAAGATCTTGTGGTCCTCTATTTCTTGTTTTATATGTAGACTTGTATTACTACGTTGAATGTGATGTATGTAGTCTTGTGGTCATGAACTCATGTTTTTGCATAAAGATCTCTCTCTCTCTCTCTCTCTCTCTCTCTCTCTCTCTCTCTCTCTCTCTCTCTCCTATAATATGAAAGATTGGTTAGGTAGTCCTATGGCTACTTATTCACCTTTCTTCTTCTATATAATTTTAAAAAAAATCTAGAAATCACATTCAATCCATGTCTATGAATGAATGTTGTAAAACCTTAATTACCTTCAGGTTAAAGGTACATCCTATCATTTAAATTTTTTGCAAATTTGTAAATGAGGGAGCTATGCCTCTTAATTTAAAGGATAGTTATCAATCAACGATAGCTAATCCAACTGTTAGTTAGTTTTTTTCTTCCTAATTGGGCATGTTGAGTCATTATTTATGTTTCTATCCGAAGGAAAAAAAATTTCACTAATAGATTTTTGGTTACTCTACTAGAGAAAGAAAGCAAAGTTCAAGTGCTTTCTTTTCTTGGATATTTGAAGGTTACCTCCTCGAGGACAGAGGTTGGAAACTCTAATCTTTTTGGTAAAAGAAGTCTAGTATAATCATGGCCTTGACTGTGACTCAATCATGGAAGCCAAATTTTGGTCCTTTCAGCCTACCTCATTTCACAATTATGCCTGTTGGATCAAAAAAATACTTTCCTGAGTATGACAAAGGGGATGATCAAGATCTGGACAGCCACATTTGAGAATTCAATACAGCCTATGGGGTTCTTGGTGTTTTAGAAGAAGATTTGTATGTTTTCCTATTTGTTAAATCTCTTGTTGGTGATGCTACCATTTGGTTTCAACATTTGGAAGATGGCTGGTGCATCACCAGTTGGAGTGTCTTGGAGAATAAATTCCTTGTGCATTTTAAACTAGCAGTCAATGTGGACTCCCTATTATGCCAATTCTTCAAAATTCAAAAAGAAGAGGATGAAGAGATAAGAAGCTTTGTGGATAGATTCAATCGTACCTTGACAAAGATTCCACAAGTTGACCAGCCCAGCCAAGCTAACTTGTTGTCAATCTTTATTGCAACATTGTATCCAGAAGTCAGATTTCATCTCAAAAGGAGTAAGATACATAACCTTGAAATTGCTAAGCAAGAGGCTATTAGAATTGAAGATGATTTATTTTTATCTGGTTGGTTTTGACAAGACAACATTGCAAATTCCTCAGGTCCAAATTTGAAATTAAAAGATGAGCATACAAGTGATAAACCTTCACAAAAAAGAATTTGCCTCTATGAAAAATAGTATCATTCAAGGGTAAAAAGCAGATTGAAAAGGCTTGTCCTCAAAATAGTAAAACCAATACCCTTTATTTCTGATTGTCAAATTATGACAATTTTTGGTACAAAAGATTTGGTAATACCTCCTTTATTTGAAAGAAATCCTCATGATACAATAGGGTCATATCACTTACATGTCAAATATGATGATGAGGATTCTCAAGAAGTCACACTTGAGGAAGGTAATTCTTTTGATATGACAAGGTGTTGTTGTTCACAAATGGAAAATAATAGCAAATGTATTTCAAAATCAGATGATTCTATGAATCATGTAAGTATGCCTCCTATAGAGGAAGAGATGACTGAAAATGAGTTAAATGCAACCTTACCAATGGCTATCTCTTATCCCATTTTTGGATCCTTGTATTTTGAAGCTCCTAATGTAGTTTTAACCATAACCAATAATTAAGAAAGTATGGTAGATCAATATAACAAAGGAAGGATTCATGGAGAAGAAACAAAGGACATCTTTCAAGTTGATGAAAAGGTAGAAAGTGAAACTTTCTTGTTTCATTACTAATCATCTCAAGAGGAATTATCATGACCTGACACACAAGGAGACTTCTTGATGCAGGAGCATCCAGTGGTGTAAGGGAAATCCTATATCACCCAAAAAATATGCTTAGAGATAGTTTCTGTTTAATGTGTTTTCATTTTTGGATACCCATTTGGGTCAATAAAGGTTGCAACTCTCACAGTTCCACTATTAGTTTTCTAGGTTAGAGTTTTATTAGTTTTTAAGCACCTTGGGGATACATGTAAATGTTGAAAATGAGTTATTTTGTAATTGAGCCAAAATTATGATGAGTTAGAGGGTGTAATTTAGAGGGATGATTTTACTTGTAATTTAAACACTCCAGAAAAGGAATCAGGTTAAAAGGCTTTACGATTAGAAAGTTATTGCAGTTTTAATTTTCCTAGAGACCTCCCAAGAGCACTTCAAAGTTAGATATGGGGCAATGGCCTCATATGGGCCAAAAAATGGGGGACAAGTGAAGCTGGTCCATAGGGCTATAGAGCACTTCGAGAGCTTTCCAAAAATGTAAATGGTTTGTCAATCAAAATTATAGTTCAAAAGTTATGCCTCCCGAAAGTTGGACTACTGTTTTTGGATTCTTCTAATTTTACACCAACTTCTAACGTGATTTCTAGAACCTCCTATTTTGGCCATGGATGCCAATTGGCATATTCTAAAATGTATTCCTAACCCTAAGCCATTTGGGGCTTATTTAGGAACATTTCTAGCATTGTAAAGGCAACTCTAATGGAGTTAGAGAGAAGGTATTGTGTGGAGGATTTCTTTCTCCAAAATCATACCGTTGTAAGCCCATAGGAAATTTTTCATTGATAATAATATTTCTCTTTTCCTATGTGTTCATTCTAGTCTTTGGTTATGTTCCCATCAAGTGGTATTAGAGCGGGAGTTCCTGAGCGTGTGGACAGATCGCCGAACATGAGGCAATTTGCACTAGGATTGTGTGGTTGTGGGTTTGAGACAAGAAGATGTCTCCACAAAGGGAACATGGTGGAAGGGCTGGAGTTGTTACTCCTAAGGTTAGAGCCCTCCAGAGACAAGTTCAAGCATTGTAGGAGGAGATCCGTACAGGACTAAATATTACCACAGGCAACAAAAGTGAGGAAGAAAATGAAGAAGAAGAAAATATTGGATAGGAAGGGGAGGACGAAGGGGAAGTCCTAAATAAAGCAGAGGAGAGGCTTTTTAGGGCCATTTCTAAGCTTGGAAAAAGATCTAAAATTGATGTGGATATGTTTTCAGGAAATCTAAACCTGGATGAGTTGATTAACTGGATCAATGAACTAGAGGAGTATTTTGAGTATGAGGATATTAGGGATCTAGATAGGGTTAAGTTTGCGAAGGAAAAAATGAAAGGCCATGCCAAAATCTTGTGGCAAGAGATTTAGCTGGAAAGAAATAGAAGAGGAAAGGAGAAAATTACAAGATGAGATCACATGGTGGACAAACTAAAGAAGCAGTTCATTCCTATTAACTACGAGCTTGATTTGTTCAAGAAAATGCAAGGATTAAAGCAAGTAGGAAAATCTGTCTAGGAATATATAGAGGAATTTTACCAACTTCTTATTAGGGCAAGGCATGCAGAAGCAAATAAGGAGAAGGTTTCCCATTACCTCAGTGGGTTACAACCTAGCATTCAGGAGGAGTTAAGTTTGGTTAGAATGAATAGCATTGAAGAGGCATACTAGTTTTCCCTACAAGTCAAAGAGAAGCTAAATAAAAGGTTTGAAGGAAGGCAAAGAGGGTGTGGTCAAGGATGAAGGGGTGGCAGTAGGTCATCTAGAGGTTGAAATGAGACCCAAAAGAATAATGAAGATGTGGGTACTAGCAGAAACTAGAGAAATGAGGGTTTCAATCACTCTCGTGATCAAAACTTTGGAGATTAGAGAGGAAGAGGTAGAGTATGTGGACAAGGATCAGGAAGAGGAGGCTTTCATGGTACCTATTTTCATTGCAATGAAGAAGGTCATCATGCCTTTGAATGCCTTCAATGACAAGGAGGATAGATAGGAGAGTTGATGGCCAAGCAAGGGTTGCTCATGTGGATGAGGATGCATAGTCATCACATTTCAAGGATGCAAAAAGAGGAGAGGTTCTCGTAAATGAAAGGGTCTTACTAAGTGGTGAAACTGAACCTGGACAAAGGGGGAGTTTGTTTAGCACCAGGTGCAAGTGCGAGGATAAGTGTTGTGAGGTGATTGTTGATGGTGGCAGCACTGATAAATTGGTGTCTAACAAGATAATCACTAAGTTAAAGCTCAAGAGGGAGAAACACCCCCAACCCTATCAAATTTCTTGGGTGAAGGATGATCATAAGGTCTTGGTCAGTGAACAATGTTTGGTGAAGTTCAAGATTGGGAGTTACCATGAGGAAGTTCTTTGTGACATTATTCCAATGGATGTCTACCATTTATTGTTGGGAAGATTGTGGCAATTTGATAGGCATGTTGTACATGATGGTCATGCAAATACATACTCTCTAACAAAGGATGGAGTTCGCCACATACTGAAGCCCTTGGTAAAGGAAGGTGAAAAGGTATGTAGTAGTGCTAGCATATGTCTTGTTGATGGAAGAAATTTTTTGGATGGTCTGAAACATTAGAGTATGTGTTATGCTTTGATTCCTAGAAAAGATAAGGTAGTAGTGAAATTCCACCTAAAGTTTTAGGCATATTAAGTGAGTATGGAGACATCATCTCTCATAATGTTCTAGAAGGGTTGCCACTAGTGAGGCAAATCAGTCATCAGATAGATTTAATCCTTAGAGCTAGTTTGCCTAACAAGGCTGCTTATAGGATGACTCCTACTGAAATTGAGGAGCTAAACAGACAAGTTCAAGAGCTATTAAGGAAGGGGTTGATTCGAGAAAGCCAGAGTCCATGTGCAGTACTAGCAGTACTATCACCAAAGAAGGATGGAGAGTGGAGAATGTGCACAGACTCTCAAGCTATAAACAAAATAACCATCAAGTATCAGTTCCCTTTGCCAAGAATGGATGATCTTATGGACTGCTTGAGTGGGGCTCAGTACTTCACAAAGATAGATCTCAAGAGTGGCTAAAACTACATATGGATATGAGAGGGAGATGAGTGGAAGACTGTAGTCAATACCAATGAGAGTCTATATGAGTGGTTATTCATGCCTTTTGGACTGACCAACATGCCAAGCACCTTCATGCGGCTTATGAATGAGGTACTAAAAAAATTCTTGGGAAAATTTGTTATTTTCTATTTATATGATATTTTAATTTTCAGCAAGACTTTGGATAAACATTTATTGCACATTCATAGAGTCCTTGAAAGGTTGAGGAAGAGAAAATGTTGATTAATTTGAAGAAGTGTAGCTTTGCAAAAAATGAGTTAGTCTACTTGGGGTTTGTTGTATCATCTAAGGGTCTCAAAATGGATCCAGAGAAGCTAAAATCCATCTTGGAATGGCCTACTCCAAGGTCTACTACTGAGGTGAGATCATTTCATGGTCTGGTTAGTTTTTATAAAAAGTTCATCAAGAATTTCAGTGGCATATGTGCATCCCTAACTGAAACAATAAGGGGGGATAGGAAAGAGATCAAGTGGACTACAACAACTGCACGGAGTTTTGAATTGTTGAATAAGAAGGTGATAGAAAAACTAGTGTTGGCACTTCCTAATTTTAGTAAAGTGTTCTAGGTAGATTATGATGCTAGTGGCAGTGCTATTGGGACCATATTGGGCCAAGAAGGTAAGCCTATTGCATATTTTAGTGAAAAATTGAATGATGCAAAGAAGAAGTATTATGTTTATGATCAGGAGTTCTATGCAATCATTTAGGCCTTAAAGAAATGGAGGTATTATTTATTTTCAAAATAATTTGTCTTGTATATTGATCACCAAGCATTGCAGTACCTAAATAGCCAAGGTAAATTGAACCAGAGACATATGAAATGAGTAGAGTTCATGCAGAGCTATACATTTGTGTTGAAACACAGAAGTGGAAGGTCTAATAGGGTTGCAGATGCATTGAGTAGGAGATAGTTGTTGCTTACAGTAATGCAGGTAGAAGTGGTTGGGTTTGATGAACTCAAGAATTTGTACCCAGAGGATCCTAATTTTGTTGAAGCATGGAAGGCTTGCAAAGAACCTGTTACTATAGATAGAACTAGGTGGCTAGATTATTTGATTCAGGATGGTATGTTGTTCAAGGGCAGTCAATTATGTTTTCCAAAGAGTTCCATGAGGGAAAATTTGATCAAGGAGAAGCATAGTGGGGGGATGGAAGGACACTTTGGTTGAGATAAGACCATTACAATTCTTAGAGAACATTATTTTTGGCCTCAAATGTCACAAGATGTGAAGAAATTTTTGTAGAGTTGTCAAGTATGTCAAGTAGCCAAGGGATTTAGTCACAATACTGGACTCTATTAGCCATTGCCTATTCCATTGAAGCCATGGGAGGACATAAGTATGGATTTTGTTCTTGGATTGCCAAGGACGCAAAGGGGTAATGACTCAGCATTTGTGGTTGTTGATAGGTTCTCCAAGATGGCACATTTAATTCCATGCCACAAGACTCATGACATTGTACATATTGCAATTTTTTTTTCAAAGAGGTGGTGAGACTACATGGTCTCCCAAAGAGTATTGTTTTCGACAAAGATACTAAATTTGTGGGGTGTTTCTGGAGGAATTTATGGAAGAAGTTGAGGACAAAATTGAAGTTTAGTTCTACACATCATCTGTAGTCTGATGGACAGACATAAGTGGTAAATAGAAGTTTGGGCAATTTGTTGAGGTGTTTAGTGGGAGAAAAGCCTGAGGGATGGGATTTGATTCTACCACAGGCAGAATTTTCTTAGAATAATTCTATAAATCAGAGTACTGGTAGATCACCATTCCAAATTGTGAATGGCAGTAGCCCAAGGACTGCACCAGAATTAAGGAAGATGGAGCAATGGAAAAGGACAAGTGCCAAGGCAGAAGAATTTTTTGAACATGTCAAGAGCCTACATGAGGAGGTCCATGCACACATTACCAAGATGAATCAATAGTATAAAGCTAGGGCAAATCAAAGGAGGAGACATAAAGAATTTCAACTAGGGGATATGGTTATGGTACACTTACAAAAGGAACAGTTTCCAGTAGGTACTTACAACAAGCTGAAGATGAAAAAATTTGGCCCCTGTAAAATTTTGCAGAAACATAACTCAAGAAATGCATATGAGGTGGAGTTGCCAAATGGGATTCACATTTCTCCTATCTTCAACATTGCATACTTAACGGAATATCATGATGATGGTGTAGATGAGGGGTTGATTCTAGAACCATGGCCAATTCCTACTTCTAAGGAGGAGGAGATAGAAGAGATTCTGGATAGTCATATGGGTAGGAGTACCAAAAATAAGCAGTATGAAGAGTACCTAGTGAAGTGGAAAGGATGACCAATAGAGGACTCAACTTGAATATCAGCACCGGAGGTTTCCCATTTGGGTTTTCCTCTACCATAAAGTGACAGGGTCACTTTTCAATCTACCCTAGGTGTTTGATGCAGGAGGATCCAGTGGTGTAAGGGCAATCCTGTATCACCCAAAAAATATGCTTAGAGATAGTTTCTATTTAATGTGTTTTAATTTCTAGATACCCATTTGGGTCAAATAAAGGTTCCAACTCTCATAGTTCCACTATTAGTTTTCTAGGTTAGAGTTTTATTAATTTTAAGCACCTTGGGATACGTGTAAGTGTAGAAAATGAGTTATTTTGTAATTGAGACAAAATTATGATGAGTTAGAGGGTGTAATTTGGAGGTATGATTGTACTTGTAATTTAAAACACTCTAGAAAAAGAATCCGGTCAAAAGGCTTTACGGTTAGAAGGTTATTAGAGTTTTAATTTTCTTAGAGACCTCTTAAGAACACTTCAAAGTCAGATATGGAACACTAAACAGCCTTGTATGGCCAAAAAAATGGGGGACAAGTGAAGCTTGTCCATAGTGCTTTGAGAGCTTTCCAAAAATGTAAACGGTTTGTCAATCGGAGTTACCATTCAAAAGTTATGCCTCCTGGAAGTTGGACTACCATTTCTAGATTCTTCTAATTTTACACTGACTTCTAACATGATTTTTGGAACCTTCTATTTTGGTGGTGGATGCCAACTGGCATATTCTAAAATGTATTCCTAACCCCAAGCCATTTGGGGCTTATTTAAGAACATTTTCGGCATTGTGAAGGCAGCTCTAGTGGAGTTAGAGAGAAGGTACTATGTGGAGGATTTCTTTCTCCAAAATCATACTGTTGTAAGCCCATAGGGAATTTTTCATTGATAATAATATTTCCCTTTTCCTGTGTGTTCATTCTAGTTTTTGGTTGTGTTTCCATCACTTCTACACTCCTATGAGATGCTTAAAAGGCTCAAATGTTGATTTGCGGCCTAAGGTTAGACCCCAGTTGGGTAATTCCCAAGATTCAAAGGCAATCATATTCATTCATGACAACAAGGATTCCCAAAAGGGAAAACCTTTCACATGCTCAACTAAAGGAGGCACTCTCCAAACAATGGATGGATCAGCCAGTGAGACAAAAATAAAGTTTGAAGGGATGAATGATAAGTGGACTTGGAGTGAGCTTAACCCACTATACTTACCAATGGGTTTCCATGAGGATGTCACTGTTAGAGAAAATCCTCTTTTCCAAATACAAAGATCACCTTTGGGTGGGAAATACTTCCCTTTGGAATAGAGAATTCTGAAACAAGTATACTACAAGGAAAGTCCCAAGGACCATTAAAAGTTTCAGCATATGTATTATCTCATAGTGAAGAAGTTCTATCCCACTTTCTCTCAGCAAATGAATAAAGAATTACTCTCATGAAAAATCTAGGTATAAGCCTTTCCAGTTCCTTTGCTTTTAATAAAAAGTTTTCAAACTTATTAACAAAAAAGTATAATAGATTTTTCATAACCGAGAATGATCTTATGCTTGAAAAGGCCCACTTCTATCTTGAGGGTATTTTAAACTCTAAAAAGCCTCTTGCTTGTGCTGATTCCAAGAGTATATGTGCTGAAAATAACACATTCCATTTCAAAAAAGTATTGTTTTAGTGGATTATTGGTAAGGAAATTGGAAGTTCTTTGCAGAGTACCCAAGAAAACTCAGAATTTTGTGATGAGAGATGGCTCTTTGGATGTGATGATTGGTCAATAAAATTCTTACACATGATCAGTCTGAGTTGCCAAGAGGGAGAATTTTTCAAATGGAGATGGAGTTGGGTTGTGCCATGTCAATGTAAACCATTATTCAAGAAAGGCTCTTTCTTCTCACACCCAGTGAATGGCTTCATGTAAGTTTTTCCTCAACTCTAGTCCTATGGTGAGTTACATTTGTAAATTTTGTTTCTCTCTATTTTGGTGGTGTTTAGTTTTATTTGTTAGTTGTTTTGGTGTTGTCCCTTGTTCTATCTCGCTCTACAAGTAGCCCCTTTTCCTTTGTTCCCTAGACCTTTTTCTCCCAATGAATAAGCACTAGTCTTTAACTAGAGATTGTTGGATTCTTTGTGCCCCTCACAATCCACATCCTCAGTCAAAGCTAGCTGTTAGCTTGCTTTCATCACCCGAGATTTAAACTTTCAAAGGAAGTCTTTTGGTGTCCTAATACCAAGTTGAACTTGAACTTGAACCAAAGGTTTTAAGTTCAAGTTTGAGTTAAAGCTTTAGTCAGTTCAAGTTCAAGTTCAAATTCAAAGCTCAAAATTGGGCCAACAAGTTCACTCTAAAGTACAAATTCAGATGTAAAGGTGAATAATATAAGCTCGAGGGATGTTGTTGTGATTAAAAAATTAGGTTGATGATATGGTTTGGTACTCTTACCTCAACACAATAGGTCCCCAAATTGTAAATTCAAATAAGTTCAAGTTTGCAAAATCAAAGCCCAAGCTTTAGGCCCCAAGGTTCACCTTGACATGTTTGAAATACAAACTTAGATACAAATTCTCTAGTTTGGAAAGTTTAGAATTCAAGGTTCAAATTCATTTTCAAGTCTTAATTCAAGGCTTTAAATGGTCAAGTTTAGATACATGATTTAAGTTCAACCTCAAGTTAGACACCTATTAACTCAATATTGAAGTGTTGCTACTCAATACAAAAGCTCATAAGGCCAAGTTCAATTCACAAGGCAATTATCACTAACTCAGTGGCTCTTTTCACGTTTGGGTTCCCAAAGTCTCCCCATCTAATTTGACATGGTCTAAAAGCTAGTAGATATTTCCTCTAAAAACCTCAGACATTTTCAATTATCAACTACCACACTTGATGTATATGAAAAGTGGACATAATCCTACCTTCTCAATATCTACAAACTGTGTCATCAATCCATGGGAGGTGAACTCACCATCAACTTAAATAAGAAATTGTATTCCCCATATCATAGCATCGTATGCAGATTCATAAACTAGAAGGCACAAGAGATTGATTATAGCATGATTTAAAAGCTCCCTCGAGAATAATTTAAAAAAAAAAGATTGAGGGGGAAGAACTATGTCTGAGTTGTCGAGGTTTGGTGCTCAAAGATTCTCGATGTCAAAGCTGCTCGGATGATTGGAGTACCAAGTGCCCACAAACCCAAGTGTGGGAGTGTGTGAAGAAATCTCTTTAGAAAGGGATAGTCACCATGTAATATAGTTATTGGGGGTGGTTGCTTAGTTATCAACATTAAATGGTTTAGATGAAAAAGCACAAAGTCTATGAGTTATTTGATAGAATATCACAAGCTTGGCCTTTTGATCTCATGGACATGCTATAGCAATGGTGAAATCTATAGAGGGAAAACCTCGGGTTTACCAAGAATCAAATCTCTCAATGCCACATGGAATGAAATAGAAAGCACATTGGTTAAAAAAGATAATGAGGATAAGAGACATATCTCCAAAGGCCAATGACACCTGCAGATGGAAAATGGAAAGAATTATTTGTTTAGCAGGTTGTGGGCCACCATCTCATACTAGTTAGGTAAAATTGACTTGTCAAGGCATCAGCCAATGAAGAGGATGATGTTCCAATCAAATACACATTGAACTCGATTCCCAATGGAGTGATAAGCTCTTTGCAGAACCAATATATGATGAGATTATTTTTGGAGTACCAGATGGCTAACATGTATCCTTGATTAATTCCATGACTGATTGGATCCAAAATGGATAGCAAAATTGGATGACTCTCCCGATGCAAATCATAATCATAGGCAATAGAATGACACAAGAAATGCTTTTTATATTACATGTCAAGTATGTACGTGTTATGTGTGCTTCATATAATAAACTCAAGCTAAGAATATATATGTAATATCTAAATAATTTTCTTGAAACCAAAAAATATAAGCTTTCCAAAATACTTGCAAAGGGAGATGATGCACAAGAATCATCTTTCATAACTGAAAGAGAACCAACAGAGAGAGGATATAAATATGCCAATGAAATTCAATCGAAGGGGGGTTCTTCTTCTTTTTTTGTGGGGGGGGGGGAGCAGTATGTTCTAATGTTATGGCTTCAAGGAAAGGAGATTGTGTTTTTATACACATCGATTGTAATAATAGGGATGGAATGATACTATTGTCATTTTATTTTAGTTTTTGAAATAAAAGATATGCATGTACGTAATCCTATGGTTTGCACACTAGTATATCTGATTTAAGAAGATCTTGTGGTCCTCTATTTCTAGTTTTAGATGTAGTGTTGTATTACTACATTGAATGTGATGTATGTTGTCTTGTGGTCATGTACTCACATTTTTGCATAAAGATATTTATAGCTCTCTCTCTCTCTCTCTCTCTCTCTCTCTCTCTCTCTCTCTCTCTCTCTCTTGTAATAAGAAAGATTGGTTAGGTATTCCTTTGCCTGCTTATTCATCTTTCTTCTTCTATATAGTTTTTTTAATTTTAAATCTGGAAATCACATTCATTCCATGTCTATGAATGAATTTTGTAAAACCTTAAGTACCTTTAGGTTAAAGGTGCATCCTATCATTTAAATTCATTGCAAATCTATAAACGAGGGAGTTGTACCTCTTAACTTAGAGGACAACTATCAATCAATGATAATTGTTCCAACTGTTAGTGCATTTTGTTCTTCCTAGTCAGGCATGTTGAGTCATTATTTATGTTTCTATCTGAAGGACAAACATGTTCACTAACAAGTTGATATGTAATGAACCCCTTTTTGAATATACCTTAAAACACTCTTAATTTCAATTTAAGGTTCTATGAATCACTTTGAGGATCTACTCTTTGCTTGAAATTATACGAAATTAACATTTATTTCCAAGTTCTTGAATAGTGTATATACATATCATAAATGTTAACTTCACATATAAAACAAATAGGGATATAATCTCTCCTATTAATATATGGATTTATGCCCCTTTATAGATAAACCAAATCTATAAATTTATTATCAATAGCCACTTCACTTTGGGTTCTTCTTATAACATTTATCTTTTTCATTTAATGTTAGTCTAACACTCCACTTGCATACATCTCTCCCAAGGTGGCAATATGTACGATGTTTGACCACGTAACCAGATGGTGATGCCAAATCCACGTCTTCCTAAGCCACTACATCTTCTACCTTATCCCATACGTGATGGATTCTTTGTAGATGTAATTTGTTTATTGTGCTCGCTGGTGTAAGTGTTTGGTTCGACGTTAACTGCCAATGCTCACCTTATCCTCCATTAAAGCTGATGTGGAGTCAGTTTTGAATGTTTGTAATATGCTTCAGGAATGTGTTGTTGTTGTCACTATGGTTATCTCTGTGGAACCCCAATCCTTATGCCTATGAATACCGATGTCTTATGTAACTCGTGCACTGCAGTCGTATCTTGTTGTACTGACGTGGAATCTGATGGAGATCCTCCTGCACATTTCAATGCCAATTCATATACTCTTCTCCTTCCATGCTTCTTATTTGTAATCCCATTCAAGGCTATGCTTCCAATGCCCCTCGGTCCTTCCCATAAATATCTTTGACCTACATGCGAGTAGACGTGTCCTTGAGGTAGCGTCATCGATTGATAAATTATGTTTTATTTAACTTATTTAATTATATATGTTGATTATATAAATGTTGGTTACTTGTGTATTGATTGTATATTTGTATTCGTAATAACATATGTTATATTAATAATAATATTCGTAATATCATTGTTTATTATATAGTATATTAATAATATTTACTTCTCATATTTTTAGTAATATATTATTTATTTCTATATTTATAATTATTCTTCAATATGTTCATACATTATAAAATTATTATTGTTATTTGATATTATTTATAATTAATTTCTTTATTTGTTATGATTATTATATATCTCATAGATTATATACATTATCATTATATATTATATTTTAATATATCAAAATAACTGATTTTACATAGTATATTTATCTATTTATATTAATCTCATATTATTACTATTTAATTCTTATTTTCTATTAAAATCTATTCTAATATTGGGGACATCACATGATAGCACTACCTGAGCAGTCAACACCACCCAAGTCACCTAAGTTTGTAGTGTAACCTAAGTTGTAACCAGAGAAAACTGAGCAACAACAAGTGCAACCCGAGTTAAAACCAATAATAAAGGAACCCAAGTCACAATTAGAGGAAATTGAGTCTCAGACAGTGGGACTCGAGTAGAGTTCATAATTTCATAGAACTTTTGAGCATGGTGAACCAAGTGAAACAAGTCTAGAATTTAAAAGAAAGGAACCTGTACTTGCTAGATATGTAAGAATGCATCACGCACTTGAACAAATAATTGGACATTAGAAAAAAGGCATAATAACAAGGATCAAAGTAAAAAGTACATGTTTGCTTACTGAATTTGAATCTAGAATTGTTAAAGATGTATTGAACAATGAATGTTGGATAGAGGCAATGAATGATGAAATTGAGCAAAATGAAAGGAACAAAACTAGGACTCTTTTTCCTAAACCCAAGGACAAAAATGTAATTGGTATAGAGTGGGTATTTAGAAATAAATTGAATGAAAATGGTGAAGTATCAAGGAATAAGGAAAGACTAGTGTACAAAGGACATGCTTAATTAGAAGGTATAGAATATGGATAAAAAGTTTCTCATGTTGTTATACTTGAAGGAGTCAGAACACTACTTGCATATGCTACATTTAAAGGATTCAAAGTATATCAAATGGATGTAAAATCAGCTTTCTTGAATGGAATTCAGGAAGAGGAAGTCTACATTGATAAGCTTGAAGGTTTTATTGATCCAAATAAGAGAGACATAGTCTACAAGTTACACAAAGCATTATATGGTCTAAAACAAGCTCCTAGAGTATGGTATGAGAGGCTACATGGATATTTGGTAAGGATTGGTTTTCATAGTGAAAAAATGATAACAATAGTCTATATATTAAAGAAGGACCACATAATAAGATATTGTTAACAAAAATATTTGTGGATGATATCTTATTTATAGGTCATGATTATTTATGTAAGTCATTCTCTAAAGAAATTGGGAAGGAATTTGAAATGTCAATATTTGGAGAGATGAAATTCTTTGTTGCTTTGCAAGTTCATAAAATGAAGAATGACATCTTCATTACTCAGTCAAAGTACATCAAGAATATATTAAAGACTTTTAGAATGGAAGATTCCAAACTAGTTGGAACACCTATGTCTATTGGACATAAGCTATCCAAGAATGATAATTCAAGGAGGTAAATCAAACTACCTACAGATCCATGATTGGAAAACTTCATTATATGGATCATACAAGGCCTGAAATTACATTAGTTGTTGGTATAGTTGCAAGGTTTTCTATAAATCCTAGAGAAAACCATACAATGGCAGTCAAAAGAATCATGAGATATCTAAAAGGCACACAAGAATATGGTTGATGGTACAAGAAAGGAGGAAACTTTGAGTTGAAAACCTTTACTGATGTTGATTAGGCTAGGATCATTAATGACAGGAAAAACACCAATAGAGGAGAATTCTTTCTTGGAAAGGGATTAGTATCATGGACAAGCAAAAAATAGAATTATATCTATTAGTCTACAGTAGAGGCACAATATGTTGTTGCAGTAATTAATTGTTCCATCATACTTTGGTTCAAGAAATTATTGTCAGGAATGAAGGAAGAAATCAAGGATCTAGTTGTGGGTAAGTGCACCAAGTTGTGGTGCCAAAAATATGACACACAAAAATAAAATTTTTAAATTCTAAAAGTGGGCATGCACTATAACGTGCACACATTTTGGCTTGGGCTCCACAAGCCCAAGGTTTGTGGAGCCCAAGACAAAGCGTGCATGTGCTATAGTGCATGTGCATTTTTTAAAATCCAAACATTTTATATATCTAGTGGAAATTTGTGGTCATTTTATTTGTTTTTGGTTGGTGCATTCTTTCTCCTCAACAACATGCATGCAGGTTGCAAAACTTGAAGAATTTTCTCACCCACCTCCTCAAAATGCCTCCTCATCATAAAAGATAAAGATTGGGATCATGTAGTATGTTTTCTACTCTTGTTTTTGCATTGCTTTGTAAGTTTTTACATTATTTTGTAGGTATCTTCAATTTTTCTTTAAATTTGTTTATTTATTTAGAATGCAATTGGTTTCTTATTAGGAAATGTGAATAATGAACCGTCAAATCCCCAGCCTAATCAACAAAATCAAAATGAAAACCCTCTACAAGATTCAATTCAAAACCCTCCACAAGAAGAACAAGAAATTCTGCAACCTCCACCAATTGAAGACTTCCTCCTGGCACCCAAGACAAAATAATGAATGAAATAGAAAGAGGGAAAAATGAATAAGAAGTGCTCATTGGTAGGTTGAAAGTTTGTGGAAAAACCAATCCTATGTGAGCACAATTAGAATCTTCCCTTGAGTCCATTATGACCCATGTAGCCTATGTTAGTGGTCAGTTGGATATTTGGCATGTTAAGAGGGATAAACAAAGAATATTTTATGCAAACAAATTATCCTATAAATATGTAAGAAAAAAGGAAATAGCAAAAGGTAGCATTTGTGCATTGTTTAAATATCTTGGAGAACACGACATTGTTAAACATACAACTAAAAGGATCCCCATCCATTGGTGCATATATGATGATATTAGAAATAACTTTTGGGATAGATGGTGGATGGTCTTTGATGCCTCTCCCTATAATAATCATGAGGTTCCAATGTATTTCTTAAAGAAATTGTATTATGAATTTGTCCTTCGAGAGATCCCCAATTATTTTGATGTGTTAGAATCTTAGAGTAGAGGTGGGGATCATCATTTGAGAGGTTGGGGGCACATTATGACCCTAATGTAGTTAGGGTGCCTATTGTCAAACCACAGGGTGAGCATGTGATTAATTCTTTTAGTTGTGAAGGAACATGCAGAGACTAGCACTCTAGAGACTATCAACGCTTTGACACAAACCCTCATTCTTTATGCGAGTCCATTAGTTGAGGAGGAGCCTTCATTGCATCACAGTCACATGTACACATCATGTGGATCCTTATGCACATTTGGTAGTCATGTTAGAGACAATATGGATGATGGGCTAGTCACTGATGAGTTCCTAAGTGACACATTTGGAATCGACACATGGGTAAATTACAATTATAATAAACTAAATTGATCACATTTCATATGTATAGTGAATGACTAATTAATTAGCATGCATTGACATTGTTCAAAATTCAAGGTAAGAGTGTTGATGGCCCTAGTATAGATTCCCTAGCTCCATTTTACGTCCCATCAATGAGTCGAGAGGTATGTATCAATTTAATCATTTAAATTAATACATATATTTATTAAGTAATCATATGAAAGATTGACAAATTTTTTTATCCATATGCATCAATTCTCTATTGGACCATCGACATTCACAAGGGACTCTAAGCCTAGGCATGATGCAAGATCCATAGAGGTGCATTTGTTTCATATTAATTTAATTCATTTCATTATATTTGTTTCATGTTTCATGTTACATATAAATTGCATTATATGACATGCAATTGTTGTCATCTGAGACTCCTCCTCATCTTTGCTAGTCCATCAATCATGGAGTTGCTGCCATAATGGCTAGTTTAGAGCCATTGACTGAGGTATGAAAGAATTTTCTTAGATTTATTTGTTGTTTATAATAGTTAGTATCAAAATTTCAAATGTTATTTATAAGTGATTATATTGATTGAATTGTTATAGGGCCTTATTACACCCGATCATCTACCAACCTTTTAGGTGGATGTATAGAGTGACTCTTTGATGCTGGTAAGAAAATAATTAATTTTGTGTATACATATATTTGATTTCAATGTATAATAATTATTGATTCATATTTAATTTGTTTGTATCAGTTACAATTAGAGAAGAGCCTAAACAAGAGGACAAGAGAGCATGTGAGGAAGACTCCATCATCCCCATCATCTCCCTCCACACAATGACCAAAGACCTCTATGGATTTGTTTTCTTCCTCTCGTGGGAAGGAGAAGATATAGGGATAGACACACATGTATAGGTATTAGTGGACATATATGTTGGATTTTATGTTAGTGGGCATATTTGATATACATTTGGTGTATATATGACATTTTATATTTGATGTATGACTATATTTGATGCATGACATTATTAGACTTATGAAATTATTGGTTAATATATGATATGTTTGTGCATCTATGACATTACTTGTTATCATAATATATTATATGTTTGTTAATGTATGAGATTATTGGTTATGATAATATATTATATGTTTGTTCATGTATGACATTATTGGTTATCATAATATATATCTTGTTTTTCTTATTTACATTTTAAGTACATTTTGTGTATTTCATTTTAATGTAATTTGCATCCAAAATGATGCAGAGTGCTCACACCAAAAACTAGTGGATTCCCAACAAGAACACTTTTAAGAAAAACTACCTTTCCCACCTTCCTAAGTGTCTTCAAAGACTCTTTCCAACTTGGTTACAACATTGAACAAACTTTTACCCAAAGTCAGAAAACTGCTTGATCACTTTCCCTATTCAAGACTTGGGAAGCAATAAGGGAAAAATGAGAAAATTTGAGAAATGGATCATAATTAACTTCTTGCTTCAAACTAACACCTTAGACACTTCAAGTAACACCCAATAACTATCTCACAAACTTTAGTTTGTCATCTATTCCAAAGGGAAGTGATTATGTTTCAAACCCATGAAATGGCTATTAAGACAACCAAGAAGATCCTTAACATCTTCCACTAACTCCATTAAGTGATAACATGCAACTGAAGTGGTGTTTCATTACAAAAAAGTACAAGTTTGTTGTTCTAAATAGGAAGTAATGATATTTGACAATAACTCAATGATCCTATATACAAGTTTAACATCAATAGTGATTCCTTTCCATATAAAAAGAACTTAATAATCACCAACACCTTATGCCTCCTCTAAATTCATAGAGGATATTTTTATCATTTGACATCCATTCCAAATGATTACTAGTTGGTTTGATTGGTTACAAGGTTAATTTCAATGTTTTCCAAAAAATTGCTAAAATTGCCAAAAAGTTCTCAACAACTATTGCAAAATGCAATTTTTGCACTAACTTTTCTAGAACTTAACCAAGTTGTTTTTTGTAACACATAGGACCTATATAAGGTGTAATGACTCTCAAAACACTTATTGAGTCAACTTAATAACAAAAACAAAACAAAAAAAAATCCTTAGGACTAAGGCAACTTGGATTTATAGGTGACCTCAAGTTCCTTGACCTTACAAACAAGGATTACCTTATTACCATAAAAAAATAACATGTTCAAAATGAGATGTATGATCACCCCTTTACCTTCTATCATGAGTCTCCATCATTGGATGAGATGAAATATCCAATTGCCACTTAGGTGCCCTGCACCACAAGTTTTAGCATCACCGGAGATGGGGTTGCAAAATTAAAATGGAATCTCTAAAGAGAGATAGAGGTTATTTTAGGTCTCTAAAACATGGTCTTGTAGCACCTAGAATTGCATCCATACCTCACACAAGCTCCAAGATATGCCCCATCAAAGATCATTTCCCTATGACATTTAGTGATTCTTAGGGACAATTTGGTTTGGCATGCCCAAGAATGTTTGAGTGCTCAATGGGATGGGAGGAGCTTGGGGCTAGGGTTTACCTAGCCACCTAGAGCTAACAAAATAGGCAGTTTGATCCCACAATGAATGGTGAGAGAGATTTGATAGTTGGAAACTTTGTACTAGCCAACACTACAAGTTTCAACATCATCTAAGATGGGGCTGCAAAATCTAAATGGAATAAGATCTCCAAAAAGAAAGAGAGTTTATTGTAGGTCTCTACAACATAGTCTTGTAGAACCCAAAATCACATCCATACCTCACAGGAGCTTCAAGATATGCCCCGTCAAAGATTACTTCCCTATGACATTTAGTGACTCTTAGGGATGATTTAGTTTGGTGTGCTCAAGAATGTTTGAGTGCTCAATGGGATAGGAGGAGGATCTTGGGGCTAGGGTTTACCCAACCACCTGGAACTAACAGAATAGACAGCTTGATCCCACAATGAATGGTGAGAGAGATTCGATAGTTGAAACAAAAAATATAAAAAGAATTGGATCTCCAAAAAGAGAGAGGTGTTATTGTAGGTCTCACAACACGGTCCTATAGCACCCAAAATCACATCCATACCTTGCACGAGCTCTAAGATATGCCTCGTCAAAAATCACTACCCTATGGCATTTAATGACTCTTAGGGACGATTTGGTTCGACATGCCTGAGAATGTTTGAGCACTCAATAGGATGGGAGGAGCTTGGGGTTTGGGTTTACTTAGCCTCCCATAGCTAACCAAACTAATAGTTCAATCCCATAATGAACGTCAAGTGAGATTTGGTAGTTAGCAACTTTGTATTGGCCAACACTACAAGTTTTAACATCACCCGCGATGGGGCCAAAAAATCTAAATAGAATTAGATCTCCAAAAAGTGAGAGAGGTTATTGTAGATCTCTACAACATGGTCTTATAGCACCTAAAATTGCATCATACCTCACATGAACTCTGAGATATGCCCTGTCAAAGATTGTTTCCCTATGGCATTTAGTGACTCTTAGGGATGATTCGATTTAGTATGCCTGAGAAAATTTGAGCACTCAATGGGACATGAAGAACTTGGGGCTAGTGTTTACCCAGCCACTTGGAGCTAACAAAATAGATAGTTTGATCCCATGATGAATGATGAGAGAGATTCAACAATTGGTAATTTTGTACTAGCCAACACTACAAGTTTCAGCATCACTTGAGATGGGGCTACAAAATCTAAATGAAATTTGATCTCCAAAAAGAGAGAGGTTATTGTAGGTCTCTACAACATGGTCCTATAGCACCTAGAATCACATCCATACCTTGCACGAGCTTTGAGATATGCCCTGTCAAAGATTGTTGCCCTATGGCATTTAGTGACTCTTAGGGATGATTCAGTTCAGCGTGCCTGAGAAAATTCAAGTGCTTAATAGGATGGGAGGAGCTTGGGGCTAGGGTTTACCTAGAAATTTAGAGCTAATGGAATAGATAGTTCAATCCCATGATGAACGATGAGAGAGATTTGATAGTTGGCAACTTTGTACTGGCCAACACTACAAGTTTCAGCATCACCCAAGATGGGGTCACAAAATCTAAAAAAAATAAAATCTCAAAAAATAGAGAGAGATTATTTTAGGTCTCTACAACATGGTCCTATAGCACCTAGAATCACATCCATACCTTGCAAGAGCTCTGAGATATGCTCCATCAAAGATTGCTGCCCTATGGCATTTAGTGACTCTTAGGATCGATTTGGTTTGGCGTGCCCGAGAATGTTTGAGTATTCAAAAGGATTGGAGAAGCTTGGGGATAGGGTTTACCCAACCACTTGGAGCTAACAAGATAGAAATTTTTATCCCATGATGAATGGTGAGAGAGATTCAGTGGTTGGCAATTTTGTATTGGCCAACACTACAAGTTTAAGCATCACTCGAGATGGGGCCGCAAAATCTAAATGGAATCGGATCTCCAAAAAGAGAGAGAGGTTATTATAGGTCTCCACAACATAGTCTTGTAGCAGCTAGAATCAAATCCATACCTCACATGAGCTTTGAGATATGCCTCGTCAAAGATCGTTGCCCTATGGCATTTAGTGACTCTTAGGGTCGATTCAATTTGGCATGCCTGAGAATGTTTGAGCACTCAATAGGAAGGGAGGAGCTTGGGACTAGGGTTTACTTGGCCACTCAGAGCTAATAGAATAGACAGTTTGATCCCACGATGAACGGTGAGAGTGATATGAGAAAGATATCTATGCCTAGGCCACTTTGTGCAAGATATGAGCAAAAGTTGCTAATTAGCAAAAATTGGGTCTTTTTGAGTTTTTGGTCAAGATAGCCTAGGATTAGGTGTTTTAAGTTATTTTTTAATAGTTTGGAACCTTTTCCAAACCTAGAAGTGAAATCTAGTGAACTTTACAAAAGTTGCAGTTTTTGTGCAAAATTGCAAAAGTTGTAAAATTTGCTTAAAAATGAAAATTTGACTTCTAACCTTAGAAAAAATGTTTCCCATGCTCATATACATAAGCATGGATAGTTACAACTTCTCAAACTTCCATTCACAACTTTTTACAAAAATTGCAAAAGTTGCTCAAGCAACTTTTTTAGCAACATTGCAACTTTTGAGCAATTTTTGCTCCTTACATATTTGGGTCAAATGGGTCCATCTAGGACTATTCTAGGACCCTAGTTAAGATTCCTAGGACCTATTAGGTAAAAAATTACCTTAGTTTCCCTTGAATATTTAAAGGCATTGAATAAGCAATTGGCTACTAACTATAGATATTTCAAAGACATTGAAAACAATATAGATTATTCTTTCAAGACAAATGAGGTATCAATTTTGAAAATAAGATTAAAATGATTCCCATCAGTGGCATGGCCAAGAGCTACCTTGTTAATACAGTGACCAATAGTTGGCCTGACTCCCCATGCCTTCTCATTCCTATGGAGGAAAGCCTAATATATAGAGGAATTGCAGCTACATTTATTAGATATACAGAGGAAGATATAGAAAACTTGCTTAATAGAGAGATTAATCTAAGAGAAAAGGAAATTTTAGAAGAAAATGGTTATCTTGGTGCCATCCAAGGTATGTCAATTACTTAGGATGAAGAGACAAAACCTACAGATATTGGGAAAGAGTGCACATGTACATAGACACAAAATTTTCAAATAGAGAAGTAACACACACTATAGAATTATCCACGGAGCAATGTGAAGTGAAGCCTCAAATTGGCTCATTAGTAGGAAAAGAATCTGGTCACACACGTCATTCTAGCACCACAAATGTTTCAATTAGAAATGCCTATTCATCAATGGCCTTGCATTTATAGGACTTGGGAAGCCAGGATACTCAAGTTGGGCTTGATCCCTCAAAGTTCTCACCCAAATATATTAATGATCTTAAAAAAACAACAAAAATCTCATTGCCACCTTTAAATGGAGACTTGAGTTTAAATGGAGATTGTTAGTTCCCAAACATGTCCCAGTCAAGTATATGACCAAGATGTTGCTTGAGTAAAGGGGATACTAGTTTATTAAGGTATCTTTATGATCCCACTTGCATTTAACTATTTTTTGATTGGCTAGCCAACTGCTTCAGTGTGGGATTTTTATAATATATAATGTCCTCATACAAGTACATGACATTTTTTGTAAACATTTTCTATTGTAAAGGATTAATGAGCAATATTTGTAATGTCCATTATTAGGACTAAAGAAAAGAACTATTAAAATTGCAAAGCTTCCATGTTGTTTTAATGGAGATTATGTGCAATATCATTTTTCTAATTTTGATTTGGTCAATAATACTATATACATATGTAAGAATAATCTAGTTCATATATATCTAGTTCTTAATTGTCTGACTATTATGAATGACTTATTGCCTTTGGTTTGAAAATATATTTGTTGTATACAATACTCAATATTGGTAATCCTTTATATTTTTTATTGGTTAATGTTCATATATGAATATATATCCTTCAATGATGTTCCTTTTCTTTATTGGATGCACTTGCTTCATATTCTAAGAATGACTGTTTATTACCTATTGGAGGGTTGTGTCTTGTTGGCATCTTGTCAAGAGTAGCATCTCTTCCATGCATCCCCTACTCTCTCTCTCTCTCTCTCTCCCCCCTCCTCTCCCCCTCTCTGCCTATTCAATCTAATGAACCAATTGGATCTACACCACATTTTAATGTCTCAAGTATTGGCTTGTGGTCTAACTCACAAACTTTCCAAAGAGTCTTATTATGTGGTTTTCCACCATATTTTATCAAGTGGACATTTGATGCGACAACAAGGTTCAAATAATGACAAATTTTCCTCTTCGTTTGCTAATCCTTGAATAACCACAAGTTAGAGTTCATCATAGAATATCATCTAAGCCATGTGCCAGTTACAACCACCACACCAATATGGTACTCTAAACCTTCACCATCTATAACCAAGTGATCCAATTTTTGTTTGGCTTGGACACAATGTCACAAATAATAATCTATCCCTTCTTCATTGTCTTTAGGTGCAATAACAACAAAAACATGACCTGCAATGATAAATGTACAAAATGTGGTCATTAATTCAAAAAATACTTAGGTAAAAGTTATAAAGTTACATATTGAAATTACAAAGATATATATATATATATATATATATATATATATATATATATATATATATATATATATATATATATATATATATATCAGAAAAGCGGTCAAAATCAATGGAAAAATCTATCTCTACCATTTTTAGTGCTTGTGAGGGACAATAGGTATCAATTGGATCCAAAACTCATATATCCCATTTTTCCACACATTCAGTTGACTCACACTCATCCCAATTTTCCTCTACACATGATGGATAATAGCATGCCATTTTTCATGTGTGGATACTCCATGAATCTGCATTAGAGCTTCTAAAAGAGTGCAACTCACTTGATCCTATTAGCGTGCAACAATCCTCATATGGTGCAATGTTAGTATTATCTATCAACCAAAAAAATCTATGAACCGTAGACTCACCTTCCTTACCTAGACCCATTGCAGTGTTATGCCACTGGATGATGGATTTTGCATCTATCAATATTCCTCTATCTTTGTACTTTGGTTATTCATGAGCTAAGGCTCTTTTGATGCATGCACTTGCACCATCATGCTCTCCCTTTCCATGACTGGCCTTTGTGAAATTTCACTTATATTGAATTCTAGACAACCTATGCATCCTACTCAACCAATAGAACATCCATGCATTCTTGAATTGAGAAGTGCAATTGTCTGACCAAATAATGTGCTAACAATATGGAATGACCCTGTTAGCCAAATCTCCATAAAATAGTTAAAAACAACCATGTACAAACTCTGTAGAATGTGATCAATCATCGCTGATGTAAAAATAGTACTCCCTCAAAATCTTCCTATCATCCTCTATACTTGTAGGTGAATGCGTGAATGTTATTTGAACAAATATGAAAACCTATTGAGAAGTATAATACTTTTCTTTCACCTCATTTTGTGGTTTTAGTGTGTAGTTCTTTGCAAAGTCTACAACTAAAACAATGGTATCCAGTGGAAATGTATCCTTGCACAAATTGAATTGCAAATCTAGGCATCGAGCTCTATGTGTATGCCTTGCATACTCATAAATAATCTTTTCAAAAAAAATATTCATGAACTCATACACTGGAATCTTTTCAATGACTAAATCAAATCTTTTACCCTATTTCCCATCTTTTAGAGCATATGTCACTGTCTTATATTTTTCGTAATCTACCATTTCATTTCCAATTGCATGTGTACTATCCATATGTTCACAAGTTCATATAAGTTGCAAAGAACTACAAAATAAGCATGTACCATCCAAGCATGATCTCTTGTAAAATTGTTGGCCATCCCTTATTTCACATAAAATGTTGGATATGAATTCCCTTGAAGATCTAGGTGGCTCATTCATGTCACAATCCTGTAAAACAAAATTAGAATGCAAAAACACACACACATGCCTAAAAACATCAAAATGTTTAGAAAATTCAATATGTATCCTACAACAACAAGTTGTTCATGTGTGATTTATTTTCACATAAAAAGGTTTACCCATCTCAAAAATCCTTTGACTTATTCAAATTTGAGGATACATACCAATAAATTTTACAAAAAATTGTGTCTGAGTTGAGTCTAAAAAATGTTTCACATGTGGGTCATGATTTTGGCTACCAACCCTCCTTCTTACAACATCTCTTTGATTAGGGGAAACACGTGTGTTATTTTTCCAAAAATCTTCAATCATTAATTTCAAAGCTTTGCTAATTTTTTTTATCTTTTCACTGTAGTCTACTGCTAAATTTTCATAACTCATTTTTTGTTGGATCTTCCAATCTCTCATGCCTTAGCATGGCTCTCCTTAGAGTACCTCTACTGATTTTCAATATTTTTCATGTCCTTCTCTTGGGTCAAGCTTTCTTCATTTGGGTACTTACTATTGTCAATGTAAGTACTCATCTTTTGATATTACTATCTTTGGTGCATGATTTAGAACCCACTTTGTCATAAGCACTAATTAGATTCTTTACAATGCTTTATCTTTGGTGCATGATTTAGAACCCACTTTGTCATAAGCACTCATTAGATTCTTTACAATTCTTTTTTCATTAGAATCATCCATAATTCTTAGCCCAAGAATCTTCTTGATGGGCCTAAATTTCAAATTCCTCATCAGTTCAACAAATAATTGGCATTGACCTATAATATTTAATTCTTCAAAGAATAATCTCCACATACAATTAACTTTTTTTTGACAAGTACGCTTGCTAATCTTGTCAAGCATTGATTTCAAAATGTTAGTATCTATATCAATCAAATATTTTGGTCTTCTAAAATGAATTCTAGAAAGTGTTATAATCTCTTCCATTCCCTCAACATTTTGAACATCAACATAAGGTTGAGTGTTTTGCACACCTTGAACTGAAGATGATGTTCCTTGGCAATAAGATGCAAAAGATTGAATATCAACTACTTGATATGTTGACGTTATACTTTCAACATGACAAGATAGAGTGTGCACATCGTTGGATGTACAAATTAGCATCTCTTCAACATGAGATGATGATATGACTCCAACATTGGAATATGGTGTCGCTTTACAATTCAATTATCTTCTTGAGCATAATAGTCTCATTCATTTCTCTTTGTCTTTCCAATTCTTCCTCTTTGTTTCTTTGTATCAGTGGTTCTTGTTCCTCTTGGAAAGACAATTCTTCATTATTGCTTTTCAATTTTCTTTTTTAACATAGTAGTTTCATTTTATCTCTTTTAATTGCTGAATCTCTCTCCCTCTCTTTCGTTTTGAGTTTTTGGTTTCTTCCTTGGCATGATGAAGATTTCTATATGTCAAATTATTCAAACATCTAAATAACTTACAATTTGTAAATTAAAAATCATTCAAATACATATACAAATTACAATTATTTCAATGAATACACAATATATATTAAACAACTTCTTAAATTTCTAACCATTTTCAAATAAAAATTCATTCAAACATTAAAATTTCAATGAATTCACAATATATTAAACAACTTGTCTAATTAAAATCAAATTTTTCTATATATAGTAACAAAGAATATTTAAAAAGGACTGCACTAACCTTTTCTATAGAAAGAATATTAAAAAAGCCTTCAAATAGTGTATCCAATGATTGAATTTGGTGTTTTCTAGCTTCAAATAGAATGAAAGAATGTTCAAAAAGACTTCAAATAGTTTATCTAATGATTGAATATCATGTTTGCTAACTTCCAATAGCATGAAACCCATATTTTTCGTTAGAACAACTGAACACACAACAACAAAAAATAGAATATGGATCAGTAGGGACCCAAACTTTTGTTATAACCATTTTTTGGTGTTTTCATATAGTGCATACACACCATAGCACATATTCCCTATAAAGCGTGTGCACACTATAGTGCATACACACTATGTGAAAAATCTATCTCTCCCTATCCCACCCTCTTCCATCCCCTACTCTCTCTTTTCCATCCTCTCTCTCTCTCTCTCTCTCTCTCTCTCCCACCACCTACTCTCTCTCTCTCTCTCTCCCATCACCTACTCTCTCTCTCTCATTCTCCCACCCCTACTCTCTCTCTCACTCTCTCTCTCCCATCCCCTACTCTCTCTCCCTCACCCCCTACTCTCTCTCCCATCCCCCCGCTCTCTCCCTCTCCCTCTCTCTCTATCTTGCTCTCCCTCTCCCACTGCCTCTCCCACCGCCTACTCTCTCTTTCTCTCACTCACACACCCTCTCTCTCCCCCGTCCCCTACTCTCTCTCTCTTTCTCCCACCCCTACTCTCTCTACCTTAGTCTCTCTCTCCCACCACCTACTCTCTCTCAACTCTCCCTCCCTCTCTCTCTCTCTCTCTCTCTCTCTCTCTCTCTCTCTCAACTCTCCCTCCCTCCCTCTCTCTCTCTCTCTCTCTCTCTCTCTCTCTCTCTCTCTCCCATTCCCCCCTCTTTCCCTCTCTCCCCCTCTCTCTCACTCCCCCACTCCCTCTCCCACTACCTACTCTCTCTCTCACTCACACTCTCTCTCCCCCATCCCCTACTCTCTCTCTCTCTCTCACACACACACACACAAAAGCACTCCCATACCCTCTCTCTCCCTCACCCTCTCCCACTCCCTCCCCCATCGCCTACTCTCTCTCATTCTCCCACCCCCTCCCCTCTCTCTCTCACTCTCTCTCTCTCCCACCCCCTACTCTCTCTCACTCTTTCTCTCCCATCCCATACTCTCTCTCTCTCTCCCCATCCTCTCTCTCTCTCTCTCTCCCTCTCCCTCTCCCACTCTCTCTCCCACCACCTAATCTCTCTCTCACTCTCCCTCTCCCTCTCCCACTCCCTCTCCCACCGCCTAATCTCTCTCTCACCCTCTCTCTCCCATCCCCTACTCTCTATCACTTGCTCTCTCATCCCCTACTCTCTCTCTCTCCCTCTCTACTCTCTCTCATCCCCTACTCCCACTCTCTCTCTCTCTCTTCATTCCCCTACTCTCTCACTCTCTCTCTCCCATCCCCTACTCCCTCTCTCTCACACACTCCCATCTCTCTCTACCACCCCACTCCCTCTCTCCTCTCCCATCCCCTACTCTCTCTCTCCCTAATCTCTCTCTCTCTCACTCTCTCTCTCTCTCTCTCTCTCTCTCTCTCCCATCCCCTACTCTCTCTCTCTCTCAACCATCCCCTTCTCTCTCTCTCTCTCTCTCTCTCTCTCTCTCTCTCTCTCTCTCTCTCTCTCTCTCTCTCTCTCTCTCCCCCATCCCCTATGCTCTCTCTCTGTCGCTCTCTCCCCATCCCACCTTCTTTGATCCCCTACTCTCTCTCTATTTCTCCCTCCCTCTCTCCCTATCCTACCTCGTACTCTCTCCCCATCTTCTAATCTCTCTCATTCTCTACCCTCTCTACCTCTCTCCTTCCACGTACATGCTATGAAAGTCTAAATTTAAAAATGCTTTAAATAGCACATGCACACTATAGCATGTGTGCACTGTCAAGCACATACAATATTTAAAGTTTTGCATTCTACCAAGCCTAAGGCTTGGTTTTTCCTTGGGGATCCAACCCAAAGGTTTGAAATCTCTATACTAGTATAAGACATGTTTTACTGCAAACATAGAAAAAATGATTGATTTTTCTTGTGTGCTCTCCTTCAAGTTTCCTTGTGGTTGAGCATTGATAAAATTAGGTTACATGACATTATAGGTCTTTGTGTTAGCTATATAACCATATAATTTATTTTTTGTTTGAACTATTTTAAGCATTTCAACTATAATTTCTTTTGAATGTATGCACATCTTCTGTATAAAACCATGTATACTAATTGGGCTATAGATTAAACTCATTCATCAAATTTTGCAATAACTTAGTTTTTTAGAAACTAGACTCCATTCTACACACTTTGAAAAAAGAAGTTTTGATTTTAGATTAGTTTTCAATCATTTCTAGAGGGAGCACATAGATATTTCACATTTTTGGGATGTGTCCAATTAAAATATTCATTAAAAAATACACATTATAAAATTACCTGAAAAATCTGGGATAAACTACACAGTGTTAGATAACTTTTGACCAAAGCGATTAAAGAATTTCAAAAAAAAAGTTAAAATTTTAAGGGGCCACACTTTGCATTATGTTATGTTTTTTTTGAATAAACAGTACCACTTTTTGTGGCCCCCCTTTTTTGAGGACCTAAAACTAAACCATTTTGAAAGAAATTAGTAGTTTAGAAATTAGATTCAAAGGACTACTACTTTTTTTTTTGTCATACCTTAAAATTTTGAGTGCAACTATCTTCAAATTCTTGTCGAAGTTCAAAAATTGTTGATTTTAGAAAAAATGTGGCCACTTATACCTCCCTTTTGGCACCACAACTTGGTGCACTTACCTTGGTTATCTACTGTGATAACACAAGTGCAATTAACATATCCAAGAGTCCAATGATGCACACCAAGGCAAGACACATTGAAATCAAGTATCATTTTTTGAGAGAGTTAGTTCAAGATAAAGAGGTTAGATTGGAATATGTGAACACAAAGGATTAGGTTGCTAACATATTCACCAAGCCATTACCTAAGGATACATTTTTGTATCTAAGAGGTAAGTTAGGGATCATTCCCCTATCTGATGCTCACGAGAGTATAGATTAGTGATGCATCAACCAAACTATTTGAAGATCTATCAAGTTGATGCAAGAATATTAGAGCTTATTGCATATGAATCAGTACATCAGGTACATTGAAAATTTATTTTATGAAGTCTATTTGATATCAAAGAGGGAGAGATTATAACATGCTCATATCAAAATAATTAAGGGAGAGATTTATTGTTTTCTGAAGCAAAGGAAGTTATCAATAAGAGGGAGTTTTTGATTAGATAGAGTCTAATATCAGAGGGAGAATCTCATAGGGAGTTCTCATGGATGAAGAATCATAGTGAAAATGAGGATATAAAATTCTATAAATCATTCTATTTCTCTAAGTTTTCTTTGCTTATGATATGTGTTTCCATCAATGCCAACAAGGGAGATTTTTGAAATCAATGATTCAATTGTATGTTGTCATTGATGTTGCACAAATGTCAGACTCTATTGCTAGTAGTAACCAAGCTCAAAAGACTCTAGTATCAAATAAGTAGGGTTCAAAACATACTAAGTTTAGATATCCAGTGTAAACTAATTTAAATCGGTCAACAAAGGATTCTAGTATAAACTAAGTCATGTCGTTTACCAAAGGAACTTAGTGCTAACTGAGTGACTCAGTTTTAATGTCAACTGAGTGACTCAATTTTAATGTCAACCAAGTGACAAAAAAATAATTTTGTTTATGCAAGCTGACCTAGTGGATATTAATTATTTCTTTGAAGAGGGTATTCAAGCCGACTTGACATGGGATTTCATATATATGAAAATTCAAGTTGTCGATTGAAGAATGATGTTGTGTAACATAATAAGATGTAAATAAAGAAGGATGTTTGATTAAGGGAAAAATTGTTGAAAAGAGATTGTTTGTAGTGTGGAACCTATCATGGAAAAATCATTGTTTTGTCAATGATGTCTATTGGTGTAAATAAGTATTTAATTATTACACTTTACTTAAGTTTACTTAGGTCAATGCATTATTTTATTATTTCTTAGGTGAGACATTTAGGAGTTTGCATACTTTTATGAGTTGCCATGTTGACAACCCAGGAGTAAGAAACTCTAATTCAACACATGGTGTCTACAACACTAGAGTTTTCATAATTAACTAAGTTGTCATGTAGACAACACAATTATTTGCACTCTTAATTAAGCACATGGTTTCTAAGACATAAATTTTTGTGCTACACCTTTGTAGGTTTATCCTCTCATCATCGCACTTACTCTTGTGCTTAATGGAGGATAATCCACTCCTAGTGGACATGTGCTTGGTTGTAAGACTTATCAGTATGCTGATTCCTAGGCATTCTAGAAGCATTCTAGAGGCCTTTATATACAAGCACTCCTAGTGTACTTGAACAGGAATTGAATACTATATTGTTATTTTGATCATACTCTTTTGGTCTATTCTTGTGTTTGTGCTTGAGTTCTTTGATCTTGGGTGATTTTAACCTAAGAAAAATTCTTACATGGTATCAGAGCTTGGGGAATTTCTTTTCACATAGTCATTTGAGACCATTCTTGCTTCAACACCTCAACCTAGATCTAGAGAATCTATAGTCATTGAAAGCATCTAGAGCTAAACTAGACCTTTCCATTGCATCCAAAAAGTTGATTCAATGAAAGTTGACTATAAATACACCTATATTGGGCCATAGTTGATTTTGAGGAAAAAAATTTGCAAACCAGAACCTGAAGGCCTGATTTGTAAATTCGGTATGATCTATTAGATCTACACATTTAATTTGTTCTGATTTGTAATTAATTTTTTCTCTACAATTATTTTTGAATTTCTATATTTTTTAGAATTTTTTTGGCTAGTAGGGCCTGCAAAGAATTTTGTTTTGCAGGAACCAGGCAGTGAAACCCTGACCCCTACAAGGAATATTCATTATGCACTAGGAATATTCCATTTAAGTCTAGAACTCCTCATATTCCTGTCAGTTTACATATTCTGATGGGCACATATTCTAGCAAGTTCTTAATACACACTGACGAGTGGCAATATTAAACACAGCGGGGACTCTTTCCAAATCCGGCGGCCTATGTTACTACCTCCATGGTAGTCTATATTTAAACATGTTTGGTTGCACTACTTCATTAATGTGGGACTAATCCTTATAACCATCAATAGTGAAAAAATCTCACAGCCACACTTCAACTTATCGATGGTGCTTTCTCCAATCCTCGGTGTCATCCACATGTACAACTTTGATAGCGGATAGTCCATGTAGCCATTCCGCAATAGCCAGCCTAGACTCCTTCATACACCAACAAAAAACCCATGTGGTACATTTTTCTAGCACAATGACATGTCACCATCCACCATGTTAGAGGGTGATTCAACCACTGTACTCGAGCCATACCTTGCCACATGTCATGATTGTATGATTTGTACCAGTCATAAATCTAGTCAACATGACACGTCAACAAGGGGGCCTATTTTTGCTAATGTCAACTAGAAACTGTCTTAAATTTGATGATTGTCTGACCATCATTTTCAAAAAAATTTGAATTTCTATGATGGTTGTTTGGATGTTAAATTTAACCTCGTATTTTGCTGCTCAGACGCCTCTCTAGACGTAGTTTTGATTCGACAATCCAACTTTGGGAGTTAATAACTTAGTCATCCAGACTCCAAATTAGGTGTAATTTTTTTTATTTTGGCTAGAATTTCTTAAACTTTTTAGTGGTGTAGTTCTTTTCTAGTTTTAGTGTATGGAGTTGTTAGAAATTGCATCATTTGGTGACTATACCTATCCAATACTACATTTTTCAACTTTAATTACTCTGTATAGGCTCATCTAGACTCGAAATCAAGTTCTATTTTTTTGAAAGTGTGTTATTTTTTGTCTACTTTTCAAATCTATAATTAGATTATGGTGTTGTGTGAACACAAGTATCACTTTCAGAAATAGGTCCTTTATTTTCTTTGTATTGCTTCAAAATTGTTGTACATTGTAAAGTTCTAGATTTGTACTCTATAAGGAGGTTGTAAAAAGGAAAAATTAGAAGTCCACTAAGGCCAAAATTGGCAAGTGGCTATTGTATATGCACTAAGTATAAAGTGCCAAAAGCATCTTTTTTTTTTTTTTGGGGGTGGGGGGTTTCTTGATTGAGTGAAAAGGGGAGGTGTTTCTTGGTGTTGTTTTCCTCTTTTCCTACTCTTATTTTTCATTTCTTGCATCATGGGAAATTTTAAGTTTCCAAAATTAACACCACATAACTATGCTAGATGGTCCATTAAAATGTGGTGTCAATTAATGCATAATGAAGTTTCTTAATATGTAGATGGTACCCTTCCTAAACCAATATGTGATCAAGTATCTAGAAGTGAAATCTCTGCTTGAGAATCTACAAATAGGAAAGTCCTAGGTGATATTTTTTTGGGGGTTGAAGACAAAATCCTCTATCATATCAAGAAGTATAAGACATCCAAGGATGCTTGGGATGTCCTCAAAAACTTGTATGGTAAAGTGTCTGAGTAGGATGTTTACAAAATTGAAGATGAGCTTATCTCCCTAGATCCTAAGACATTTGATTCTATAGAAAATTTTATCATAAAGGTGAATGAATTAAGAATGACGCTTGATGATTTTGGTAGTCCTATTAAAGATGATAGGTTAATCTATCTCATTCATAATAAGCTACCATTTGAGTACTCCACATTTATTTTTTCTTACAATACCAAAAAGACTACATTAGGGGCTGCCTATCAGAAAGTCACTTTTGATTGTTATGCTCAACTATTGGATGATGAAGAAAAGAAGTTGCAATCAATGGGGATTCTCCAGTTGTCCAAGTCTAAGGCATTGGTAGCTAATAATGAGGGTTCTCAAAATTCAGTTGGTCAAACTTCAAATAAAGTAAAGGGCAAGAATAAGAAGTGGAAAAATAACACACAAGAGCATACTAAAAAGACATCACCACCATCAAATCAACAAGGCAAGTCTTCCTCAAATTCAAACAAGAAGGGGAACACTAATAAGGAGAAGAAAAAGTATGCCTATTGCAAGAAGTTGGGTCATGATGAACATGAGTGTTATCATAAAAGGAATGATGAGTCGACGATCATCATGAAGAAACACAATGTTCCACTACCTAATGTTTATAAGGAGAAAGAATCTTCATCTTCAGATTCAAAGGGCAAAGGGCAAGCACTTATGGAAAACTCAAGTTCTTCAGAAGAATGGATTCTTGACTCAAGTGCCTCATATTGTATGGGTTCTTCAAAAGGACACTTTTCCTCATTGAAGTAGTTTAAGGTACTGCACATCTTTTTAGAAGATGATACAAAAATGGAAGTTGAAGGGAAAGGACATGTGGAGATGGAAAATGGAGAGTTCAAAGATATTCTCTATGTTCCTAACCTAAGCTCTAATCTCCTCTCAATTTACCAAATCTCTCACTATGGAGATGACAATAAAGTTGAGTTCCTTCCTAATTTTGTAGAGGTACACAATCTTAAAGATGATTAATTGGTTGTGGTGGGGAAAGTTAATCATGACACAAGGTTGTATTCTTTCTCTGTCTCCTTCACATGCCTTGCTAAATCAATCTCATTCACAAAGTACATTATGGCATGAGCAGTATGGCCATCTTGTCTTCCACTATCTTCATCAACTTTTCTCAAACAATATGGTCAAAGTTCTACCTACAATAAACTTTTCTAAGGGTGTGGATATGCATCTAGTGGAGAAGTTTGATAAAGGGAAGTCTTCAAGAGCAACAATTGTTCTTCAGTTGGTTCACATGGTACTAGTGGGTTCTTTTATAGTGACATTAGTCAGCTAGGGTTGCTACATCCACTCTTTCATTGATGACTTTTCATGCTACACCTGGGTCTACTTTCTTGATCACAAGAATGAAGCGTTTGAAAAATTTCTAGCCTTCAAGAATCATGTTGAAAAGGAATCAAGGAAATGCATCAAAGTTCTTTGAATGGAAAATGAAAGCAGATATATGCACACAAGACTTAAAGAATTTTGAAAACTTGAGGGTATTGATCTTTAGAATCCACTTACATTCAGTTGACACAAGACAAATGTTGCAACACCAAGGATATGAACTCTTAAGTCAATGGCAAGTTTCATGATACAAGCCAAGTCTCTAGATCCTACACTTGAAGTCAAAGCTATAAGCAGTGCCAATCACATACTTAATTGGTATCCTCATAATGCCTTAGATGGAAAGACTCCTTTTGAGGCATGGTTTAGCATAGCAAGGTAAACCTAGTCTTCTAGCTCTAGCATCAATGGATGACTTCTTGACCGATATTTTAGATTTATTTGTGGAGTCATACATAGCATATTTGGGAGACATATTTGATGATATACATCTTCTCTTTGATGAAGAAAAATCTTCCTCAATTGTCATGAGGGCTCACTCTGACCCTCCTGTCCATTATCTACATGATTAGTCTTCACAGGTTGATATGACTTTAGATTCTTATGTACAGTAGTTGTAGGAGGTCTCTTTATCATTTGAGGAGATAGTTGGTTCTTTGCGATGGGTTCTAGATCCATCCTTGCTAGATCTACACTCATTATTTTCAGCAGTGTTGGAAGGGGTGACTATTAGTATCAACACAAGGACAATTGAGCAAGTTTTAGAGGTATCATTGATCATCAATATTCTTTCTACACATAGGGGAATCATCTCATACGTACCTATGATATTTTTTCTTCCAAAGGGGAGGAACATTATTCAGTAGTCATGGATTGGCTTCTAAATTGGAGCAGCTATCACTGATCGACATTCTACATTTTGGAGGAGAGGGACTACCTTGTCTCCTTTCTTCTTCTCTCTCTTGGGAGGCGGGACCTTTTCCTCCTTTGGGATTGTGTTCTTCTCATACTTCTATTGTATATACTTGATGTATGTGATAATGGGTGGGTCTTGATTACTCCATCCATCCATGCATCTTGATTTTTCATCTCTCTTTTTGGGGGAGGGTTTTTCCCACGAGGTTTTCCCTCTTTCTCTGCTTTATGAGAGATTGCATTGAACTTTTGTACATGGGTACCTAACATGGCCTGGTAGCTAGGACCCATCTTGCATTTCATCCTAGATTTTGTAAGCTTAAGTTCATTGCCCTAAGTTTCACTTGAGGGGGGGTGTTGGTGTAAATAAGTATTTACTTATTACACTTTACTTAAATTTACTTAGGTAAATGAATTATTTTATTATTTTTTAGGTGAGACACTTAGGATTTTGTGTACTTTTATGAGTTGTCATGTTGACAACACAGGGGTAAGCAACTCTAATTTAGCACATGGTGTCTACAACACTAGAGTTTGCATAATTAACTGAGTTATCATGTGGACAACACAATTATTTGCACTCTTAATTAAGCACATGGTGTCTACAATATTGTTTTTCATGCTACACCTTTGTAGGCTTATCCTTTCATCATCGCACTTACTCCTATGATTAATGGAGGATGATCCACTCTTGGTGGACATGTACTTGGTTATAAGACTTATCAGTATGCTAATTCCTAAGAATTCTAGAAGCATTCTAGAGGCCTTTATATATAGGAACTCCTAGTGTATTTTAACAAGGATTGATTACTATATTGTTATTTTGATCACACTCTTTTGGTCTATTCTTGTGCTTGTGCTTGTGCTTGAGTTGTTTGATCTTGGGTGATTTTTCCCTCAGACAAATTCTTACAATATCAAATTTGGTAATTGTTGGTGAGACAACTTCTTTTTGGTCTAAATGTTCTCATTTGTTTTATTGATGAAGAGGATTTGAAAAGATAAGATAACAAGAGTACCTAGAGAAAGGTTGAGTTATTTGGTATATAAAAGGAGCACTAAGACCAAGTAAGACATTGATGATATTTTTAGAAATATAAGAGTAATTGAGAGGGGAGGGGTGAGTCAATTACCACAAAAATAAATCCCAAATCCCTTAGATGTTAGCAAATAACATAAACACTACTGAAAATGCTGATGCTCAACAAACACATAGGCACTTGGTTAATACTAATATTATGTTGTAACTAGGTAACCACTGAAATAACAAGTGATACTCGATAAATGCTTAACATGAAAATCTTAAGACATTATTTGTGATTAACCTTAATTAACTTATCATACATATGAAATAAATAGCATGAACATTGTAGACGCTTAAAATCGTCCTTAAACACTATATTAATTAATTTTAATTTTTTTGTGACATTGCAATTAATTATTAATTAATTAATTATATTGTTCACATTCCTCTACTTATTTAATCAAGCTAATTAATTAAATGAGTTCATTTTCTTAGGTATTTAAATTTTATTTAAATACTTCTAGTCTTAATGTGTTAAAATAATTTAACACATGATCCTCCATCTTTCCCCCCTTTTAAAATAAATTTTATTTATTTAAATCCTCACATCCCATTAATTCCTCTAAACCCATGATTAAATTAAATTTCATTTAATTTATCCTTAAACCTAACCTAGAGCCTAGTCTACACCCATCATTTTCATCCTCTTAAGCCTAATCGCACTTAATAATTCCTAATCATCTCTCTAATCCCCCTCATTAGTCTAAGAGTGTGCTTAGACATGTGTGAGATGGCATGCCCACAAACTCTTGTCTCCCACTCTTCTTCTCAAGTTTGCTCACACATGTGTGAGAAAACTTTGAATTTTTGACCATTTGCATGGCTTGCATGTCACTTATGTGGCACTTACTTAGATTCCACCTCACCAAGCCCTCCCTCAAGCCTATAAATAGAGGGATTGTCTCAAGCATTTGCATCTCATTTTTATTGCATTGTTATCATGTTGGTTTGACATTTAAGTTTGCATTCATAGTTTGAGCTTTCATGGTAGTTTGAGTTTGCATTGGTAGAGTCTCATAGTGATTTTGTAGGTTCATACTAACAATTTAGTAGCTGATTTAGTTTATATCATGCATTGTTAATCTAGTTTCTACATGCATTTGTAGCTTCCATTTAGCTTGCATTTTATCATAGTTTTCATATCTAGTTAGTTCATTCATTACATATCATCTTCATCCTTGAATGCCCTCAAGAATAGCTCTCTCCATAGCCATTTCTTGAGGTGTTCATCTCATTTAGTCTAGATTCATTCTTACTTGCATACACACTTGCACTCACTCACTCAAGAGATTCATTTATTGTTGTGTTTGGGAGAGCACATTAAACATCCTCCCATCTTAACACACCAACAAGGCCTCTCATGGGTGCCTTTGTTGAGCTATAGAGGTGGCTGGAAGGTTGGATTTGTTGGTTTCTTAGCGTTGCAAAATCCAAGAAAGCATTACTTAATATTTATTCTTTTCATTTGGATGAATCTTTAATGCACTTGAAATCTTTTAAACTAGTTTTTGTTTGTTAACCTATGCTTCTTGAAGGTCACATTTTCTAGAACACATTTTGGCACACCCGGTGGGACATACGTCCCTGGTTTCATTTTGAAATTTCGCAAACAAGCTTGGTTCAGTCGTAAAACATCACATTGTCATCTTCGCAGGCTGCAGTGTCATCTACGTTTGTTGTCTGTGCAGATCAACGTCTTCGTAGATCAGCGTCTATGCAGATCAGCGTCTCCGTGGACCAGCATCTCTGCAGTAGTTCCAAACAATACTTGTATTTAAGTCATTTTGTCATTTGTGTTTAAGTTCTGTCATTTGCGTTTAAGTTTTGTCGTCTGCGCTTAAGTTTTGTCGTCTTTGTTTTAGTTATGTCATCTCCGAGGTTAGTTTTGTTGTCTCCAAGGTTAGTTTTATTATCTCTGAGGTTAGTTCTGTCATCTTCGAGGCCTATTCTTTCGTCTGCAATGCTAGTTTGTCATCTGCGAAGTTTGGTGTCTCCATTTTTCATATTGTCATCTGCGTAGTTTGGCGTCTACGTGTTTCATCGTCTGCCCATTTTGGCATCTGCGCCTATATTTTGGCATCTCTGCATTTTACCAAAATTGTTCAATTTTCAACAATAATTTCCACTAACTGATTGACTTGCAAGTTTTAACTAATGATTTTTATGCAGAGAAGTAACCTTAAAAATATAAAAAAATAAAACCAATAGTGATTTTAATCACTAAAAGAGATTTGTAGTAATTTTTATCACTTAAAAACTTAAGGGCTAATGGACTTGTATGGATTAAACACTTTCATTTGAATAGACATAAATGTTTAGATTAGCCCACATTTGGACTTTGGTGCTTAAAATGGACATGAATGTTTAGATTAGCCCACATTTGGACTTTGGTGCTTAAAATGGACATGAATATTTAGATTAGCCAACATTTGAACTTTGGTGCTTAAAAAAGACATGAATGTTTAGGGTAGAAGACACCTTTGGATTTGGTGCTTAAAAAGAATTCACACCATCTTGAATGCTTTATAGGATAATGGACATGTATGCCTAGGCTAGACAATATTTGAAATTGGTGCTTAAAATGGACACGTATGTCTAGGCTAGATCACATTTGGGTTTGATGCTTAAAATGAAGTCATACACTCTTGAATGCCCTAAGGTAAATTGACTTTATTTCTTGCATTTTTCTTTTCAGCATTTTACTTTCACGCACTCTCTTTACTTTCTTGTTGACAAACTCGCATTTTCATTTACGTTTGCATTATTTCAAGTTGGAAAGAACCTTGCATGTTTTAATCACGAGTGTCTTCAAGTAGATGGAAAACTTAAAGCTTCATTGGAAAAGAACAAGTGTCTTTTAAAACCCAAGACCACTTATGTATTCTCTACCCTCGCGCCTTTGGACGATCTTGGGTGCACAAGAAATAAGTGGCTTTGTTTTTATTTTTAGGAGGCCTACTTGGGGATTTCATCACCTCTTTGGATGACCTCAACTCCAGTGTTCTGGTAGAGTATAAAAATTGAGAGGTGAATCGAAAGAAACCTCTCTTGGAAGTGGAATATTGTCACTCTTGGCTAAGCCCCAAAGAACTTTATACCTTTGGGAAGTGAAGGAGGAGATTTGGGTTACCGTCTCCCCCTGGCTGTGTGGCAATTTTTCTTTTCATCTACAAAAGTGGGCCTCACGTACCTTATGTATATCGAGGACTCCCTCTAGATAAGCCTTGTTCATCTTAGAGATAGCCTTATTAGGGTTGTTGGCATGTTTAGTGTGCTTGTTCAAACATTCAAAAACCAAAGCCAAAACATCAAACAAGTTCTAAAATGAGTGAAATTGTGAGGTAACCTTTCATTGAGTGAGATAGGTTAAGTGAGGTCTTCTTGACTCATGGTTACTTTTGGTAGTTTTCATATTAAAATTGGTTGAGTCTAGTCACTCTAAATTTGGGTCTTATTTTATTCCTGCCATGACCGATAAAGTCAACCAAGTCAAACATAAGAAAGTGAAATTGTCCAAACCACCTGTCTACAAGGAAAGGAAGAACCTAACATACGGTGACAAACAATTCTGATACACTATCAAAGACATTAAAAATGATGAAGCTACACAAGACCATTATGATAGAATTGAATACAATGGAAAACTTTGAAACTGGTTTGTTTTTCCAAGAGTGAACCCAAGGTTTTTATTTCCAGTAAACGAGGATTGAGATAGCTGCATTAATGAACACAACCCTTTCATCTTTTCATATCTACCTCCATCCTTCCAAACTCCTAGTCTTCCACCTTCAAATTTTCTTCTAGAGAGTTTAAACCTTAAGACATCTTTTGACAATACAACACTAGACCTTTCATCTATAAGCAAACATTTATCCTAATCATACATAATTATTTGGGATCAAAAGTCTATCTCCAAATAGTAAGCAATCAATTTGGTGTCCTATCTTGCCTACAAGATCACTTGGCTATCTTTGGTAGGAGAAAGATACTACTATCCTCTAATCAATCTTTGTTTGCTAAACCAAGGTCTTTTGTTCAAACTTGGGTAGTTGACCCTTTAATCACATAAGGTTAATAGCTCTTACCCTCATTTTCTTTTTCTTCCATAATCTTCCACTCATTGGCTTGATCACTCTTGTATGGTACACACACGATTAGGAAGGTTCACATTTAATCCCATGTCATGTTTGTGGGAATCATTGAGGCAATCAGAGATGGAGAATCCTTTTCCTCCACTCACAACTTCATTAGGGAATACAATTCACTCTACTTTGAACCTTGGTATACCTAACTCAACATCCACATGAGAACCAAAAGATCCCTTCCATAACACAACTTTCGGGGATAATGATGAAGAAATATACCAAGATGAAGATCCTATTGACCCTAACAATGTACCTAGTGATGTCAAGACATTCTTTGCAGACCCTTACAATGTGGAAATGATGAAAAAATCCATTAGGGCAAACAAAATTGAGATATTCCTAAACTTGGTCAAGGATGGTGTTAATGTTCCCCTAAGCTTTGATGAGAACACTTTTTTTAGAAAATTTACAAAAGGTGGTGCACCCATGTTGCCCACTTCAAATGCAGCTCTAACTTCTAGCAAAGGGAAAGAAACCATGGTGACAACTAGTGCTATGCCTACATCTAGCACTTCAACACAACCCACATTTCAATTGAGTGCAGAACATATTCAACAAATCATTAGTGTCATGCCCAATGTTACCACACATGCTAGTATTCTACAATCTACCTTGACAACTTCACCTGTGGGATGCTTAGGCATTGGACAAGTGCCTACTCAACCAATGGAAATTTTGACACAACCAATGCACTCTTCTTATTTACAAGTGCCAACCACTATGGTAAAGACATCCGTGCCAATTCTAACAACTGCATATCAATACATTGGCCAAAGTAGAGTGCCTCCACCACCTCATACTACATTTGGGACTCCCCTCAATTTAGGAGGTGGATTTGTGAACACCCAACAATCACAAGTGCAACCTAATCAAGATTTGGTTCAACAATTCCAAGAATTGCAAAATTTGGTCCTTAACATGAACAACAAAGGTGTGAAGGATGTCTCTTTTGAGAAAATTTTTCCTTTTCCATTTGATAAATCCATTAATATGGTGCCATTTCCAACCGGTTTTGAAATACCTAAATTTGAAAAGTATATGGGAGAGACATGCCCTGTCACCCATCTCAAGGAATTTTCCATTTTGTGCCAAGAGGTAGCCTACAGTGATGACTATCTTAAGAGACTCTTTGCACGAAGTCTTGGAGGCCCCACACTTGAGTGGTTAATGAATTTACCTAAGGGCTCCTTTACTTCCTTCAATGATTTGACAAGCAAGTTTATAGCACGATACTCTTACAACATTGAACATTATGCCTCATTGAGTGACTTGTGCAACATAAAACAACGAAACGGAGAAACTTTTGCCAACTTCCTACAAAGGTGGAGACATCTTGCTAATCGTATGCAATATAAAATTGAGGATTTCCATCTTGTGGATATATTTATCAAGAACTTGATACCCGAAATGTCCTTCCACATGAAAATGGCTAGCCCCAAAGACTTTTCCACTTTAGTCAAAAAGGGCAAGAATATTAAAAATGGACTTTTGGAAAAAGGTACCATCAAACATTATAATTCATCATCCTCCAACAATGAGTTAAACAACAATAGCAAACCCAAATTCTGGTCCAAGAATAAGGGTATTACACATGATGGTGTTACTAATGTCAAAAACCTTCAAGGAGGGAACAACAACAACTACCACAATCGAAACAACAACAATTCAAATCATGACAATCAAAGCAATCAACAGTCTAGAAATCAAAAACAATTCTTTCCATGCAACAACTACAATCGTGATTATGATCGAAATAGAAATTTCACTAACTTTCGTGAACCTTTGGAGACCATCTTTCAAAAATTAGTGGATCACAACTTGATGGTATTTCCTAACACATGTCCTTTTGATGAAAATCAACCAAAGTCAAAGTGGTATAGGGAAAATGAATATTGTAAATACCACCATATCAAAGGACATGACACCAAAAAATGTATCAAGCCCAAAGTTTTTATCCAAAATCTTGTTGATGATGGGGAAATTGAAGTAGAAGGAGGTCCAACTTCTAAAAATGCTAAATTGAAGATATTTCAAAAACTATTTCCTGATTACAACAATGATAATAACAATACCAATAATGCGAATCAAGCATCCACATCAAATGCATTACCTTATGATTATTCTACTAACCACATCTCAGGGTTTGACTCCTTATGTGGTCACATTGAAGAAGTAGATGCTCATGTGAATACCCTTGTCTTGCAAGCGACTGATTGTGATGCCACCACTCGACGGGGAAGACTCACTTTGCAAGCTGCCACTCCCAATAACACTAATCCAACAATGCCGCATGTGCTTGCTGCACCATCCACCTCACAAAGGCCTGCTTCTCACTATGATGTGTTGTCCCAGCTAGGTAAGACTCCTGCACAAATCTCCATTCTTGATCTCCTTACCACATCACCCATCCATAAAGAGATCTTGGAGAAGGCTCTTTTAGAGTCTCGTGTTCCTGAAAATATTAATGCTTCCCAATTTACTACTATGATTGGAAACCTTGCCGCTCAACAACACCTTGTCTTTATAGATAAAAATTTCCAGGGTCCTGATCCCCACCATAATTTGTCACTCCACATTGAAGTCCTTATACAGTGACATAAGATTAAAAGAGTCCTTATAGACAATGGATCCAATTTGAGCCTTTGTACATTGAAAATGATTCATTTCTTGGGACTACCAGAGGATCTCCTAGATGTTAATAAAAGGATCACAATAAAAGCATATAATGAAAGAGAAAGAGAATCAAAAGGAGTCATCATGTTGCCTCTAAAGGTTGGACCAGCCATCATAAATACTGAATGCCATGTCTTAGACTTGGATTTTCCACATAACATCTTGCTTGGTAGATCGTGGATACATACACTAAAGGCAGTCCCATCCACCTATCATCAATGCTTGAAATTCCCCCACCAAAGAAGAGAAATCACAATCCCAGGGGATCCCACTCCTTTCAAATTTTGTAAAAGATTGGAAGGTGCACCAATGAATTTTTGTCCAATAAGTGAGTTTGCCAAAGTTGTACTTAAATCTCTAACCATAACTGAACCGCCTCACAATAGGTGTTCCATAGTCATGCGCTAGGTCTGGCTTAGGAATAATCTATTCAAGCTAAGGACTACTTTTCCCCTACCATGAGGTGCATTTAGATTTTCAACCCAAGGACGTATACTTGAAATGGTCGGCACAGTATGTGCACTAGGTACCTTGATGAGTCATTATGCTTGTGCTGCAGGAAAGCAAAAAATGCAAAGGAAGGAGACTACACTACTGCCGTGGAAAGGAAAATATTGAATCTATGAATGTTGAAAACACAATGACAAGATAACAGAGATTCCATCTTGACTCATCCACTAGACTATTCTCGCAAATGCTGCAGGAATGTTCATGAAGTGTGATGCTACAAGAAGGAATTAACTAGCTACGTCTTACTTAAAATACTACTAATGCTAGTAAAATGAATCTATTCTATCCTAATCTAATCCACCTTCCAAGTGGGCCCCCTTGGTTGGCTTCTCTAATCTACCAATGTAGGATAGAAGCTAAAGAGAACTAATTCATTTCATTAATCTGTCATTACATGATTCAGAATTGTAAAACACAACTGCAACAAACTATGAATCAGTGTTCTCTCTTACTCGATAAAACTTATTAAAAACCAAAACTTCACACACAGGAGTCAATCTTGACATATATAGGGAATCTACTCTTTATTACATAACAGAAAAGTAACTATCCTAAGTTAAGTCTGCAGGAGAGAATATAGGAGAACAACTGAAAGCGAAAAGGAAGGATAACGGAATTGAGGAGGGAGAAATGAAGTCTCAGTATCCACTTGTTACAACGTAAATGCAGAGAAGGCAATGGCTTGTAAAAGCTCTGCCCTATTTGCTGCCATGTTTCCTGGAGTGGTTATAACTTCCTTTTTGTGGTTGTTCCTTGATGCTCGTTTCTCCTTGAATGCTGTCGGCAACCAACTTTTGGATTCTTCTACTCATCCTTTAATCCTTATCATCAAGTTAGTTATGATATAAGACATATTTGCAAATAAACATCCATCAAACTAAATTCAATCATAAGAACGCACATTTGGATATTTATATGAAATACTGCATATTAGATATAATCTAGGCAAAAGATGACATAATTTTTCTACCCTATAAATCATCAAAGGTTTATCAAACATAGGCTTATAAGTGTTAAAACAAGGATAAACAGATTATCACAAAGTATCTTAAACATAACAAAATAAAGGCATTTTTTAGACTCATCATCTGCTCTCTGCTAAACTAATGCTTGTCCTCAAGCATTACACTTCTTTGTCAAAGATCTGAGCTCCCCAACTTTTGTCTTTCCCTTTTTGCTGCTCTTGAAGGTGTAATAGAATCCTCTAGTCCTTTCCCATACTTCTCGCCTGTGGTCTTCCTGCAACTTATCAAGTTTGTCAGCATCAATATCATACAGGGGCCATAAAAGCATTGGAGGTTGGATGGTCAAAGGACACCATAGCTCTGGCCTTAGTTGCTTTCCCAGTTCTAAATATTTTGGAACTCTATATAGCACTACTTCAAAATTAATAGGACTGTGTGGCTCTGATTTCTTGAGAGAATCAGGTAACCGTGCCCATCTACTTCTTACTCCGATGATAGCTCTCTGGAATGCAAAGTAGGGCAAGTTTTCATATTCGGCATACACTTTGGTTCTAGCAGCAAATATCTTCTTTCTAACTTCTAGATTACTCTTCCCATAGGTTAATGTAAACCAGTCTCGAAGCATTTCTTCTGGTTGTTTACTTTCTGCCCTCAAGGGTAAAGGTTTTGTTCTCTCCTCATCTCTATAATTAACCAATTGTCTTTTATAATTTTCCTCATTAGACATCGATGACATAAAAGCTTTCAAATGCACATCTCCTATATAGAGCAAAGGATTCCACTCAGTTTCTGCAAGAATGACAAAATTATGAATATACAACTCACACAATAGATTTTGCTGCCATGGTGGTAAGGTTTTATATAGCCCATAAAACTCTTGTGCAATTTTGAATTCTGCATTTACATTTCTGAGGGTTAACATCAATTGAAACAAAATATATTGTTCTTCCAAACAAAAAGCATATACTCAAGGAGGTGGTCTGCAAGCAAGAGCTTGATCAGCTAATTTAAGTGCATGTTTCATGCGTTGTTTTTGTCTTTCTAGTTGTTCTTTCAATTCTTCAATCTCCTCATTTTGTGATGTTATGATCTTTCTCATTCTTTTCTTCTCCTCTTTTCATAGAGCTTCAGAAAATAAATGTTGTCCATATAATTGGAAAAGGAGTTTTTGCAAGGTGACGGCACTGTTATCCTTTTCATAATCCTTTTTCTTTTTCTGTTCCTGCCATAGATGTTTTGCCAAACTATTGATCCATGTTGACTTATATGGGACTAAGGCAATATTTGAATCATGACATTCAGGAACTACTTCATTCTCATGGCTTGAAACACCTGGTAAATCCATTAAGGTTTCGTTAATTTCTTGCTCACATGTTGTAGGAGGATTACCAGAAGCTTATGTCATCTCAGTGTGAAGGGGAGAATGGTCAAAAATTATCTACATAGGAGACTCTGGAGCAAGTTCTTTAGACAATATAGGATCTTTAAAAATATGCCCTCTCATTCTAGGGCTTCTCTACAAAGGAGTCTCTTCTTGTACTATTGTCTTTTGCCTACTTTTCTGTTTCGGTATCACTGCTGTAGGATTAGTTGCTGTAGGAACCTTTTTTGTTTTCTTCTGTTGCTTAATTGCAAGACTAGGTTTTTGTTGAGCAGCGGTTTCTTCTGGTGACTTTCGTTTCCTTTTAGCTTTACTAGTAGTGGGTTTAGGGATGTCCTGTTCAGGTGGAGGCACATTCTCTTGAGTGGAAGCAAATTCTGGTTCAATCCCTTGTGCGTTTTTTGTTTCAGCTCCCTCAATATTTTGTTCTGCAAGCTCACTACTAGAAACTACATTTTCCTCACCATGTTGTTCACTAAGGTCAACTTGGGGTTGTAGGGTTTTAAATTTCACAAAGTCATCCCATGTCAAAGGGGATACATCCCTAAGATACCTTTCTATTAACAACTTAATCAAGGCATGGTGAGTGACAAAATTATCTTTCCCTTTTTGAATCTCTTTCGCACTAATACAGAGCATATTATACAAAAAATTTGGAAGATTCACAGCAATATTGTGCCTTATACAACTAAGCAACTTAAAATGGTGTGCATGTAAGTGAGAAAATCTTCCTTCACAAGTAAAATACCTGATTACATGCATTGCTAGGTCAGGGTATGGAGGTGGCAAAGACAATCTCTTGTACCCCTGCTTTGTAACATCCAATTGAGGGTCATGTGGGGTAGTGAACTGGGCCCTTGCTGACCTAGCGTCATGCGAGCTCGGATAATGCTCTCCGATAGAAGGTAACCCTGTTACTTCTACAATTTATTCTTCTATTGCAATTACTATCAAACCCCACATAGAAGCTTCACCTTCATCAAATGTCGTGGTGAATTCTACAGCTGCTTCTTCATCATATGCTATTAAATTCAAACAATAACCTAACCACCCGCATGCATTGAATCTTCTTACTGCTTCTACGTCAAAGAGAAACAAAATATGCTCAACCGGCTCTCTTCTCTGTAAACCTCCTCCCATTTCTTGATACTTCGTCTGCTACTCCGTTTCTCTCTCCCTTTCTGAATGCAAACTTCAAGACTATGCGTTATTTCTCAGACGCTTCACCACTTCTTTTTGGGAACATTAATTGCCATAACCAATTGTTATGTGCCATAATTAAACTTTAGGTAAAAGTAAATCATGAATTTGTGTGGAAATCATCCAAAAACATGGTTCAAATGCCAAAATTTTTAAAATGGGTCACATCATGGCTTAGCATGAAAAATTTGGCACTAACAAGAAAAAAAAATTCATTCAGAAAGTGGGAGTACAACACTTGACATGGCATACTTATGGCAAAAAGTTCTCATTAATAAGGGGTAATGCCAAGATTTTAGAAAATCATCACAGTTAATCAAGCATGTCATTGGATAGTACGACACTCCCCTACCCCCTACTAATTTTATGAAAATTGTCCTCACTTGTTAGACTAATATGGGTGAGGGACTGGAATGTGCCATAATTATAGAGACTATGTAGTTTTATATATAATTAACAAAATCTGCAAACTTATAAATGAATAATAGTTTGAAAACATTTATACCTGCCAAGTGGATTGTCACATGCTCCAAAAAAAAGGTGGCAGAAATAATGTAAATGGTAGCATCCATCAGTATGTGTAGATTTGATTGAAAACACAAAACTTAATTATGTAGAAAGTGAGTGGATGGAAGATTAAGAAATGGAGTGGGGTGGGTGGATGGAAGATTAAGATATGAATGGAAAGAAATATCATTAAAAGAAAATGGACTTTATGCGAACATAAAGTTATTATTATGGACATGCAAATTAAAATTAATGTTGAAGAGGAGAAGGCGGAAGGTTTTCACCTTCTGCTGCAGGAAGAGATACTTGAGTTGTTGTTGGATCCGGTTGTTCGAACTGTTGCATGAATTTGACTTTTGTTTGAGGCTGTTTGTAAAGCTTAAGTTGATGACCGTTGATCAGCATTTTAAAAGGCACATCATCAATTGTGGTTAGTAGAACTGTTCCATTGTCAAAGACATGGATGATTTGATATGGTCCTAACCATCGCGTCTGTAGCTTCCCTGACATATCCTTAAAGAGGGAATCATACAATAATGCCCAATCACTAGATTTGAACTGTTTGTTGAGGATATGAGAATCATGCCAGTGTTTTCTCTATTTTTGCACCAGTTCAGTGTGTTCTAAAGTGGTCTTGCGCATTTCATCCAAAGAATTAAGATGCAGGAGGCGTTCTCTTTGTGCTACAGGAAGATCAATATCTAAGGTCAAGGTTGTTCTTAAAGTCTTGTGTTCAAATTCAATTAGAAGCATTGCCACTTTCCCATACAAAAGCTCAAATGGTGTGAATCCGGTAGTGGTTTTCCAAGTTGTTCTATAAGCCCAAACAACTTCTTGTAACCAGTTGGTCCAATCCCGACAAAGCAAATGGACTGTTTTAGTTAGAATATTTTCTAGCTCACGGTTGGTAACTTTTGATTGGCTTGTGGATGATAAGGACTGGATCTGCAATGCCTGATATTATACTGTTTCATCAACTCTGAAATTAGGTTGGAAGTAAATTGTGTGCCTTGATTAGTAACCAATTCTTTAGGAACTCCATAGCATGTAAAAATCTCTTCATACAGGAATTCAACAACTTTTTCATCACGGGCATGCTTCATAGCCTTAACCTCGACCCATTTGGTTAGGTAGTTAGTACAAACTAGAATATAAGACTTCCCATTGGATGGAGGATCAATAGGATCGATGAAGTCCATTCCCCATTTGTCAAATGGTGTTAACACCACTTGAGGATTCAGAGGAATTTCATCTGTTTTGGTTGGGCGACCCATTATTTGGCATTGTTCACACTTCCTTGTATAATTGATTGCATCTTTATGAAGGGTAGGCTAATAGTAACCAGTGGCTAAGATTTTGAAAGCTGTTCTTTTCGCTGCAAAATGTCCTCCGTAGGGCTCATTATAACATGCATGCAAAATATCATGTCTCATCTTCTCTTACACATCTATGCATAACTTGATTAGGTCCAGTATAGAATAGAAAATTGTCTATCCATGAGAAATGGAAGCTTTTCTGTATGAGCAGCTTTCTCTCCCTGTAAGAAAAATGCGTTGGTGTCTTATTAGCTACAATATAGTTAGCAATATCTGCATACCATGGAACTTTAACATCAATATGAAACAAATGTTCATCTAGAAATGTATCATCTACCAGAGTAGTATCAGTATCATGATGATTGATTCTTGACAAATAATCAGCTACGACATTTGCTTTTCTAGGCTTATCCACTATGGCTATATCAAATTCTTGTAGCAATAGTAACCATCTTGCTAACCTACCAGTTATAGCAGGTTTGTTGATGAGATATTTGATTGCTGCATGATTAGTATGAACATAGATAGGATAACCTGTGATGTAATGCCAAAATTTATTTAGAGCATAGACTATTGCTAAAAATTCTTTTTCAGTCACTGTGTAATTCAGTTCTGGGCCATGAAGACTCTTACTGATATAATAAATGGCATTTTCAAGATTTGAGTGTTTTTGTGCTAAAACTGCACCTATGGAATAATCAGAAGCATCTGTATATATGTGAAAAGGTAGGTTCCAATCAGGGCCTTGTAAAATTGGGGTTGTGGTCAAAAGTTGCTTAAGCTGTAGGAAATCTTTATCACACTCAGGTGTCTAATCAAATTTAGCTTCTTTGGTGAGCAACTTGTACAAGGGACTGGCTATTTTACTGAAGTCTTTAATAAAACGCCTGTAATATCCAGCATGTCCTAGAAAAGATCTGATATCTTATAATTTAGTGGGTATGGGTAATGTTTGAATTACCTCAATTTTAGCTAGGTCTACTTGTATACCTGTAGTAGATATGAAATGATCGAGTACCACACCCTCTTGCATGAGCATGAAACACTTTTCACTATTTAGTGCCAAATTATGTTCTTGACATCTTACCAAAACTTTTTCAAGATTTATCATTGCTTCTTCAAAAGCAACTCCAAATGTTGTAAAGTCATCCATCTAGATTTCCATACAATCATGTGATATATTAGAAAAAATACTAATTACAGCCCGTTGAAATGTTGCAGGAGTGTTACAAAGACCAAATGGCAGAACAGAGTATGCAAAAGTACCCCATGGACAAGTAAATGTAGTTTTGTCTTGGTCTTTAGGAGCAAATAATGATTTGATTATAGCCACTATATCCATCTAAAAAGGAGAAGTACTTCTTTTCAGCTAGTGTATCCAAAACTTGATCTATGAAGGGTAAAGGAAAATGATCCTTTTTAGTAGCCTTATTCAACTCCTATAATCTACAAAAATTCTCTATTTTCCTTCTTTCTTAGGTACTATAACCAGTGGTGATACCCATTTACTATCAGATATAGGATAGATAAAGCCAGCATCAAGCAGTTTCTGCAATTCTGTTTTGACTATTTCTCTGAGGCTTGGATTTATCCTCCTCTGACGTTGACGAAGTGGTAGACAACCTTCATTAATGTATATCCTATGGGTACACAGTGTAGGGATTAATCCTTTCATATCATCATAATCCCAAGCAAAAGTCTTCTCATGCTTTTGAAGCAATTCTTTTAATTGTTCCATCTATGCAAATGTCAATTTGGGGTTAACATGCAGTTTATGGCCTTTACTCAGTTCAATAGGAATATTGGATTCTACCATAGAAATTCCAAAGATTGGGCTTCCTTCTAATTCACAGGGAAGTAGTTAAAAAAAAATTTAGATTCCTTAAGTAAAGTACAACTTGTATCACACTCCTCATATGTAATCAATTCTAATATAGAGCTTTCAGACACATCTTTTCCTACCACACAAGTGTTGGTAAGGATGCTCTAGATTACTGAATCTTCTTCTTGCAACTTTAGAAAAGATTGCCTATGTAGCATCATAATTTGTACTATGGAATTTATCTCTTCTTCTTCATCTCCTAAAACTGGCCAAAAAGATGTACTCAAATCTAGTAATGGTTGTGCAGGAGGATATAGATCAAATTGCTTGGTTGCTTGGCCATTTGATATGGTCATATTCCCTGATCTACAATTTATGTTTGCATCAGCTGTGGCCAACCATGGTCTACCTAGAATGATAGGATAGCCAAATTGGTTTACTTTAGGGGACAAAATCATGAAGTTTGCAAGATATTCTAGGGAATCTAAGGTCACAACAATATTTTCTATCATTCCATCAGGAATGACAATGGAACTATCTGCAAGCTGCAGAATAGTTGGTGTGGGCCTTAATCCTTCTATTTGTAACTTCTTCATGGTTTCTTTAGTCATCACATTTATAGCAGCTCCCAAATCTATTAAGGCATTTTTAACAAATTGACCATTTATGCTGACACTTACTACTGGACTCCCTAGGTCAGAATATTTTGGTGAAATCACTCTTCCTAACATGATATCAGCTAAGTGTCCAACAACATGAACTGTGGTAGGATCCTTCTTCTTCCTTCCAGGTTTCTTTAGACAAGCTTCCCTTATAGCTTTTCCATAAGCAGGAATGTCCTTAATAGCTTGAAAAAAAGGTATTTGGACATGCATATTCTTCAACTGATTAACAATGTCAAAGGGTTGTTCCTTGCTTTGTTTAGGTTCCTTTTGTATTAGTTGGTCTGGAAAATGAGACTCTATTGTTGGTTGAACTGGTATTGGTATGGTAACATTAGTTGGGTCAACAGGTTCATCAACCAAAGGTTCTGATGGTGCAGGAGAGTCTGATACTTCAGTTATAAGAGGTGGCTTTGGTGCTGGTAAGGTCGTTCCAGATCTCAAATGTATATCTGCGACATCTAGGGCATAAGTAGGGTACTGTTGGGTATCAGCACTATACATGGGCTACTATGGTTGACTATTTGGATTTGGCTAAGGCTGTGCAGGTAGCTGTGTTTGCTTTTGAGGTCCACTATTTGTAGGTGGTGGCATTAAAGTAGGTTGTTGAGCTGAAGGGGGTAATTGTGGAGCACTAGTATTTTGGTTAGGCCATTGTTGAGATCTCTTCCATTGGTTTGGAGATTGCCAATTCCCTTGGGGTGGTTGCCAATGGTTCCACTAGTTCTGGGGCCATTGGTTATTCTGCTGGTTAGGCCAAGGTTGTTGGGAATTTTGAAACCATTGAGACTATTGTAGGTTATTTTTCCCAACATTATTCCAATTGGGTTGGTTTTGTGGAGGACCTTAGGTATTGTAGTTTTGCCATTGATTACCATATGAATTTGAATTTTGCAAGGGGTCTTGAGGCATACCTTGACGTTGAGCCCATGGTCAGCGTTGAGCAACAAAGAATACTTGCTTATCATCCCCATCTATTTTTACATATCCAGTTGGAAGATGCTGGTTCTCCATGCTTGCAACCAATTTATAGTGGCAATCCTTCTTTTGCTTTCAGCAATGAGGATAGTACTCAGATAGTTGTAACTTAGCCTCTACTTGCTTCTTCTTTGCAGTCATTGTATCCAACTGTGTAGCGACATCATTAATGATGTCTTGTTTGAAATCTAACAATAAATTGGATATTTCAAGTTTTGAAATGCCTTGACTAATTCCTTTTGCAACCATAGAACGGAGTCCTCGGCCTTTCTTCATGGTTGACCTTGAGTAGTTTTGACATATCTTTTTGAGGTCATCCCATTGAGCTTGATATACATCTCCACCGGCCATCAGGTCCAATGCTTCCAAATAGTCTTCATTCACTCCTCTTACAAAGACTAGTTTTTGGGAATCTTCAGACAATGTGTGTTGAGGATTCTTTTGTAGTGTATATAAAAATTGAGAAACATAGTCTTCTAATGTCTCTTCCTCCTTCTGTGATATCCTAAAGATATCATCTCTTCTTGTGCCAGATGCTTTTCAATATTCTTTATATTTTTCCAAAAACAAGGCTTTCATTTCATCCCAATTTGCAGCTACATTGGCTCCTAAGCCCATGAACCATCATAAAGCTGATTCTTTCAATATGGTTGGAAATAATTTAAGCTTATGGGCATCAATGTTGTAGTCGAAACTACGACAAAGGATGTCAAACTCAAACAAGAAGGTATCAGGGTCTTCAGTTGCAAGGCCATAGAACTTCGGAAGAGCAGTGGGAGGTAGATTCTTGAGATTGGCATTGGTTATGAGACTTGGAAGTGGAAATGGAAAAGTGGGTTGTGCCATGACTGGTGGGACTGGATTATGAGGTTGCTACTGAAAAGGAATGTTAGGCACTGGATGATTAACAACTGGTGGATTCAAGGTAGTGTTATCAAGAAGACTGGTTACTATTTCAGTGAAAGGTTGGAGACCAGATATATCTACGGATTCAGCTCTTGATGATGATACTGTGGGGAAAATAGGACTTGCATCTTCAAAGGTCAACTCAACTTCTTCATTCAAATTAACAGATCCTTGTGGAAAAAATCTACCATATTCATCTCATCGTCTTCCTCTTCGATGCATGCAACTAAAATTTTCACACTGGTAAAAGAACTTAATCTAAAAACTATGATTCAAAAATGCTCCTAGCTTGACACCATCCCTGGCAATGGTGCCAAAAATGAACCATCTCACAATAGGTGTTCCATAGTCATGCGCTAGGCCTAGCTTAGGAATAATCTATTCAAGCTAAGGACTACTTTTCCCCTACCATAAGGTGCATTTAGATTGTCAACCCAAGGATGTATACTTGAAATGGTCGGCAGAGTATGTGCACTAGGTACCTTGATGAGTCATTATGCTTGTGCTATAGGAAAGTAAAAAATGCAAAGGAAGGAAACTACACTACTGCTGTGGAAAGGAAAATACTGAATCTATGAATGTTGAAAACACAATGACAAGATAACAAAGATTCCATCTTGACTCATCCACTAGACTATTCTCGTAGATGCTACAGGAATGTTCATGAAGTGTGATGCTACAGGAAGGAATTAACTAGCTACGTCTTACTTAAAATATTGGTAATGCTAGTAAATGAATCTATTCTATCCTAATCTAATCCACCTTCCAAGTGGGCCCCCTTGGTTGGCTTCTCTAATCTACCAACATAGGATAGAAGCTAAAGAGAACTAATTCATTTCATTAATCAGTCATTACATGATTCAGAATTGTAAAACACAACTGCAACAAACTGTGAATCAGTGTTCTCTCTTACTCGATAAAACTTATTAAAAACAAAAACTTCACACATAGGAGTCGATCTCGACATATATAAGGAATCTACTCTTTATTAAATAACAGAAAAGTAACTATCCTAAGTTAAGTCTGCAGGAGAGAATATAGGAGAACAACTGAAGGCGGAAAGGAAGGATAATGAAATTGAGGACGGAGCAATGAAGTCTCAGCATCCGCTTGTTACAACGTAAATGTAGAGAAGGCAATGGCTCATAGAAGCTCCTTCTTATTCGCTGCCATATTTCCTGGAGTGGTTATAACTTCCTTTTCATGGTTGTTCCTTGATGCTCGTTTCTCCTTGAATGCTGTCGGCAACCAACTTCTGGATTCTTCCGCTCATCCTTTAAACCTTATCATCAGGTTAGTTATGATATAAGACATATTTACAAATAAACATCCATCAAACTAAATTCAAGCATAAGAACGCACATTTGGATATTTATATGAAATATTGCATATTAGATATAATTTAGGCAAAAGATGACATAGTTTTTCTACCCCATAAATCATCAAAAGTTTATCAAACATAGGCTTATAAGTGTTAAAACAAGGATAAACGGAGTATCACAAAGTATCTTAAACATAAAAAAATAAAGGCATTTTTTAGACTCATCAATAACAGAACCACCTTACACAACAGTACCAGAATTAGCTAATGAGGATTCAAGCTCCCACAAGGGAAAAGAGAAGGTTGAAGATACTAAAATTAACAACACAAGAAAGAAGGTCACTTTTTCTGATTTAGGAATGGGAGAGTATAAGTTTGAAAATGCCTTGTGTGTGGGACAACTACCACTCTCCCCTCGTTCCTTTGGAAAACCTTCTCAATTGTCACCTTCTACTAATAAGGAAACCATGCAAGTTAGCAAGACAACATTTACGCATTGGGTTTCACTTAGTGATGAGCACATGGAAGATAATATCCTAGATTGGCTATATTATGATGGAAAAGATGACCCTGTGGAGTTTCCTAAGGATAAATATGTTAAGGCACCTCCCATTTTTGAAAATAGGGATATCATGGTACCGGCCTTGGACTGAAAGAAGATGGAATTAGACAACCCTTAGAAGCTAATAGCTATCCTAAAGGATGGAGATTGGGCTCCATTAAACCCAAGGTATCTTTTGCTGACAACTATTGTACGGTTGAACCTGATTCTGAGACTGAAGAGGAGGAATTCTTCGAAGTACCTTTCCAATACATTGAAGATGACCTAGATAATTATGTCCATGCCATTACCATAGATGACCTTTCATCCATTAACCTACCTCTCACCAATCCCGACATGATAGATTGGGACCTTCAAGATACACCACCAGCTCTCAATATCTGTAAGTCTGATGAAGTCGTGATGGCACTTTTTGGCCTTAAGAATCTTTGAGAATACAAACATGAGATCCAATACAATGAGGAAGCCTACTTTGGTAGCCAAGTCAACTCTCTTAGTCGCAAAAGTGAAAAAAAAAATGAAAAAACAAAAGAAACATCCTTTAGTGAAAACTCCCCTGGGGCACTTTTGGATGAAGAAAAAGACAAAATAAAGGATGCATCTTCTGGTGAAAACCTCTTAGAGGTGCCAGAAGAGGGAGATCTTGACTTGCCATTTAGATCCTTGCCACCAGAAAAATCACCTATTTTGAATGAGGACACAATTCCAGTCAATTTGGGAATAGAAGATAGTCCACAAATCACCTACATTGTTGCTACCTTAAGTCTTGAGGAACAAAAAGCCATGACTGAATTCTTAAAAAAGGGAAAATTCAATTTTGCATGGACATACAAAGACATGCCTGGCTTAGATATAGATTTGGTTGTACATCATTTGACAGTTGATCCCAAGATTAAACCAGTAAAGCAAAAGTTACGCAAAATGCACCCTAAGCTAGCACTCCTAGTCAAAGCAGAGTTACAGAAAATGTTAGAGGCAAAATTCATCCATCCTATTGACTATCCTAAGTGGGTCTCCAACATTGTCCCTATAGGGAAAGCATCTAGGGGCATCCGTGTTTGTTCAGATTTTTGAGATTCAAATCTCGCATGTCCTAAGGATGGATTTTCACTTCCTAACATAGACATCATAGTGGATTTGACTGCTAGACATGAGATGTTGTCTTTGATGGATGGGTTTTCTGGTTATAACCAAATTAGGATTGCAAAAGAGGATAAACATAAAACGACATTCACCACCCCATGGGGAACCTTTTGTTATCAAGTCATGCCTTTTGGCTTGAAAAATGCTGGTGCCACTTATCAACGCGCAATGACTACCATATTCCATGATCTTCTACATGTCATAATAGAGGACTATGTTGATGATATTCTAGGAAAATCCAAGACAAGAGAATCCCACATTGATGTCCTTACCATTATTTTTGATAGGTTGGAGAAATATAAAGTATGCCTTAATCCTAAGAAATGTGTATTTGGGGTCAAATCAAGAAAACTATTAGGCTACATTGTGTCAAGAAGAGTTATTGAAGTAGATCCAACAAAAGTAAAGGCCATCATGGATATGCCTCCACCTACCACATTGAAAAAACTCTGCAGTTTTCAAGGAAAGTTACAATCTATTAGGAGATTTGTGTCACAACTAGCAGATAAAGTCCATCCACTTCAGCATTTGCTTCGCAAGGGAAACAAGTTTTAATGGGATTGCCTATGCCAAAAAGCATTTGAACAAATTAAGACATATTTGGCTAATCCTCCAATTTTATTACCTCTAGTTGCAGGACGACCATTGATTCTATACATTTCAGCTACTTTAGTTTCCTTAGGAGAACTTTTGGCACAGTTAGACGATAAGGGGAATGAGCAAGCCATATATTACCTCAGTCAAACACTAGTCGGCTATGAGTGTTCATACTACATATCTTTTGTACGCAAAAACTATGTCATTATATGCTTATTCATACTACATATCTCATTTCCAAGATAGATCCACTCAAGTATTTGTTATCAAAAGCCACCCTCACTGGCCGAGCAGCAAAATGGGTCTTAATTTTGAGTGAATTTGACATTGTTTATAAGGATCATAAGGCCATTAAAGGACAAGTAATTGCAGATCAGCTTGCTAAAGTTCCCCTTCAAGGGAACCATCCCATTGTAGCCAATTTTCTAGATGACACAATTATGACCCTAGCCCCTACTACACCATGGAAGTTATTTTTTGATGGATCCTTTACACAAAAGGGATCGGGGGCAGAAATTTTGTTTGTGACACCACAAGGGGACCTCATTCCAAAGTCTTATAAAATTCCATTCCCTTGTGCAAATAATATAGCTGAGTATGAAGGTTTAGTCACAAGACTACGTCAAGCTATCAAATGGAATATCAAAAACCTTCTTGTCTTTGGAGACTCACAATTGGTCATTAAAAAAGTCATAGATGAATACCAAAACAAGGATGAGAAATTGTTTCCCTACCATAGAATAGTTGAGGATCTTAAGCGGCATTTTACAGAGATTATTTTTCAGCAGATTCCAAGGGCTAATAATAAAGTAGCAGATGCCATGGCTACTATTGCCTCTATGATTTCCATGCTAGAATATAGTCCTAAATGTGAGTTTCTCGTGGAGAATCTTTTTACTCCTGCTTATGAGCAAATTGATTCAGATTTGGTGTGTAAGATTGTTGGTCCTGAGTCTTCATGGTACGCTGACATCTTTTCCTATTTATGTCACAAAACCATTCCCATAACCCTCACCCCAAACCAAAGCAAAACCTTCATCCACCAAACCGCTCGCTATACCATCCTAGGTGATATACTTTTTCGAAAACACTTTGATGGAACCCTCCTTCAATGTCTCAGTTCAGATGAATCCCAAATGACGTTAGAAGAGGCTCACCAAGGGATTTTTGGTGCCCACTCTAGTAGCCTCATGTTAGCAAAAAAGCTCCTTAGGACAGGTTACTATTGGCCCACTATGGAAGCAGATGCATATTAGTTTGTGAAAAGATGTGTTCCATGTCAGCAGCATGGTGATTTGATACACGATCCCACCCAAGACCTTTAGCCCACCATCACTCCATGGCCCTTTTCCCAATAGGAATTCGATCTTGTTGGTCAAGTATACCCAAATTCCTCAAATGGCCACAAGTACATTATTGCCGCCACTGAGTACTTCACAAAGTGGGTCGAGGCTATTCCATTAACCTACACCACCGAAAAATAGATTTTAAAGTTCATCCTAAACTACATTATTTGTCATTTCAGTATACCTCAAGATATCATGACTGATAATGGAACCCCTTTCAAAAATCAAGAGGTTGCCACATTGTGTAGGAAATTCGACATCACCCAACATTTTCCCACCATATACTACCCCCAAGGCAATGGCCAAGCTAAAGCTACCAATAAAACCATCTTGAAAATCTTAAAGAAAATCGTTGATGTAGCTGGCTGTGATTGGCACATCCAAATTGCTCCCGCCCTTTGGGCCTACTGTACCTCCATCTATACCCCCACAGGAGCCACCCCATTTTTCCTTGTTTATGGTTTCAAAGCCATCTTTCCCATCGAAATTGAGCTCCCTTCCCTCAGAATCTCTCTCAAGAATTTGATATCCAAAGAAGACTACCGAGTTGCTTGCTTGCAAGAGCTGGCACTCCTTGATGAGAGATGACTGAATGACCTAAACCACCTCCGCGTGTAACAAAATTGCCTTCAGCTTTAGTATAATAAGAAAGTCAAGGCACGGGAATTTAAAGTGGGTGAGGTAGTTTTGCAGCATAATATGAAGAACCTCCAGAACTGTGAAAAGAAAAGAAAATTTGAGGCAAATTGGCTAGGTATGTTTATCATTATAGCCAAATATGGTTCTGGGGCATATCAGATTGCTACTCCAGAGGGAGATCCGCTCCCTAAGCCTGTAAATATCTAGCATCTGAAGTGGTTCTATGTTTGAGCCTTTGTAGTTCCTATACAGTATTTATAGTCCCACAAAAATCCAAAAAAAATAAAAAATTAGAAAATCCAAAAAAATTCACAAAATGTTCCTGGAAGAAGCCCTAAAAAGCAAAAAAATATTCTTGAAAAAAATATGGATTCATCCATTGTCTATAAGGCTCATTTTGCTTCATTCCATTCCACTATTCCACTTCCCTTGTGCAAAGTCTTATCTAGCCTTTTGCGTTTCATGCATCTAATAAAAGACCTCTTGTGTGGGAGGCTCCATTTCACTTCAATCTTTTGAAAGACCTGTAGTTTGCGAGGCATTTTTTGTTGAGTGATTGTCATCACGTTACGCTAAGCTTTTTCACAATAGTGACCACCCTTGGACTTACACAAAATCACCATTTGAGACTTAATGCTTCAAGGAACTTGGTCGCTTCATAGCCCTTGCTGAAAACAAACAATTTTATGATCATTTGACATTTCAACTTGACACACTTTCATAGGATGAATCCTTCCTATAGGTGACATTGTGACATTCACTTCTAGACCTAAGGTTCTTGGCAAGAACTGTGGACTGAATGACTACTTGGTCATGAGGTTTCCTTTTGGTTGATTTTATTTGTGTGTTAGTGATAGCCTTTTATGGTGCACCTTGATCTTCCATATTTTGGTTGTACCGGAATAGCTATCATTAACTACACATGTTTTTTTAGTACAATCTATTTTTGAGGCTTTACTTCATGTGTGTCAGTTTCAGGTTATGTTAATGTGTTGCGTAATGGGGGCAACGGGTTAGCACACATCCCACCAAAGACCCCTAAAAGACTTTGGGTGTGCCCAAACCTCTCCATTGCATATATGACATTTGATCCATCATGACTATGCAAACTACACCTATTGTCCTAAAGTCTCTATGATTTTGTATGTCTAGTCCACGCAAAAGAGTCATGACATTTATGTTTCTATAGCATATAATGCATAAACTCATTTTGCAAAATCAACTTAAGGTGTGCTCTCCATATAAACACAATGAAATCTCTTGATATCATGTAGTTAGGATGCATGTAGTCTAGGGTTTCATTCGAGTCGTGCTTGAGACAAGGTCCTATTTATTTCCCCCCTCCTATGCTAGGCTACTGGGTTTCTATGAGTGATAGTTATGACAGATATTCATTTATTAGTTCATTTCCATTAAGTTGCATTCACTTCCCATTATTGCATTCATTCATTTTCCATTACATTAGTGTTCATTTGATTAATCTCATTTAGTGTTACTTAGACTTTTTTTAGTTCATTTTATTAAATTGCATTAGTTCATTAATTGCATACACTTTAGTCATCACATCTAGGGGCATATACATCATCTCACATATATATAGTGCATCCCTGCATACATCTCATAAATTTGCATCACACACATGTTAGACATCATATATATATACATATATCATAGGAAACATCACATAGCATCACACCCTGCATCACAAATGTTCGTATCCACATCCTACATCCATACATATGCATCACATACATCCATACACATAGAATCATCAAATCATGTCATGTATATATCTCAAAAAAAAATGTCTGTATAGTCCATATACATCATGAAGAATCATGTAGTACAAATGCATCATCAAAATAGCTACATCTGCACATATCTGTCACAAACACTGATCACCCTATACAATCAAGTCACTGGCTGTGAGGGCCTTGCCCTCCTATATCCCCACCTCGAGGAGGTCTCTGTTATCCTACAAACTGCTCTGATCTAGCTCTGCCACATGAGATCCATGAGTTGGCTCCCCTCTCAAAATCTAGCTGTTGTCGGTCAGCAGGCAAGGCCTCCCTATAAAGTGAGCTATAATAGGCTGCCTCTTGTATGGCCCGTGTCTCTGCTCGGCTATCTGTGAGGACCTCTTGCATCACTGCGACGGCTGCCCCAGGTTGTACCATTTGTATGCCTATATCTCGATGTCTGTGTTATCTATCCAGCTGCGCCTAATGGGTGGCCTGCTCGGCCTGTAGGGCGGCTACCTCCGCTCGGAGCCTCTCTGCCTCTGCTCAATCCCCTACCTCTGCATGGGTGCCCAACCTTGCAAACTCCCCTGCATCCACCCATGCCTGTAGGGATGCTAAGGCCTCCTGTGCACTGTCTCCTCAGGCCCTCTACACCTGCAGCTCTACCTGTATGGCCCCCATGGCCTGCTCTAAGCTGTCTCCTCTAGCCCTCTGCACCTACAACTTTTCCTGTATGGCCCCCATGGCCTACTCTAAGCTGAAAACTCATGTTTAATGCACCTGTGCTACCCACTATAGTCGAGCTACCTCTGTCCACAGGTTGTCCCTCTCGGTCCTGACCATGTCTGGGTCCTCTCCCTATACCTGTCCCTATGGTGGTGCCTGTGGAGGTGCTTGCAGTGGTGCCTATACCTGTGCCTGTGCCTGTGCCTATGCTTGGGGTGCTCTCTATGCTGACCCTCATGTTGTTGCTGCCCTTGGCCCTCTTCTCGCTCAGACTCTATGCCCGTGTGGTCCCTCTTGTGCCCCCTATACTAGTGGTGGCATCATAGCTGCCTGTCCACCATCCCCCGCTCCATCTCCCTCCCCCTGCGCCTGCTCTGCTGGTGGAGGTGCCCCTAGCACTGTAAGCCTGACCGGTTGGTGGGCTGCCCACCACTGTGTGTATGCCGGTGTCATACCTGCATCTCCCCTATCTTGGCCATGCACCCATGGCACTGCTGCCATCCCCATCCAAGATGCTCAAGCCAATCGTACAATGGTCCAGTGTCCCCATAGCTGACCATACTCCTGTGACACCACAAGGTATAAGAATATATTTGGTACTATATACTGTACCCTGCCAAACTGTCGTCACACCTGAGAAGGTGTATAGCGCATAATCACACACAGAGATTGGCCAATGATCCAACAGTTAGTCTGTGTGTATGGGAGGTACATCTAATCCTCCGTGTCATCCTCCCCACCTACTGCCAGTGTTTTCCCCCACCACTCTACCTCGTCATAAGGAGTCCACTCGAACATAATGATCTCATCTATAAACTGATGCCAGAATCCCATAGACTCCATCGATGTATACTGGATAGGAGGTCGGTATCTGCAGGCATATGGCTCCCCAGGCTACTTGGTCTCTCGCTGAGTGATCAGCTGTGTCACTCCAATGTGCTCCCATGACCAGACCATTAGTAGCATCAATCCTGGTCCCATAGTGCGCTGGGTCCAGTATGCACACATGTGAAAATCATAATATAACTTAGCCAAGATAGTTTGTCCCCAGCAATAGACTGCTCCCTCCTCCTATAGTAGAGTGCTCAACACTCGTGCCCACCCGATCGACCACCTGTGTCTTGCGTGATCTGGCAACATTTTCCATATCAATGAGGCTAGCCTCGATAGCCTCCTCTCTAGTGCACCCCTCCACGACAACCATGATTGCTGGATCTGTAGTCTCTGTCACCATCGGCCAAAGTACTCCCTCAAAAATGGATCTGACCCCTCCAATACATACTCTGGGTAAGCACCTCTGATCGGTACTCGCAAGATCCGCCACACATCCAAGAGTGTGACTGTAGTCTCCCCCATCAAAAGATGGTAACTCTCAGTGGGTGTGTGCCATCACTCTATGAGAGACGATAACTACGCTGAATGGGCCCTCAAATTTGGCCAATCGTAAATGTGTTGTAGCTCGCATAGCCGCACGTGCCCCCAATCTGCATCCGTCAGCCTCTCCTATATCATCATGGTCGGAGGATAGTGCTCCCTCAACCTAAACACCACCGTCTCCTCCTATAGCATAGACATGCAGAGCGTCAGTTTTGCTAGCCTGTGATGTCCCTATAGTAGGGCATCTTCCCTTGCCTCCCCCTATTCTACCCTAATTGGCATGGCCATTTTTTGGCATAGATGCCAATCTGCATAGATGTCGATCAACGAAGACATTGATCTACATAGATGCTGATCAGCAGAGACGTCGATCCGTGGAGCTGTTGATCAGTGCAAATGCCAGTTTGTCCTGACAACTATGTTCTATCATCTACAGAGATGACAATGTACTTTTCGTCATCTTCATTGCCCTTTGTCATCGGCACAGACAACAGGTTGGAACCTGTCATCTCCGTGTCCCCTCTTCTCTCTTTTGGCGTCTGTGCAGACAACAAGAGGTATCCTATCATCTCTGCAGATGCCAAGATCCTCGCTTTCTCGTCTATGTATACGATAGGGTAGAGACTGTCGTCTCTACTTGAACCTTTTTTTTAGTGCATTTATGGCCTCATAAATGCGCCTAGTCTAGCTTAACCTACCAAAACACGAAGAGGATCAGATGACTTACCAATGGGCCCATCTCCACTGCTCGTTGGTACTCCCACACATGTTCACCAAGCTGCAATCGATCAATGGGGTCCATATCGGCTCTATGTGCTCTACTCACGGTGTGAAAATGACCTTCTTTGGGCCCCTCGAAGGCTTATATAGGCCCCCTGCAGAACCCATTTGAGCTCCGCTTTTCCCTGAGCCGTATCTGTCCCCTATTTACCCGCAAGTCATGAAAATGTTGTCATTTATTCCCTTTTTCTCCTTATTTTCCTTCCTTTTTTATGACTTTTTTTGCAAAAATTGCCAAAATTTTATTTTTTGCGCAATTTTTGCGAGGGGGCACCCTCCTCGTCTATTGTCGCCATAGGACTCCTTCCTTCTCTGGGGCAACCTATATTTTCTTTTCTTTGATATAATGTTATTCCAACATCACATCAAAGAGGGGCAAAATGTAGACGCTTAAAATTGTCCCTAAACACTATATTAATTAATTTTAATATTTCTCGTGACATTGTAATTAATTATTAATTAATAAATTATATTATTCACATTCCTCTACTTATTTAATTAAGCTAATTAATTAAATGAGTTCATTCTCCTAAGTATTTAAATACTTCTAGCCTTAATGTGTTAAAATAATTTAACACATGATCCTCCATCTTTCCCCCCTTTTAAAATAAATTTTATTTATTTAAATCCTTACATCCCATTAATTCCTCTAAACCCATGATTAAATTAAATTTCATTTAATTTAACCTTAAACCTAACCTAGAGCCTAGTCTACACCCATCATTTTCATCCTTTTAAGCCTAATCACACTTAATCATTCATAATCATCTCCCTAATCGCCCTCATTAGCCTAAGAGTGTGCTCACACATGTGTGAGATAGCATGCCTACACACTCTTGTCTCCCACTCTTCTTCTCAAGTTTGCTCACACATGTGTGAGAAAACTTTGAATTCTTGACCATTTGCATGGCTTGCATGTCACCTTATGTGGCACTTACTTGGATGCCACCTCACCAAGCCCTCCCTCAAGCCTATAAATAGAGCGCTTGTCTCAAGCATTTGCATCTCATTTTTATTGCATTGTTATCATGTTGGTTTGAGATTTGAGTTTGCATTCATAGTTTGAGCTTTCATGGTAGTTTGAGCTTGCATTGGTAGAGTCTCATAGTGATTTTGTAGGTTCATACTAACAATTTGGTAGCTGATTTAGTTTACATCATGCATTGTTAATCTAGTTTCTACATGCATTTGTAGCTTCATTTTAGCTTGCATTTTATCATAGTTTGCATATCTAGTTAGTTCCTTTATTACATATCATCTTCATCCTTGAATGCCTTCAAGAATGGCTCTCTCCATAGCCATTTCTTGAGGTGTTCTTCATCTCATTTAGTCTAGATTCATATCTTACTTACATAGACACTTGCACTAACTCACTCAAGAGATTCATTTATTATTGTGTTTGGGAGAGCACATCAAACATCCCCCCATCTTAACACACCAACAAGGCCTCTCATGGGTGCCTTTGTTGAGCTATAGAGGTGGCTAGAAGGTTGGATTTGTTGGTTTCTTATGGTTGCAAAATTCAAGCAAGCATTAGTTAATATTTGTTCTTTTCATTTGGATGAATCTTTGATGCACTTGAAAGCTTTTGAACTAGTGTTTGTTTGTTAACCCATGCTTCTTTCAGGTCACATTTTCTAGCACACAAACACAAGTGACACCAAGATTTAACATGGAAACCCAATTCGAGAAAAATCACCAATTTCAACTAGTTACTATTTTTCACTCTTTTAAAGTGAGCCTTTTTAGGAGCCAACCCTATTAAAGGTTACAAAATACACTATTAGGTGTGATCTTGTTTGAGGATTTAACCACCCTATTAGGAGTGACCTTGTTAGAGGTCTTTAGACACTTCAATCTAGAAATGCCACCTTGTTAGAGGATTTACAAATAGCTATTAAGCCAAATCTATTAATAGGTTTAGTTCACTACTACAATGATTAGAAAGTAACAATAAGACGACCTAATTTATGATACAACTGAATTACTCATGATTACAGATCTTAATTTCGATTTGAATACTTGATCCTTCCTTATCAAATGTATGTTTACAGCTCCTTAAAGATATTGTACTTATCCTTATAATTTATTTCCTCTTAAAATCTTCTATTCTTCCATACACTTTTCCACATTCAATCCTCAACTTGACCTTATAATTATATCTTATACATTGTTGAGTGAGCTTGAATACAACTTAGAATAATTAATATTCATCTCCTCGGTTGGCTAGAACCAACAAATAAACCAATTAAAATCAATAGGCCAAAATAAGAAAATCCTTCATTAGCCGACCTTGCTCGGTAGACATTAAGTTAGAAATGATTTTACTATGTTAACTAGGTGATCTTGGTTAACACTACATCTTCACAAAGTTCCTTTGGTAACTAAGTGAGCTCATTTGACATTGGTTCTATCCAAGATTTTCTTTATTACCCAAGTGAGCTTGGTTAACACTCAACTTCTATGAACTTCTATTGAATGCCCGAGTAAACTCGGTAGACACTACCTTTTGAATTTGGCAAACTTTGGAATGCTCAACAGACATAGGAAATAGTCTTCAATACCCAAATGAGCAAGAAATACAGTGACTAATAAAGATATGACATTTTGTGTAACATCAAAGACAATACACAATACAAAATTATTTTCAATAGATATTATGTATTGTTGGTCTACTTAACGCTAAAGTAAATGGTTACTTAAGCTAAGCCTAAAAGAAGAGTTCTTTTATAAAAAGTGTTTGCCAAGCCTAGTTGAGAAAATAGTGTAAGTTGAGAAAACTTAGTTTAGGCTAAGCAAAATTCAATATGTATTGAGCATTAGAAAAATAGTAAGTGTTGAGTGTTAGAAAAATATAATTAGTGTCGAGCATCAGGGAAATGATAGTAGTGACTATGATGAGAAGACTTAGTTGATGCCAAGCAACCTAGTTTTGGTTGAGCATTAGAAGATTGCTATTGCGAGTGACAACAAAATGTGTTAAATCAAAGGTTTGATGAATCTGAGCTGACAAAGTTAATTTCTTAAACTGTGTGAAGCATGTGGAAGATTTCTATGATGAGCTAGTAGCACAAAATTCAAGATAAACCATTTTGAGGAAAATTTAAAGAGGATTGTAGAAGAATTTTCTAGAAGGGACTAAAATGGAAAAGTGGGTAGATTCATTGAATCTTACCTAACCCTAAAATGGATGATTTTGTTTAAACAAAAAAGAACTAAGTTCTCTATTTATAGAGATGGCAGGCCAAAGAAAAGGTTGTCATGTGTGAAAACCTAAGGAAGAGAAGAATTCTAGGGTGTTGCTTCATATGGTGGCCATATAGAAGAGTCTGTGATTGGCATGCAAAGCATGAAGGCTTAAGAGGATGAATGCTTGAATGGTGAACAAGTTGTTAGAGATTGGAGATGCAGAGTATGAATGCTAGGTAGAATGGAGGACTGAACTAGTGATCTGTAATCTGCAAGTGAGTTGTGTTTATTATTATATCAAATGCTACTATTACTTTATAACAACAATATCAATCTAGATAAATCCTTTGGATTAAGGTTGACCTAATACTCATTTGTAAATCCTTTAACCAGGTGACATTCTAATAGACTATTCTAAAGTCCTCTAATAGGGCTTACTCCTAATAGGGTGATTTGAATCCTTTAACTAGGTCATATTTAATAGTGTGTATTGAAATTTTTAACATGGAATCACTTTAGAAGAGTGAAAATTGATAGCATGTTACTAGTGGTTTTTCTCAAATTCGGTTTTCACATAAAACCCTTGTGTCAAATTGTGTGAATGATTTTGTGGTATTGCATGCTTGCATTTCTACAAAGTTATTTTGACCTAGGATAGTGCCCTACTAAGTTAAGGCATTGGATGTTATAATCGATGCATGCATGATATGGTTTTATGGATATGAATCTATGAAGTACTAAAAAAAATTATTTGTACATTTGGACCTTGGATAACTGATTCACCACCCTATTAGTTTTTCTAAAGTATTCCAACAAGAACATCCAAGTAGTTGCAAATAATATTCTGATCAAGAAGTATCCAAAGGATAAACCAAAATAGTGATCTGAATCTTCAAATCAATTTCTTCATCAATCAGGTCAATCATTATTACTCTCTAGCAATTGTAGCAATGAAGAAATCTCTTAATATAGTTGACTTAATAGTCATTTTTGTAAATCCTCTAACAAGGTGGCATTTCTACATTGAAGTGTCTTATAATCTCTAGCAAGGTCACTCCTAATAGGGTGATTCAAATCCTTTAACAAGGTCACACCTAACAGTGTGTTTTGTAACCTTTAACAATGTTTTCTCCTAATAGAGCTCACTTCATCAGAGTGAAAAATTGTAACTAGTTGCATTAGTGGTTTTTCCAAATTGGGTTTGCATGTTAAATCTTGGTGTTGCAAGTGTTCATGTTATATTCTTATTGTTTTATGTTTCTATAACTAAGTTACTAAAGGTTAATACACATTAATAACTCAAGATTTCTTTGTTAACCAAGCTACAATGTTTATCTAGTTCTAACTGAGTTGTACAAGGATTTGGAAGAAGGTTGTATTGATATCTAAGGGAATTGGAATTATTTTTGTCACTGATTCACCCCTCCCCTCTTAGTTAATCTTATATTTCCACCAATCCAATCTCTAATAGCTTGATCTTCCATTTCATCTTCTAAAGGAATAGAGGATTGTACAAAACTACCAAAGATGGTCATAGTGAAAGCCAAAGGCTTCTTTTTCTCAGATGTTTTCCCATAGGACAATGGGGAAATAGGTAACATTTTGATGGAGTCCAAGGCGTACTCCCCCATCTGAATACTTATCATTTTTAGCTTCTTTTTGAATTCTACAAGAGATTATCTAATGTCACTAGAGGGTCAATTATGTGGCACCAGTGACTCTACATCCATAAGCATATTGATCAACATAGAACTATCTCCTGGGATCACTATTTCTGCACCATTGTACAAAAATTTAATTTATTGGTGATATGTGGATGGTACAACTTGCATTTCATTAATCCATGGTATACCTAGAAAAATATTATAAGAAACTATAGAATGTCTAACATCTAGAAGACCACATATTTCTCTATGGGACCCATAAAAATAGGAAGCACAATTAGGCCTTTTGAAGACTATTAAACCTCATCATAGGCTTTGATAGTTATCTCATGTCTAGGGTCAATTGCAAATTCTAAGATTCCTAATTGTTGAATTACACTAAAGGAAAAAATATTTAACCCAAAACCACTATCTATCAAGACTATTTGAACTCAGATGTGGTAGATCTAAACTTCAATATGGAGGGTGAGATTGTGGGGATGACTAAGAGATTTGTCATCTTCTTCAGAATACGTAAGATAATGAGGCAAGGAAATATGGTTAACCATATCTTGGAATTGATCAACATCAATTTCTATGGGAACATTAGCAGTGCACAAAGATTTCTCTAGGATCTTCTTATGCAAAGGAGACAACCCTAGAAACTAAAAAATGGAAATTCATGTGGATATTTTCTGCAATTGGCTTACAAGCTTATAGCTAGATATAGTAGGTTGAGCCACCTATTTGGAAGATGAGGCATTCTTGGGATCATTAGCCACTTTGAGAACAACCTTAGATTACCCCCTCAAAATGGTGTTCAAGGTCTCACCATGTAAAGAGGAGGAATTTTCCATCCTAAGGGACCCCCTCAACATAGTGACTAAAGTTTTGATGAGGATTGCATGTTATTAAGACCACCTTACTTTTCTCATTGTCTGTGTCATAATTGGGTTATTCATCAAATTTACAGCCCATCATGTAGATGCTTTCTCTTATGGTCTCAATCATGTTGATCACATTATCATTTTTGGTGTTTGCATAGCTTATCTTGGTGTCATTGCCCTTTTTGATGGCTTTTGGTGTTTCTCCTTTTTCATAGCTGCACAATGGTTGTTTGAAAGCCTTATGGTCTAAATTCTTAACTAAGCCATTTGTGAAAACTTTTCATTCTTCAATGAGATCTTGAATGGAATCTTTGAGCTTGTATAAATTATTAGTATTATGACCCTTATTCCTATGGTAATTGCAATATTGATCATATATCCACCAAATAGGTTTTACAGATGGGTCTTAGGGTCAGGAATTTTCATGTAGCATAATGATTTTGTTGACAAATTATTTTTTAAGACCACTTCATATGATTCAACCATTGGTGTGTAAGTGTGTCTTGGTTTGGAGGGCCTCTTAGCTTTGTGAAAATGTTGGGGCTTTAAGGTCTCTTTTTGTTTAGTAACATATATGGTGTTGGATAAGTTGAAGGTTGATTACTTAGTCTTAGAAGTGTCAAGTTGAAGGTTGATTACTTAGCCTTAGAAGTGTCTACAACTCCATCATTGACTACATACTTGTTTTTATTCTAAGGTTTACCCTTATCTTTACCATTACTATTTCCATCTTAGTCCTTATTGAGAACAATGTCCCTATTTTTGACAATAATATCCTTAACGCAATAGGCACTTTCAACCATGTCGGCAAATGATGTAAATAGTTGCTTCCTAAGATCATAGTATAATTTGGGCACAAGTGTGTTGACAAAGATGTCAATTTTCTCAATCTTAGGAATTTATCAGGGATACCTAGAATGTAATTATCTCTAGTGTTATAAATATGTAGCAAATGGTCCCCTTGTTTTAGTTTTATGTTGATCAAATCCAATATAGTAATAGGATGTTCTATTCTGTAGGAATATTGTTGGATAAATCATTTTGAAAGTTCATCAAATGTCTTAAGGGGAGGTTAAAACTTGGTAAACTACTCCATGGCTTGTCTCCTTAAGCTAATAGGAAATAATCTCATAAGGTATGTGTCCTCATGTATGAAGTCCATGCTAAGAGTGTAGAAGTGATGTACATGATCATGTGGGTCACCATTTCCATCATATTTATCATACTTGGGAACTTAAATATCCCTAGGAAATGGTATCATGTAGAGACTCCTATCAAATGGGAGAGCACATATAGATTCCACAAAAGATGTTTTGGGTTACTCTTTTTCCATTTGTAGTTGGGCAAGTTGACTTCTTAAATCTTGCATTTCTTTTCTTAGGATCTTAGCCCTAGTTGGTTCTCTTTTCTATATGATCCTTTGAACATCATAGCCATGAGGAAGTTTCCATCCCCAAGAGGTCATATATTAAAAGTATTGGTGCCCATTTTTCTCTAAGGCCTTTAGCATGAGTTTTTGGAGAAGTTTGTCTTGTTGAAATCTCATCAAGTCTTCTCTAGTGACTTCATTTTCTATCTCACACTCGTGATAGGATTACAAGGGTCTAGATAGTGAGGGACATCTTGCAACATGTCTCCTTGGAGATCTTTGTGGTGTTTTATTCATATTGTTACCACATAATGGGTTGCTATAGTTTTCATGAGCATGTTGGTTTTCAAAATCATGCATGTGAGTACTAGTTTTAGCATGTGGATGAGACATCTCTCTAGTGGTTATGCTCCTACCTTCTTCTAGCCTCTCTCTATCCAAATAAGCTTGTTCTTCTCTATGTGCAAAAAGATCCTCTAGGCGGTGGCTCATCTCTTTGATATTCATGATGAATGAAATGCTATCCATAGCCCTAGGGGTGTCAAAGGGGGGATCAAAGAAATTGTCAAATCGGTAAAGTGGATTATACCAAGTAGTGGTTCTAGCCTCTTCCTGCCTATCAAGGATAGGTTCTTCTTCATAGTTTTTCTTATTAGGATGTCTAGTTGGAATGGAGAATTGTGTAAATGTAAATGAGGGATAACTTCCTTGACTGACTTGGAGCCTACTTGTGCAACTAGAATGTAAGGATAAGCCTTTAGTATGGTGAAACAAAATAGAGCCTTTTGAGGTTAAAACTTGTATAGTCAAAATGATCACATGTCAAAAGATAGAATGGAGTCAATAGATTGAAAAAAGTGCTCAAGGATTTATAGTACTAACGACTTTAGTCAAGAATTTAGCAAGAAGCTCGATAGCTAGTAGCCAAGAGAATGAGCTAATTGAGTTTTTTACGAGTGAACAAAAGAGATGTTAAGTTCATATCTGAGAGACTAGACTCATATTTTCAGCTTTAGACACTACTAGACATAAATGTTATAGACTAGACAGTGGTAAGACCATGTAAAAACACCCTAAATTTAGCTAAGATGTAATCTGGACTCATTTTTGCAAGTAGCAGAAATCGTGTGATAATTCATAGCACACAAAGCAACATTTGTTTTTCAAATTATATCATACGATAATTGATAGAGTAGGTAGATGATACTTCTTGAATAGGTGATACTTTATGACAGGTCATACGATAGAACATAGCATAGTAGGGTGATAAAGTTTTTGAATTTGTACAAAAATTTTGACAAATAATAAGTATTGTACGATATTTCTTAGAACTGGTGAGTGATAAATGGACCAGTAAACTCTGTAATATGTGACTTGTTGCCTAAAATGTCTATGTTTTGGTTCAATTTTTTGAGTGTTTCAAGTCAAAATATAATCATGACAAAAAAAAATCTAGCTTGCAAATGTAGACACCAAGATTTGAGAAGAATTGGGGATGTAATTATTTCTTCAAATAGTTGAACAAGTGACAAAGCAACCTTGTCAACACAAACACTTGTGATATTGAAAATAAAAACCTACGAATTCTACCATCATGTGTATGTCCAAAATGTTTATATAGGTCTATCACATTTAAAAACATATCAATCATAACTACCTAAAGATCACATTTCATTACTCAACAACTTGTCCCGTGCTTGATACCCCTTCACCTCACACAAAGTGATTCCCCACAATAGATTTTGGCTTTGTCATGGAGGTGTCATTGGCAAAACCAAAGAGACACAAATGGTGAGTGTAAAATTCTTGGGGTGTTTCGGGTAATCCACTAGGATCTATCCTTGAAAAAAGATGTTGAGAGGATAATAAGGGTAGCTTCTAATCCTAAGGTATTTAGAAATGGTCATGTACGTAACACTCGTCTTACATCTGATAATAGGACACCTTGTCAGAGACAAGTAACAAATCTCATGACCACAAGAGTACCTTAATCATTCCCACTTAGAATTTTCCTCAATGTCCCAATCCCAAAATTAATTATACTAAACAAAGACAAATGTTATGCCCCCCAAGGCTTTTTCCTACAAGGGGTTTGTGATTATAGTGGGTTGGGTTAGCTAGGTTGTGCTAGTTCCCACTTTGGGTTGTTCCTATTGGTATATTTCTACCAATAGTAGACCCTCTAAAGGTAGTATCTTACTAGGAGATAGAAACAAGATGGATCAACACCTAGATGTCAAGATTTATGAGTCACCCAAAGGGTGAAGAGAATACTTTCCTATTCCAAGTGCTTCCCACAAACACACCAAGAAGATTAAACTAAGACCACTAAAAAGTGGAATATGCCACTCACTTTTGAGACTAACTAAAGGGTCAAGACTTTGAAATCACCACAAGGGTGAAGATCATACTGTCCTACCAATACAAATACCTACTTGCAAACTTTATGTGCCTAAGAAAAGAAGCAACTAGTATATGCCGCACATGGAAATGAAATAAAAAGAAAGCACAATTAGTTTTTTTATTTTTTCTTTTTCTTGGGCAACCTTGTAAAATGTTAGTAGCCCCTTTTAGTAATTTGTCTATGTGTTCTTTTTAATAAGAAAATTTGAAAGTAACCTAGGTAACCCTACAAAACCATGTTAGAGTAATAACACATTGCCTTATTAATTAACTCATTTTGATTTAATTATTAAGTCACTTATTATCTCTAGTTTACTTAAGCTAAACTTTAGGCATACAATAATTAATTATTATCATACAACCTAGATTTTACTTGTTAAGGTTTTGATCTCCTTTTATAAGGACTAATCTCTTTGCAATTTATTCATTCACTTTTGGTTATAACCATCTCTCTTTTTGCTCATCAAGAATGTCTCATCTATGGATTTGGAAATTCTAGCCTCCATAGCTTTTGCTTCTCTCTTTCTATGATAGGTTTTCATGTAGGTGATTCTTGGGAGTTGTGGGGTTGAGCTTTCATCAACTTCTCCATGGTATCAAAGCTCCTAATAGTCATGCCCATGCTCTATTTATGAGAAGTTTGGCTTGGCTTTTAGATTTGTGTTTTTGGTTTAGAGGATTTTTTTCAAAGTTTTTTTTGTATTGAATCTAGGGAGGTCACATTTTTTGGTGCACTTTGAGCCCAAATGGACCTCTTCATTGAGCTTAGAGCACGCAAAAACCCTTATTTTAATATAAAATTTGTCAAATTTGGACATAGTTGAAATTTGAAGCTAAAATTATTGCTCCCAGATTGGGTATGTTTCTCTAGGCTTTGTCAAATTTGGATATAGTTGGAATTTGAAGCCAAAAATTATTACTCCCAGATTGGGCACATTTCTTGATGTAATGATTTTTTGATATATTTTTTTGCACATTTTTTGAGTGGTGATTTTCTATTTTTGGCACATAAATCGATATTTTTTATTTCAAAAACCAAGATTTTTGGAATGTTTCCCAATGCGGAAATTTTCTAAATTTTGGCATGCAAATCAAGATTTTTTGGTACGTAAATTGAGACATTTTGGTAAAGAACTCACACACTTTCTAAGCCAATTTTGGTACTAGTGGGCCCAATTTTTGAGGCATTTTGGCATGGATCTCGAGATAGTAAAAAGTTATTTTGCCCTTTTAGCACTTTTTTGACCTACATGTGTTTTTTTTTCCATAACTTGCTCATCTAGACTCCATTTTTTGCAAACAAGATATCATTAGAAAGCTAGTTCTAAGCTTGTTATAGTGGTGTAGGTTATTTTCACTTTTGGTGCTCTTTTGAAATCTTTTTTTTTACTATCAAAGTCAGGATTTCTATTTTTCATTCCGAGAGACATATTTTGAGACATTCTATTTTCTAGATTCTGCTCTAGGCACATCCCATTCAGGTTTTTCCTTTTTTGCATTCTGGTGGATATCTTGGGTGATTCAAGTCTGGAGATTGATTTTTCTATTTCAAATGATTTTTCATGGGTTGTATTATCTATTGTATCAACCTTATGTCTGTTTTGATCTTTTTGGGACACGTTTGCATGTAGGTGATCTCGAGAGCTATGGGGTTGAGCTTTCATCAACTTCAACAAACCAATGAGTTAGTACATCAAGAAGGGGTTAGCCAAAACTTGTAATAAGCCTTCAAGAGCATTTATCAGATAGTAGATAATCCAAAAACTCACAAATAGCATGCTCCAAGAAAACCTAAACAATAACCTTTTCTGGACCAAACGATACTTTCTACTGCAAAAGTAGTGTAGAATACTTCATTGTATAGTCCAATGATACTTTATTCCCATGAAATTATTTGTATTAAGCTAGATGGAAAAATTTGTAATAACAGTGTGATAGAATATCAATGCGTGTGTGATACTTTTGACTAGCAAAGTATCATGCACAGTTGTAGAAACTGTTGTATGATACTAGAGAAGTTTCATATGATAGTTTTGACTAATTTAAAAAAAAATATAGTAGCAATTAGAAAAATATGGAAAAGAAGGAAAAACACGATCATTTTGTCCCACAGTGGATGCAAAAAATGTACACTCAAAATGTGCACTTCTCTAAGTCCTTCTGTTTGAGAGATCTCATGAATTGAGAGTCCCAAATGATGACCTATAGCTCCATAGTCATGGAGTGCAACATAATACAAATGATAATAAGAGGGCTCTCAGTTGAGCCTAACAAATGCAGTCCATTGGAAGTACACCATGAAATGGGGGGTTTCAAAGAGAAGAGTGAGGATACTAGTGTCCAAGAACTACTATAGAATGATATGTAAAATACAAAAAAATTATATGAGATGCGAAGAATGCAAACTAAGTTATTAATATGAAAGTATTACAAGCCTCATAATTAAGCTAAATGAATTTTCTAATGCATAAAGAAAAACTATGCCAATGTCATATGATGCTAAGCTATAATGCAATACAAGTATGAAAATGAAGCCACAAGATCCTCCATGGGCTCTAAGTGTACCTATAGAAAAACTTGCAATATAACACTAATGCAAAGAAGATGGATCCTTAGCTGAGGGGAGAGCTCTCCATTTTAAAGAAGTATTGATGGTAGAGATCATGGGACAATAAGATCTTAGCAAGGGTGGGGAGTTGACTTTTGCTTGATCCATGTGTAAGATCATTTCTACCAATAAGAAAGAGTTGACTTTTGCATCTACATGTGAGACAAAAAGTCTTTTATTTTATTTTTATAATGGGAAAATGACTTTATGTGTGCAACTTACAATAAGATATGAAAGTGGTCTTTTATTTAATTAAAGGGGGACATATTCCTTTTAATTAAATATGAACTTAGGATATAGTGGTCAAACTATAAAATCAAATCAAATAAATTAATTTTGTAAAGATTTGATCTAGGTAAATGGTTTAATAATTTGGCAAAAATGTTGAGAAGGGGGCTAATAGTCTAGGTGACCATTTTTGGTTGATTACACTCTTAACTATAGCATCTAGATATACTCTAGAACATAATCCCAAGTGTGCATAAGTTGATCTTTAAGTCTCGAATCGCACAAAACCAATCTCTTTTTGTTGTTCTACTAGTCTTCACAGAATAACCAGTATGTTGACATCAATGAAAAATATATCATGAATGCAATACTAAACCATTATATCATGTCTCCAACACTGCTAGGATACTCCCCCATAGGAATATCATCAATATCCATGCTAAAAATCTTCCCCTTTCGTATTGATGGAAACATAGATGAAAAACATCTAAGTTACATGAATACCAAATGTATCTCTTATGTATCTTCTCCCCCATTCATGTTATCCATGAATGTCATCATTCATCAACCAACATGCAAAAGGAATGTGTTAAATTCCCCCTTACATCATCATCTTTTTAAACCCTTTTCATCAATCAACATGAATCTCTCCCTTAAGCACATCTCTCCCCCATAGAATGATCTTTTTCATAGGATGTATCAGGTATATTGTACTCATCTCCCCCCCCCAAGCATAATCTTCCATAGGATATTTTTCATGTACTATCTCTTCCCCATTGACATCAATGAAAAAGGCATCATTATGTCAATTCTTTAAGTATGATCTGAACTAAGCTCAAGTGTCCAAAGACACTATTAATAACTAGTACCAAGAGTCCTTCATGCCTCATCTTGAACACATATACTTTCCCATACAAGAAGAATAAAGCATCTAGTCTAGGTAAAGAAATAATGTTTTTCTACCACTAGACTAATGCAATCTTTGCATCAACTACTCAAAAGTAGACTAAGGCATAGCCCCAACCATACCTCTGAAGTACTCAGATGTGTCCTTGGCTAAAGGTTTTTTAAATATGTCTTATATCTACTCATTTGTGCTAACATACTCCAATCTAATCTCTTTCTCTATGAATTTTTCTCTTAATAAGTGACACTTAATTTATATATGTTTTGTCTTTGAATATAACATTGGATTCTTTGACATACTCATTATACTTGTGTTATCACAATGTATGATAACTATTAGAAATGCTTTAGAATAACTAAGAGGGGGGGTGAATCAGTTATTCAAGGTCCAAATGTCCAAATAAAACTTTTTCATCAAGTAAAGTGAGCCCATTAAACTATTCATGCATCCAAGCTGAATCTTTCCTACTCAATAAGTTACTGTAAAATCAACATGCAAGAATAACACATGAAGAATCAACACATAACAAAGTGATTTATGTGGAAACCCAATTTGGGAAAAACCATTGGTAACATGCTACTCAATTCTCACTCTCTAAAGTGATGCCCTATGAAAGGCCTACCTTGTTAAAGGCTACAACACATTGATAAATGTGACATAGTTAAAGGATTTAACCACTCTATTAGAAGTGGGCCTGGTTAGAGGTCTTTAGAACATTCACTTGGAATGTCACCCTGTTAAAAGATTTACAAATGGCTGTTAAACCAACCTAAGTCCATAGGATTTTACCCTAATTGGGACAATTGTTAGAGAGTAACAAACAAGGGCTTTTGACTTGATACAACTCAACTTAACTTGCAGATTTTAGATCTCTATTTAGCTCCCAAAATTGCCTGGCTTTCAGTCTCTTCAGATCTGATAGCTTGTCCTCCTTTTCAAGCTTTATCTCCTTGAGTCTTCATTCTTGATGTACCAGTGCAATCTCCTATATGGCCACTTATCAAAGCAGAGCCTCTCTACTCTATTCTTCCTTCTTAATGCCTTCTCCTTGATATACTTCAACAACTTCCCAACTTGGCACCCTAGCCACTCTTGCTTCTTGGCCCATGACTCCTTAAATAGAAGTCTGGAATCCTTTTTCCCACTCGAATCTTCCCACTTTTAATTTTAGATTGAATGGATTAGGTAGGATTCAATGAATCTATCCCATATCTTGTTCCTTCTAGAAACATCATGAAGAAACCTCTTGAATTCACCCAAAAATGGTTTACCTAAAATTTTGTACCACCAACTCATCATCCTTATCCTCCATCCCATTCACAAAATTCAAGGTAAGAAACTCATCGTCTTAGGTTTGGCAAATCTTTCACTTCTCAAATAATGCAATAGCTCAACACTGAAATTTTGGTGCTTGGCACATACTGTGTTACTCGGCACCAACTATGTTTTACTGATGCTCGACACCTACTATGGATTCACTTAGCATCCACTAAGTTTTTTTGATGCTCGGCACCTAAACTTTCTCGGCTCCTTCTATATTACTCAGCACACACTAGATTTTCCTTTTGCTCAGCACTAACTGAAAATTTGCTCGACATGAACTAGCTTTCTTAGCACTCACTAATGATCTTAGTCATACTTTGCAGAAAACCTTGTTACAACTTATTCTTCCAAGGTTTCTAAGTGTGGCCAACCTCTATATCTTCAAGTGTATTATCAATACATCATTTTACCATTGTCTTAAATGTTCCTTGCACTTCATTACAAAACCATAACTCAACCTTTCCCTTAGGTACTTTTGTTACATCTTGTTGATTAAATCATCTTCATCAATCAACTAAGTGATAGTACTTGGATCTTATAAGCAATTGTAATTCCAGCAAATAGCAGGCTTGACATCAGTGACAAAACAATGATTGAAAACAGTATTTATCAACAATCTCCCTCTTTACAAACAATCTACCTTCTTCAATAGTGATCTTTTCAATTAGATTTCCAACAATAACATGCTTTGTAAACTCAATCCCAGTGTCTTTCAACATTTTTTTTATCCAAATAATTTGATTACAATTTTTTGTTGTTTCTACATACTATGCTTCTATCATACTTTATGAAATACAATCTATTGAGATAATAGGTGTTGCACACATTGCATAATATTGTTATATTTTATTATTTTATTTTATTATGTAATGTTGTACCTAAATGGACGTGCAACATGTAAAGATTCCCATGGGATATTTTTGATGAGTTGTATTGTAACATTGTGATAATATTTCATGTAATTATTTAATATTGGGGGAAAAGAATTAAATGCCCAATGTTAAATGTGGGGTCAGTGGGTTAGGTAGCACATGGTTTTAGCACATGGTTTATGTAATACCATTTGGTGGTTTTGTGGGACTTGCTACTATATAAGCAGCCACAAGGGTAGTTGTTGTAGAGAGAGACAAGGAGAAGACAAAAGGCAAGAGTCGAGCGGAACAAGGCTTGACAGGTTAGCCAAGGGAGCATTTGCGAAGGTTGAAAGCATGGCATGGGATGTGTGGATTCATGCTTGTTCACATAGTTTGCTCGATCGTGGCTATGGCCATGAAGGCTTCCATGGTTGTATGGCAATGGTATTTTTTGCTGAATAATACATGATGATGGATGCTTTTGGAGGCTGGGTTTTTCCCTCAATGAGGGTTTCCCAGGGTATATCTTGTGTCAATTTTGTGGGTATGTTGTCTATTCTCTTGTATGTGGATTTTAATTTCGTATTTATTTTAGATCTATTATGGGTTATGTAGAAATGGTTATATTTTTTCTTGCCAAGTTTCCTTACAAGTGGTATCAGAGCTATGATTTTATTATTGTAACCCTAGATTGAATCCATGGGAATGCATGAGAGGTTAAAAGAAAGGGCAAGATATATGAATGATTTATTGCAGATCTGAGGGTTTTGGATTTTCTGTTATGATGGGATGTTAAAATATTTGGGCATATGAAATTGTTGGACAAAAATATTTTTTCGGATGTTTCATTTAAAATGAGGGTTTTGGGGGATAGCTTGTAGAAATGACCTCCTGGGTAAAAATAGACCTCACCATTAGATCCGGGTCAACATTTCCATAAATTTTGATATATAATATGCCCTAGTTTGGCCATGTTCAGAGGAAATGAAAGAGTTTTTTAGTTTCAGCCCATGATGGCCGTCAAATTTAATCTCGTCGGAATTTTCGTCACAGAAAAAAAAAATTAAAAATGAAAAATCGTACTGAAAATGGTAAAAAGATTGTCTTAGTAAAATGGCCATAACTTTCTCTCAGAATATCAGATTTTAGAGTTCTTATAGGCGTTGGAAAGCTAATTCAGAGAAATACAACATGGTGTAGGTTTGGTTCTGTGATTTTAAGATTTTTTTAGGTTCTAAGAGCCCTAAAGTCAGATGTTATTTATTTTGAGCACGGATTAGGGCATAACTTGGGCATACGGAGTTAGATTTTGGACTTCGAGTAGTCAATGGAAAGCTCTTGGAGAGCTCTACACATTGGTTCAGATTTGGTGCAGGTTTACCATGATTTATTTGGTGATATATTGATCTGAATAGTTTATTAATATATTTTGACTATGGTAACATTGTGAGTTTATGGCATTGGAGATTTAAGATTTGATGTCATTGTATACTCAGTTCATATTTTAGATTGGTCTCATGATGATATGGTTATTAGTGTTTGGTTTGGATATGCATGATGACTTTTTGGGTCTACAAGTTGTGTAGTGTTGTAAGCGGTCTATACTTATAGGTTACATTTATAGCTTAGTTATGGGTTGTCTTTGCCCATTGATCTTTCATTATTGATGCATATTCAGATTGGTGGCTTGGATTTGGGTTGTCTATGCCCTAAGTCACATGATTTTATCTTCATGTAGAAGGGATGACATGTTGTTACCAGGTACAGTCATGGTGGAGGATTGTGGTTGACTATGCTGACAGGTTGGACATATTGAGAGCCAGATGCTCAGTTCATGGATGTGATCATGGTGTCATGGATTTTGGCATGACATGATTGGTTATATAGGTACATCCTTGATGTTCATTAGCTTGAATTTTTTGATTTGGTTATGGTGGTATATCTTCTTGATTGAGGATCATAGTTATTTGGTTTCTTTTGAGGAGCTCATGATGTGCACTTTGAGTTCTTTGATGGTTTGATGCCTTGGTTGATTCTCATGGTTAGAAGATGGTTTTTCATCATTATGTCATGGATAGCTTGGATACACGGTTCAGTGGGAGCTTGTGACAGTGATGGGGTAAAAATGCAGGATTAGTTCCTAGTTTGGTTTATATCTTCTTGGTTTGGAGAGGATGGATTTTATGATGCCATTGGTGACTTGGTACCACAGTTGAGTGGGATTTTTTTGGCATTGATATATTTATTGAGTGTTTGCAGACGTTGGAGGTTTGTCTTAGATCCTGTTGCTGCAGAAGCATCTTTGACATTTGCATGGTGCACTTGTTATCTTCATGGTGTTTGAAGATGGTTAGATCTTGAGGACTCATGGAGTTCTTGGTTATCTTCATGGTATGTGGAGATGGTTCTTCCTAGTATGTGGAGATGGTTTTCTTCATGGTGTGTGGAGATGGTTGCATCTTGAGGACTCACAAGGTTCTTGGTAAAGGTGTGGTTTATGCTTTTATTTGGCATGTTATCCTTGGTGTGAGGATGGTTTCATTATTATGTCATGGTATACTCTTGATACACGTTTAGAGTTGTGACATGTTATAGTGTGTTCATATGGAGCATGTTATCTCTTTAGTTGAGATGGTAGGATCATGTTGTCATGTTTATGTTCTTGAGGCCATGGTTGGAACTTTGACATTGATCTTGGTTTAGTTTCTTGGTATTGAGTACACTGATCATAAGCTAGATACTTCATGATATTGCTATGTTGCATTTGGAGTTGGCATGGATTGATTGGTTACAGGTGCTCATGGATACTTAGAGACGATGGTGACGCTGATTTCTCTTGGATTAGAGAAGTATTTGTTGGGACGGTTGATGGTTTCAGCAGGAAGTCTGAGGGGCAGTCACCTGATATGGACTTGAGAGGAGATTGTTCTTAGATGAGTCTTGGTTGGAGACTTGGGTATCTTGATGAGCATTCTCATTCCCCACTCTTGGTCTACTCGACGGTTTGCTACTTGAGAGGTATAGCCCATTATTTTTCTCTCAGTTGCATTATATTTATGCTTGTCTTTCATGGATATGGATCTTGAGCTATGGTACATGAGTTAGTTCTGGAGGGTTCATTTGAGAGATGGTTTAGCATTTCTTATCTCCATGCGCATATGTTATTATGCTGGTTGATTTTGGGAGATGGTTTTATATTTGGGCATATTCCTTGGATTAGGAATGGTTATTCCTTGGTTTAGAAATGGTTTTATTAAGTTTGATCTTCTCGTGAGAGGCTTACATCCATGATTAGCTATATGGTGTGGTTTGGGTGTTGTTGAGGCTTCTTGTTGGGGTTTTATGGAGGAGATCATACTTGCACAGTTTACATCTAGAGGTGTGTGTAGAAGGACATGATACAGGTTATGATTTGCATGGTTTCTCCAGTCTTGGTTATCTTCTTGGATATTCAATTTTGACTACATTGAATTTGAGATTGGTTGGAGATTGTGATCACTAGTTTGTGCTCATGTATGTCATGTGAGAGATGACATGGTTATTACTTTATCTCTTTCCTCTGTTGGTTGTGGTGAACTTGGGAGAGCATTGGAGACTTGTTATGAGAGTTATTCTTGCAGGATATTGGATTATGTATTGTGGATGTCCTTGATACTACATGGATTCACTTCTTTGAGATGTGTTGAGTGGATTGGTTATAGATTTGACATTATCTTTTGCAGTGGGAGCTTCTTGGTATATATGTGGCAGGTATTGCTCTTGAGGCTTGTGATTGCAGGTTATAGATTGGATATGTCAGTGATATGAGATTCACTTGTTATACCTTTGAGGTATGGATAGTTGGATGGGTTTGGCACTTTGCTGTGGGTGCTATTTCAGCTATGGGTATTTTGACAACTACGGATACATGTGATTACCTTTGGATCAGGTTATTTGTGCTTGGATTTCAGTTGGTATAGGATGTTATGATCTTCTAATGCGATAGGTTGGGTGGCTTTCTCTTTGGATGGCTTCTATGTATGTCCAGTGGGAGTGGCATAATAGGAGGTGAGATCATTCATGTTCGAGATGCTAGATACTTTGATTTTGTTGCAGGTACCAGGATGGAGTACTTGGTGTATTTTGATCCATGATGGTGGATGTGCTGGGAGGGATTGTTCCCTTGTTCATTTATGTGGCTACGGATTGACCCTATGCAATGTATACAACAAGTGGGAGATTGTTGAGATAATGGGTGTTGCACACATTGCATAATATTGTTATATTTTATTATTTTATTTTATTATGTAATGTTGTACCTAGATGGACATGCAACATGTAAAGATTCCCATGGAATATTTTTGATGAGTTGTATTGTAACATTGTGATAATATTTCATGTAATTATTTAATATTGGGGGAAAAGAATTAAATGCCCAATATTAAATGTGGGGTCAGTGGGTTAGGTAGCACATGGTTTTAGCACATGGTTTATGTAATACCACTTGGTGGTTTTGTGGGACTTGCTACTATATAAGCAGCCACAAGGGTAGTTGTTGTAGAGAGAGATAAGGAGAAGACGAAAGGCAAGAGTCGAGCGGGACAAGGCTTGACAGGTTAGCCAAGGGAGCATTTGTGAAGGTTGAAAGCATGACATGGGATGTGTGGATTCATGCTTGTTCACATAGTTTGCTCGGTTGTGGCTATGGCCATGAAGGCTTCCATGGTTGTATGGCAATGGTATTTTTTGCTGAATAATACATGATGATGGATGCTTTTGGAGGCTGGGTTTTTCCCTCAATGAGGGTTTCTCAAGGTATATCTTGTGTCACAATTTTGTGGGTATGTTGTCTATTCTCTTGCATGTGGATTTTAATTTTTTATTTATTTTAGATCTATTATGGGTTATGTGGAAACGGTTATATTCTTTCTTGCCAAGTTTCCTTACACAATCATGTTTCTTTCTTAGCCTATAAACCAATCTTCCTCCGAAGAAGAATACTCCACCATTGGTGCTCTTTCTATCATCTACACTTCCTTCCCACTCAATATCAATGAATGCACACAGAGTAAATTCATGTGATCTATCATACCATAATCCATAATCAAGTGTTGCTACAAAATATCTGGAAAAAAATAATACTGCTACATAATGTGTTTCCTTAGGATCTGCCTAGAATCTTACCATAATTTCAATTTCACTAGCTATATCAGGTCTAGTATATGTCAAATATTACAATCCATGAATCATGGATCTATACTTTTTCTATCTGATAGTAGGGGATTCATCTTTTCTAGATAATTTGCATACAATTACCATAGGCGTTCCAATAGGTTTACAAGTTTTCAAAGAAAATATCTTCAATAGATCTTTAAGATACTTAGCTTTTGATATGAAAATGACATCTTTGATTTGTACAATCTACAATCCAAAGAAGTATTTCATCTCACTAATCACACTCATCTCAAACTCCTTCATTTTGTCTAAAAATACCGTACTTGCTTTATTGTTTCCTCCCAAAATAATGTCATCCACAAATCTTCAACAATTAGTAAGCCACTATCATTATTTCTTAAATACAAATTACTATCATCATTATCTTTAACATATCCCAAGCTTGTCAAATACTTATCCAATCTTTCATACCAGGCTATATGTGCTTGTTTCAATCCATACAATGTCTTCGTCAATCTACAAACCATATAATCCTTATTTGTCAAAGAAAAACCATCAGACATCTCAATGTATACCTCTTCTTCTAGTTCTCCATTTAAAAATTTAATTTGACATCCATTTGATAAACGATGTGATGTGATGTGGAGCCTAATCAAACTCAGAGGTTAATTTTTCCCACTTTATTCGACGTAGTTTCCCCCAAATTTTACTATGGGGGTTAGGAGGGAAACACCCCCAAGATGGGCTCAAGGGTAGTGCCCCATGTGGGGTCCTAGGGTAGATCCCCTAAAAGATCAATCAACTTTATTATTGTAAAAGGTGTTAGTTGTTATTTTTCTATTGGACGACTCATTCTAGCCCTAATTTTGTATGTGGAAAAATTCTTGTATTAAATGGGTTAGGGTTAGGGATTTCATAATGTATGATGAGATTTTAGCTTTTTGAATTGGTATTGATCTATAAGGGATTGTGGGTTGTAATAATTGGATAATAATAATATTGGACTTTTTGTTGGTGGGTATAGCCCAAGGATTGGGTCAACCATGTTTATTCTTTGTGTCTTGTGTTCTCTTTTGTCTGATTTAATATTTTTTGATATTGGTTATATTTGCATGTAATTGTTATTTATGTCTGTGGTTAATGCTAACACTATGAAATTCTTGTTAGCTTCATATGCCAAAACAATTCTTACTGCTTTTGTTATTTATGTCTACGGTTAATCCTAACACTATGAAATTCTTGTTAGTTGCATATGCCAAAAACATTCTTACTGCTTCAATTCTAGTAATAGGTAGAAATATTTTTTTTAAATAAATTCGTTCTTATTATGAATAACCTTTACATACTAGCCTTACTTTGTTTCTTATAACTTCACCTTGTTCACTCATCATATTTCTAAATACCCATTTAGTTCTAACAATATTCTTATCCTTAGATCTAGGAACCAATTCCCATGTTTTGTTCTTTTCAATCTTCTCTAGTTCTTCTTTTATAGCTTTTATAATAATAATCATCTTTATAAGCTTCATCGAAATTCTCTAACTCAACTTGAGAAATTAAATATAGTTCTTATTGTATCTTATTTCTTTTCATAACTCATTTATCTTTGCTTCTAATGATTTGTTCTATAAGGTGATTTGTTATCAAATTTTTGCTAAGTGTCATTGTTTCAACTCTTATTTCTTCTCTAGGTTCTTCTCTCTAAATTTCAATTTGCAAATCAATCTTAGTCTCATAAAATAATTCTTTCTTAACATTCTCCTTATTAGTTCTCAGATTAGTCTCTTCATCAAAATTATCATAAAGTACCATTTCCCGAATTCTAAACTTCTCATCAACTCTCACATTGATGCTCTCAACAATAGTCATAGATCTTTGATTAAAATATCTATGGGCTTTTCTTTTCAATGAATATCCAAGAAACATGCATTCATCACTTCTTAAATCAAACTTTCCAATATCATCATCTCTTTTAATGTAGCATTTACTTCCAAAGATTCTAAAATACTTCAAAAAAGGTTCATGTCCAAACAAAAGTTCATAAGGTGTCTTACCAGTGCCTTCTCTGATCTACACTATGTTCATAGTGTATTATGTTGTATTTACTACTTCTCTCCAAAAGATTTTAGAGACATTTTTTTTTAACCATCATTGCTTTTGCTTCCTTTGTTACTGATATGTTTTTCCTTTCTTCTATTCCATTTTGTTCAAGTGTCTTAGGGGCTGAAATTTGTCTCTTTATACCATTATCTTCAAAAAAGTTGTTAAACTCATTTGAAGTAACCTCTCCTCCTCTATCAGATCTCAAGAATTTAATCCTTAAACTAGATTCATTCTCAACTCTGCTCTTAAATATCTTGAATTTCCCAAAATCTTTAGATTTTTCTCTAAGAAATGTGACACATGTCATTCTAGTGAAATCATCAATAAGAATCATAAAATACCTTTCACCATAGAATGCTCTTGTCTTTGTAGGACCACTCAAATCTGTGTGCACAATCTCCAATTTCAATAGTGGTAAATTTCTTGCCTCGAAATGAAATTTTCTTCTTTTTTTCTATTAGACATTCTTTACACACCATGTTAGTAGGTCTCACAATCTTAGGTAAATCTCTAACTAAAAATGTAGTACTCACCTTCATAACGTTATCAAATTTGATATGACAAAATCTCTTATGTCATAACCAACTATCATCCATCTTAGAAACTAAACATTTCATCTTAGTAGGATTCAACTCAAATAGATTACTTCATGTCCTTGTACCACTACCAATCAGCTTACCATACTTGCATTTGATAATGCAAGACTTCTCTATGGGTTGTAGTTGATATCTTTTTGTCAACTAGTTGTCCAACACTCAAAAGATTATGTTTTAGGCCATGAACTGAAAATAAACATCATCAGTTTTAGTCTTTGCATCAAGTGTAATAGATCAGTTTCCTTTTATATGACATGTTGCATCATTTCCAACTCTAATTATTCCTCCATCATATCTATTGAATTCAAAAAACTTATTCATTTCTTTTCAACTTTTGATACTAATGCTTTTTCATCTCTAACTTTTTCTTTTTCAAGTCTTTCTTCCTTAGTAGAAACAAATCATATTTCATAATCATCACTCTCACTCAAGAATTCTTCTAATTTAGAATCAAATTCATCCTCATCACCATAAAATTAATCCTTAGGTACTCTTGATTTATAGGGCTTTTAAAACTTCTTTACTCTCTTGGGACATTTAGAGGAATAATGATCAAATTAATTACAAGTCCAACACTTGAAATTTTTGTTAGCTTTAGGTTCTCTCTTCATAAGTAGGGCAAGTCCATCCTCAATCTTCTTGACTTCTTTTATCCTTGTTCGAATGCTATGGGCATAATCTCCACTTGTACTTGCACTCCTTGTCAACATAGGTATGTCTCTATGTGTGCAGAAAGGAGTTTCAACTCTAGGAAATTCTCCACTTTGTCTTATTCACATTTTAGATAATTCTAATCTCCCAAGAAGGATATTTCTTGTAAAATTAGTTGTGTAGAGAATAAATTTTTTAATCATTTTTGCTATCTATTTGTATTCAGGTGTCAAAGTCCTCAATATATTCCACAAAACTTCATCTTTTGATTTCTGTCATCCACAAGTCTTAATTCCTATAGCGATCTCTAATATTCTTCCAAAATAAATTCTTATAGATTCATCTTCCATCATCTTAGCATCTTGAAATAAGCATATCCAACTATGTAATCTAACCTTCTAAGCATGTTTATCACTTTCAAATGTACTTTGAAAAGCATTCCAAATCTCATGAGAAAGTCTTAAAGCTTTTACCTAACCAAATTCAATTTTGGGAAGAGTTGATAATAGTGCTTCTCTAGAAAGCATTGTGTGCCTAAATGTATCTTTATCTTTTTCTTCACAACCTTCAAGATATTTTTCTTGAATCACATCCTTTTTCTTTATAGTATCCAACCAATAATCTGACTCATGCATAACATATGTGTCTTTATCTTTTCTTTCCAACTATCATAGTTAACTCCGTCAAACTTTACAATTTCTTTCTTGAAATGTGTCATAGATCTCTTTAAGTTTTTAATCTTTTTCTTCAAGGACCCAATGCTCTAATACCATTTTTTAGAAAGTGAAGTCCACAAAGATGACTGAGAGGGGGGGGGGGGGAGGGGGGGTGGGGTGAATCAATTATGCAATTAAAAAACTTTCAACATCATCTTTAATTCTGAAACATGTAAATAGTAGATGCAAAAACCATAGAAAGACAACCAGACAAAATAAAACTAGATTTGTTAACTACAGAAACCCTTGATCATAGGGAAAACTCCAGTGGGAATGACACCCACAAGATGATGTACTAATATAAATGTTCCTTGTGAAATGATGGACCCTATTGGGATTAAATGAAATACAATCAATACATATGAGTCCCAGTTAGGAGACTTATGAGACTTTGAATTCCAGTTAGGAGATTCCAACCTATTAGGAGTTGAGAGAAAGACAGATGGACATGTTGACACAAAAGTGTGCAACCATGCCCAATGTGTTATCCTTGGGAAACCTTGTGTAACATGGAAACAATCTCAAAATTGTGGGACTTGAAATAAAAAATTGAATCTTTAGAGAAGGTCGGCTTCATCACTATTAGGGTGCACCTAAAAAGGGAGTAGGAGAACAAAAATTGTTGAAAGGGAAAAAATAGTGTTGCACCAAAATAGATTGTGATCTACTCCTTCCAATATTTGCACTAAGATTCAATAGAACTTGCAAACATGCCACTGTCTATATTTATCAACCTCAACATCATAGAAAAGTTGGGAATCAACACAACCATGCAAGGAATACAAAAGATTCACTTACCATATTAGTTAATTGAAACAAACATAATCATAGAGTGATGTAAGTGCCAAAATACATCCAAAAAATGAGGCATGAAAGATTGCACAAATTCAACTGGTTGAAAGTGGATACAATAAAAGTAATTTCTACCAAAATCATGACAACAACATTTACAGGGAGAATACTATAAAAAGATATAAAAGAGAGAGATCTCAAGAATAACTACAAAACTTGCCTTTATGGGGTGCAAGCATAACATTGATTTAAATTTGAGTTCAAACTCAATCCACAATGGAGTTGAGGTTACAGAGTACATAATAAATGAAGAATTAGATAGAAATCTGATTTTTGTTATCATTTGATTCATGGAAGTGATAGAAAGGGCCAAAGAATGCATTTGGTGGCTGAAAGGACAATCATTCCTTTGCATAAAATATTAAATGACCATGAGAAGCATTAACATTGGTGTTACAAGGCTCAAGAAGCTATTCTACATTAAGTGGATAGTCCTTGTAATGTATCATGGCCATAAAAAATCAATTCATGCTGCTATCAAAAAATGTGAGATGGGATAACATACAGTTTAACCCACCCACGTACACATGTACAATTGACCTACATTAAAAATAATATGATTTCCCCCCAAAAAATATGAACCCTCAATAATGATCCTTTCATGTCAAATAGATGGTCAAGATGCAACGAAGAGATCTCCAATTAGTGATTAAGACACCACTATTGATGGAGATAGCTTAAAATCCAATGGCTGTCACATTTTAGCAAATGGCAAAAGGTAGTAATGCAAAAATGTGAAACATGGATAACATAAAATGTTAACCCCACAATCTTAGTGTGTTAACATTCTATAAAGAATATATCCCATTGAAGATCTCTTAGATCGATTATCAATGAAGGGATGAATAGGGGAAAAGATAGCCAACAAGACCCACCGTCCAAACAACTTATGTACTATCTTCACTTAATACTACAAGTGTATATCAAAAATTGTCCAAAAAAAACTTATCTTTCTAAAAGCAGTTCCTTGTAAGCTCACACTATCTTAATTACATCAATATCTTCTTTGATCCAAAAGATATTTGCATTCAAGCTTGCATAATACATCACAATATGATCTCACTAGTCTACACACTCTACCACAAGGAAATGAGCTTTGCTTTATACAAAGTACTATAAAATTATTGAATTAGCCTTGAATCTTTCCCGATTTAAAATAATAATAATATAGGGCCAACTTAAGATATTAAATTACATGTTACATAATTACAAGTAATCTTTTGGCTCACAGACTTAATAACTTTCCACTTGTTGATCATTTGATTATGCATGATTAACTAAAGAATCTTCAACATGTCTTTAATCTCTATCTCAACTCACTCAACCAAGTTCCATCTCTATTAGGAGATAAAATCCAAACATTAGTACCCACTTTCCAAAAGCTCTATTTGAAAGTTGCCTCCACCAAATCTTTCATCACTCTATCTAGTCTTCATATTTCTGTATATGCTCTTAACTGTAGCATCTATATATAATCTATAATATAATACCAAATGTCCATAAGTTGATCTTCAATTCTTGAATCACATAGAACCAATCTATATATGTTGTTCTGTCAATCTTCATAGAATAATTGATATGTTAACATCAATGACAAACTCTGTCATTAATGCAACACACAACCAATGAATCATGCCTCCAACACTACTAGGATCTCCCCCATAGGAATATCATCAACATTTATGCTAACAATTGAGTACCAAGACAAAAAGGATGACATTTTATCCCCTAATTTTTGGAGTTTCTACTAGAGGAGGGATAAAGGATCAAGATAATTTAGGAAGAATACCTTGTCCAATAAGTGACTCAACCTAGATACATCACTAGATATTTATATTGTCCTCTTAATAACAAACATGTCAATCCTCTTGTTATACTACTTGAAACATTAAGAATGTACTTATTTCTATCATGTATAGACCTTTTGAATTCCACTCTTAATTAAGTCACTAGAGAAGTCTCTATTTTTATATCTTTAGATCTCATAGTGGTCAAAAATATCACAACTAGTCACCCTATTTTATTATTTAATTCATGAAGACATCCCTCTATTATGGATATAATTGAAGTGGAGTAGATCTCCCATTATGAAAATTCTTCCTCTATCAAGGTATTTATAGCATTTATTCATACACTTGATTAATATTGCTTTATCATGACTCGCAATGTTATTGTTAATGTGTTCCTTGATATATTGATGACATAAAAAAGTCATAGCCAAAAAATTGCATGAGAATGAAAGATTGACGATGTCACACATAACTATTCCACTAAAATTAAAATGAAAAAATAGGTATAAAAGATTAATATTAGATGGATTTCTTAAGAGTAAATGTACAACCAATATGCGCTCAATATTAAGTTTTTTTAGGATCAAATGTACAACCAATATGAGATAAATGAGATAGTATAGTTTTGCGGTACAAAGTCTCTAGCATACTAGGATAATATAACTACCTTTATTAGTGTATCCCTAAATTGATTCCTACTATTGTGCAAAGGAAATAACATCTACCCAAGTGGATACATGCCTATCGAAGTATATGGAATTGAGATCTCATAAATTAATGCAATCTAAGGATGATTTTTGTGGAGGTGAAAAGTTCATGAGGCGAAAGTGAAATATGTGTTAGATGAATCATCTTGTTAGTACTTCTTGATGTGTGGCACTATTTGGATTGCTCCAAACAATAGGACTAGACTAAAACTTTCCAATTACATCAACTCCCTTTTCATGGCCTCATTGGTTTATCCATATAAGAGTGCTTTCATTTTAAATAGATCAACTATGCCTAACTTTGGAGGAATTGAGTACTAAGACAAAAAGGATAATATTCTTTCCCCTAATTTTTAGTGTTTCTACTGGAGGAGAAGAAAGAAGGGTTTCCCCTATTTTATTATTTAATTTATCAAGTCAACCCTCTTTTATGAATATGATTGAAGTGGAGTAGATCTCTTGTAATGAAACTTCTTCCTCTACTAAGGAATTTATAGAATTTATCTCATAGACACCTTTAGTATTGCTTTATCGTGACTCATAATGTTATTGTTAATTGAATCTATCCTTCAATATAGTTTTGACAAGGTCATATTTCAAGTTTCAGATTTCAAGGGAGTTGAAGCTTGAAATTGTTCCCAAAAGGAAAATGTAAATGGAGATTTAACTATCCATTTTGATTTGCAAGCTCATAAGTTATGTCCATCCATGATGGTTTAACATTTCATAAAGGTTCTAAGACACCTTAGCCTTGTCAAGTGTTCAAAATTCTTATCATTTACTTGCATAACTCCAAGTTGTATGTCCAAAGGAATAATTACCTTTGTGAATATTTGAGTACTTGTAGGATTAGGTTAACTTGTTAGGGCTTTTATCACATTTCAACTCTTGTTCACAATAGTGTGTAGTTTATCCACGAAGACACAATTTATGATCTTCTTCATAGAAGGTTAGAAAACTCCATAAGTTTCCCTTACTAATTGATGTATTCTAGTCAAATTATAAAAATTAATTATTCCCCAAAAAGTTAACTCCACTTTGACAAATCTTAAAACTCGCCATTCTATAATCTACAAACTTCCAAAATCAATTATTTCTTTCCATTTCAATTTATTTCCAAATTTCTTAATTCTATTACATAATCTATCACACCTCTAAATAAACTTAACTACCTATTATATTTCTTAAACTTAATAAAAAGTTTGACATCTTTAAAAATTTACTATTATTTTGGAAAAAAACCATTTATATATGACTTTGAAATTTGACAAACAATATACACTAAGACTATATGATTATAATCTTAATCTTGAATTTATGAAAATAGACTACTTAAACATCACACATAAGAAAAAAACACAAGCCCCCACAAATGTAAGGGGAAGCTCATATACGTTTTGAAATGTCATGTCGTGGAGTATACAGTTCCACAACTCGTCCATTTTCCACTTGAGTTGGTCTTGAGTTCTTTCCTAAACCCTGTCAAATTACATCACCATTATCATTAATTTTTTGACTTTTCTAAAGACAAAACGTGTCTTTACTCAGTAAACAAGAGGTGAAGAAGGACCTACATCATGCACCGCCATTATTAAATTTCTCACTTGATCTCTTGATACGGTCCTCACCTGCATTACTTTCAACTTTGTTAGCTCATAACAAGTCAACCACACATTTGTTCATTTATAATAATTTTTAAAAAATAAAGTGGACAATATATATTTTTATATATAATTGAAGAGAAAAAAACTAGTAAGAAAATTTTAATTCCTCACTCATTACAATATCGACGTATCAAAAGCATTAAATTCGTTTGGTTGCTGGAATAGCAATAGAAAATTTGGGATACATTTTCTATTTTCCATTTGATTTGTCCAATTCGTTTGTCAATTGGAATAGGGAATAGAAATACATATTCCTATTTTGTTTCCAAAATATAGTTTTTATTGGATAACCATTCCTATTTCCAATATTGCATTCTTATTCTCCATTCCTATGCCTGCAACTAAACAGACCCTAAACATGTCCCTTCTAAAATGTTATTAGGAAATTACTCTAAACTTACCTTATCTACAATGATCCACGTGACTCCTTCAGTACATGGAGGAGTTGTGAGAGAACCTGTGTATCTGTAGTATTTCCTACTCCCCAGCTTTATATGCTTGGGATCTATTATTCCGAGAGCCTTCTCTGCCCCTGGTTCTATGTCGTGACTAAGAGCTGAGATTTGATTCGTCAGCTGCATATATAAAACGTGGGTTTTGATTACAATATATTCCTTGCTGTAACCTTCCGTAACAAACACATGATAATCTGAATAAAGACCAAAATATTGAAGTACCTCAGCAAGGAAGTTATCATGCCTTCCATATTTGTATAAAATTCCAATAACGACTGTTCTGTTATCTTCTGTCTGGTGCACCATATGTATTTCCAATGGATACCTGCAACACACAGCTTCAATAGAGGCCCAAAACAATTAAAGGAGTTTTCTTAAATTTAAGAACTGGCTCAGAGAAAACCACTTTCTCAAATGGGTATAGAGATTGAAATAAAAATTATATAAAAATGTATTGGAGTTACAATTAAATTTTCATATTTATATCATTACTGAACACCCTATAGAAACTACCTCTACTGAGCTAGTAGTAGATAATCTCACTCCATCTTGAACATTTAAAAGCCACCTTACTTTCTAAAAACATTCGAAGAATTTCCAAACGGCTGAAACATACTTTGTATTGACACAATTCTAATCTACAAGAAACTCAAAAATATCTCTGTTATATGATCACCTTCTTCCATGGATGGTGTGCTCAGCCGGAGAATGCCAGTGGCATTGCAAAAGAGTAAAGTTAGTTCCATCAACATGAATGGTGCCTGCCCCTTCTGCCCATCTCACCTGCACTAAAGTACTAAATACAGATCAATAATCTATAACAATTTCAGATACATAAAGCAACACATAACATTCAATAGTATGACCATGATGTCATGGCCCCTGTTCTTGAGGGATGCATTTGCTGCCTTGTAGCTCTTGTGTAGCTTTCCCAGATTGGGATATATCTCTACATTTCTCTCCACTATATCAATGGGAGATTGATGTCTACCATGACCACAAGTCTTCCACTCTTCATTCAGATCCCCCCAATGAGAAGGTCCCCTTGCACCACTATAATCAAACTCCACCCCTGTTCAATTGAAAAAAAAAAACATGAATAAGATCTGTACAGATTTACAACTCTTTCTCCTCAATCAGCAATTATGAAGCTTAGAGTAATGTAACTACAAGAAATTTGTATTACCCGCTGTTGCTGATTTAAAACCCATTTCAATTGCTAAGAAAACAAGAACAACAAATGCATAGAACATGTTCTCCATCTGATTGGAGAAAACTGAGAGTATTGAGGAATAGCTTTGAGTCTCTAATCCAATGCTGATTCTTTTGGTAATGGTGAATATATAAAGAACATGGGAGATGTCAGGGTTCTGATTCACTTTGGTTTTTGCTGTTTGTACATTTGTTAAAGGCATCTCTATTGAGGAAAAGTAATTCATAGCCCTCTGACCGCAGTTCTACTTTGTTTTTTGTGCTGTTTGTACATTTGTTGATGGGATCTCTGTTGAGGGAAAGTAATTCATGATCACAGTTGTACCTTGTTGTGTGTGCCAAACTTTTAATGGGATCATCATCATGGAGGTCGGTGTAGTGCTCTGAGAATGTGACACAAGAGTTGAATATGGATGAAGCTGAATCTTTTCTGAGTCTGTCTTCCACATTCAATGGATGGGTTACAATTTTTGTTCCTTTTTCTCCTTATCCGTGGGTACAAAAGTGGACATGGTTACAACTATTAGTGTTTTCATAAATGTTGAAATAGACATCCAACACTTTTGAACCTGTGCAAGCATTGTCGACCAATGATAACCTCAGAAATTGGTTAAGACCAACATTTAGGAGCCAATGATCTCTGTTTTTCAGATCTTTACAGACTTCGATTACAGGTAAACGTTGGTGTATTGAAAAGAGAGAGTGTGGGGCGGTGGTGCGTAAGTGGAGTTGTGAGGGTTTATTGAAAAGATTTTGGGTATAGATGCATAACTTTGAATCACTTAATTATGCGGAAGAATATCTATTCTGAAGTGTTACAATTGCAATATTATATGGAAGGTTGAAAGTGACTAATACTGAAAACATCTCAACGGTCTTCCATTTAAATATTTGCATCAATTTTTTTTCACATCAGACATTTAATTTTGCTATTTTTTTTCGATAAGTAGGAGATAATTTTCACAAGAAGTCAAATTGTGATATTGCTATCGGGATTTAACTGTGTAGTTTTTGCATCAAACTCATTGACCCATGTTTCATGAGTAGTGATTATCCGAGGTGAAACTTCTAGGGAGGTCACCCATCCCAGTACCACTCCAACTTGTGCACACTTAACTGAGTTTCCTCCAGTACTATTTTTTCTTTCTTATTTTTGGTCAATTATCTCTAACATATTAATTTAATTCATATACTAATGTTATCTTTATCATTTATACTAAGGTGTGATTTTTAGACTAAAAGTGTTAATTAGTTAAAGTTAATTTATATTGTCTAAATTCTCATTATTGGCCACTATGGAAGTTTTTAAAAAAAATTCTTTGACATTTATTTATTACCAAATAAATAAAGCATCAGAAATAATTGGTATTGATCATAATATACATCATTTCCAGTCTTTCCGGTGAGAGTGGCTTGTGCGCGGTTGCTCTTCACCCATCGAGGACTAGTCTTGCCTTAAGCTCAAATTGGCCACTGGTCATCACTGGGCTTAGGTCGCGGGGATACCTCCATGTAAGCAAAAATAAATAAATAAATATACATCATTTCTCTTGTATTGCGTCTGCAGATCATTTCAAGAGTATTTGTGAAAATAATATGGTGATTTCTTCCTCATTATGATTTGCAATATTCACCAAAATTTCAACATCCATATCAGAATCTGCTGCTGTCTCCTCATATTACAGGGGAAAATAATTCACAATGCTCTCAACTTCAAGAGAATCAAGGTTTGCCAAATTCTAGCAGTACTTGTTAGAATGTTTTGAGGGGTGATTCTAGGTAATATCAGGTTTACTGGTTATATTAGTCTATTTATTGAACGATTCAAATAAATACTAAAACTTGATTTCTAAACTAAAAATATCAAATAATCAAAATTAAAATTGAATTATTTTTTTAAGCTTAATTTTTGCCCTAATGTATTTAAAAATAGCCCTTCTCATAATCATATATCTCAAGAATGGGCAATTCCAATATTACCCATTTTTAAGAATTTCATTCCAGCATAAGCCATTAAGAATGTGGTGCAGTCCAGGGCGATCTGGGTTTGCAATGCAAATCTATCTCCATGGCCCATTGACTCACCGAAGTTACACCTAAAATCTATTTTATGTACTTACAGTGCATTATTGCCAGCAGGAACCCACATTTCATTTGTTTAATCAAATTCAGCTATTGAATTATTTTGTATAAATAAAAAGACTGGCTGGATAAGACTTAACAAATACGAGATCAACGAACAACCAACCTGCCTCACTCTTCAATTTATTAGTTTCTTCTTGTTTTTGAAGTCTCTTGTTGATGTCAGCCTTAACTTTCTCATCATCCTCCAGAATTCCAAATGCGGGAGAAGAAGAATGCAGCAGTGGAAAGGCCAAGCTTGATAAGCCCAACAATTTAAATGTCAAATCTCTTCTTGGTATTGATATTGTCACATTTAGATGAGAAGTATTGAGTAAAGGTGGATTTGTTACTATTGATTGGCATATGATTGCAGAACGTTGGCCCCTTTGCAGATAAAATGCAGGTGGGTATGGGGGTGTGGTGGCCATTGATTATTTGAGCTCACAAGCATTGTAGATAACAGCGGTCTGTTTGAATATAATCCCCTGTTTTAAGTCGCTACAAGGTAGACAATTAGTATCAGTTCAATCTAGGGTCGCTAGTTTAGCAAATGTTACATTTGTTTTATATTTGGAATATGTCAAATAATAGATTTGTTAATGGAACTAGGTTTTGTTGAATCTAAAAATAAAAATAAAAATTTGATGGAATTTCAATTTCAATTCTACCTTTTAAAGTGAAATTGACAAATTCAAAATGGGAATTTGAAACTCATATTCCAATTTCAATTTGAGGCATCTAAGCTGTTTGTTCCTACCAATTTCAGTTCAATTTCAAGCAATAAGGGTATGGTTTCAATAGAGAGGGACTTCCATAAAAAAAATCAGCTAGTGTTATTGAGACTTTTTAGGATTATTTTAAATTGAGAGGCCCCATAACTTTTTTAGTGGAGTTTATGTTTAAAATTTTCAATTTATAAAAAGCTCATGGTCTCATGAATCATTTTATTTGGTATTGTCAATGTCCATGACTAAATAATTTTTTAAAATGATAAGAATTTAAAAAATATATATGATTGACATGCAGGGGAGAGGACCCAGTAGTTGTGCACCCTAACTTTGCTCTTCTCAAAATCCTATGTGGAAATTTCAAATCACTCTCATTTTTTGATAGTAGCTTACTTGGCAAGTCCCCTGCTTATAACTAAGGTTTCAAAGCCACATCATCAAATATGATGCCGCATCAGCATGTTTTTTGTCAAAGTGTCCAAAACAACCCAATAAAAAAGTGAGACCAATCATAGTGCATTGGAGACCCCATACTTGTGCAGTTGATGTGGCATCACACTATTGATTTTTTTTGGGAAAAGGGAAACTTTTCATTCATTTATGGGTAATTGTCATTAACAAAAACAACTTTAAAGTCACATCCATTGGTACAATCTTGTCAAAAATGTTGGATATTAAATCAACAAGTATGGGTATTAAGTTAACAACTACAGTCACAACTATTGGAACATGCACAACTACTGGGTCCTCTCCCCTAGTAGACAAAAAACTTAAGCTAGTGGGATAATTTCTAGCTCCCACACCTATTCCACCCACTCAAATTTGCACCCTAGAAAGTGGGTGTTGTTATTTCTTAGTAAAATATTTCAATTAATCATGTAACATTAGTTTTTCACTTTGTGGGACCTTCCACTCCATAAGAATATATCTAGAAGCCCTCTTATAGAACTACACCAATGGTAGTATCTATCTAACAAGTTGGATGCTCATTTCATTTTCTTTATTATTAATTATAAAGAATTTATAAACATGTATAGTTTTAAAATTAATAAATAAGGTAAAATGATGTATATTTATTTTTATTATATTTATATGTGCATTAGTTATGATGATTGTAGTAGTAGTTAAAATAATCAAAATATGTAACTTTATAAAATAACTAATTTATAATATATAAAGTGCAAGAACAAATGTGTAAAATATTAGTTTTTTAAACTTTTACTAAGAGAAGATAAATTACATACTAATAAGAGATAAAAGAAGATTGACATAGGTTCAAGTGTGCCCTTAATATGATTGTATATATATTTACAACAATATTAAAGCACAATATCAACAAACATTACTAGAAACAATATTTTTTTAACATAATAAGATATTATTATGAGAACAATTAAGCATTCCAATTGTTCTCACTAGTGATTCAGGACAATCTTGAAAAAAGAATAATTTCACAACAACAATTTAATAATGTAATGAAGAAAAAAATTTCACAAAATAAATGCAATAATGTAATGAGTAACTATAAATGAAAAAGAAAAGAAAATGAAGATATGAAGAATAGATACAAACAGAAAGTGCACAAATATTTATCATGGTTTGACAAACTTGCCTACGTCCACACTTGAGTAGGGGAATGCTTTATTGATCATCGAATATAAGATACATTTGAATACACAATGATTGCATATAGGTACAACTCCAATTGGATTGTTGAATGTTCATTATGTAAATTTAATGGGCAAATACAATTGGAGGGAAAACAATATGGTTGATGGGCTTCACAACCCTAACAATCTCCCACTTGAAGACCTACTATTATTGAGACAAAGTCATTTCCCTACTCCAATCATTGTTATCACATGTTGGAAATGTCAAGAGAAGATCGACAAAACTTGAACTTCTCTCATGTAACAACCTTCATGAGAGAATCAACTGGATTCACCTTGGTGTCAATTTTGACAACTTGATACTTGTCTTCTTTAACCACATGTCGAATATAGTGATAATGCAATTTGATAGGCTCATAACAACACTAAGATGTATGATGTTTGGTCATAACCATTGCACCGTTACTATCACAAAACATAGTATAATTTAATTTCTTTAGTCCCAATTTTTGAACCATACCATCTCTTTGGCCCCCTCGGAGAGATCCATATATCTAGCCTATGTAGATAATTGTTCAACTGTATGCTATAATTTATAACCCCAACTAATAGCTCCCACCCCCCAAAAAGAAAAAAAACACATAAGTAGAAGTAGATCATTGTTTGTCTAAATCTCCACCAAGATCCAAATCTACGAGTCCTTGCAATTGTGTCTTATCTCTCCCAAAACATAAAGAAAAATTAGAAGTGCCTTTAAGGTATCCCAAGATCCATTTAATAGTCTCCCAATGAGGTTTACCGATATTACTCATAAATTTTCTTACTACTCCCACTACATAAGCAATATCTAGATGAGTAAATATCATTGAACACATGATACTCCCAACTACAAATGTATAAGGAATGTCTTTCATGAAGTCTTGATCCAATTTTTTTAGGACAAATAATGTTGGAAATACAATAGGGAAGTAAACTCTAAGAGGGGGGTAGGGGATGAATCAACACTTAAAACTTTCAAACTCGAAAACCATTCACCATACATCCATCTCACAATCTATGCATATAAACTAAAACACCAAATTAAGCATACACATCCATAGCATGAAAGTAAAACATTCAACATATGTATGACACAAGATATTTGGTTACCCAGAAACCCTCCAAGGAGAAGGTAAAATTGGGGCAGGGATGACACCCACATATCTTCACTACTGCAGTAATAAAGTATATCTAATGAAGGTTACAATGTTTCGATCATGAGACATGATCTACCCTATGAAAGGTTTACCCTATTAAAGGCTTACAAGATCGTTAGATCTTACCCTGTTAAAGGATTTCAACACCTTGTTAGAAGTGTGCCTAGTAAGAGGACTTTAACTTACAATGAAGTAAGAACCCTGTTAAAGGATTTACAACTTCCTATCAAGACTACTTGATTAAGAGATTTAATTGATTCACCTGTTAGAATGTTTCATCAATGATTCTTCAATTAGCACTCTGTTGCTTGATGTTAGATCACCTCTATCCTGATGTGTACTTGATCCTTCCTGATCAAATGTATCTGTGTTGTCTTCTGATTCCTTTCCTCTATTCTCCTTAAACTAATTTTGCAATGTAACTCAAATCATAACTCAACATCCACTGATTGCTCAACATTTGAATAGCTTGGCACATACTATCTACTCAGCACATACTATCTTGACACTTACTAGTTACTATCTGACAACTTATGCTCATACTAAATACCTGTCGCTTGGTATATACTATCTGACAACTTATGCTCAACATGTAATACTTGTTCAGCATGAACTAAGTAAATGACTTAAGTATATTGTCACTCATATGTCAAAAGATTAACTATCTTCCCCTTTGACACGAGTGAAAAAATACTTGGTCATGCATGAATAACCTTTAGCCTTTCAGGCATAACTCAAATAATATCAACTTACATACAAAACTTGAAAACTTCAAAATTTTGCAAAAACTTATGACTCATCAGTCATACCTCAAAATTCAATAACTCCCCCTGAGTTGATTGTGTTGTTTTATATCTTAATCAAAATCATTTCTCCTACTCAATAGATTTGTATTGAATGATCTATGTACTCTGCTTCTGTCATTGACTGGTCCCCAAAAATATTATCTCCCCCATGATACTTCTTATTTCTCCCCCATTTTGACACTTACGTCAAAAGGTTATACACTAAGAGTGTGTTTATCCAAAATTATTTATGGATATCAAGTATAATCTTCAAAGTAGCATCCCAATTGTCATAAGTTACCTCCAATGATTTGATTTGGATGGCCATCTCGGCAGCAAGGTGAACTAATCCTTCATGAGTAGAAAGATGCAGATCTTTCTTCATGAGTGTTTCAGCAAAGACTAGTTCCTTGTGCAATATATCCACATGTGGAGTCAACATAGACTAGATGTTGATTAGTTTAGCCTTAATGTTTGCTTCATTTGTATGTAGCACTGCTAACTAACTCTGGGAGTTTAGAAGATTCCTGAAATGTTTCTCACTCTGAGCTAGAAATTTTTGCAAAGTTATACCAGATGACTATATATGACTCTCCAAACTCAGTATGCGGCTCTTGATTTCTTGTGTGAAGAGTGTTGGATTGTACAATTTGGTGTACGAACAGAAAATGTTCTCTTGTACCTTCTTCACACTGCCAATTTTGGTTGCTAACTCAACCTAGGATAGTGCAATAGCACTTGATATCTTTTCATCAACCTTATTTTGAAACTTTCTCTCAGACCATTGAAGTAACTTGACATTTGAATCTAGGTCTACATCATTTACCTTCTCTACTATGTTGGTTAGCTGCTCTATGATAGGCTTGGTTGCTTCGAGTGCTAGCACTCTAAATACATCAAGAAAAATGTCCTTGATATCTATCAAAGCTTGCTTCTTCCTATGCTCCCATCTAAGTAGTTCTTGTTGTTTCTTCCTTGCAAGAGCATCTTGGAGTATGCTCATCTATTCAATAGTGATGGTTGCAAAATAAAACTTGGGCAACTCAATCACTTCATCCAAGTTAACATCAACAAATGATTTAACTTCCTCTACCTTAGATGTGCTTGGATTCGGCCTTAATGATTGTAGGGGTATAGCTTCTATACTTGACCTATGAAGAGCTTTACTTAGAGGAGTAATAGATGCTAGCGAAGTCACTAGTGTTTGTATTGCTAGTTTCTTCTCAGGTTTGGTAGTCATACCTAGCTCTTCAGTCTTATCATTTTCTTGCTCTTCATTCACAAATGCACCTTGATCTTGTGTTGTAGGTGCAGGAGTATCTATCTGACCTATTGGAACTTGTATTCCTTCATTCTTTTATGTTTCATCTTTATGCTCTCCAACTGTCTCATCCTTGTCATTTTCATTTTCCTTTACATTGACTAAGATTGGAATACCTTGTACCAATGTACTGACCATGGAAGTAGTTGTCTCCTTCCTTTGATATACTACAATAGGTAATGTGGGTTGTGAAAATGTGAATTGAGGAGGGGTTATAGATGTTAGTTTTTTATGTACTTCCTCGCTTGCAGATGCCTTGTCTACCTTCTCAATTTCATCAACACTCACCAGTATAGGATTTTCACAAAGTTTAGCCTAGGTAGTGGATTCTACTAATATCTTCTTCAAGTCTTCCTCTATAAGGGGATTAATGTTCCAAGTGACAGTATGAGAAACATCCTTAATCTTTACAATATCACTTTTTGTATTCACCTCATGTTGTGGATTGGCACTAAGCACTAGTGTATCTTGTACATTCTATTCTATTTGTTACTCATCTTCAGCTGGTGCCTATGTATCTTCATGAGTTTTAGTGTCTTTCACATGTGTAGCTATCTCAGTGTCAAATGTGATAACCTCAATTACTTGTTGTTGTTCATCTTTGTCATTACCCACCTCAATAGGTGCCTACATTGTTTCCTCCAGTGCTATCAAACCATATAATGATTTCCAAATTTGAGTGTTCTTTTGTACAACACCCTCAATGTCATTCTATAGTATATTGAATGCCCTATATTTTGGTGCAAATTTCCTTGTATGCTTCTTTATTTCCTTAGACATTGTCACCCTATCCAATTCTAGCATCAATTGGGAAAGTGTAGTCTCTCTGATTTGTCTTTCTATTGTGATACTATATTGCCATTTTTACTCAACTCTATCAGATAATTCCTTTGGTAGAGAGTTGGTGATTTCAATTGGAGTTTGTTTGAATGTTACCATCATGGCATATATTGACCCCTCTACTTGGTTCATCTCAACTTTTTCAAGTTATACAAACTCAATATGTGTAAGACCAAATAGATTAGCATTATTCCTTATATTCTCACATATATTGTCTAAATCTTAAGGATGGTGACTTACCACTTTGAATTAGTTGTTGTCATCAGATTCTATCCTCTCTTCATTAGATTCAATTGGAGCAATGTACTTTCTCTTTGGTCTTTTCCCAGGCTCCTCTTCTTTCCTAGCTGATCTAGCCCTCTTCTCTTTTGGCTTATCTTCTTCTTGACCCTTTTTGGTAGTACCCCTTGTGCTTTCTCTAGTAGAGGGAATTTTAGGCTTAGGTTTTGCAACTTTCTTTGGTTTTCTAACTATTGGGGTCTTAGCTTTCCTCTCTTTTTTCTCAAGTGATTCATTGGATTCTTCTTCCTCAGCACCCTCTTCAATTTCTACTTCTTCTTCTTGATCTTCTCCTTGACCTTGAGTTAAGGCTAGTGGTGTTTGAGAGGGTATATCTTCTTCATCTTCATCATCATCTTCTTCTTCATTTACCTTGGCTTCTTCACCAAATTTATTCTTAAGCTTTTTGACAATTTTGTTTTTCTTTCTAATGACTGAGCCAGTCTTCAAATCCATTGTTATCTTGGATTTGTCCACATCATAATTCCCAAAGATAGTAGCCTTAGCATCTACATCTTTTGTAAGTAATGTTGTTATTACGACAGAGGCTTCATCAACATTGATCTCATAGCCTAGTGGTCTTAACCACCTTAACCTAGAAATAACAGCTTGAACATATGTAAAATCAGTGTCAACTAGAAAGAAAACATCATTGAAATGTTTCTCAACTAGTGAAACTAGTATCTTTGGTCCTTTCTTCATTGATTGCTTGAAGTCTTCAAAGTAGCTGGTCATAACTAACTCAAAATTGTTTCCAAGTTTCTCAATATATTCACCTATTTGTACTACAATAGATCTATTTGTTTTTCCATGCAACTTTACCAAATATGGGGAATGTATTATGTACATAAAAGAATATAGATACAAGAATTGAACCAAATTTACATTGTGCACTTTTGGTCTCCCTTATTGCTCCCAAATTTTCTAACAATTGTTGCATCTACAACTCAGCAAGGTGATAGGTATGATCCTTCTTAACTATCTTATAGCCCATGTCAACATCAATACATTGTACACTGTTGAGCTTGTTTGATTGACATAATTTATATGCTATAATCATAATTGCAAAAGCAATTAGGGGATCTGAGATAGTATCAACTATCATGCCTTGTTTGTTCCACACAACCACTATATTCTTCTCAATGACCTCTTTAGATTCACTCCTCATGGTTTTAGGTTGGTCAAGTATTTCTATGTACAATTTTCTTTGTAATCTTTACTAGTCCATTATCCAACCATATAGAATTATCATGAATTCTACTCAAAACTATCTTTATCCATTTAGTCTTGAAAACATTTGGAAAATCTAGGGCATGGGTTAACCCTTTCCTCTCTACAATTTTGAATTCTTCTTTCAACACTCCATTTTCACACAATTTCCCATAGGTTTCCCTAATATCCATGTCACCTATGCTACCCACCTTGCATGTGCAACAACATCTCACATCCTGAATCATCAAAACTCGAGGTCATATCATTGACAACACACTAGATGGATCTTCCTTGTAAGCAATATCAGGAATAGATCTAAATCTTGGTTGTCTAGTCTCATTACTTATCAATTGCACATTCAAAACTTATTTACCCTCTTTAACCTTAGGAGTTGAAGAACTAGGTGCCATTCTATAAACTAGGGTTTGTGAAAATTCAAATTGGATAGCTTGGCACATGATAAATACCTTTGAAAATTTATTGTGATGGTGTCGAGCGACTATTGAATCCTGTTGGCAAACACTTGGAATGATCTTTTTAATTCTCCTTTTTCTCTTATGCTCTCCTTCATATTTAAATGATGTCAAATGAGTAGAAATTGATCATATATGCCTTAAAACCCCGTATTTAATGCTAAGTGCTTACATAGTTGTAAGCTTAGCTTCAATAAAGATTTCAACTCACTCAACTTCCATGAAGTTTCCTTTTCCGCTCAACAACCACTACGAGCTCGGTCAACACTATCACCTTGTGATAGCTCAACATCAACTAACATTTCATTCAACAACCATAGTGAAACTTTTCATGCTTGACAATAACATGAAAATTGACAAAACTTAAAGATTTCCTCTTGATTCTTAACAACACTTTGCATCTTTCTTCATGCAAATATAATCTATTTAGAACTAATTGCTTGGAACTGATGTATAGTAAATATCTTAAATATTAGTCCCAACATACCTCTTGATTGCTTAATTTGAGGAGGTGTGATCACTTGACCCATTGGGTGAAGTGATCCCATCTAAACTCAATGTGTTGCAATCTTCCTTTCTCTTCCGTGTCTTGTTCATCTCATCTCTAACATTCTCAACATCCACCTTTCCTTTGCCTTTGTTGAACTCACTACTTTGTGTCTTTGACCTTGTTGGACAATTCCTGCTTATGTGACCAGTCTTCAAATAGCTAAAACATGTGGTTTGACTTGACCATCTTTTGTAGTCACTTCTAAAATGTGTTATTATGTAATTTTCAGCAACATGTCCATATTCTTGATAATAGTGACAACTATGCCTAGTATTATAATCTCAATTATAAGAGTTGCCATTGTGCTACCTTTGTATGTTTGTTTGATGACCATTTAGGCTTGGATCTACACTCGTATGCTCTATGTCCATACTTCTAACAGTTATAACAATATCCTTCAAATCTTTGTGTTCTTATGGTCTTGGTTCTGCATTCATGTGCTTGATGTCCTTATTTGTTGCATTTGTGGCAATGACCCATGAACTTCTGCTTATGATTCTAATTTGGAGTCTTGCTCCTACAAACATTAGCAGTGTGACCTATCTTACCAAAATTATGAAAATTAGGTTTGGAGTTCTTACCTTTATTACTTCTTTCTTCACCACTTTGGATGATTCTCCTTCTTCAATACTAGTGTAACCCAATCTAGAAGTGTCAATGTTGGATCTAGGGGATCTCATCAATTGCTCAAAGTACTTGATAGCTTCACTAGGTCTGTTGAAGCTTTTACCAAACTCTTTTTCTCTTTTCAGATCATTTCTCAGTTGTTCATTCTACAGCTTTAGTGTTGTGATCTCAATATCCTTTCCATTCAATTCATTATTTACAATCATCATTTGACTCAAAGTTTCCAATTGCATGTTAGCAGTCCTACTTACCTTTGATGTTTTCTCTTCCAATCTATTGGTCAAAATACTTTTCTCATCTTCAATCATGACTTTTTCCTCTTCAGCTTTCTTTTTCTACTTGGTCATCTCACATAGTAATACTAATTGGACTTCTTGTTCTCTCTTGATATTTTTGACCTCTTTAGATAGAGTTCCATTCTTTTTCATCAGATCTACATGAATTGTTGCATCAAATTCATTGGTGTTTCCATCTGCAAACAATTTAGTAGTGTCAATTTCTTGTTATTGTGTGTCATTCTCTTCAATAGCTATCTCCTTCCTTCTTTTCAATGATCTCTTTAACTCATCTCTTGCTTCTTTCAGCTGATGTAGGGCAAGTTGTATTTCAATCTTCTGGTTCTCAATAGTCTTTCCCAACTTGTAAAATTCCATCTCCAAAATCTTTCCTCAAAGTTGCAAAGCTTTACTTTCCAGAGTACTAAGTTATGATACTAATTATTGGAAATACAATAGGGAAGTAAACTTTGAGAGTGTGTGGGGGGGATTGAATGAGCACTTGAAACTTTCAACCTCAAAAACCATTCACCACACATCCATCTCACAATCTATGCATATAAACTAAAATACCAAATTAAGCATATACATCCATAGCATGAAAATAAAACATTCAACACATGTATGACACAAGATATTTGGTTACCCAAAAACCCTCCAAGGAGAAGGTAAAAATAGGGTGGGGATGACAGTTGAAAATCTTCACTACTATAGTAATAAAGTGTATCCGATGAAGGTTACAATTTTTTGATCATGAGGCATGATCTACCTTGTGAAAGGTATGCCCTATTAAAGGCTTACAAGATTGTTAGATCTTACCCTATTAAAGGATTTCAACATCCTATTAGAAGTGTGCCTGGTAAAAGGACTTTAACTTACAATGAAGTAAGCACGCTATTAAAGGATTTACAACTACCTATCAAGACTACTCAGTTAAGAGATTTAACGGATTCACTTGTTAGAATGTTTCAGCAATGATCCGTTAGTTAACACTTTGTTGCTTGATGTCAAATCACCTCTATCATGATGTGTACTTGATCCTTCCTAATTAGATGTATCTATGTTGTCCTCTGATTCCTTTCCTCTATTCTCCTTAAACTGATTTTGCAATGTAACTCAAATTATAACACCTTAATCACTATGAATTCTCTATTTGTGCATGCAAAACTCTCTTTTATTCTCCTTAAGAATTCGTAAAAAGTTTAGGGTTTTTCCTCCTTAAGAAGACCTAGGTGACTTAGGGTTAGGTATGAATCAATGATTATGATTCACCCACATTGTTGCTTAATCCTTCCCTTTTTCTGATTGGATGTATGTAATGCATAGGGATTCACCATTAAGATTCATCCTTATCATCAAAGATCGTAAAGCAATCCTTAAGTCAGCCCAAAAATAGTTTACATAGAAGTTTGTGCCATTACAAACAACTATGTCAAAATTGTGTGACTTGGCTCTTGAAATCCCTAATGCTCGACATCAAATGTAACTTCAATGTTGTAACTTGGCCTCTGAATGACTCATCATCCACTAATCACTTGGTACTTGACACTTGAGTGACTCAACACTTGCTAGTTACTTGGCTTATACTAAATATACTTGTTCGACATATACTATCTAACAACTTATGCTCGGCATGTATTACTTGTTCAGCATGAACTAAGTAAATGACTCAAGTATATTGTCACTCATATGTCAAAACCAATCCAAGATTAACAAAATAAATGAGAAGCTAGAGGAATACAAACTGGCTTATCTTCTAATATACCAAATCTATCTAATACCTTATCAACCCCTTCCCTTCGCCCCCCCTCTCCCCCCCCCCCCCCTCTCTCTCTCACTCTCTCCCTATCCCATCTTATCTATCTCTCTCCCTCTCCCTATATCCTTATATTGCCTTCTCGCAATGTCTCATTCTCCCTATCTCTTTCTCTCTTCATATGGATATCTCTCTCTCTCTCTCTCTCTCTCTCTCTCTCTCTCCCCTTCCCCTCTCTTCCTTATTTTTAACTACTTATACATAACCCACATGGGTTATGTAGAACTCAATTCATAAGTTTAAGTGCTACAAAACCCACATGAGTTATGTGAAAATAGGATTTAGCATGGGTTATCAACTAAATATTCTTCTTCATAATCTATGAGGATTATGAAGATATCTTTATATTTTTTATTCTTTGTTTGACGCTCAACTTTACCAAGCCAAAAATGTTTCAAAATTCAAATAACATGCATGGCTATGAAAAATGTTGAGATTTTTTAAGATGGTCACTTAATTACTAGTAACTTGGCCCACTTACCCATACAATGCTTGGCCTATAGAACTCATAAATAATCGAAACATATTTTTCAAACTACATTTTATTCTAATAAGCCTTCAACTTTTTATTTGTGGTTTGATATTGGTTCCTTATTTTACTAACCACTAACTCAATGCCACTGATAACCTTAACTTTCTTGATTTCTTTTTCCTTTGTGAACTTTGAATCAAGTTGGAGAACTTTGTATTCAATAGAGTTGTTAGTGGTATCAATAGCTAGCTTGTATGCCTTGGGAAAAAATTTCATTAGGGGGATACTAAGATGATCCCAACTCTAAAAGTAACAACTGAAGAGCTTCCATCAAATTTCATAGATCAAAGTTTTCCATCATTATTCGGTGCAAAAAGTTTATAAATTTCCTTTTATTTTGGTGTAATCTTTTAAGTACTCAGACTAGTTTCAACATATAATATGTCATCCCTTGGATCATTATACTTTAATAAACCATAATTTTCCAATCCTTTAGGATCAAGTATAATAAATTCTTTTTTTCTCCAATATCAATGCATGAGACAAATCCAACTTGATTTCACCATCCAAATCTTTACTAAATATCCTACTCAAAAGAAATACACAACTAGCTAGATATTAGCCACCAAAATATTGAGCTTCATTTTCTACAGAGGATAGGAAACTAAGGAAAATTAAGTGTCTTTTAGCTAATCACAAGATGGACTTGGTTTTCTTCCATAGAGAAGACCTTGGTTTATTTAATGGAAGTCCTAATTCATGAGCTACTTTGGAAGGCATGGTATTATTTGAAGCTTCATATTTAATAATGCAATTATTTAAATTATAACCTATATGTAGAGGGACACATGGAAAGGATTTGGCTTATCAGATAAAAATGTTAAATATAAATCAAATTTTGGATTGAAATTTTTAATTTTATATCTTATTTCCTAGATGAATGGTGAGCTCATTTCCTAATGATGAAACTAGAGTAGCATTTGTAGTACATTAGTCTCTTTAAAAGTAATGTGAATATACATGTGATGATGTGAATCTATATGAGAGAACAATGTTGCAATAAGTATGATATATTTATTTTCACTTGAGAAGGTATGATAGATATCTATGGTATAACTTGTAGTGATGCTTGTCAGTTTCTATGTGTTCCAAGATGAATTTTAGACAATATATATACTCTCATTAGAGGCATGTCTCTACATGAGACATGCCTGAAAATAATGCTATTCAATATTTTGATATGTCCTTTCATAATGACTAAGTGTATCCTTAACAACTTGTTAATGATCTACTTGAAGTCAATACCATACTCATATTCAATGATAATTGACTTTATTGTCAACAATGACACCATGGAGGAAGCACAAAATTTCTATTGGTATCTTCTAAGCCAATACTCATACTTAATTTAATTGCTTTGTTATTTGATCAACTTATGTATATAATCGATATCTCATGTTATTGTTGATTTCTCAAATCAATATTGGGCAATAGGATAATTTGTTTGATACCTAATACACTCATATAAATAATATAAATATAGGATATATATCAAATTCTCAAGGCTGATAGAACACTTAAGCATTTGATTTCATCAATTAAACTTATCAAACCAAAGCTACAAATAATTAACACCCCCTCTTAGCTAGGGAGGATGATTTTATCTAGATGAAACCACAATAAGATCATGTATTGTGAAAGAAATATATCCCCTCAATGTGATATCTAAAATCATGGCATATCCACATATATCAAAATGACATCCACCATAAATGATTTTACCTCACAGTGATATCAAGAGTATGGAATGTCTACGAATACCAAGTCACATGATGTTCACCACCCTCACATCTTTTCTAGCATGTACACTAGCATCAAATATCATGATGTCTACCAAATAATATATTTTCTTATGACATATCCATGGATTTTATATATCTTCACATCAATTATGCTTGCTTCAATAGCTACGTAGTGGGAGTTTCTCTTGCTTTTAGAAGTACCACAACTCTACGAAATACAAATCTGAGTCTAGGGATTTCTTTTCCTCATGATATGGTTGGGTGATCTTGCATTACATAGTAGTTGGAAGTCATGTTTTGTGCTCAAAGGTTTTGGAACTCCAGTCCTTTTGATGCATTGACAGATGTGCTTGGATTCCTTCCAAATCTAGCCTTCCACCATCGATGTGTTTGACAAAATCATTAATGATGCAATGGGCAACTAATGATGGTAGATAAATAATTCCTCTTTTGTCAAACTAGGTGTTTCTCTATATACCCAATGCATTTAAGGTTGTTAGATAAGTGGAGTGCTCTTATCAATCTATGGGTATCTTGAGGAGATAATTGACAAAGATGTGACATAAAAAGCATGTAAAGATCGACATTTATGGATCTGGTTTTCCTTGGGAAATCCCTTTCCTCATTCCTCGCTTCTTTCTATCCTCCTTTCATGGATTTTCGAGTGTAATTTCCTCTTTCACAACTTTTTTGCATGAAGATGGTAGTAGATTTTATAAATCTCATAAATAAAGGCCGTAAGTGAATTAGTTAGGGTAAGAAGTTAGTTTTCTACCTAAAAGCTATAGATATTGGCCTATAAATAAGAAAATTGCCAACTAATCTAGAGCCGATAAAATTGATTGTTTTATCATTTATTTCATTATAATACCATTGTTATGAATGAAAGAAATACCACCTTTTCCTTTTCAATTTGGCTTCTTTGAAGCATTGTTCAGCCTAATGTTTGCTAGTATTTTAAGCTATATTAATAGAGTAGAGGAATCATGGAGTGCTTGCTATGGGATTCATTATCTTTGAAAGTAGTGAGATCTTTTTATTTTGTTACTATTATCTTCCTTGGCTTGGATAAATCTGAATGATCTTGTTTGCTTCGGTACTATTTCATTTGCAACACTTAGTAATGCCAAATTTATTGATTGAGCATGTACTTAAGTTGTCCCACTATTCAAGCATGTATTGTTGATAACAGTGGTGAAAAAGTAGACTATAGGTAGATTAAATATCTAACTTTGTAGGCTCTTTACTTTCATGTTATTTAATTTCTATAACCCCCTTTGGTTCTGTCCTATGATATTTTCCCAAACCATTTCAAGTGACATATTGCCAAAATCCAATGAACATAAAGAATTTTTGAAGGCTATGTCCACCTTATTATAAATTTAGTCACCTCCTCATCTAACTTTTCCTATTTCTTGTATGATCGAGACCCGATCTATGGAAGCTTGGGAGTCAAGAGTTCCTCTATCTTCTCTTTCAGGTGATATTGGTCAAACATTCTAGTCCAATGACAATTGTTACTTTGTTGGTAGTACGTAAAATAAAGTTCTATCAATAGGAAGTGAAGAAATCGTTCTTGTTGATTTAGCCTTCCTTCTCATAGAGAAAAATACTACAAGAAATTTATCTTTTGTAGATCCTCAAAATCTAGATCGGTGATTCCTTTACTTCTATCACCTCTAGTATCTCTTTCCAGCTAGTGCATTAGCTAGTTACCTTGATTCCTCTAGTCTTAAATGTGTTGAATTTTTTTCATGTGATTTATAGGAAGAACAAAAATTATTCCTATTATGACTAGATGTTGTCTTGGATGAAGTCTTATAAGGAATTCACCAACTTCTTCTTCCTTTGCTAGCAGTTGGCTTACTTCATGACACTACAACATTTGAGGTCAAATTATGATGACAATTTGCGATAGCGGGGTAATTTTTGGTGATTTTTATGTTTTGTTTACAATTTTCCCCAACATCATTGCAATACTAACATTGGCTGATGTTGGCATCATAATTGCAATGCTCGTATGAGTATTAAAAAAAAAACATGACATAAACCATTCTCCATTTTTTTTATTGTAAGAGTTGTGTAGGAAAGAGGGTGGAGAGCTCTGAACAAGGGTGGAGAGCTCTAAAATTTGTTGTACCCTAGTGATTAGTGCATTTTGTTACCATGCCCTTGTGATCTCTACATTTTGTTAGCATGTCCTTGCTCTACAATTTCATTGTTGTTTCATGCCCTTGTGATCTTTGTGCCTTTGCTCTAGGATTTTCTTCAAGGGGTAGTGTAAATGTTCTTTTCTTTTCCTTCTAAACATGTATCTCTTTATATTTCCATCTAAACATGTATATCTTTATATATACAGAGAGATATTTTTAAGGTGCTTATTACATCTTAGCACAATAGAAAAATTAAACCAGCTGCATACATATTCTAGAATCCAAATAATAAAACAATAAAACTCTATACATTGGCCCGACAATGGTAGCCAAGGATATAAAGGCTCCATACACTGGCCCAACAATGGTAGACAAGGATGTAACCATGCATGTCTTGGCACACTCTCTCTATGAGAATCCCAAGTATCTACTATTGTTTTTAATTTGGGCATCACTATATGATCCAGAATGTTATGAAGTACTAAAGCCGATAGTAACTTATCCCATGTCTCCAAAAAATGTAGCATAGGTTCAGGGTCCCTTGGCTCCCAAGAATTTGTAGCAACTATTCTCAATACTAAAAGAATAACTTCAGTGAAGAGTTGGGTGTAATGAGTTGAAGAAGAAAGTTTTGCTTCTGTGTAAATGCCATAATCATGAGGCTCATTCCCTTACAGAAGCCTCTACCACAATGACATTACCTCTAGATGATGCAAAGGATGTTGAACTGGTTCCCAACTTTGAAACACTCTTATAAGTAATGGAAAAGCAAATGCAGGTGCAATACATATATTACTATTATTTATGTATATGTATGTATGTATGTATGTATATAAATATTACTATTATTTATGTATATGTATGTGTGTATATATGTATGTATATGTATATATGTGTATATACATACATACACACACATATGTGTGTGTCTATGTATGTATGTATGTATACAGATAGATCTTGGCACAATAGAAAAATTGATCCAATTGGATACATATTCCAAAATCCAAATAATAAGACAATAAAACTCACTCAACCCATGCTAAGTGACTTACCTCAAAATCTTGCACAAAAATAATGCAGACTAGGAAAAATGGGTAGAGTTCGCAAGAAATTTTACAAAAATATATCATAGCAAATATTTTTAGAAAGAAATAAGCCATAACCTAGTTAAATTGGTCTAGTTGTTGATTAGTTGGGTTGATTACAAATTCTTATAAAACTGTCATTAGATTAGGTACAATAAAATAAACAATCAGTTGTTCCCAGTTGGTAGGATCAAATACAATTTTCCAAGGTGATAAAATTGCATATGCATATGTGTGTATGTATGTATGTGTAAATGTTTTTGTGTATGTGTATATTTATGTATTTATATATGTATGTACGTGTATATATATGTATTTATGTATGTATATACATATATACATATGTATATGTATATATATGTATGTGTATATATATACAAATACACACATATATGTGTGCCTATGTATGTATGTATGTATATATATAGAGAGATCTTGTGGATTGTGGAGATCAATGGAGATCTAGGATTTCATTGTCATGCCCTTGTGATCGTTGCATTTCGTTGTTGTGCCCTTGTGTTCTCTACATCTCATTATCATGCTCTTGTGATCTCTATATATGTATTTATGTATGTATATGTATATACAAATATATACATATGTATATGTATATATATGTGTATATATACATACACACACATATGTGTGTATGTATATAAATAAAGATATCTATATATATACATAGATACATAGACACACATATATGTTTGTGTCTGTATGTATATACACATACATATACATAAAGAGAAGCTTCTCTAATCACCTGCTAGGGGAAATATAAAGAGATACATGTTTAGAAGGAAAAGAAAAGAACGTTTACATAGGTACCTCTTCTCCCCTTAAAGAAAATCACAGAGCAAGGGCACAATAATGAAATATAGAGATCATAAAGGCACCACAATGAAATTCAGTGATCACAAGGGCATGGCAATGAAATCTTAGATCTCCACTGATATCCACCAAGGGCACAGCAATGAAATCCTACATCTCTATTGATCTCCATCAAGGGTGCAACAATGAAATGCAAAGATCATAAGGGAATGGAAACGAAATACAATGATCATAAGGTCACAGCAATGAAATCTCCACCAACATTTAGAGCTCAAACCTCACCACCAATGTTCAGTGCTCTCCACCCTCATTTGGAGCTCTCCACCCTCTTTCGCGTGCAGCTCTCCATAATTGATCAAAATAAATGGGGAATGATTTATGTCATTTTTTTTCATACTCATGTGGGCATTGTAATTGCAATGCAAACATCAGTATTGCAACGATGTGAAGGACAATTGCAAAAATAAATGAGAATCTACAAATTACTTGCCATCACAAATTATCCTCACAATTTGATCCCAAATGTTGTAGTGAGAACTTAAGTGTTTTTAAGACTTTCAATTTGAAGATAGAAAAACTTTTGGTTGAGGTTCCTAATGTTGAAAGAGAGTTATCTGATCTTGTGATTAAGAGTAGAAGAAGAAGAAAGAAAGTTTCTAATTAGATGAAGGCTTGCAACAAGTATGATTCATTTGATCTAGGTAGTTACAATAGCAAGAGAAGAGTTGATATTTCTGATGATATAGTTGGTTGTAGTAGTAAGTTTGGACAAACTTCTATGATGATTGATGAAGAGGATTTTTGGATTAAGAAAGCACATGGGATTTATGTTTTGAGTTTCTTTAGATGTTAATAAGTCCTTATGAAAAATATTGTTTTTTAAACCTTGGGTGTCTAATGTAGGTGCATCCTTGGGATATTGAAAATCTTGCATCCTTGGGAGGCCCTATATTACCTTAAGCCCTACTTATAGTATCCCCTTAGGAGAAGTCATAGACTCATGGCTCACTTTTATCAAGATCCCTCTTCTCCTCTCTTTAGGAACCTTAGTGATCCTATGGTTTCTAATTACCCCAATCCTTCTATTGAGCATGACTCTTCTTATTCATCTCATGATGAGGATGAGGTTTTAAGAGTTCCTCCTGAACAAGCTCATAAGATTGCTATTGAGATTGATAAAATGCCTGATTGACTTCTTTAAGAGATTCACAATACTAATACTATGGCTTCTTTTGATGTTCTTAAGAAAGTGATCTATAATGATGGACATGGATCTTTTTCATGGTCTTACTCACCTTGTCCACACTCACGTTGTGTGCTGGAAAAATGTGCAAATTGCTGGAAGCCTAAGGAATCAAGATAATTTAAAAGAAATTCACAAAAGCAACCAACAAACCAAAATTCCAACCACCTCTAATACTCAACAAGGGCACCTATGTGTAGCCATTGTTGGTGTATCTTTGATGGAGGGTGTGTTTGGTATGCTCTCACAAACACAATAATAAGTAAATCCCTTGTGTGGAAGTGCAAATGTGAGTGTGAGTGCAAAGTGAATGTGCAATATGATCCTAGACTATATGAAAAGAAGAATACTTTCAAGATATGACTATGGAGGAAGTCACACTCAAAGGTATTCTATGATGCAAATGAACATGAGATTATAAAAATTATCTAGAGAAGAAAGCTATAACTAAAATGAAAACTGAAACTAGAATGTAAACTAAATATGCAAGATGCAAGCTATAGCTAGAATGAAAACTAAAACTAGAATGTAAACTAAATATGAAAGATGCAAGCTATAACTAGAATGTAAACTAAATATAAATGCACAACAAAATCTAAGATGCAATACAAAATGTAAATCTTACCCATTATCAAATCACTAATATGCAGCCTATGAACTCCATGTGGAAATGTAGCTATAATGCAAGCTCTCAATGTGGTGATTCTAGACTCAAAGTGACGACGTGTCAATGCAATCCAATAATCCTCTATATGCAATGCTTGAGACAAGGATTCTATTTAAATACTCTCAGGAAACATCTAGAGGGTGTCTAGAAGATAAGGATAAGGATAAGGATTAATAATTAAGCACCTTATCTCCTTATCTCATATCCTTGGTTAGGAGGATAAAATGATGAGGTGTCACATGTGTGTAGAAAGTTCTCAAGTTGTAGACACCATGTGCTTAAAAAGAAATGCAACCCTTATGATGACAACTCATAAGAGTACACATACTCTTAAGCTCATAGATTAGGATAAAAAATTAAATTTAATGAAATTTAATTTAATTTAGGTCTAGAAGAAATTAATAGGATATGGAGGATTTAAATAAATAAAATTTATTTAAAAAAGGGAATAAATGGAGAATCATGTGTTAAATTAAATTTAACACATTAAAGCTAGAAAGTATTTAAATTAAATTTAAATACTTAGGCAAAAAATGAACCTATTTAATTAAAATAATTTTAATTAAATAAGTAGAAGAATGTGACTATTATTAATTAAATTAATAAAGTCATTCGGGACAATTTTTAGTGTATACATTTTGCCCCTCTTTGATGTGGTGTCGACACGACATCATATCAAAGAAAATAAAATGCAGGTTGCCCCAGAGAAGGAAGGAGAATCGAGGAATGCCCCCTCACAAAAATTGCACAAAAAATACAAATTTGGGCAATTTTCATGAAAAGTTCTTGGAACGAAAAGAAGGGAAAGAAGGCAAGAAGAAAAACAAGATGAAAATATGGAGGAATCATGGGATAGACACGGCTCAAAGAAGAGAAGGGCGCAAACGGGGTCGACAGGACCTACATAAGCCTCCAGGGGACCCATGGGAAGGTCATTGTCACACCACAAGAAGAGCATCCAGAGCAGCTATGGATCCGATTGAGAGATTGCAGCTTGGTGAGCGCGTTCGGGAGCACCAAAGACCAGCCGCGATGGGGGCACCAGTGAGTCATTTGATCCTCTTGGTGATTTGATAGCTAGACTAGGTTAGAGGCATTTATGATGCCCTAAATGTGGCAAAAAATGATCCCAGGCAGAGACGACAGTCTCCACCTTATCGTCTGCGCAGACGACAAAGAAGGGATACTAGCGCCTGCGGAGACGACAAGGAACATCCTGTCGTCTGCGCAGACGCTAAGGCTGCGACAAGACCAACGAAGATGACAGACCATAGTCTGTCATCTGCGTGAGGGATAGCGGCATCGGAGACGACAGACCTTTCCATGTCATCTTCGAGAGCAGAGCAGAGGCGAAATACACGTTTTTGCGTAAGCGCAGACTAGCGTCTCTGCAGATTGGCATCTGCGCCGATTCGCGTCTCCGTTGATCAGCGTCTTCACTAGATGCAATAGAAAGGAGAAATGGCGAGCATGAAATGCCCCATTTTGGAAATAAAATGACTAACTTACTGCATGTCCATGCTGCAGGAGGGCACGGTGCTTTTTAGGTCATGGGAGCACTATCCACCGACTATGGTGATATAGGAGAGACTCACAAACGCGGATTGGGGACACGTGCGGTTGTATGGACTGGAGCATGTCCATGAGTGGCCAGACTTGAGAGCTCACACAGCACAACTATCGGCTCTCATAGAGCGATGGCATATGCCCAAAGGGAGCTTCCATCTACCAACAGGGTAGGCTACCGTCACTCTCCTGGATGTATGGAAGATCCTTAGAGTGCCTATCAGAGGCACATATCCAGAGTATGTATGTGAGGGAGTTGATCCCTTCCTGAGAGAGTGCTTCGATAGGCAACAACAGAGACTACCAGTACAGCCATCCTGGTTATCCTGGCAGGGAGCCTTGGAGCAGAGACTACCGAGACTGGCGATATTTCTAGCCTCTTTGATATGGCGGATGCTACCAGATCATGCAAGACATGGGTGGCCTATTGGCTAGGCACAGGTGTTGAGCACCCTATTATAGGAGGATGGCGAGGCCTACTGTTGGGGACAGACCATCTTAGTAGAGTTATACCATGATTTACATATGTGTGCATATCGGACACAACGCACGATGGGACCAGGACTGACACTACTGATGGTCTGGTCTTGGGAGCACATCAGGGTTACTCGACCCATCACACGGAGAGAGACCAAGCATATTGGAGAGCCATACGCATGCAGATATCGGCCTCCTATCCAGTCCACATCGTCAGAGTCAGTGGGATTCTGGCGCAGGTGCCTAGATGAGATTATCATGTTTAACTGGACTCTTTATGATGGAGTAGAGCACTGGGGGAGAGTATAGGCAGCAGGGGGTGAGGATGATACAGAGGATCAGATGTATCTCCCATTTACTTAGATCGATTATTGGATTATTGGTCGATCCGCGCATGTGATCATGAGATATATGCCTTCTCAGGTGCGACGACAGTTTGGGCGCATCCAAGATGTGGTTCCAGACAGATTCCTGTATCTTGTAGTGACCCGCGAGTATGGTCGACTGTGGGGTTGGGGGACGATGCTACGATTTGCCTGGGCATCATGATTACCGATGGATAGAGTGCCATGGGTGCATGGTCAGGACAGGGGAGATGCTGGTATGACACCGGCATATGCATAGTGGTGGACAGAACACCAGCCAGTCAAACTGACAGTGCCTGGAGTAGTTCCACTAGCAGAGCAGGCACGGGGAGAGGGAGATGGCGCAGGAGATGGGGGACAGGCTGCTATGATAGCAGTGCCAGCTCAGGGGGCACAGCAGGGTCCACATGGTCGCAAGGCAGTTGCTAGGAGGGGTGCCATAGCAACACAAGTGCCACCATAGAGGGGACCTCAGATACAGGCACAGGCACAGGTACCACCATAGAGGGGACCTGAGGTGCAAGCACAGGCACAGGCATAGGCACAGGCACAGGTACCACCACAGGCGCCTCCACAAAGATAGGTACCGAGAGAGGAGCCGAACATAGTCAGGGCTGAGTGGGATAGTCTACGGGCAGAGGTTGCCAGGCTACAGGCAGAGGTATAGCTACAGAGAGTCACAGCAGATAGCACACAGGAGGCACTAGCAGCTTTACAGGCGCACGTGGATGTAGGGGATTTTGTGGGTATGGCAGTATGTGCTGATGCTGAGGAGCTAGGGAGGTTACAGGGAGAGGTGGCTACCTTGCATGCCGAGCGAGCGACATATCAAGCTCAGGTCGATGAGTATCGCAGGTAGCGAGACATAGCAAGGCAGATGGTTACGCCGGGGGCCAGTGTGACAGTGATGTAGGAGGCCATCTCAACCAGGCGATCTGAGGCACAGGCAGTACGAGAGATAGCCTATTACAGGTCACTATATCATGATGTCGTACCTGCCGACCAGTGGCAGCCTGATTTTGAGAGAGGGGCTAGTTCCTAGACCATGGGTGGCAGAGCAAGATCAGAGCAGTCAGTAGGGCAGAGCCAACCACCTCGAGGGGGTGATACAGGAGGAGCAGGACCCAGCTCCTGGATTTTGTATAGAGATCCGATAGTTTGACAGATATGTGCAGATGATGCATTTGTACTTATATGATTCTATATGTATTTGGACTGTACAGACATTGATTCTTTTGTGATATATATACATGACATGAGTTGATGATTCTATATTTGTATGAGTGTTTATGATGCATATGTATGGATTTTATGTGATGCTTATGAAACTGACGTTTATGATGCAAGATGTGATGTATCTTTTCTATATACTATATGATGCTTAACCTGTGTGATGCAGATTGGCTAGCGATTATGAGACTTATGCATTATGATATGTATGTGCCCCTAAATGTAATGCTAATGCTAAAATGAACTAGACTATCTAATGAGCACTAAGAAATGTAATTTGACGAGTAAACTAATGCAATCTATACTGAACAATTAATGTAACTTAAAAGGATGAAAAATGAACACTCCATCTAAAGATGCAACCTAATGAATATCTGTCAAAATCATTGCCTATAAAGATCCAGGAGCATAGCATAGGAGGAGGACACAAATAGAACCTTGTCTCAAGCACGACTCGAATAAAACCCTATATTACATGGAGCCTAACTAAGTGAAATCAAGGGATTCTGTTGTGTTTATGTGGAGAGCACACCATTATTTTTATTTTGCAAAAGAGTGTATACATTATAAGCTATAGAAGCATAAATGTTAAAGCTCCTTTGCATAATTGCCCCCATTGCGGAAGGCATTAATATCCGAGACATACACATAGTAAAACCATAAAAGACATAAAGAAAATATGGAAAATCAAACAAAAAAAAAAAAAAAATTCATGACCAAGTAGTCATTTATCTCACAGTTCCTGCCAAGAGCCTCAAGTCTGGAAAAGTGAAAGTCCCCATATCGCCTACAGGAAGGACTCAACCTATGGAGAAATGTTGGATCAAGTGTTTTGTGATAATATGATTATGTGATTTCGGCAAGGGTTTGTGAAACGAACAAACTTCTCGAATCATTAAGCCTCCAAAAGGTGATTTTATGTGTATCCAAGTGTGGTCACTATCGTAAAAGTGTGCAATAGAATGCGATTAAACAACCATTTGATAGGAAGCATGCAAGAATGGAAATGAAAATGAGGCCTCGTAGACAAGAGGTCTTTTATTGGATTGAGCAATAAGCGAAAGACTAAGTATTACTCTGCACAAATGAAAAGGAATAATGGTAGGACACGAAAGGAATAGTTTGGATAGACAATGGATTGGCATTTTTTTGGGTTTTTTCAAGACTTTTAAAGATTGTACAAGATCTAAAAATGCTCAAGCATAAAAGCACTTGAGATGTTGAATATTTATAGGTTCAGGGAGCGGATCCCCCTCAGGTGTAGAAATCTGATATGCCCCAGAACCATATTTGGCTGTAACAACAAATGGACCTAGCCAATTTGCCTCAAATTTTCCTTTCCTTTCACGGTTCTGGAGATTCCTCATATTATGTTGTAGCACTAGATCACCTACATCAAATTCTCTCAGCTGGACCCTCTTATTATATTGTAGTTGGAGGTGATGTTGATACACGCGAAGGTGGTTAAGGGCACGGAGGCATCTCTCATCAAGGAGTGCCAACTCTTGTAAGTGAGCAACTCGGTATTCTTCATCAGATATGAGGTTTTGTAGAGAGACTCTAAGGGATGGTAACTCAATCTAAATGGGTAAAATGGCTTCAAAACCATAGACGAGGGAGAATGGAGTGGCTCCTGTGGGGGTGCAAATGGAGGTTCGATAGGCCCAAAGTGCGGGAGCAATCTGGAGATGCCAATTACGGCCAGCTGCATCAACATTTTTCTTTAGGATTTTCAGGAGGGTTTTATTTGTGGCTTCAGCTTGGCCATTGCCTTGAGGGTAGTATCTGGTGGAGAAATGATGGGTTATTCCAAATTTTCCGGCATAACGTGGCTACCTCTTGGTTTTTAAATGGGGTTCCATTATCAGTGATAATATCTTGAGGTATACCAAAGCGGCAGATAATATAGTTTAGGATAAATTTAAAAATTTGCTTGTCGGTGATGTAGGTAAAGGGAATGGCTTCAAACCATTTCATGAAATACTCAGTTGTGGCAATAATATACTTGTGGCCATTAGAAGAATTAGGATACACTTGACCAACAAGATCAAATCCCCAGCGGGAAAAGGGCCATGGTGTAATGGTAGGTTGCAAGTCTTGGGCGGGAGCGTGTATCAAATCGCCATGCTGCTGACAAGGGATACATCTTTTCACAAAATGATATGCATCTGCTTCTATAGTGGGCCAATAATAACCTATCCTAAGAAGTTTTTTCGCTAACGTAAAGCCACTAGAGTGGGCACCACAAATCCCTTGGTGAACCTCTTCTAACGCCATTTTGGCTTCATCTAAATTGAGACATCGGAGGAGGGTTCCATCAAAGTGTTTCCGAAAAAGGGTATCACCTATAATGGTATAGCGAGCAGTTCAGCGAATAAAGGTCTTACTTTGGTTTGGAGTGAGGGTTATGGGAATAGTTTTATGATGTAGATAGGCAAAAATGTTGGCATACCATGGAGACTCAGGACCAACAATCTCGCACACCACTTCAGAATCATTCTGCTCATAAGTAGGAGTAACAAGATTCTCAACGAGGAACTCGCATTTTGGGCTATATTCTGGCATGGCAATCATAGAAGCAATAGTGGCCATGGCATCTGCTACTTTATTGTTAGCCCTTGGAACTTTTTGAAAGATAATTTCTGTAAAGTGTTGCTTAAGATTCTCAACTATTCGGCGGTAGGGCAACAATTTCTCATCTTTGGTGTGATATTCATCAGTCACTTGTTTGATAACCAACTGTGAGTCTCCAAAGACAAGAAGATTCTTAATATTCCATTTAATGGCTTGTCGCATTCCTGTCACTAATGCTTCATACTCAGCTATGTTATTTGTGCAAGGGAATGAAATTTTGTAGGACTTAGGAATTAAATCTCCTTGTGGCGTTACAAACAAAACTCCTACCCCTGATCCCTTTTGTGTGAAGGATCCATCAAAAAATAGTTTCCATGATATACTAGGGGCTATAGTCATAATGGTATCATCTGGAAAGTCTGCCACAATAGGGTGACTGCCTGGAAGAGGTGCTTCAGCTAACTGATCTGTGATTACTTGTCCCTTAATAGCTTTACGATCCTTATACACAATGTCAAATTCACTTAGGATTAAGACCCACTTTGCTGCTCGACCAGTGAGGGCAGCTCTTGACAATAGGTATTTGAGTGGATCAATTTTGGAAATGAGAAATGTAGTATGATTAAGCATATAATGGCATAGTTTCTGTGTACAAAAGACCACGGCCAAACATGCTTTTTCAATAGGAGTGTAATTCAACTCATAACCAACTAGTGTTCGACTGAGTTAATATATGGCTTGTTCATTTCCATGATCATCTAATTATGCCAAGAGTGCTCCTAAGGCAACTGAAGTAGTTGAAATGTACAAGATCAATGGTCGTCCTGCTACTAGAGGGACTAAGATTGGAGGATTAGTCAAATATTCCTTGATTTGTTCAAATGCTTTTTGGCACAAGCAATCCCATTGAAACTGATTTTCTTTACGAAGCAAATGCTGAAGGGGATGAACTTTATCAGCTAGCTATGACACAAATCTTCTGATTGATTGTAATCTTCCTTGAAAACTGTGAAGCTCTCTTAATGTGGAAGGAGGAGGCATATCCATGATGGCCTTTACTTTTGCAAGGTCTACTTCAATTCCTCTTCTGGATACAATGTAACCTAATAATTTACCAGATTTGACCCCAAATACACACTTTTTTGGATTAAGGCGCACTTTGTATTTTTCCAATCTTTCAAAAATAGTAGTAAGGACATCAATGTGGGCTTCTCTAGTCTTGGATTTTCCTAAGATGTCATTAACATAGTCCTCCATTATGATGTGTAGAAGATCATGGAATATGGTAGTCATTGCGCGTTGATATGTTGCGCTAGCATTTTTCAAACCAAAGGGCATGACTTGATAAAAAAAGGTTCCCCAAGGCGTGATAAATGCCTTCTTATGTTGATCTTCTTCTGCAATCTTGATTTGGTTATAACCGAAAAATCCATCCATCAAAGACAACATCTCATGTCCAGTCGTCAGATCCACTATGATGTCTATGTTGGGTAGTGGAAAATCATCCTTAGGACATGCGAGATTTAAGTCTCGAAAATCAGAACAAACACGAATGCCCCCAGATTCTTTTCCTACAGGAAAAATATTAGAGATCCACTTAGGATAGTCAATGGGTCGAATAAACTTTTCTTCTAGCATCTTTTGTAATTCTGCCTTGACTAGAAGTGCTACCTTAGGATGCATTTTACACAACTTTTGTTTTACTGGCTTGATCTTGGGATCAACTGTCAAATGATGTACCACTAAATCTATATCCAATCTAGGCATATCCTTATAGGTCCAAGAAAAGTTGATCTTTCCTTTTTTCAAGAATATTGTCATAGCTTTTTGTTCTTCAGGACTCAAGGTGGCAGCAATGTAGGTAATTTGTGGATTATCTTCTGTTCCCAAGTTTATTGCAATAGTGTCTTCATTCAAAATGGATGAGTTTTTTGGCGGTAAGGATCTGAATGGTAAATTCAACTCTCCCTCTTCTGGCACTTCTACAAGGTTTTCACCAGAAGATGCGTCCTTTATTTTATCTTTTTCCTCATCTAAAAGCGCCCTAAAAGGGTTTTCACTAGAGGATGTTTCTTTGATTCTTTTATTTTTATTTTCCTTTTCATTTTTGCGACTAAGAGAGTTGCTTTGGCTACCAAAGTAGGCCTTTTCATCATATTGGATCTCATGCTCATAATCTTGAAGATTCTTAAGGCCAAAGAGTGCCATCACTGCCTTATTAGACTTACAAATGTCCAAACTTGGTGGCGTATCTTGAAGGTCCCAGTCTATCATGTTAGGGTTAGTGAGAGGTAGATCAACGGATGAAAGGTCATTTACGGTAATGGTATGGACATGATTATTTAGGTCATCTTCGATGTATTGGAAAGGTACTTTGAAGAATTCCTCCTCTTCAGTCTCAGATTCAGGTTCCGCCAAATAGTTGTCAGCAAAGGTAACCTTAGGTTTGAGGGAACCCAAACCATGTTTTTTAGGATAGCTATTAGCTTCTAGGGGTTGTCTAATTCCATTTTCATTTGGGCCAAGACCAGTACCATGATATCCCATGCTTTCAACAATGGGAAGTGCTTTTACATATTTATCTTTAGGAAACTCCACAGGTTCGTCTTTGCCATCATAATATAACCAATCCAGAATATTATCTTCCATGTGTTCATCACTAAGGGAACCCTAATGTTCAAATGTCATTTTGTTAACTTGCATGGTTTCCTTATTAGTAGAGGATGGCAATTGTGAAGGCTTTCCAAGGGAAGAGGGGAGAGTGGAAATTGTCCAATACACAAGGCATTTTCAAACTTATACTCTCCCAGTCCCAAGTCAGTAAAGGTGGTCTTTTTCCCTGTAATGCTAAATTTAGCATCTTCAACTTTCTCTTTTCCTTTATGGGAATTTGAACTCTCATGGGCTGCTTCAGGTACTGTAGGGGAAGCAGTTTCTTTAATGACAAGAGGCTTAGGTATGACTGCAGAAAACTCACTTATGGGACAAAGATTTGCCAGAGTACCTTCCAATCTTCTACAAAATTCAAAGGGTGTAGGATCCCCTGGAATTGTAACTTCTCTTCCTTGGTGCGGGAATTTCAAACATTGGTGGTATGTGGAAGGCACTACTTTGAGAGTGTGTATCCATGGTCTACCAAGCAAGATGTTATATGGAAAATCTAAATCTAGGACATGACATTCAGTATTGATAATGGCTGGTCCAAGTTTGAGAGGCAACATAATAACTCCTTTTGATTCCCTTTCTCTTTCATCATATGCCTTTATAGTAATTCTTTTGCTAGAATCAAGGAGATCCTCTGGAAGTCCCAGGAAACGAATCATCTTTAATGTACAAAGGTTTAGACTGGATCCATTGTCTATGAGGACGCATTTTATTTTATGTCGTTGTATAAGGACTTCAATATGGAGCGACATATTATGGTTGGGATTGGGAGCTTGGAAATCTTTTTCTGTGAAGACCAAATGTTGTTCAGCGGCAAGGTTTCCAATCATGGCAGTGAATTGGGTGGCATTAATATTATCAGGGACACGAGACTCTAAAAGGGCCTTTTCCAAGATTTCCTTATGTATAGGCGAGGTGCTAAGAAGCTCAAGGATGGATATTTGTGTAGGAGTCTTACCTATTTGGGATAATACATCATAGCGTGAAGCGAGCCTTTGTGGAGTGGATGGCGCAACAGGCGCGTGTGGAGCTAGTGAATTACTATTATTAGGAGTAGCTGCTTGCAAAGTGAGTCTTCCACGTCGAGTGGTTGTATCACAATCAGCTGCTTGTAAGACAAGGGTATTCACATGAGTGTCTACCCTTTCGATGTGACCACACAAGGAGTCAAAACCACATATATCGTTGGTATCTATTTTACCACACAAGAAGTCAAACCCTGATATGTGGTTAGTAGAGTAATCATAAGGTACAATGTTTGATGTGGAGGCTTGATTCGTATTATTGTTACCATCATTGTGATCGAGAAATGGCTTTTGAAATATTTTCAACTTAGCATTCTTAGAGGAAGGACCTCCTTCCACTTCAATTTCTCCATTATCAACAAGGTTTTGGATAAACACTTTGAGTTTGAAACACTTATTGGTATCATGTCCTTTGACGCGATGGTATTTGCAATATTCATTTTCTTGATACCACCTAGGTTTTGGTTGATTTTCATCAAAAGGACGTGTATTAGGAAACACCATCAAGTTATGATCTACCACCTTTTGAAAGATGGCTTCCAATGGTTCACGGAAGTTGGTGAATGTCCTATTTCGATCATAATCACGATTGTAATTGTTACGCACAAAGAATCGAGTTTGCTGATTACCCTGGTTGTCTTGATTTGAGTTATTGTTATTACGGTTGTGGTAATTATTGTTGCTACCTCCTCGAAGGCTTTTGACATCCGTAACACCATTGTGCGTAACACCCCTATTCTTAGACTATGATCTAGGCTCGTTATCGTTGTTTGATTCATTATGGGCAGATGAAGAACTATAATGTTTGATGGTGCCTTTTTCTAAAAGTCCACTTTCAATGTTTTTACCCTTTTTTATTAGAGTAGGAAAGTCCTCAGGGCTCGCCATTTTCAAGTGAAAGGACATTTCAGTTATCAAATTTTTGATGAACATATCTACAAGATGAGAGTCCTCAATTTTGTATGGCATACGACTAGCAATATGTCTCCATCTTTTCAAGAAATTGGCAAAAATTTCTTCATTTCGTTGCTTAGTATTACACAAGTCACTTAATGAAACCTGATTATCCGTGTTGTAAGAGTATTGTGCTATGAACTTATTTTCCAATTCATCGAAGGTAGTATGAGAATCCTTAGGCAGATTTATGAACCACTCAAATGCAGGGCCTCCGAGACTTCGTGGAAAGAGTCTCTTAAGGTAATCATCACTGTATGCCACCTCTTGACACAAAATATAGAACTCCCTTACATGTGCGATAGGGCATGTTTTTCCCATATATTTGTCTAAATTTGGGATCTCAAAACCAACCGGGAATGGAGTAATAGGAATAGATTTATCAAAAGGACAAATCTCATTAAGAGACAAGTGTTTTACCCCTTTATTATTTGTGTTGCGCACCTCATTTTTTAGTTCATGAATCATTTGAGTGAGATGTGTTACTTCAGAGTTCGTTTGTGCTAGTGATTGTTGGGGTGGTGGAGTTGCTCCACTTGAACCACCCTATCGATATGCACTCATTGCGTTTGGCGCCGATGTTGTTACCATGGTCGTAGGCACATGCAACTGAGGTGAAGGTGTAGACTGTGTAGAAATGACCATTGGTTGAGTTGGTGCTTGACTAATACTAAGGCCTCCTACATTTGAAGTTGTTGAGATGTTTTGTGGAGCGTTAGCATATGTGGCAAGATTTGATAGAGCATTGATGAATTGCTGAAAGATTTCAGGGTTGGTTTGAAGCGTTGGTTGTGGTAAAGAGCTAGATGTGGGCATTGCACTAGTTGTCACCGTAGGTCCTTTTCCTTTGCTTGATGTTGGCATTGCACTTGAACTAGGTGCTAAGGGAGCACCACCTTTCTTGACTTGAGTAAATAGGATGTTCTCATCAAAACTTGTAGGAACATTAACACCATCCTTGATTAGATTTAAGAATATGTCGGTCTTGTTTGCCTTAATGGATTTTTCCATCATCTCTACATTATAAGGGTCTGCAAGGAAGGTCTTAACCTCACTAGAAATATCACCGAAGTCAATAGGGTCTTCATCTTGGTATACTTCTTCATCATTATCACCCGGATTGCTATTATGAAAAGGTTGTTGTGGCTCTTGGATATTAGGCATACCTAGGTTCGGATTAGAGGGAATCACATCCCCTAATGAAGTTGCAGCTAAGGGAGGAAGATTCTCCATTTCTGATTGCTTTGTTGATTCCCACATATGTGTTTTGGGGTTGAATGTAAACCTTCCTGATCGTGTTTTTACCATACAAGAATGGCCAAATGATGAATGAAGGCTTATGAGAGAAATAGAAAATGAAAATGAGAGCTCTTAACCTTAGATGATCAGTGGGTCAACTACCCAAATTTGAACAAGAGACCTTAGTTTAGCAAACAAAATGGTATTGAAAGATAATAGTATCCTTTTCTTACCAAAGATAGTCAAATATGATCTTGTAGGCAAGATAAGACACCGAATGGATCTCTTACTATTTGGAGACTGACTTGTGGTCCCAAATAAGCAAGGTAAGGTATTGAGTGGACTGCTTACTATTTGGAGATTGACTTGTGATCCCAAATAAGTAAGACTTGAGTATCTTTCTCTTACCAAAGATAGTCAAATATGATCTTATAGGCAAGATAGGACACTAAATGGATTGCTTGCTATTTGGAGATTGACTTGTGGTCCCAAATAAGAGAATGTGATTAGGATAAGGTGTTTGCTTATGGATGTAAGGTCTAATGTCACGATTAAAAGATGTTTTTAGGTTTTTAGCTCTCTTAGAAGAAAGTTTGAAGATGGAAGAAATGGAAATGAATAAGAAATATGAATGTATGATGGCCACTTATATGGTTGATTCAATTTTCGTTTACAAGAAATAAGAATCTTGGGTTTACACCTGGGAAAGCAGACTAGTTCTGAAGTTTTTCGTTATAGGTGATCCTATCATAGCGGTCTTGCCTAGCTTCCTCTTTTTGAATGTCCTTAATCGCGTAGCTGAATTGTTTGTCACCATGGGTTAGTCTCTTCCTTTCTTTGTAGACAGGGGGTTTGGACAGTTTCACTTTCTTATGCTTGGTTTGGTTGACTTTTTTGGTCATGGCAAGAACAAAACAAGACTCAAACCTTTTGACATCAAAAATAGACTCAACAAAAACTCAAAACGTGACTCTAATGCAAAAACTTCCAAAAGATGACTGTGAATCAAAGAGACCTCACCTAACCTATCTTACTGCAAAGGTTCCCTCACAATTTCACTCGCTTTTTTGGCTTGTTTGAAGTTTTTGTTTTGTTTTTTTTAATTTTTTTTTTTTTTTAATTTCTTGATTATTTGAACAAACACACCAAACACAAAAACAATCCTAATAAGGTTGATACTAGGCTGTACAAAGCTTAGCTAAAGGGCATCCTCGATATACACTAGGTACGTGAGGCCCAATTTTGTAGATGAAAGGAAATACTACCACATAGCCAGAGGGAGATGGTAACCCAATCTCCTCCTTCACTTCCCAAAGGTATAAAGTTCTTTGGGGCTTAGCCAAGAGTGACAATATTTACACTTCCAAGAGAGGTGTCTTTCGATTCACCTCCCGATTTTTATACTCCGCCAGAACGCTGGAGTTGAGGTCATCCTAAGGGGTGATGAAATCCCCAAGCAGGCCTCCTAATAAAATGAAAAACAAATCCACTTATTTCTTGTGCACCCAAAGTCGCCCAAAGGCGCGAGGGGAGAGAATACGTAAGTGGAATTGGGGTTTAAAAGACACTTGTTCGTTATCCACAAAAATTTAAGTTTGCTACACTAATTGAAGACTTGCATATTTAGAACATACAAGGTTCTTTCCAACTTTAAATAGCAGAAAATAAAATACTAAAAGAAAATGCTGAAAATGAAAATGCTAAAATGAAGTTAATTTTCCTTAAGGCTTTAGATGTGATTTCATTTTAAGGCCCAAATCCAAATGTGCTCTATACTAAATGTACCCATTTAAAATGCTCCAATTTCAAATGTGACCAAGTCTTTTGCACTCCACCTCATCCTTTAACATAAATCCTCGACCTGCAAACTTATAGAAATGCTCAAAAAATCATTAATCATTAGTTTAAGCCACAACAGTCGCAGACGCTAATAATCGGAGACGCTAAAATACGAAGATGACAAAGTGCAGAGAGCAGACGCCAGAGTGTAGAACGCAGACGCCAAAATGCAGAGCGCAGACGCTAAAATACAGAGCGCAAATGCCAAAATGCAGAGAGCAAATGCCAAACTGTAGAGCGCAGACGCTATAATGCAGAGCGCAGACGCTAAAATGCAGAGCGTAGACGCTAAAATTCAAATCGGAGATGCCAAAATAAAAAAGAGGAGACGCCAATTTCATATTGCAGATGACAAATCATAGAGCGGAAATGACAGAGAACTAAGCATAGACAACAAAACCCTAATGCGTACGACAGAATAAATAATACGCAGATGCAAAAAGAAAAGAACCTTTTTTTTTTGGCGGCGGCGCAGACGCTTCTTCTCGGAGACGCTGATATACGTAGACGCGCAACGCAGACGACACTGCGGCTATCAGAGATGACAAAACACTAATCCGAACTGCAGAAAATTGTATTAGCAGACTTCTGAAGCGAGATCAGGGACGTGGGTCCCACCGAGCGTGCCAAAATGCGTGCTAAAAAAATGTGCAAATTGCTAGAAGCCTAAGGAATCAAGCTAATTTAAAAGAAATTCACAAAAGAAACCAACAAACCAAAATTCCAACCACTTCTAATACTCAACAAGGGCAGCTACGTGTAGCCATTGTTGGTGTATCTTTAATGGAGGGTGTGTTTGGTATGCTCTCACAAACACAATAATAAGTAAATCCCTTGTGTGGAAGTGCAAATGTGAGTGTGAGTGCAAAGTGAATGTGCAATATGATCCTAGACTATATGAAAAGAAGAATACTTTCAAGATATGACTATGGAGGAAGTCACACTCAAAGGTATTCTATGATGCAAATGAACATGAGATTATGAAAATTATCTAGAGAAGCAAGCTATAACTAAAATGAAAATTGAAACTAGAATGTAAGCTAAATATGCAAGATGCAAGCTATAGCTAGAATGAAAACTAAAACTAGAATGTAAACTAAATATGAAAGATGCAAGCTATAACTAGAATGAAAACTAAAACTAGAATGTAAACTAAATATAAATGCACAACAAAATCTAAGATGCAATACAAAATGTAAATCTTACCCATTATCAAATCACTAATATGCAGCCTATGAACTCCATGTGGAAATGTAGCTATAATGCAAGCTCTCAATGTGGTGATTCTAGACTCAAAGCGACGGTGTGTCAATGCAATCCAATAATCTTCTATATGCAATGCTTGAGACAAGGCTTCTATTTAAAGACTCTCAGGAAACATCTAGAGGGTGTCTAGAAGATAAGGATAAGGATAAGGATTAATAATTAAGCACCTTATCTCCTTATCTCATATCCTTGGTTAGGAGGATAAAATGATGAGGTGTCACATGTGTGTAGAAAGTTCTCAAGTTGTAGACACCATGTGCTTAAAAAGAAATGCAAACCCTTATGATGACAACTCATAAGAGTTCACATACTCTTAGGCTCATAGATTAGGATAAAAAATTAAATTAAATGAAATTTAATTTAATTTAGGTCTAGAAGAAATTAATAGGATATGGAGGATTTAAATAAATAAAATTTATTTAAAAAAGGGAATAAATGGAGAATCATGTGTTAAATTAAATTTAACACATTAAAGCTAAGAAGTATTTAAATTAAATTTAAATACTTAGGCCAAAAATGAACCTATTTAATTAAAATAATTTTAATTAAATAAGTAGAAGAATGTGACTATTATTAATTAAATTAATAAAGTCATTTGGAACAATTTTTAGTGTATACACACGTTAAGCCTTCAGCTCAAGCCACATCTAAAATAGGAGTGGCTTCACATATCACTAGTCTTGAACCTACCTTATCTCTTTCCAAACCTATCTCTAGCATTCCTTCATATGTTTCTCCTATTGTGACTACATATATTCAACAATTTAATCCTCCTATTAGTAGTCTTACTATTTCTCCTCTACCTATAAGTATTCCACCTACTTTATTTCCTATCTCACAACCTTTATACAATAGTGTTTCATACAATTGTGGAGATTAGTGGAGATCTTGGATTTCATTGTCATGCCCTTGTGATCACTATATTTTGTTGTTGTGCCCTTGTGATCTCTATGTATGTATGTACATACATACATACATACATACATACATACATATATATATGTATGTATGTATATATATATATATATATATATATGTATGTATGTATATACATATGTATATGTATATATGTATATATATATATATACACACACACACATGTGTGTGTCTATGTATGTATGTATGTATATAAACAGAAAGATCTCAGCACACTAGAAAAATAATAAAACTCACTCAACATGTAGCATGACCACAAATGCGATGGCAATGCCTATTGGTAAGTAGATTCGTCTTTTTCTCTCTCATTTTTCATGTTTTTATTTCACTTGAACTATTATTTCTTAGGGGGCATTTTGTAATATTGGATTCATTTTATGTAGGAGGCCATGAGGACATCTTTGGATGTACCCATGTTAGATGTACGAGAATCGCTAAAGAATTGTGATGAATTGCCCATGAGCGATGAAGATGGACTTCTCTTGAGAGTAGCAAGAGGCAATGAAGATATTCAAGGTACTTTAAAGATTGATCATTTCTTAAAGATTTTAGATGTTAATGGGGAATTTAGATGTTGGGGGGATGGGGCCAAATGAGATTCCACCTTCACATGGTTGGCCCTGATTAGTAGAGAATATTAAACTATTCTTGAAACCAAATGAACCTCAACATTAACCTATGATTGCATGACAACTAATTGTGTGAATATTTTGGTTTCAGGCAATGTAGAAGGAGGCCATTGATGCAAGGAGGGATGAAGAACTAGGGCCAAAAGCACACCCAACTATCCAAACCATCATGCAAGATTTAACACGATTGAAACACAACACGAAGAACATCAACCAAAGGAGGGAGAAGAGAAAACACTTTTATCGATTCATCAAATAATTAGCATACATGCCTAGCTATAAAGCCTTCTAGGTTATGGACAAATACAAAATACATTCAAATCCATGATCTAGCTTCAAATTTGGATTTTTAGACACATATGCTTCCCACTTTCACATCCTCTAAGTTCTACTCCTTAAAACTCAATCCTAGACCTCCTTAAATACTTGTGTGGCCATAGGTTGGCCTATCACAAATTAAACCTTACACCAAATACATGCACATCCACAAGTTGGCTCACATCAAATATTAGTTCTACCAATATCAAAATTATATACATGCAAGGTCAACCCAAATTGGAACCAAACATAGAGAACTTGATCAAAGAAGGACCAAGAAAAATATTGGCACTTGGCACCAATAGGAACACTTGACACCAACAGTAACACTCAACACCATCAAATTCACTTGACACATGAAAGAACACCTGGTCAACACTAGATTGCTACAGTAACTCGGCATCCATTAGAGCTATAGTAACTTGGCATCCACTAGAGCTACAATAACTTAGCATCCATTAGAGCTATAGTAACTTGACATCCACTAGAGCTACAGTAACTCGGCATCCAACATGCAAAATGAACAAAGATGAGCAGAATAACAAGGCAACCCAGGATGCTTGATGGGGACACAACCCAACAACCAGAATAGACACAATAGAAAAGGGAAATTATATTAACTGAGACAATAAGCTGGTACAAACAGTGCAGAGAAAATAAACTCAAAACATGCCCTGCGGGCTTACAATAGCATAAATCTGGAGAATATTTCTCCTTTTAGCACCTCCTCTCAAGCTCCAATCCGAACTGCCTTTTACAATGCCAGAAATCTCCTTAAATAGACCCCGAAGGGTTAAGGACTAGGAGTACATTCTAGAAAGTGCTAGTAGGCATCCACCGACAAGATAGAAGGTTTCGGAAGCTGCGTTAGAAGTCGGTGCAATTCTAGAAGAATCCAGAAACGGTAGCCGAACTTCCGGGAGGCATAACTTTTGAACCGTAACTCCGATTGACGAACCGTTTACATTTTCGAAAAGCTCTCGAAGCGCTCTATAGCCCTATGGACAAGATTTGCTCGTCCCCCATTTTTCAACCCTTTTTGAGGTCATTTAATGCCCCAAACCTGACTCTGAAGCATTCTTAGGGGGTCTCCAAAACCCGAAAAACTGCAATAACTTTCAAACCGTGGGGCCTTTTGACCTGATTCTTTTTCTGGAATGCTCTAAATCTTGATTACATTCATCTGGCCAAGTCACACCTTCTAGGTCACCAAAATGATGGTCAAATTGCATGCTCCTATTTTTTCGGGATTTTTAAATGCACTGATAGTTGAACTATGAGAGTTGGAACCTTTATTTGAGCCAAATGGGTATCCAAAAATGCAAAGACATAAAATAGAAACTAAGTCTAAGTACATTTTTTTGGGTGACACAGGATTGCCCTTATACCTCTGGATGCTCCTGCATCAGACACCCAGGGTAGATTGAAAAGTGGCCCTGTCACTTTATGGATGGTAGAGGAAATCCCAAATGGGAAACCTCAGCTGCTGAAATCCAAGTTGAGTCTTCGATCGGTCGTCCTTTCCATTTGACCAAATACTCTTCATACTGTCTGTTTTTGGTACTCCTACCCACACGATGATCTAGAATGTCTTCTATCTCCTCCTTCTTAGAAGCAGGAATTGGACATGGCTCTAAAACCAGCTCCTCATCAGTACCATCATCATGATACTCTGTCAAATCTGCAATGTTGAAAATGGGAGAAATGTGAATACCATCTGGCAGCTCAACCTCATATGCATTTCCTGAGTTATGTTTCTTCAAAATTTTGCAGGGACCAAATTTCTTCATTTTCAGCTTGTTGTAAGTACCAACTGGAAATCTTTCTTTTCGTAAGTGCACCATGACAAGATCCCCTACTTGGAATTCCTTATGTCTTCTCCTTTGATCAGCCCTAGCTTTATACTCTTGATTCATCTTGATAATGTGTGCTTGGACCTCCTCATGTAGACGCTTGATGTGTTTAGCAAAATCCTCAACTTCAGCACTTGTTCTCTCCCCTTGTTCTATCTTCCTCAATTCTGGTGTAGTCCTTGAGCTATTTCCATATACAATTTGAAATGGTGATTTTCCAGTACTCCTATTTACAGAGTTATTATAAGCAAACTCTGCCTGTGGTAGAATCAAATCCCATCCCTTGGGCTTATCTCCAACTAAACATCTCAGCAAATTGCCCAGACTTCTATTTACCACTTCTGTTTGGCCATCAGTCTGTGGGTGATGCGTGGAACTGAATTTCAAGTCTGTTCTCAACTTCTTCCACAATGTCCTCCAGAAATACCCCACAAATTTAGTATCTCGGTAAGAAACTATACTTCTTGGAAGACCATGTAGTCTTACCACCTCTTTGAAAAACAAGTCTGCAATATGGACAACATCATGAGTTTTGTGGCATGGAATGAAATGTGCCATTTTGGAGAACCTATCAACCACCACGAATACTGAGTCATTACCCCTTTGGGTCCTTGGCAATCCAAGAACAAAATCCATACTTATGTCCTCTCATGGCCTTGATGGAACAGGCAATGGCTGATATAGGCCAGTATTTTGACTAAACCCCTTGGCCACTTGACAAACCTGGAAAATCTGTACAAACTTCTTCACATCCTGTGTAATTTGAGGCCAAAAATAATGTTCTCTAAGAATGGCAACGGTCTTATCCCGACCAAAATGTCCTGCCATCCCTCCACTGTGTTTCTCCTTAATCAGATTTTCCCTCATGGAACTCCTTGGAATGCACAATTGACTACCTTTGAACAACATGCCATCCTGAATCAAATAGTCTAACCACTTGGTTCTATCTACAGCAACAGGTTCTTTACAAGCTTTCCATGCTTCAGCAAAATCAGGATCCTCAGGGTAAAAATTCTTGAGTTCATCAAACCCAACTACTTCAACCTACATTGTTGTAAGCAACAATTGTCTCCTACTTAATGCATCTGCAACCCTGTTAGATTTTCCACTTCTATGCTTTAACACAAATGTATAACTCTGCAAGAATTCTACCCACTTCATATGCCTCTAATTCAATTTACCTTGGCTATTAAGGTACTGTAATGCCTGATGATCAGTATACAAAACAAATTCTTTTGGCAACAAATAATGCCTCCATTTCTTTAAGGCCTAAACTATCGCATAGAACTCTTGATCATAAACAGAATACTTCTTCTTTGCATCATTCAATTTTTCACTAAAATATGCAATAGGCTTACCTTCTTGGCTTAATACAGCCCCAATAGCGCTACCACTAGCATCACAGTCCACCTGGAATACTTTTCTGAAATCTGGAAGTGCCAACACAGGCTGTTCAGTCACCTTCTTCTTCAGCAATTCAAAACTTCTCGCAGCTGCTGTAGTCCATTTGAACTCTTTTCTATCCCCTCTTATTGTATCAGTTAGAGGTGCACATATGCCACTGAAGTTCTTAATAAACTTCCTGTAAAAACTAACCAGACCATGAAATGATCTTACCTCAGTAGCAGACCTTGGAGTAGGCCATTCCAAGATGGCTTTTACCTTTTCTGGATCCATTTTGAGACCTTCAGGTGATATAACAAATCCCAAATAGACTAACTCCCTTTTTGCAAAGACACACTTCTTTAGATTGATTAACAATTTCTCTTCCCTTAGCCTTTCAAAGACACTACGAATATGCAGTAAATGTTCTTCCAAAGTCTTGCTGAAAATTAAAATATCATCCAAATAGACAATAACAAATTTTCCCAAGAACTTCTTAAGTACCTCATTCATGAGCCGCATGAAGGTTCTTGGGGCGTTCGTCAATCCAAAGGGCATGACTAACCACTCATAAAGACCCTCCTTGGTCTTGAAGGCTGTTTTCCACTCATCTCCTTCTCGAATCCGTATCTGATGATAGCCACTCTTCAGATCTATCTTTGTGAAGTACTGAGCTCCACTCAAGCAGTCCATAAGATCATCCATCCTTGGTAAAGGAAATTGGTACTTGATGGTTATCCTATTTATAGCTCGAGAATCTGTACACATCCTCCACTCTCCATCCTTCTTTGGTGCAAGTACTGCAGGTACTGCACATGGACTCAGGCTCTCTCGAATCAAGCCCTTCCTCAACAGCTCCTGAACCTATCTATTTAGCTCCTCTGTTTCAGTAGGAGTCATCCTGTGCGCAGCCTTGTTAGGCAAACTAGCTCCTGGAATCAGATCTATTTGATGACTGATTTGCCTTACTGGTGGCAATCCATCTGGAACATTATCAGAGATAATATCTCCAAATTCTCCTAGTAAATCTGAAACTTCAAATGGTATTTCACTACTACCTTCTTTATCTTTTCTAGGAATCAAAGCATAGCACATGCGCTGATGTTTCATGCCATCTAAAAACTTTCTTCCATCAACAAGACAAATCCTAGCACTGCTACATACCTTTTCACCTTCCTTTTTCATGGGCTTCAATTTGTGGCGAACTCCATCCTTTGTCAGAGAGTATGTGTTTGCATGTCCATCATGTATTGCATGTCTATCAAACTGCCATGGTCTACCCAACAATAGATGGCAAACATCCATCAAAATAACATCACAAAGAACTTCATCATGGTAACTCCCAATTTTGAATTTTACTAAACATTGTTCACTTACCAGGACCTTATGATCATCTTTTACCCAAGAAATCCGATAGGGCTGGGGATGTTTCTCCCTCTTGAGCTTCAGCTTAGAGACCATCTCTTCGAATACCAAGTTATCAGTGCTACCACCATCAATGATTACATCACAACATTTATCCTCACACTTGCATCTGGTACGGAACAAGCTCCTCTGTTGTCCTGGTTCATTTTCACCACTTAGTAGGACTCTTTCATTTACCAAGGTCTCTCCTCTTTCTGCATCCTCTAAATGTGATGATTGTGCATCCTCATCCACATGAGCAACCCTAGCTTGGCCCTCAGCTCTCCTATCTGTCCTTCCTTGTCATTGAGGGCATTCAAAGGCATGATGACCTTCTTCATTGCAATGGAAACAGGTACCACGGAAGCCTCCTCTTCCTTGCCCACGTCCTCTACCTCTTCCTCTTTGATTTCCAAAGTCTTGATCACGGGAGCGGTTGAAACCCTCATTCCTCTGGTTCCTGCTAGTACCCTCATCTTCATTTTTCTTTTGAGTTTCATTGCGGCCTCCAGATGATCTACCGCTTCCCCTTCCTCCTTGACTGCACCCTCTTTGTCTTCCTTCAAACCTTTTACTCAGCTTCTCTTCAACTCGTAGGGCAAACTGGTATGCTTCTTCAACGCTGGTCATTCTTACCAGACTTAGTTCTTCCTGGATGCTAGGTCGTAACCCACTGATATAACGAGCAACCTTCTCCTTATTTGCTTCTGCATGCCCTGCTCTAATCAGGAGTCGGTAAAACTCTTCTGTATATTCTTGGACTGATCTTCTTGCTTGCTTTAACCCATGCATCTTCTTAAACAGATCTAGCTCGTAGTCCACAGGAATGAACTGCTTCTTCAATTTGTCCACCATGCGATCCCATCTTGTGATCTTCTCCTTTCCTCTTCTAAGTCTTTCCAGTTGAATCTCTTGCCACCAGATTTTGGCATGGCCTTTTAGTTTGGCCTTTGCAAACTTAACCCTATCTGGGTCCCTTATATCCTCATATTCAAAGTATTCGTCCAGTTCATTGATCCAATCAATCAACTCATCTGGTTTCAAATTTCCCAAAAATATACCCACTTCAATTGTAGGTCTTTTCCCAAACCTAGAAGTGGCCCTAAAAAGCCTTTCCTCTACAGGATTCAGAACTTCCCCGTCAACTTCCATTACTTCCTCTTCATTGTCATCCTCACTATTGTCATCTGCGGCAATATTTGCTCCTCTACGAAGCTCCTCTTGCAATGCTTGTACCTATCTCTGGAGGGCTCTAACCTCCTCAGGATCAACAGCTCTGGCCCTTCCACCATGCTCTCTTTGTGGAGGCATCTTCTAACTCGAACCCACAACCACACAGTCCTGGTGCAAACTGCCTCACAGTCGGCGCTCTGTCTACACACTCAGGAAAACCCGCTCTGATACCACTTGATGGGGACACAACCCAACAACCAGAATAGACACAATAGAAAAGGGAAATTATATTAACTGAGACAATAAGCTGGTACAAACAGTGCAAAGAAAATAAACTCAAAACATGCCCTGCGGGCTTACAACAGCATAAATCTGGAGAATATTTCTCCTTTTAGCACCTCCTCTCAAGCTCCAATCCGAACTGCCTTTTACAATGCCAAAAACTCCTTAAATAGACCCCAGAGGGTTAAGGACTAGGAGTACATTCTAGAAAGTGCTAGTAGGCATCCACCGACAAGATAGAAGGTTCCGAAAGCTGCGTTAGAAGTCGATGCAATTCTAGAAGAATCCAAAAACGGTAGCCGAACTTCCGGGAGGCATAACTTTTGAACCGTAACTCCGATTGACGAACCGTTTACATTTTCGAAAAGCTCTCGAAGCGCTCTATAGCCCTATGGACCAGCTTTGCTCGTCCCCCATTTTTTGACCCTTTTCGAGGTCATTTAATGCCCCAAACCTGACTCTGAAGCATTCTTAGGGGGTCTCCAAAACCCGAAAAACTGCAATAACTTTCAAACCGTGGGGCCTTTTGACCTGATTCTTTTTTTGGAATGCTCTAAATATTGATTACATTCATCTGGCCAAGTCACACCTTCTAGGTCACCAAAATGATGGTCAAATTGCATGCTCCTATTTTTTCGGGATTTTTAAATGCACTGATAGTTGAACTATGAGAGTTGGAACCTTTATTTGAGCCAAATGGGTATCCAAAAATGCAAAGACATAAAATAGAAACTAAGTCTAAGTACATTTTTTTGGGTGACACAGGATTGCCCTTATACCTCTGGATGCTCCTGCATCAATGCTCCTGCATCAACCATAGTTCAATATACAATCTCAATTCAGATGCATACAACATTAGGTGCCATTGAGAAAACCCAATAGGTTTGCGTCTTTGTTAGAGGTCTTTAATTAGGTATTTTAAGTTATATACCATCACAACCATTGTAACTTTGACTCTTATAGGCAAGGGTAATGTCCTCAACATACAAGCAAATCAAGACTTTCTATGTGTTGGCTTTTTGAGGGCATTCTCTATTCCATAATAGCTAGAGTTCTAACATTCATGATGGTCTATAATTTCAAAAACTTAATAGACCTATTAAATAAATGTAAATGTGGTGGATTTTTCAGCTTCGCCTATTGTCCATGCATATAGAATGCAATTGCATGTGCATTCTTTATTCAGAGTGGCAACATCTTATTTTGGATGTGAAATAAAAATGACATGCACCAGAAGATGGGAAAATGTCAATATACAATCTCAATTCATATGCATACGACATCAGGTGGGGATGAAAAAACCTGACAGGTTTGCATTTTTGTTAGAGATCTTTCATTGATGGGATATTTGGCTATTCTTAATGAACTTTTGAATGACCATAGTCATGCTTGTGTAGAGAAAACATATGCCATGGCATAGAATTAACCACTCTTATAAGTTATCTCTATGCTCCAATTATGTTTTGTCCATGACAATATGTACTCCTAAAACTAAAATTTGAAAGGACAATACAATATTAATTGACAAAATAGAATCTTTATGTCTTGTAATTAAAATTTGAGTTGTTCTTCTCTTTTCACTTTATTTGACATCAAAATAACAATTACAATTTTCTTTCTATATTTATATTTCAATTATTCATAATGTGTTATGTTTTCTTTTCATCTTAAACCATCCAATTGAATTCCATTTACACTTCACATTTATTGCATCATTGTCATGTAAATGCTACTATAATTCAAATAGCTTTAAACTTTTGAGAATAGAACCCTATACAAAATTATATGTGAATGACAACTAGTTCGCCTCACAATAGGTGTATAATAATCATACTAAAGTCCATACTTAGGAATAGTGTATTCAATTTGATAGGCCAACACTAGGGTAAAGAATATGAAATAATTAATGATTTATGATGGAATTCAGCTGGTCTATACATGTCAATCTAAGAGCGTAAGCTTGCGAAAGGTGTCTGAGCAGTATGTCATCAAGGGATGATAGTTGTGAGATGAGGAGTTATGAATGCAACTACAACATGCAAAATTGAGTCTATGAGAAATGAAATAAATCTAGCAATAGGAACTATCACTTCCTGGTGATAGGAACATCAAAAAGAAAAAAAATAGAAAAAACATCAATCTGTAATAAGATAATATCAATAATAATTTAAAGTATTAACTAATCTAGAATATAAATCAACTAATCTATAAATCAATACAATGATGAAAACCTAAACATCTAATTTATTAAAAGACATGAATACGTAATAAAACTATTAACACTAAATAATAAATAAACTACACTAAATAAAATAATCATCGTGCTTTACCAAAGAGTGGGCCCAAACTCCTTAGTTTTCATGATGAGTAGAGAAGACAAACTCTATGCTACTGTAACCATGCCAAAATGGATGTTGTTATTTATTGCAAAGTAGTATATAGTTCAGACCTACATACAATAATATTTTCCTGTAGAATGTTGTATATTACGCATCTCCTCTCCTATATGCTTACGCTATTTTTTTTTGTAGATCTTATAACAGGTTTTGAGCCTTGGAAATACATTCAATAAGTAATACATGGCAATAGAATAGAAATTCATTTCATGCCAATAATAGGTAGCTTATTGTTATCAAAACAACATTATCTTCACTATAAATCTTGCTTGCAGAAATGGAATCGTGAAAAATGGATTACTATTACTTGTAGTAGTTGCAACAATTGATATTATTTGAAGCCTCATTTCCATCCACCATTTCAAGCTATGGTTTTGAAAATTTTTAGATGTAATAGAATACATATATAGAGTAGATGATGTGTATTCTTTCCACATGATTCATTAAAATGAATCTCAATTACAATGTCTTTTCCTAAAACCTTCATGCCCTTTCCACATGTACATGCATTTGCATTCAGAATAATTGGAGTGAATGTCATTTGGTGGGTCATAGTTAAATGTGTCTAATCTTAAAAATAATCTACGCATTGACTTGGTGACCTCCCATCACTTCTATAGCCTGTGACTACCAAATTTCTTTCTCCCCAATTCAATGGATAGGATACTGATCTACTAATCCATTCATTGGCTCATCATTCCCTCTTGACATGTCTCAGTCCCAACATCGATCCTTGTTAGTCATTGGTGGTTCTTCCTTATGTATGAGATATTCACAAGTTGATGGAACTTTGTATTATAGTAACAAAAAGATACATAGTAGGTTACATGAACACTTGCAACTCATAATTAGTGTTCTAGATAAATACAATCACATCTTATTTATTCACATATTCTATCTAATAACTAGATTAAATATTACTCATAAATATCAAATCATATGCAACTTATAAGGAGAAAATGGAATATAAATGGGGATTGAAATGAGTGTGAAGGCTTATACAAAGGCTAAAATATGGTATGATTTGGAACATAAAATACTCTCATCACAATCTAAGGACTATTTTTCCCCACCATGAGGTGCATTTAATTTTGTCAATCTAGAGACATATACTTGAAATGGTCGGCACAGTATGTGCACTTGGTTTCTTAATGAGTCATTATGCTTATGCTATAGGAAAGTAAAATGCAAGGAAAGAACCTACACTAGTGCTATAGGAAACTAACACACTTAACTCTTTACTGAAATGAATACTATAAATGCAATTAAATACTAATATATATTCCAACTCAGTTCATCTACTATAACTGTTCTTACAAATGCTACAAGAATACTCTTAAAATATGATGCTACAGGAAGGAACTTACAACTTCTACTTGTAATACTAAAGATGCTTCAATACAAATCTATGCTACTCTAATCTAATCCACCTCCCAAGCGGGCCCCCTTGGTTGGATTCTACTAATATACCAACACAGAATGTAAACCAGGAGCTATTTCATTATGTTCCAAACATTCCTTACATGAGAACAATACATAAAACTGTAAAAACAACTCACTAAAAGAGTCAATAATTTCTTTTCATAAAATTTCTTCTAACCTCTAACACTATTGGTCTGATTCCTATAAATAGAAGATTGACACTTTTTCTTAAACAAAAAAGCAAAACAAACTAACTACAAATCTACCAGAGAAAGAGAAGGAAAGATAACAGCTCATAGAATGAATAATAAAGTTTGGACAACCACTTTGACACAATAATAAATGCATAGAAAATATATCAATTCTTCATAGCTCCTCCATAATAGTGGCCATGTCCCTTGGTATCGTTATGACTCTTTCTACCGCTGCTAAACCTTGATGTCCTTTCTCCTTGAATGTTGTTGGCTATCTTCAATGTTTCCCTTTGAATACTTCTGACCATCTTCAACTTCCTTTGCCAACAGGTTAGTTATTATGTAGAGATATTTGCAAATAAGCATTTATCAAATTAAATTCAAATATTAGAACACACATTCTGATGGTTATATGAAATATTGCATTGTATATATAATATTAGCAAAATATGACATACTATCTACCCATAGGTTAATCATCAATTCAAGTAAACATAAGTTCACAAATTTCTTGGTGGAAGTAAAACAAAGTGTTTAAAATTATCATAAAATAGAGGCAATAATTAGCCTCATCATCTACCCCCAGGTAAACTGATGCTTGTCCTCAAGCATTGCATTTTCTAGTCAATGATCTAAATTCTCCAACTTCAGTCCTTCCTCTCTTGCTACTTTTGAAGGTTTAGTAGAATCCTCATTTCTCTCCCAAACTTCATTTCTATTGTCCTCCTACAGCTTGTCAAGTCTGTCAGCATTAATATCATATAGGGGCCACATGAGCATTGGACATTGCATTGTGAGTGGGCACCATAGTTCTAGCCTAGCCTATTTCCCCAACTCTATATACTTTGGAACTTAGTGAAGGGTGGCATCTAAATTGATAGGACAGTGTGGCTCTAATCTTTTAAGTCTCTTAGGTAATCTAGCCCACCTACTTTTAGCACCAACCATGGCTCTTTGAAAGGAAAAGTAAGGTAGGTTCTCATATTCTGCATAGACCTTGATTTGGTAGCCGCAAAGATTCTATCCCTTACTCCCTTGTTCTTATCCCCATAAGTCAATCTAAACTAGTCCCTAAGAATTTCCTCTAGTTTACTACTCTCAACTCTTAATGGCTCTGTTCTTTCCTCGTCTCTATAATTATTCAATTATCTGTCATAATTAGCTTCATTATGGATCTAGGACATCAAAGCCCTCAAATGTATATCCCCTATATAGAGTAAAGGATTCCATTGAGTTTCTGTTGGAATGATAAAATTGTGCACATATAACTCATAGAGCAAGTTCTACTGCCAGGATGGCAGAGTCTGGTATAAACCATAGAATTCCTAAGTTGATTTCAATTATGCATTTATGTTCTTGAGGGTTAGCATAAGTTGGAATAAAATTAATTGTTCCTTTAAACACATAGCATAAATCCAAGATGGTGGTTTGCAAGCAAGTTCTTGATCAGCCAATTTGAGGGCATTATCCATCCTTTGTTTTTGGTTTTCCAATTGCTCTTTCAAATCTATAATTTCCTCACATAGGGACACTATGACTTTCTTCATTTTCTTCCTCTCCTCTTCCCATAGGGATATAACAAGCATATGTTGTCCAAACAACTGGAAAAGAAGTTTTTGCAAGGTAATGGAACGACTATCCTCTTCATAGTTATTTGTCCTCTTCCTTTGTTCCTCCATAACTACTTTACAAAATCTGTAAGCCATGTTGGCTTATAGGGAACTAGGCCAGTGTTTGAATAAACTAACTCATTCATTATGGGAACTATTTTTTGGCCTATTGGGGGATCATTTTGATTTTCATTTACATCAACCCTACATTCCTCATTAGGGCTTTTAGGAATGTTTGCAGTTTTAGGGTGAGAAGGAGAGTTATCGGGAACAATTTGTATTGGGGATTCTTTAGTGGATGGTTTGGATGAAGTAGACTGAGATTCTACTGTCACTTTAGAAATTTATCTCCTCATTCTAGGACTTCTTCTCACAAGGGTCTCCTTTGGTATCATAGCCTTCTTCCTACTTCCTTTCGGTGTCTTTGCTATAGGAGTAATTGCTGCAGGACATGTCTTAGTTTTCTTTTGCTTTTTGACTGCAGGGTTTGGCTTTTCTACTACCAGAGCCGAGGTCTCTTCTTGTAATTTCTTTTTTCTCTTTTCTCAAGAAGAGGTAGGTTTTTGAGTCTTTTGAACAAGTAAGGACAAATTTTCTTACACATTGCCAGCTTCAGCATCTTGAGTGCTTTGCTCAGTAGGTTCATCAATGGGAACTACATTCTCTTCACTGGGTTGTTCATTAAGGACTACCTAGGGTTGTAGGGTTTTGGATTGGAAAAATTCTTCCCATGACATGGGAGAGGCATCCCTAAGTGATCTTTCTATGAGTAATTTAATTAGGGAATGATGGGTGACAGAATTGTCCTTCCCCTTCTAGGTTTCTTTAGCACTAATGCATAACATGTTATACAAGAAATTGGGAACATTTATTGGATAATTGTGCCTTATATAGCTAAGAAATTTAAAATGATCTGCATGTAAATATAAAAATCTTCCTTAATAGGTGAGGTACCTAATAATTTGCATAACCAACTTGTTGTATGGCGGTAGAAGAGATGTCCTTTTGCAACCTTGTTTAGTGATATCTAACTGAGGATCAGTTGGTATGACAAACTAAGCCTTGACTGATCTTGCATCATGTGTATTAGGATAATCTTCTCCTATTGCTGGTAACCTAGTTACTTCTACTGTTCACTCTTTTGTAGCAACAACTATTAAACCCCATACAATAGCTTCTCCCTCATTAAATGTTCTTGTAAATTCCGCGGCTACTTCTTCCTCAAACATAGTTAAACTTAGGAAATACCCTAACCAGCCACATGCATTAAATCTTCTCATTGCCTCTACATCTAAGAGTAAAATAGTATGCTCCACTGGTTCTTGTCACTACAATTGTCCACCCATTCTACTTGACAATTTCACTCTCTACTCTGCTTACACTATTTCCCTTCTATGAATTTAGGCTTTCTTTTGTTGTTATTTTACAAACCCATTTTCACATTTTGTTTTTTTTAGCTAATTAATGTCATTAAAAAAATTTATGAGTAGTAATAATGTGGTTTTAATGAGAGTAAATCATGGATATGTGAAAATCATCCAAAAATGGAATTTGGATCACTTGAAACTTAAATATGGGTCACATCATAGCCTGACAGTAAGGAATCAGTCAAGAATAAGGGGTACGACACCTAGACACTTGTGTACTTATAGCGATTGAGTTTCATCAATAAAAGAAGTATAAATATTTGAAAAAAAAATCTTTATGAATAAATAGGAATGTCATTGGGTTTTAGTAACCTTCCCAACCCCCTACGAAATATGGACAAGTGTTCACACCTATCAAACTTAGTATAGGGTATGGAACTGGCATAATGCTGCCATAATATAAATAATGTAGTATTAGATATAAGTAATGAAATCTATGTACTATAAATGAATAAATATTTGAAAAGCTTATAACTATTAGTTGATTGTTGCACATACCAAAAAGTGGTGGAAAGTACATCAGTAGTGACAACATACATCAACAAACTTGCGGTGTTTATTGAAAGCATTGTAAAATGATGACATGGAAGGTTAGTGGGTGGTAGGTAAAGAAGTGAGATGAGTTAGAAAAGAAGAAATTAGAAGATGAATGGAGAAATTTGGAACTTTATGTGGACATAAATTTTTTATTATGGGCATGCACAAATAAATTAGTGTTGAAGAGCTGTAGGCAGGAAGTCAACACCTTTTGTTGCAGGAAGAGTTACTTGTTGTGCATTTGAATTTGGTTGTTGAAACTGTTGCAGGAAGTCCTCTTTTGTTTGGGGATGTTTATATAACTTGAGTCTATGGCTGTTGACTAATAACTTAAAAGGCACTGGATCAATGGTAGTTAATTGGATAGCTCCATTTGCAAAGAAATGGTTAATTTCATATGGACCCAACCATCATGTCTATAGCTTGCCTGACATATCTTTAAATCTAGAATCATATAGCAATGCCTAGTCACCAACTTGAAATTGTTTGTTGCTAATGTGGGATTCATGCCACTATTTCCTTTTCTTATGTATGATTTTAATGCATTCCAGAGTAACCTTGCACATTTCATCCAAAGAATTAAGATGTAGAAGATGTTCTCTCTATGCTGCAGGAAGTTCAATGTTTGGCTCCAGTGTGGTTCTTAAAGTTTTATGTTCAAATTCAATGGGGAGCATTGCTACTTTCCCATATAGGAGCTCAAATGGTTTGAACCCTGTAGTAGTCTTCCATGTTGTTCTATAGGCCCAAACAACTTCTAGTAATCTACTATTCCAATCCCTATTGTGCAAATGAACTATTTTTGTTAAGATGGCCTCTATCTCCCAATTCGTGACTTATGCTTGTCCATTAGTTTGAGGGTAATAGGGGCTTGATTTTTTGTTCCTTATATTATATTGTTTCATAAGTTCTATGATCAAATTAGAAGTAAATTGAGCACCTTGGTTAGTGACTAGTTCTTTGGGTACACCATAGCAAGTAAAGATTTCTTCATATAGAAATTCTACAACGTTGTGATCAAGAGCATGCTTCATGGCTTTGATTTAACCCATTTTTTCAGGTAGTTAGTGCACACAAGGATATATGATTTCCCATTGGATGGAGGATCAATTGGACCAATGAAGTCCATACCCCATTTGTCAAATGGTGTTAACACCAGTTGTGGATTGAGAGGCATTTCATCTATTCTCGTTGGTCGGCCCATCCTTTGACACTTTTCACACTTTCGTGTATAGTTGGATGCATCTTTGTGAAGTGTAGGCCAATAGTAACCAGTTGTTAAAATTTTCAAGGTTATTCTTTTTGCTACAAAGTGCCCTCCACATGGTTCATTATGACATGCATATAGAATGTCATATGTCTCATCCTCTCTCACACACCTTCTCATAACTTGATTAGGTCCAATGTAAAATAAGATATTATCAATCCAAGAGAAATGGAAACTTTTCTCTACAAGTAGCTTCTTTTCCTTTTAAGAGAAATGTTCTGGCATTTTATTAGCTGCAATGTAGTTAGCAATGTCTGCATACCATGGAGTTTGGATAGCAATATGAAATAATTGCTCATCTAGAAATGTATCATCTACCAGAGTAGTGTCATTCTCATCATGGTGGATTTTTGATAAATAATCAGCTACCACATTGGCTCTTCCAGGCTTATCAACAATGGTGATATTAAATTCTTGCAACAATAGTAACCATCTTGCTAACCTTCCTATTATAGTAGGTTTTTTAATGAGATATTTAATTGTTGCATGATCAGTATGAACAAATATGGGATATCCAATTATGTAATGCCATAATTTTTTAAGAGCATAAACTACTACTAACAGTTCTTTTTCAGTCACTATGTAGTTTAATTATGGTCCATGAAGGCTCTTACTAATATAATATATTGCATTTTCAAGATGTTGAGATTGTTGTCATAGAACTGCACCTATGGCATAGTCAAAAGCATATGTATATATGTGAAAAGGAAAATTCCAATTAGGGCCTTGTAAAATTGGGGCTGTAGTGAGAAGTTTCTTAAGCTGCAGGAAGGCTTCATTACATTCACGTGTCCAAATGAATTCAACTTCTTTAGTCAGTAATGTATACAAGGGACTAGCTATTTTGCTAAAGTCTTTTATGAAATGTCTATAATATCCAACATGACCTAGAAAAAATCTTACATCTTTTGGTTTTATGGGTATGGGCAATGTTTGAATTACCTCTATCTTAGCTTGATCCACTTGTATTCCTGCAACTGATATGAAATGACCAAGTACCACACCTTCCTACATGAATATGAAACATTTTTCACTATTAAGTGCTAGATTATGTTCTTGACACTTTATCAGAACATTTTAAAGATTCATCATGGCTTCCTCAAAGGTGACTCCAAATTTTGTGAAGTCATCCATATATATTTCCATACAATCATGTGATATATATCAGCAAAGATGCTAATAACATCTTGTTGAAATGTTACAGGAGCATTACATAGACAAAATGGGAAAATAGAGTATGCAAAAGTACCCCATCGGCATGTGAATGTGGTTTTATCTTGGTCTTCAAGAGCAATACTGATTTGATTATAACCACTATACCCATCTAAAAATAAAAAAACTTCTTTCCAGCTAGAGTGTCTAGAACTTGATCTATGAATGGTAAAGGAAAGTGATCCTTTTTGGTGGCCTTGTTCAATTCTCTATAATCTACACAAATCTATCATTTCCATCCCTTTTTGGGCACTATGACCAAGGGTGACACCCATCTACTATCAAATATAGGATAAATAAAACCAACATCAAGCAATTTTTTTTGCAATTCAGTTTTAACTATTTCTCTAAGGCTTGGATTTATCCTTCTTTGGGGTTGACAGAGTGGTAGACACCCTTCATTGATGTATATTCTATGAGTGCATAATGTAGGACTCAACCCTTTCATATCACCATAGTCCCATGCAAAATCCTTTTCATTCTTTTGAAGTAGCTTTGTTAACTATTCCATTTGTGTAGATGATAATTTGGGATTAACATGAAGATTATGACCTTTGGACAGCTCAACAATAGTGGTAGATTCTATCAAAGCAGCTTCAAAATTTGGACTTGTATCTAATTCACACAATAAAAGTTGATGAAGAATGTATGGCTCTTTGAGTAGAGTACAGTTCTCATCACATTCATCATATGTGATTAATTCTAACATGGAACTTTCAAATATATCTTTTTCTACCACACAATTGTTAGTAAGAATACTCTGAAGTACCAAATCCTCTTCCTACAGCTTTAGAAAGGATTGTCTATGTAACATCATAAGTTGTGCTATAGATTTTAACTCTTCTTCTTCATCCCCTAAATCTAGCCAGATAGATGTGCTTAAATCGGGTAGTGGTTGTACATGAGGATATAAATCAAATTTCTTTGTTGCTTGACCATTTGATATGGTCATATTCCCTAATCTACAACTTATATTTGTATTAGTTGTACCTAACCATGGTCATCCTATGATGACAAGGTAACCAGATAAATTAACTTTGGGAGACAAAATCATGAAATCTGTAGGATACTCTAAAGAGTCTAAGGTTACAACTATGTTTTCTATCATCCCATCAGGAGTGATAGTAGAACTATCTACAAGTTGCAAAATTGTTGGAGTGGCCCTTAATCCTTCTATTTTCAACTTCTTCATAGTATCCTTGGTCATGAAATTTATAGCAGCACCAAGATCTATTAAAGCATTTTTAATAGACTAACCATTTATACTCACATTCAGAACTAGACTACCTAGATTAGAATATTTTGGAGTGACCAATTTTCCTAACATAATGTCAGCCAATTGTCCCACAACATGGACTATAGTTGAGTCCTTTTTCTTTCTCCCAGGCTTCTTTAGGTAGGCTTCTCTAATGGATTTTCCATAGATAAGAACATCTTTAATAGCTTGGAATAGGGGTATTTGGACATGCATGTTCTTCAACTGATCAACAATATCAAAAGATTGTTCCTCTATTTGTATAGGTTTAATTTGTACAAGCTTCTCTAGAAAAGGAGGTTCCACCATTGGCTGAGCTTGGGTTGAGATAGTGACATTGGTTGGGTCAACCTCTTAAAAGACTAGGGGTTCTAATGCTGCAGGAGTATCTGGTATTTTAGTTATAAGAGGCAGTTTAAGCACTGGTAAAGTTGTACCAGATCTCAAATGTATATTTGCAACATTCAGAGTGTAAGCAAGATATTATTGAGCATCAATAATATACATGGGTTGTTGCAGCTACTGGTTATTTGGATTTGGTTATGGTTGTGCAAGTAATTGTGTCTACTTTTGAGGTCCAAGATTCATAGGTGGTGGCATTAGTGCAAGTTGTTGGGCTAGAGGTGGTAATTGTGGAGTACTAGTATTTTGGTTAAGCCATTGTTGAGGTCCTCCTCATTGGTTTGTAGACTACCGATTCCCCTGGGATGGTTACCATTGGTTCTGCTAGTTCTGCAATTGGTTATTCTATTGGTTGGGCCAGGATGGTTGGGAGTTCTGAGGCCATTAGGGCTGTTGCAGATTATTTTTCCAAGCATTATTCCAATTAGGTTGATTATATTATGGAGGACCTTGGGGATTACGATTTTTCCATTGATTACCATATAAATTTGAATTTTGCAAAGGGTCCTGAGGCATACCTTGATGTTGGGCCCATGGTCGGCATTGAACAACAAAGGATACTTGCTCATCATCTCCATCTATCTTGATGTACTTAGTTGGAAGATGTTGGTTCTCCATGCTGGCAACCAATTTGCATTGGCAATCCTTCTTTTGCCTCTAACAATGGGGGCAGTATTCAGCTAGTTTTAATTCAGCTTCTACATGCTTATTCTTTGCAGTCATTGTGTCAGGATGTGTAGCAACATCATTTATTATGTCTAGCTTAAATCTATGAGTGGATTAGATATCTCAAGTTGTGAAATACCCTGACTGATTCCTTTAGTGACTATGGAATGAAGTTCCTGGCCTTTCTTCATAGTTGACCTTGAATAGTTTTGACATATTTTCTTAAGGTCATCCCAAGAAGATTGATATACATCACCACCATCCATCAAGTCTAGTGCTTCTAGACAATTATCATTCACACCTCTCAAAAATACTAGCTTTTGTGAATCCTTAGACAACACATGTTGAGGGTTCTTCTGTAGTGAATACAATAAACATGAAACATAATCTTCCAATGTTTCTTCCTCCTTTTGTGATATCCTGGAGATATCATCTCCTCTTGAATCAGATACTTTGCAATACTCATTATATTTATCCAAAAACAGAGTTTTCATTTCATCTCAAGTTCCTATTGCATTGGCTCCTAAGTTCATGAACCATCGTAAAGCTAACTCTTTCAATGTTGCTGGAAATAATTTGAGCTTATGGGCATTAGTGTTGTAGTCAAAAGTATGATAGAGTATGCCAAATTCAAATAAGAAAGTATTAGGGTCTTCTGTTGCAAGGCCATAGAACTTTAGAAGAGCAGCTGCAGGTATATTCTTGAGATTATTAGTATTTATGAGGCTTAGAAGATGAAATGGAAAAGTAGGTTATGCCATGACTAGAGGTATTAGATTATGAGGTTGTTGCTAAAAAGGAACATTGGGTATTGGATTATTAACAACTGGTAGATTTGGAGTAGTATTATCAAGGAAACTGGCTAAAATTTCAGCAAAAGGTTGAAGACCACTCATATCTATAGGTTTTGCTCTTGAGGATGATTCTGTAGGAAAAATAGGGCTTCCATCTTCAAAAGGAAACTCAACTTCTTCTTCAATTTCTTCATTCAAATTAACAGACTCTTGTGGAAGAAATCTTCCATATTCATCTCGTTGTCTTCCTCTTTGATGCATGCAATTGAATTCTTCACATTGGTGAAGAAAGCTTTAATACTGCAAATTTCTTTTTTCTTTTTTAAATTAACTAAGAACTATGACTCAAGAATGCTCATAGCTTGACACCATCCCCAACAACAGTGCCAAAAATGGTTCGCCTCACAATAGCTTTTTAATAATCATACCAAAGGCCATACTTAGGAATAGTGTATTGAATCTAAGGACTATTTTTCCCCACCATGAGGTGCATTTAATTTTGTCAACCCAGGGACGTATACTTGAAATGGTCGGCATAGTATGTGCACTAGGTTTCTTAATGAGTCATTATGCTTATGCTGTAGGAAAGTAAAATGCAAGGAAAGAACCTACACTAGTGCTACAGGAAACTAACACATTTAACTCTTTACTGAAATGAATATTGAAAATGCAATTAAATACTAATATATATTCCAACTCAGTTCATCTACTATAACTGTTCTTACAGATGCTACAGGAATACTCATAAAGTATGATGCTATAGGAAGAAACTTACAACTTCTACCTACAATACTAAAGATGCTTGAAAAAAAATCTATACTACTCTAATCTAATCTACCTCCCAAGTGGGCCCCCTTGGTTGGCTTCTGCTAATCTACCAACAAAGAATGTAAACTAGGAGCTATTTCATTATGTTTCAAATATTTCTTACACGAGAACGATACATAAAACTATAAAAACAACTCATTGCAAGAGTCAACAGTTTCTTGTCATAAAATTTCTTCTAACCTCTAACACTATTGGTTTGATCCCTATAAATAGAAGATCGACACTTAGTCTAAAACAAAAAAGCAAAACAAACTAACTACAAATCTGCCAAAGAAAGAGAAGGAAAGATAACAGCTCATGAAATGAATAATAAAGTTTGGACAATGGCTTGAACACAATAATAAATGCAGAGAAAATATATCAATTCTTCATAGCTCCTCCATATTAGTGGCCATGTCCCTTGGTACCATTATGACTCTTTCCACCACGGCTAAACCTTAACATCTTTTCTCCTTGAATGTTGTTGGTTATCTTCAATGTTTCCCTTTGAATACTTCTGACCATCTTCAGCTTCCTTTGCTAATAGGTTAGTTATTGTATAGAGATATTTGCAAATTAGCATTATCAAATTAAATTCAAATATGAGAACACACATTCTAATGGTTATATGAAATATTGGCATTATATATATAATATTGTCAAAATATGACATAGTATCTACCCATAGGTTAATCATCAGTTCAAGTAAACATAAGTTCACAAATGTCTTGGTGGAAGTAAAATAAAGTTTTTAAAATTATAATAAAATAGAGGCAATAATTAGCCTCATCAACAACCAAAATAGATTTATTTGATAACAAAAATGTGCATCCACAAAGATGCCATAGATATAAAGGATACACTAATATCAATTGAAACTTGTATGACTTGAATGATTACAGACATTTTTAAGATGTGTCAAATCTATGTCCCTTGTATAAAATTTCTTATATTATTGAGCTTTGCATGTCTAACTTGGTCATGTATCCTCTAGGATTGCTTCAATGACTCCACTCTCAAGATAATCTAAAGCTAAACACATATTTGGATCATTTTGCCTATGGTCTTTAAAAGCAGATGAGCACTCAAATCTTGTTCATGGAACCAACTAGTAAAAAAGGCATAAGCCACTCATTATTATACTTTCAAAAATATCATCTATAATATGGTTATATAAAACAAATTAGACTCCAATATCCCATAGTATTTTGCACATAGAACATCTGCCCATTGAATTTACATGTTGGTCATGTATAACTAATCTTCACATCTGCAAAAAAGAATTGATAATCTTCTCCATAGTAAAAGGACCTCATTGGGAAAGAATCAATTTCTTTTTAATAATTTGGCTACCCATCATAATTGTGATGGCTTGTTCTGATGGACAGTCATCACTCTCATAGCATAGTTTTCGCATACTCGTTGCACTTGCAATAGCCTATTTTGACAGATAGTAATCTCTCCCATAGCATAGCTTTCACATACTTGTCGCACTTGTGATGCAAGACTAAAATCTTAATTCATTGTAAGTGTGATGGTCTATTATCACAATTGGGATGGTGTGAAGATGAAAATTTCCCCTTTCCTTCTTCCAAGTTATGATAGTTCGATCCATCGCAATTACAACAGATGCCCTTTATGTCACAATTTGCAACAACAAAAGTTTGACACTCATTTGACAGGAGCCAATTCATGGTACTATCACTTGGGTGATGGGTGGTTGTCACAATTGCGATGGCTTGCCATCACAATTCATCCCCAAATATAGTAGTGTGATATTTTTTTGCACTTTTTCTACACCTCTAGGCTAATGTGTTCAACTAATAAATTGTGGCATCTTGTTCATCTTGCAACCTAGATTTGGTTGAAGCACTAGGGCATATGCAACCATATGGTGTGCAAAAAAGTGGACATCATGAAAAATAGTCAAAACTACACATAACATGATCCTATTATATGTACTTTATGTCAAATTTCAAAATGGGGTTTGGCTCATTAACAAGCCAAGAAAATAACATTTTAAAATTTGATCTTAGATGTAACACAATTTCTTTTTAAACATAATCATGTTATGCTTTAACAAAATGTGATCACGTTATAAAGAACTAGAAGCAATGAGAGAGATTGAGAGTGACATATATACAGAGAGAGGGGGAGGAGATGTAAGGGAGGAGTGAAACATAAAGAGGGATAGGGAGGAGAGGGGGAGGGGGAGGGGGAGGGGGGAGAGAGAGAGAGAGAGAGAGAGAGAGAGAGAGAGAGAGAGAGAGGTGGGGGGATGATAGAGTTCACATTTCTTTATAGACAATTCAATAGTACTTTTTGCTTCTCTATCTAAAATCTTAGTTTATGAGTACATGTGAATTCAAGACCTCTTGTCACTACTTGAGCTACTAGTAGATGGTGAGTATTCATCATCATCATTTGACATAGGCTCACATGCATATTTTACTTCTTTCATTTTCTATTTTCCCCTTCCTGTCTCTTCAAGTCCTTATTTGTAACTTCAGTCATGGGTCCAAGAAGCTCTTCCCACCCTTTCCCATTAACTAGGTGGCCTTTTTCTCTTAATCCTAAGTAATTTTTTAATAGTTTCATTCTTAATATAATTCATAACCAAATTCCCCATAGCTAGTTTTCTTCTTGACCACTATAATATTTTCTCCTCAATTGAAAATTTTGTAATCAGGTGATATACAATCACAATTTTCTCTTGGCCAATCCTTTAAGCTTGTGATTGAGCCTATAGATCCACAAAAGCGTTGCAATTTAGATTTGGTGGAAGAATAGTATTAGATATTCCATCAAGTCTTCCCTAAGGGGTCATAAGACCCCTTAAGGTGCACTTGATGGTTGTAATGTGTCCCAAGGGGTCATAAGCGATTAGGTAATGTCCCTTTTGAGAAGTTCTAGGACCCTTTATGGACCCTTTCAACACATTACAACAATAAAGTGTGTCATAAGAGGTCTTATGACCCCTTAGGGAATAGTTGATGGATCTAATACTATTCTTCCACTAGATCTAGATTTTAACCCTTTTGTGGATCTACATGCTCAATCACATGTCTAAAGGATTGACCAAGAAAAAAATGTGATCATATATCAATTAATTACAAAATGCTTACTTGAGGAGAAAATATTACAATGATCAAGAAGAAAATTTGTTATGGATAATCTAGTTGTGAATTTGTTAAGAATGAAATTAGTAATGAACTACTTTGTATTAAGAGATAAAGCCCACCTAGTTAATGGGAAAGAGTGGGAAGAGCTTCTTGGACACATAGAAGAAGTTATAGATAAGGACTTGAAGAGCTAGGAAGGGGAAAGAGGCAAGGGAAATAAGTAAGATATGCATGTGGGGTAAGTGCACAAAGTTGTGGTGCCAAAAAGGTGACACATTGTTTTTTTTTTCAATTTTTAATAGTGCACATGTGCTATGGCTTGGGTAACCTAAGCCATAGCCCGTATACACTATAGCATGTACATACTATAGCATGAACACACTATAGCATGTACACACTTTGTAAACAGCAAAAATATTATAAATGGGCTGCATACCTACAGCCCATTCATTTTCACTCATTTTTCCTACTTCTCCTCACTGCAGTGTGCATGTGGATTGCAACAAAACAAGTTTTTCACCACCCACCTTGCCAATATGCCTCCTTGCCATTAAATTTTGAGATCATGAGCATGCCATATGTTATCTAAATTTCTTTTTGCATTGTTTGATATGTTTTTTATATTGTTTTGTAGGTTTTTTACAATTTTTCTTTAAATTTGTTTTTTTAATTTAGATTTCAATTGATTTCTTATCAAGAAATGTCAATAATGAATTGGAAAATCCCCAAGAAGGTCAAAACCCTCAACAAGATCAAAATGAAAACCCTCAAGAAAATCAAAACCAAAACCCTCCACAAGAAGAACAAAAAATTCCGCAGCCTGAACTAATTGCAAGACCTCCTCCTGGCACACAAGAAAATATAATAATTGAAATAGAAAGAGGCAAAATTGAACTAGAAGGACTCATTGGTCAGTTGAAACAATGTGGAAAAACTAATCCAATGAGAGCTCAATTGGCATCGTCCCTCGAATCTATTAAGACCCACATAGCTTCTGTTAGTGGTTAGTTAGATGTTTGGTGGGTTAAGAGGGAAAAACAAAAGGATATTGTGCAAATAAATTTTCATATCAAGATGTTAAAAAAAAAGATATACCAAAAGGTAGAATATGTACATTATTTAGAAAACCTAGTGAACAAAATACTGTTAGAGAGGGTACTAAACAGTTCCCCATCCATTGGTGCATACACGATGCTATTAGAAATAATTTTTGGGATAGATGGTGGATGGTTTTTGATGCCCCTCCTTGCAATAATCATGATGTCCCCATGTATTTATTAAGGAAATTGTATTGTGAGTTTTTCCTTGGGGAGATCCTCAATTATTTTGATATATTAGACTCTCAGGGTAGAGGTGAGGGGTCATCATTTAAGAGGTTGGGGGCACATTGTGACCCTAATGTAGTTAGGGCACCTGTGGTCAAGCCATAGGGTGAGCATGTGACTATTCCTTCAGTTGTGAAGGAACATGTAGAGGCCAGCACTCTAGAGACTATTAGAGCTTTGACATAGACCCTCATTCATTGCATGAGTCCATTAGTTGAGGAGGAGCCTTCTACATGTCATGGTCACATGTGCACATCATGCTGATCCTTATGCACATTTGGTAGTCATGTTGAAGATGGTGTGAATGATGGGCTAGTGACTAATCAGCTCCTGAATGAGACATTTGGCATCGACACATAGGTAAATTACAATTATAATAAACTAATTTGATCAAATTTTTATATGTATAGTGAATGACTAATTAATTAGCATGTATTGACATTGTTCAAAATTCAACGTCAAAGTGTTGGGGGGCCTAGTAGTGATCCCCCAGCCCCATTTTTTGTCCCCTCGATGAGTCCAAAGGTATGTATCGCTTTAATCATTTAAATGAATGCATATATTTATTAAGTAATCATATGAAGGATTGATAAAAAAATTATGCATGTGCATAAGTTCTCTACAGGACTATCAACATTCACTATAGACTTCGAGCCTAGACGCGACATGAGCTTCGTAGAGGTACATTTGTTTCATTTTAATTTAATTCATTTGATTATATTTGTTTCATGTTTCATGTTACATTTAATGTGTATTGTATGACATGCAGCTCTTGACATTGGAGACTCCTCATCTCCAGCAGTCCGTCGATCATGGAGTGGCTGTAGCTATGGCTAGTTCACAGCCATTGACTGAGGTATGAAAGAATTTTCTTGGTTTTAGTTGTTGTTTATAATAGTTAGTATTGAGATTTCTAATGTTATTTATAAGTGATTATATTGATTCAATTGTTGTAGGGTATTGTCACACATAATCATCCACGAGCCTTCGAGGTGGACTTGCAAAGTGACTATATGATGGCGGTAAGAAAATAATTAATTTTGTGTGTACATATATTTTATTTCAATGTATAATAATTATTGATTCATATCTACTTTTTTTGTATCAGCTCGAGTTAGACAAGAGCCTCAACAAGAGGACAAGCAAGCATGTGAGGAGGACCCCATCATCGCCACTATCTCCCTCCACATGACGACCGAAGGCCTCTAGAGATTTGTTTCCTTCCCCTCATGGGAAGGAGAAGATATAGTTGATAGACATGTACATGTATAGACATCAGCGGACATATATGTTGGATTTTATGCCAGTGGACATATTCGATATACATTTGATGCATATATGACATTTTATATTTGATGTATGACATTTATTTGATACATGACATTATTAGACTTATGACATTATTTGTTAATATATGATATGTTTGTTCATGTATGACATTATTGGTTATCATTTTATATTATATGTTTGTTCATGTATGACATTAAATTAGATATGTTCGTGTAGGACATTAAATTAGATATGTTCATGTATGACATTAAATTCAATACCTAATCAATTCGAAACTTTGATAGAATATTGAATAACAATAAACTTTATGACTATTTAAGCATAAGTTTATCATTTCCAATATGTCATCATCATATGATTTATGATCTTGTTCATGTTTAAAGTTTTCCTTCTCTGTCATTTGTTTATCAAGCTTAATTCAATACCTAATCAGTTTCAATTTTTGATACAATATTGATTAGCAATAAACTTTATTAATGTTCAAGCCAAAAATTTATCATTTGCAATTTATGTCATTATCATATTGATTTATGATCTTCTTTTTCATGTTTAAAACCTACCTTCTATGTTATGCATCTAAACATTTATCATAAATTATTATTATAAACATATAACAAATCTGAAACTAAAAACATTACATTACATTAATTCTAAGGTTTAGTTATGATGTAGAGCCTAATAGGATTCTCAAGATTTAGTTATGATGTAGAACCTAATAGGATTCTCAAGGTTTCATTAATTCCATATGTTAGATCTGCCATCATAGAATACCAATTGTAATGGGCACTCACATGTATTCCAATGCATATATTTCCTTATATGTACAATTAGTCAATGTTGTACCTTATAGAAGATAGAATTTTATAGGTAGAATGATGAAGAGGTTAGGGTACAATAAGCACAATGCTGATTTCAATCCAACAAGACAAACTATACACCCAAACTTCTACACCTTGACACAACAATAACACTAAGGGATCATCATTAATCCATACAACTTTACACTAGCAAACTTGCCTTCACACCCATGAATGCTGGATTCTCACAAATAAGGTTGATCAGCATGTTAAGGGGTTCATTCCAACACTAAAACCAAGGAACCATGACCAAACAACAACCCAAACATGAATTTCATAACTCTGTCCTCGTAATGCAACATCTAGGCTACTAGCCCTTCCAAAGACAAATTAGGCAACAAGTACCATATCTTCCAAAAGACCTCAGGAACTAATTAGAATTCCAAGTACCCTTTACTGATTTTGTTATATCCCCAAAAGGGAAAGTGCTAAAGCCATTTACAAGCCTTCCAAAACTGGACTATTATATAGGCCTAATTACCCCAATTAGGTCACCTTAACAAAGGAAGTGCCAAAAATCTAGTGAGAAAGACCAAACCAATGCATCCAATGATTAGGTTAAGACAAGGGAAGGTAGATTCCAAAGTTTCACTTAATGGTTCAAACCTCGAGTCATGCAAATTAGCAAATTCCATAATGCAGCAGAGATGTCACATGGTAATGCCAACTCATTTGTGCAAATTCTGTACAGCCACCATTTGCTCTAGCCTAGAAACCACCAAAATCTTAATGTAAATTTGACAACCTCCCATTCCACCAAAAATCAGAATTTTCCAACTATGGAAATGGGAGAAATCAGCATTCTTTTCCAAAACCCTAGGTGGTTAGGGTTTGAAAGCAACTTTTACAAAAAACCTTATATCTCCAACCTTCCAGCATATCAAGGGCTTAGAGTAGGCTCATTGGAAAGGTGACTCTATAGGCTTCAATAAAAACTAACTCTCCAGGCCCCCTGATTCATACAATCCTTACAATGCATGAAAAAGTAGTCTTTTTGTAGGAAAAATGATGGTTTCTTTATTGATTTCAAAGAAAAAGTACAATCTATTTCTTCCACCCACTTTTAAGGGCTTATTAAGACCTTCCTCCAACTAGTCCAACTGATTTTCAAAGGTTGTGACCATTGGAGGGAGCCATTACAAACAAAAATCCATATTATTGCATAAATGTTGCATTATTACCCTAGTTATGCAACTTATTTTGATTTTTATGACTGTATAAAGACTTCTAAAGATCCTAACACCTCTTATGACTTCTAACAAGACCCTAGGAGACTACTAGACCCATGTGACCTCATGAATCAATCAATTTATAGAAATACCAAAGTTGTTCAAGGGTTCACACAATAGGGTCTAAATGCAAGGAAGCCTAAAAACAACCAAACATGTTAAAAACAAGTTTGAAAAGGCCTAGAAGACCTTAAAACTATTCATTTTTATGGGAGAAGACCTTATGACTCCTTGGTTTTATGGGGTGCTCCTGCACCATAGAATTACTCAATCTTGTACTACACTAGATAAGATGTTCTCTATTATGCGTAATGTTTAGCTCTGGCATTTTTTATAAGAGTGTTTCAAGGTTGGGAACCCCTTCAACATCCTTTTCATGGTTTAGAGGTAATTTCATTGTGGAAAAGGCATATGCAAGGGAATGAGCCTCGTGATTTTGGCATTTACACAAAATCAGAACTTGCTTCTTCAACTCCTTACACTCAACTCTTCATTGAAGTTAATCTTATAGTACTGAGAATAGATACTACAAATTCTTGGGAGCCAAGGGACCCTAAACCTATGCTAAATTTTATAGAGACATAGGAGAAGTTGCTACATGCTTCAGTACTTTATAACATTCTATATCATATAGTGACACCCAAATTAATAACGGTAGTAGATACTTGAGATCCTCGTAGGGAGACTGTGCCAATACATGCATGATTACATCCTTGGCTTCCATTTTTGGGCCAACGTATGGAGCCTTTATATACAACCATTCATTATAAGTTAGGGAATGTACGTGTAGGTTTCTTATGGCTCATTAAGTGCATCACTTCTTGAGATTTTACTTCAACCCAAGATCATGTCATCTTTTCCATATTTTTCCTTATTTATGAGTTGGGGATGGGATTGTCAATAATGTCATAAATTCCTCCAAAAGTATCCCCAACAAACTTTTAACTAGCTTGGTCTCATTTAATGGTTATCAGTCAACAATTGAAAGCTTGACATGAATCCATTAACCGATCCAAATAAATTTGACCAACTAAATATATATAAGTAACACTTTCTTATGATTATAAAATGATTAAAATTACACACAAGTATTTGTTTTAGTTTTATTCTATTTACTATTGATAATAACTTTTTGTACATTATTGCTAGTGAAACAAATAATAAAGAAATCAATTCAACAATATGTGATTTGTAAAACAACTTCTTAGGATGAAACATTAAAGAAAATAATTCCTTGTTGTTAACAAACTAATATATAAAATTTATATGGTAGGTCTAGTCATCAATAGTTTTTCATCATTTTTTTAAGAATTGTAAAGTATTTATATGTGTTGCCGAATGGTAAGAATTACCTTTGAAAAAGTTAACCACAATTCAAATGTGCTACAAAATCAATAGAAACAAATGAAATCAATTTTGAACTACTTAAAGGCAAGATAGAGAAATTTAACTTCCAATTCCCTATCTAAATGCAAAGAGCTATTATCATACATTCATTATGTTTGGGCATATCAAAATGTTATCCCAGAAAAAACAATATGATCTATCCCATAGCAACTTGTGGACTCAGACTTGTTGCAATTAAGGAGGAGAAGAACTTTGAAGAGGAATATTTTTATGGCATCATGTTGAGACAATTATGATGCAACTAGTTCCTAGTTCTTTTAATCTAGACTATCTTAGCATTTCACCTATGCTAAATACAACCCACCTTTAGCCTTAATGTGAGTGGAAAAGATGACATCACATTTTTTATGAGAATTGGACAAACATGCTCCCACAAGATTCCCAACTTCCACCCCAAAATTGGATGAATATTTTTAATGCTACACTTATGTTGATCCTAGCACTTTGAAAAATAGGGTGTACATAATAGGATTCTCAAGATTTAATGAAACATTAATGAAGCAAAGATCTAACTACTACAAAGGTTTAAAAAGTTGTTCATCACATTCACTATTGTTTCCTTGAATATTTTCCTCTGATCTCATTCCTTCGTAATGCCCTTACCTTATACATTGATTATCATTAACGTTGTCTCTATAGTGATGCATTGATTATTCCTTCGTAAACCCTCATAATGATGCAAAATAGTGATCTCTATTATTCCTTTGATAGTTTTGACACAATCTTATAAACCTATGGCACATTAGAATATGTGCCATATTAAACCTACCTTCAATAAACCCTTAAGATTGTGAGTTATGATGAGGAATTGCATCCATACCTCACAGGAGCTCTAAGATATGCCTCATCAAAGATCGCAGCTCTATGGCATTTAGTGACCCTTAGGGACATTCCAGTGGCATGCTCGAGAATGTTCAAGTGTTGAATGGGATGGGAGGAGGTTGGGGATAGGGTTTACCTAGCCACTCAGAGCTAACGAAGTAGACAATTTGATCCCACGATGAAAGGTGAGAGAGATTTGGTAGTTGGCAACTTTGTACTGGCCAACACTACAAGTTGCAGTATCACCTGAGATGGCATTGCAAAATCAAAATGGAGTATATCTCTAAAAAGAGAGAGAGGTTATTATAGGTCTCTACAACATGGTCCTAGAGGAAATAGAATCACATCCATATCTCACACGAGCTCTGAGATATGCCCCGTCAAAGATCGCACCTCTATGGCACTTAGTGACCCTTAGGGACATTCCAGTTTGGCATGCCCGAGAATTTTTGAGCACTAAATGGGATAAGAAAAGGTTGGGGATAGGGTTTACCCAGCCACTTAGAGCTAACAGAGTAGACAATTCCATCCCATGACGAAAGGTGAGAGAGATTTGGTAGTTAGCAACTTTGTACTGGCCAACACTACAAGTTTCAACATCACCCGAGATGGCATTGCAAAATCAAAATGGAGTATGATCTCTAAAAAGAAAAAGAGGTTATTTTAGGTCTCCACAACATGGTCCTATAGGAACTAGAATTACATCCATACCTCGCAAGAGCTTCGAGATATGGCCCATCAAAGATCGTAGCCTTATTGCATTTAGTGACCCTTACGGACGTTTTGGTTTGGCGTGCCTGAGAATGTTCGAACACTGAACAAGATGGGATGAGGTTGGAGATAAGGTTTACCCAGTCACCTAGAGCTAATGCAGTAGACATTTTTATCCCACAACAAAAGGTGAGAGAGATTTGGTAGTTGGCAACTTTGTACTGGCCAATACTACAAGTTTCAGCATCACCCAAGATGGCATCACAAAATCAAAATGGAGTATGATCTCTAAAAAGAGAGAGAGGTTATTGTAGGTCTCTAAAACATGGTCCTATAGGAACTAGAATCAGATACATACCTCACACAAGCTCTGAGATATGCCTCGTCAAAGATCACAGCCCTATGGCATTTAGTGACCCTTAGGGACGTTCTGGTTCGGCTTGCCCGAGAACGTTTGAGCACTAAATGGGATGGGACAAGGTTGGGAATAGGTTTTACCTATCCACCCAAATCTAATGGAATAGAAAGTTCGATCCCATAACCCTTTTTCCACTAAGTTGCAAATTTGAGCAACTTTTACAACTTTCAACAATGCAACTTTGCACAAAAAGTGCAATTTTGACATTTTTTACTTGATTCCAATTCTATGACTTGGAAAAGGTTCAGAAATAGTAAAATAAATTATTTTCAAATGCTTAGCCCTTCACCAATTCCCAAACTCCTACAAAGTTGTCAGCATTTTTGCAATTTTACTTTGACAACTTTTGCAATTTTTTACAATTTTTGACATCTTAACTCCTAGATGCCTAAAATTTAACCGAATGACCCTAAGGACCTTTATAACCTTATAAGAAACATAAAAATATTTTTTTTCCTTGAAAAATCACCTACATTGCTCATTTGTATGCCTAAAAAGTGGCCCATAGTGTAACAACAGAGACTTGGTCCAAAACAACCATACCTCATCTTTTGATATGTTATAGAGGAGCGAAATGGGTATCCTAATATTCAATTTATTTTTTTGATGTTATGGAAAAATGTGGAGAAAAATGCAAGAGGGCAACATTTTATGTAAGAGGACAACATTTTATGCATCTTTTCTCTTTTTACATCATCATAAATGGATCAAGGTCTACAGCCTTAGATTGCTCCTCCTTAAAGGCATTTCTTCCTCTTTAGTAAGAGACATGGCTCTGATACCACTTTGATACAATGGAACAGATAGTGGAAATGGACAAGGTTCCTAGAATCCTCTTCACTAAAGGTTAAGGAACAATGAGTGTCGTTGTCAATCCAATCAGCCCCAAAACACCTATCAAAACTGCTTGATAAGATGGTATGGTTATCACAACCCAACCACTCCTAGGAATCCCCAATCACAAGGAAAACCTATCACAAAGACAACTAATCACTAGTTGCTCTTAAGGGCATCACAAGGCTTATTTGACACAAAACTCCACAAATACAAATAATGACCAGGGGTGACTTCCAAGTATGGAAAGGGTCTATTTAGGTCCAAACTAACATGAATCAAACATTAGATTCAAACTATACAACTTTCATTGGCTAGTTGTTTCACAAACTCAAGACTAGGCTTGTAGCCTTGAACATGGAAAATCACAAACATTTCCTCACAAACCAAAGAAAAGAATCACTGATTTGGATACCCTTTTTGGTTTTATACAACATACTAAAGCCTTGGGATCTCAAGAGAAGTATGCAGCAATTGAGTTTTGTAAGGCTCACTTAGGAATGTAGGCAATTAGGCATCCATTAACAAAGGAAGTACCCTACCCCTTGAGAAAAACTTCAATCCATAAATTGTAACATGAGGGGGATCATGTAAGATGATCATATATCAATTTTCAAGCCTCGAAACCTTCTTTGTAGCGAGTTATGGAAGATGTTGCTACAAATTTCTAGCATGCACATGGATATTGCATGCCTAGGGCATCAAGTTTTTCTCTCTAGCCTCATTATTTTGACCTAAAACCAAAAGGAACATAAAAATAATTTTCCTAACTTGGATTCCACCAAGGGTCGTTAATTTCCCATGGTGGAATCTCAAGACATGAGGGAAAATAGATGAAACCCTAGCTAATGGCACAAAATGGGGTCAACAGTTAGTAAAATGGGAATATCTTGAGTTTTAGAGCAAATTAGAAACTCATTCCAAGTGCAACAAAAAGAAGATTCACAAAACTATCCAACCATACTAGATATCCATACTTATATGTGATCAACTTGACCAATGAGCTAGTGTTTTTCGTGAGTTTGAGTATAATAATCTATCTTTTGTTATGATTGAGTTCAATATTTTAGTGTTCTTTTTTATTAGTGTTGAAAATGATTAGTGTTATTTTTTATTAGTTTTTATTTGAGTCCATTTGCAAACATATTTGCAATAAAAGTTGTCTTAGCGCAAAAATTGCAAAATTGCAAAAAAGTTGCTTAGCAACTTTTGCAATTTTCTTGACAACTTTTCAAAATACAACTTTCAACGGCTAAAACTGACCAAGGGTTGGTTAAATAAATTGTAAATAGCCTATATAGGCTCTAAGCATTTGAATAGGGAGATATATAGAGGTTTCAGTTGTATTTACTTTCAAGAATCAATAAAATTCTTGTTGTTCCAACACTTTTCTCTGATTTTTCACGTGTTGTACAGAATTCTCTAATTGAGGGATGAATCTTCTGCACTGAAAAGTTGGAGCTACCTATTTAGAAGTTTTTGGCTTTGATTTGAAGAATTTATCATTTCTTTGGCAAAATTTATTAAATTTTGTTCCTTGCTGGTCTATGAAACCCTTGTTTTGAGAGTTTGGACAATAAAATGCCCCTAACTTGAGATTCCACTAGTGGATTTCTCTCTTCTCTGGTATGGAGCAAGTTAGGGTTGTATATTATCTAATTTTTGTAGTTTTGGAGTAGGAGGACAAGTTGGTGAATTTTGGAAGGAAGCCCTAGGTCAAATATCTACATGTATTTGACCTTGTTTTGGAGAGATTAGAGTGGACAGAATAATGGAAAGAGTTTGAGGAGTTGGTGTCAAAAAAAAGTGCCCTTGTTTGAGCCTAAAGAATAGCCTGGAAGTGGAGATTTGATTTCATGCACCAATTATTGACCATTTTCCTTGAAAACTAGGCCTAAAGTAGCTAATTAGGCCTGAGTAATTCATGCTGGTTGGGATATGTTGGAGTGGAGTTGGTCTATGAAACTTTAGAGTTTGTTAGAGCTTGGAAAAGGGTACTTGAATCAGTATTTTATTCCCCAGGTCCTTTGATGATTTTTAGAGTTATTGGTAAAAATTAGTTTTAGAAGACCAAATAGGCTACTAGGTCTAAAATTGCAAGTTGAGTTTTGGGTTGTTGGGAGTACAACCAATGGTTTATTTGCCTTATTTGTGTTGAGACTAAGTTGTCCCAAGCCCTTGTTGTTGGTGGAAAAGCCTAGAACAACAAAATCCTCATTTTGCCCATTTTGACTAATCATTGCATGTGCATGATCTCCATGCATGCATGCCTATATACCATGATCCAACTCTTCACCATGGTGTAGAGCACCTAACTAGTGTAGGGCACCAAGATAGAGTTTCATAGACATAGGTTAAATGATGTAATCTTGAAGATTCAAGACCACATGTAAGTTCAAATGAATCCTTGGTGCCATTATAAGCCAGGATGTCATCTGAACCAAAGGCCATTTTTTTGGTCAATCTAGGTTTTTTTGGGTGGGAATAAGTAATTTGTAGTTCCCTAGGAGGTTTTAGGCACCTTAGTAGTCATTTTGCATGATTTAGAAGCATAGGTGGGCAATTGGGACAAAAATTGTCAAAAGAGCAAAAAATTGGAAAAATGCAAGAAAAGTTGCTAAATAGCTATTTTTGAATTCCCAACCATTCAAAAATTGGTTGAAACTATTTGAGGACATCTATGTAAGGTTTTCACAAGAGGAGAAACCCATTGTACGGATGAGTGAACAACAAACATTGAATAACACTCAGAATTTTTGCCTTTTTCTTTGTTGTTTCAATTTTGTATGACTTGTACAAATTGGTAGGCGTGAAATTTTGGTATGGTTGGATAGAGGATTGAGTTAGTGTTCTATTTCATTTGGTTTGAATTTTTTATCTTATCTAAAACAAAAGTTACATCAATTTTTGTAGAGGTTGGTCAGATTTACCCTAAATCTGAGGGTTTCTTCAAGATGGCCTCCTAACTTGCAATTCCACTGTGGGATTTCAATGCCACTTTGGGGAATGCAAGTTAGGAGAGGTTACTTCAAGATGGAAAATATTTAGAACTATAGGTGTAGGCTACCTATTTTTACCAACAAGCCCTAGACTGAACATTGCTATATGTCTAGTCTAGATTTGAAGAAGAAAGAAGGTTCAGGCTTCCAAACTGATTGATTTGACCCAGGTGAAGGGTTTAGGAGGATTAATTGGATATTAATAAGAGTTCAAAGGGTTGTAATCAGGTCTATGAACCCATTTACTCATACTTCCTTTGTAACCCAACCTAATCTAGCCAATTAGGTCTGTGACTCAAAGTGGGTGTTAGTTGGTGCTAGAATAGAGTCAGAGTTTGATCTTTTGGAATCTCTAAGAGGTGGTTAAATGGTTTATAAAGAGGTGAAAAGATAGTGTGGCCCTTTTCAAAGTTTGGTAGTTTGACCGAGAAAGCTAGGATTAGCCCTATTAGAAATGCTAGTAACAATTATGCAAATCAGTTGTTGGGGGTTTGAGAACTTTAAAGTTGGATGTTTTTGAGAGATTCAATCCATAGAAACCTTTTCTATCAAGAAATTTGAGTTCTAAACCCATCTAGGAAGAGTTTTCCTTTTTAGGCCTATTGGAGAAGGGGAGTCCCTAAGAAGTTGTGATTGATCTAAGTTAGTTGAGAACCCTAGGTTTGAGGGTTGGGCATGTAGAGTGGAGTCCACTTGCAGTGTAGAGTATACCTTTTTTAGAAGCACTTTGGATTATTTTGCAACCTTTAAGGAAAGTTAAGGTGTTGTTTGGAAATTGGAAGTGCATTTGGTGCTTTTGGCTACAGGCTTTGCATCACTAACCCTCTTTCTTTTCATGATGTAATAAGGATCTCCCTATGACCCATCCACCTTGTAATGGACACAAGACCCCATGGTACAACTATAAGCCTTGGGCATCAATTGGTCCAATAAGTGAATTTTTGGTCATTTTTATGTTTTCTAGGTATGTATACATGTTTATAACATTAATAAGGTTCCTACAAGTGAGTAAAGTCCATTTGCAAACATTCTTGCAATAAAACTTGTCATAAGCGCAAAATTGCTAAAAAGTTGCTTAGCAACTTTTGCATTTTTGTTGACAACTTTTTGAAATGTAACTTCCAACGATTCAAAACTGTCAAGGGGTGGTTAAACCTATTGGAAATGGCCTATTTAGGCACAGAGAATTTGAGGATGGTGAGGGTGTGAAGATTCAATTGTATTTTGCTCCCAAAATCAATAAAATTTTCTGATTTCCTATGCAATTTATTGTTTTTTTTCCATACAGTATAGAATATAAGGTCTACAAGATGATCTTTGGACTTTGAGAAGTTGAAGCTATTTTTTTAGAATATTTTGGTGTTGGTTTGGATTTTTCATCATTTAACTTGCAAAAGTTATCAAATTTTTTAGGGTGTTGGTCTATGAAACCCTTAATTTTAGGGTTTGGTCATAAAAATGACCCTAACTTGAGTTCCTAGTGGTGGATTTCCTTCTTCCCTAGTATGGAGCAAGTTAGGGATGTACTCTATCAAATTTTGGTAGTTTGGGAGCAAGAAGTTGTGTTGGTGATTTTTGGGGGTGAGCCCTAGGTCAAATATTCCCATGTATTTGACCTTTGTTTTGGAGAAATTTGAGTGGATAGAGTGATGGAAAGGGTTTGAGGACCTGATGTTTGAACAAAGTGCCCTTGTTTTAGCCTAAAGAATAACCTAGAAGTGGAGACTAGATTCCATGCACTCATTTTTTATCACTTGCCTTGAAAACCAAGCCTAAAGTAGCTAATTAGGTCACTCCAAGTTACAGTCACCACAGGGGTGGGAGGGTCACTCCATGTTGTTGGCTACAAATCGAAATGTTGACTGTGCCTAGAATGCTACTCACTAGCACAACAGTCCCTTGCTTTAAATCAATAAAAACAAATCAAGATAACATAACACCAAAGGAAATGTCTTAATGACCCCAAGAAATGCACTTACAACATTAAATAATACAAATTACATTCAATCCAAAATACAACTTTTTGTTGCAATGACTGTCATGGGATAGTGAACACTATGAAATGTAGAGAATTAAATTTGTATTGCTGCAAACCATTGCAAATTTGTATCAGTGCTTATCCCTCAAGATTCCCTCTTCATTCTCTTGTTTCTCTTCCTGAAATAGACTCTACACATCAAGAAAATGATAGTAACTACTTCCTAACTATCTCTAACTATGACTTTGATGAACCAAATACATTACATTTGACTATGACATTAACATTCAATGACTTTTAACTCCTTAAACCTCACGTGTGCCATTTTGGCCTAAGTTTCCCCATTCTTGGAAATGTATTGCAAATTTGACAATTTCATGCTTTAGGTTTGTGGGACAAGATGGGGTCTATGATGCAGAGGTGGCAAGGGAATATGGTGGATCGAAGGTCCAAATACAAACCCAATCAAATGCACAATTGAATCTAGTGACCAAAAGTGCCTTCAATAAGTGAAATGTTAAATTATCTACCAACAAGTCTTATGATGTGATCTAATAGAACTAAAACATGCAATCCAAGGTACTTGAATAGGTTTTAGACTTTCTTCAATGGTTTAGACACCAAAACTTCAATATTCCTCAAACTAGGCCCAATAACATGCCTTGTAGCCCTGCAACAACACTCACAAGGATTTTTCTTCAACTTTTTCCAAAACACCAGGAAAATAAATTATATATTTGATTAATATTTATGGATTACCTTAACATACCAAAAGGATAGGGTAGGTTGCTTTGGAAGGTATATGATTGTTTTCATTGTTTCTTAGATTTTTAAGGTCTAATTCTCATGCATTTACAAAGGAAGTGCTAACCATTATAACTCCCAGGCTCCAAATCTTTTCATAGTGTCATAAATAGGTTCAAATAAAAGTAATATGAAGTCAATTTGACTCCAAGAGGTTTCTAGGTACCAAAGCCCCAAATTGTGCCCTCGAAACCCTTAAATTTAGGGCTTCCTCAATGTCATGCTTCCCAAAGTTTCCTACAACAAATAAAGGTTGGAACACCTTGTATACAACATTTCTATACACATTCCATCATAAAATAGTGCACTTTTTTGGCCAAAACTCTCTAACCTTTAGCCTATCCTCCAAATTCACTTAGTTTCTTAGTTTCTTTATGGTGATCACCACATAAATTAATCAAACTTGCATTTCCAAGATTAGTAAGATACTATACATGTTAAATTGATATTATGTATGTCAATAAGGTTCCATTCTATGAGAATCAAAGTGCTACATTTATACAATGACATTCATAGTGTGAAATCTACACAAAACTATCTTAAAATCAAATTTTCAAAGACTAAACAGTATCAAAATGATTAACAGTGACTGTAGTAGGATTTTTAGAACATGAAAGAATTCAAAGAGATGAAATATGAATGATCAAAAAATTATCCAAGGAAATCCAATCAATAAGAACTTTGAATCATACCAAAAAACCCTTTAACTTTGCAAGAAATCAGAATTTTTTAATTCAATTTGTTGTAGCAATCCCTACCATGGATTCTCTGCCTGTACAATGGATTTGTAAAACATTTAATAAACTCCTATCAACTACCCCAACCGATCCAAATTGGTTGGATGGTTTAATTTGTCTTAAAACAATAAAGAAACTAATTCCTCCTAAATGTCCATGACTGTTATAATTTGAAAATTCAAATTTATAACTTTGTAACTTTTGAATTTTTGAAATTGCTAAGTGATGAAACTTTACCAAATAATCTAAATGGACTTATTAACCTATTAAAAAGACTAGTTTATCCTAAGGACCCTAAGACCTAAATTATCCTTATTTAAGGTATTTCTACCTATTTCCCTAGATACCAAATGCCCTATAGGTCTTGAGGACTCAAGGTTCATAGAAACACCAATGAGTCTCAAGCCTTTAGAAATGGGCTGATATCAACTTGAAACTAGTCCTAACATTCTAAAACATTATAATCTCCATCATGAGCCACTTAGGAAGGTAGTGTTATGAAGGATCACTGCAATGTCTTGTGAAATGCCTTGTATTGTCTTTGTAGAAACTATTTTTAAAGGTGATGGTTATGCTAACCAATTTGAGAAGTTTCCAATACATATGCATGTTCTTCATATATTTTTGAAGTGAAGCCCGAGTCCCAAAGTCTACAAATCAATGTGTGCATGTGATCTCCATGCATTCTGAATTTTCAGGATAAATAAGTCAAATGCATACTCAAGTTTAATTTAAAACCAAAAATGGTATTTTGGAGTTTACATACCAAAGATTTGTCATTTGAACTCTTTGCACTTGTATCTGATGATATCCCTATTTGGTCCTAATCTATTATAGTTTTTACTTCCTTAGCTCCCTTAGATTTTCTTCCACTTCCATTTGTAGGTGTGTTCGCAGATGCAACTTGTTTACTCTGTTTACTTTTTCCTCCTTCAATTACAAAACAATATTACAATCACATTAAATGTTGGAACAAAATCAAGAAATACAGTAAAAGTTGTTAACATAGGAACCATTTTATGGAAGAGTAAATTGATTGTCTGTATAATTTTAATTCTTTTCAAATCCATCAATAAACATTTTATATCCTAAAATATCAAAAGTTCCATTTATTTTCAGTAGACCTAAATAGTCTTTTGGTTCTCTCAACTTATATATTGGCTAAAGAACATTATCCTTAGAGAGAACTATATCTGTAATTGCACCATTATCATCAGACTGAGAATTGTTTTCCTTCTTACTATATCTATAACTATATATGATTAACACACAATGGTACTTGAACAAAAAGCACTAATATACATTGAGGATGTGAATTGATAATATCATTTTTTGGATGATTTTGGCATCTCACCCTTTATCACTAGTGCTTCGACTTTATTAGCCCTCTTCTTTGGTGACCTACAAATGAAGAATTAGCACATTTTATGTAGAGAGTGAATGATATAGTTTTTTCAAATATAAGTAGAGATGGCACCTTAAGTGATGCAGAGGTCAGTGGTCAAACAATGATTTGGTGTAGAAGCAACTAACTATCCCTTTTCTTTGAAACAATGCCCTTATATCTTCCTCAAGTGTAACTAAAACAATGACCCAACCCACTCAATCTTTTATCAGAGGATAATCATTCAAAAGGCTTAACCCATTGAGCTCCACACCTTTGGATCCACAAGACTAACTCCACTTCCAAACTTCTTCAAGCAAGCAAGTTATCCAAGTTGCCAAAAACACCTACAAACTCCATATGACTCAAAATAACTCCAAATATGAAAAGTCCTTAACCAAGGGTTAAATAAGACTTTTATGAGTTATATAATGTGTATTCAATTAGATTTAACCATCCACTTGGCTAGACCCAACTCCCAATGCTTAATTCTTCCAAGGTGTCTTAAGAGACCTAATTGACAAATTAGTTGTCCTCCAGTAGCACAAAAGTCTAAATAACTTAAACTTTATCCAAAGCACTTAATAGGATAATTACATTTCTGGACACCCTTTTCAAAGTACTAAAACATATCAAAATCTTTCATATGGTCATTTTTGGTGCAGGGCACTCAAGGTCATCATGGGGCATTCCACAAGGATCTTGCACTACACCACCTTCCTAAAGGATTCATGAGAAAGAAAATAAGGTTTTAGGATATTAGGAATAATTTCATGATGTTATAAGCCCATTTGTAAAGGCTTGAGGCTCATTTGGTAATTCTATAAACCATGAGTCCCCAAGGCCTATATGGCATTAAGTAATTAGGTAATAGGAGGAAACACCTTAGATGAGGTTAATAAGGGTCCTAGAATAGTTTAGAGGTCCTAGGTAGTCAATTTCAATAAAAATTAGAAATGCAATAAAAAGTTGCTAAGCAATTTTTGCTTAAAAGTTGTGTATTGCTAATGAAGGAGTTTGAATTGATTATAACTATTCCCTAGGTAGTTGATCGGTCAAAAATACTTATAAATGTATGATCCAACCTTCCCAATAGAACAGGTTGGTTGATGTATGGATTCTTGCTGATTTCAATAAAATTTATTGGTTTTTTGGCTCAAGACTGCTACATTTTCATTTTCCCATGTGTTGCATGGATTGGGAAGGGTGGTTGGATGGTCTAAGGAGTAACTTGGTTGAGTTCGCTATCCAATGCACTTGGTTTGAACTTGATTGGTGATCTCTATCAAAAGTTACAACATTTTCTTTCAAAACTATCCAGAAACCCTAGGTTCGGTAGGGTTTTGTGCAAATGGACATATAGATTATGACTGTACAGTTCAAATGGAACAAAACCCAATGAAAATGGAAGCCCTAGGAGTGTACTTTCATATCCAAAAATTAGGAGTTGAAAAACCAAAGGGAGTTAATTTTTCTTGCAAGCCCTAGCCAAATATTTGTATGTATTTGGTCTAAAATTGAAGAAATTTGATTGTTGGAGTTGTATGTGAAGGAAAGTAACCAAATAAAAGGTTGATTACCCCTTGGATTTCTAAATACCTAGCTCTTTTCTATGCACTCATTTCATTAGTCTTCCTTTGAAAACCAAGCCTAAAGGGGCCCATTTAGGTTTGTGTACTTAGGCAGATTAGTGGAGTGCTGGAATAGATTGGAATTTGATCTTTTGGCATATTGTTGGGGTTGTCAAACACTTCTTATTTCCACCCTTAGAATAGGTATTGGATGTGTGGTTATTTCAAATGCAGCAATTTCTCACATTTAGCCCTTGTAGCCCTATTTGTGAATAGGTTGGTGGAACTTGCATGAAAGTTGGAAAAGTGTGTTTAGGGATTGGATTGTTGTTCTTGAGGTTGACATAGGTGTGTTGTAGTTAGTAAAGGGTGTCTGAAACACTTTGGATTCATATTTGCATACTTGGTGATTTGAGAGCATTTTCCTTAGACTAATCCTTCCACTGTTGGACTCTGCATCAATTTTGGACCAACACTCTTGTTTCTGACTGATGCCCTATTTTTGAGCATGAAAATGGCTAATTTAACAAAGAAACTCCTAGTATAATAGACTCCCAGACCTTGTAACTTTCAACAGTCATCATTCATGGCATAAAACCCCCAATTCCATAAGCAATCTGTCCCAAACCTACTAGAACCCCAAAATCCCAAATTACCTTCTTTCAAACCCTCAAATCTAGCGTATCACCAATATCACCCTTCCCAAAACTTCTAGATCAAATTGGTTGATCATACACCTTTACATTGGTCATATAAGATTCAATCCAAATTAGAAAATACTCCTTTCACATGGCTAGAACTTCCGCTATTGTACCTAACCACCATTTCCATGTTGATTTCTTCACTATTTCAGATTATGATCACATTCCCATCCATTTCTCTATGTATAAAATGTTAAATTTATATAATACAAGGTTAATCATTTCCATTTCATGGTCTCACGGCCCTTGATCCCATGAAATGGATCCTCTACATTAAAGAGATTAGTATAACTATTAGGTAAAAGTATTGAAAACTATGACTGTTATGTGGATGTGCAAAACAATGACTTTGATTAAGTTTTAAAATATTCAAAAGGAATTGGATATTTCTGCTAGGTCTTACTCAATCCATTTGAAATGCTTCTCAACTTAGAAGATTCAAAAAGAGTCCCCAAGAAGTAATCAAAATGATGAAAAATTGCACTTAAATATTTGAATTTTAATAAAAAAAAGTAATCATAGCCGTTTGTTTTTTAATATTTGATTTTTGTAAATTAAAAAATGGCTTTAATTTGATATTCAACCCTTATTCTAATACCTTGGTAATGAGCTAAAAAATATTGAAACTACACTCAAATCCAATATTTATAAGGATAAGGAAGTATTAGTCTTGTAGCCAGGAAAATGAGCTCAATAAACACTTTTGAGATGGTCATCTCATGATGATCATAGATAAATCATTTTTAGGTTCTCTTACTTGTTTTAGAATATACTAACTATATTTCATATTGATCAACTCTAGAAAGAAACTAATTTGAAAAGAATTATTTTATGTGACACTACATCAACAATTTAAGAAAGGACACATGAGAGTGTCTTTTTTTCAAATTTGAACCCAAAACACATAAGGAAATAAAAATTGTAAGAAGGAATAGAACCAAATAAATGTAATATCCTTGTTTTTTCTTTTCAAGGCATCTAAAGGACTAATGTCCTACTTGGTTACAAGTAAAGCACTTACTAGTGAACACACTAGGCTCTCTTCCACTAGACCTTCCTCTACCATTGGATCTTCTACCCCTAAATGTCCCTCTATTAGCAAACTCACTTTCAGCATTTGAACCACTAGATTCCTCCTTATTTTTATTAAAAGGTAAAAGCATGTTAGTCATAATATCATTATTGGTAACAATTTTCCAAATGCAAAGAATTATTTGTTTGAGCTTCTAGCAATGATCAAGCGGCTTACTGAATGGCTTGATGAGTCTTGGAAACTTCTCCCATTGTATCCTTGCTTTCGCCAGTTTGAAGTTTCTGGTTACATGCACACAATTATGACTTCACATCACAAAGCATTCACATTCTAATGATTTTTATGTTCTTCCATTACATTTTGATCTAAACAACAAATTCTAAAATTTCACTTATTCAAATGACTAATCTGAAAATGGGTCCTATTAAAGAATCTAATATAAATTCAAATAATGTATATAGATTATAAACAAATCAAAACATAAAATCTATAATTTAAACTTATCTCATCTCTTACACATCATAACAATACGATCCACCTTGTCATGTGGACAGTCTTGGGGGAGAGGTTGCAACATTTTATTTGGATCCAATTGATCACTCTTTATCTCTCTCTCTCCCTCTCTCCCTATTCAATATAATGAGCCAATTGGATCTGCTCTACATTTTAATGTCTCAAGTATTGCCTCGTGGTCTAACTCATGAACTTTCGAAAGAATCTTATTATGTGGTTTTTCACCATATTTTATCAAGTGGACATTTGATGCAACAACAAGGTTTGAATAATGAAGAATCTTCCTCTTTGTTTGTCAATCTTTGAATAACCACAAGTTAGGGTTCTTCATAGAATATCGTCTAAGCCATGTACCGATTACAACCACCACACTGACATGGTACTCTAAACCTTTACCATCTATAATCAAGTGATCCAATTTTTGTTTGGCTTGGACACAACAACACAAATAATAATTTGTCCCTTCTTCATTGTCTTCAGGTGCAATAACAACAAAAACATGGCCTACAGTGAGAAATGTACAAAATGTGGTCATTAATTTAGAAAATACTTAAGTAAAAGTTATGAAGTTACATATTGAAATTACAAAGATATATAAATATATGTATTACCAAGTTGCACTAGATCAGACAAGTGGTCAAATTCAATAGACGAATCCATTTGTACCATTTTCAGTGCTTGTGGGGGACAATAGGTGTCATTTGGGTCCAAAACCTGTATATCCCATTTGTCCACCCATTCAGTCGACTCACACTCATCCCAATTTTTCTCTGCACATAATGGACAATAGCATGCCATTTTTTGTATATGGATACTCCATGAACCTACATTAGAGCTTCTAAAAGAGTGCAACTCACTGGATCCTATTAGTGTGCAACAATCCTCATATGGTGCAATGTTAGTATTATCTATCAACCAAAAAAATCTATGAACCATAAAATCACCTTCCTTTGGACCCATTGTAGCATTACACCACTGGACGATGGATTTTACATCAATCAATATTGCTCCATCTTTGTACTTTAGTTCTTCATGAGCTAAGGCTCTTTTGATGCATGCACCTGCACCGTCGTGCTCTCCCTTTCCATGACTAGCCTCTGTGAAATTCTACATATATTGAATTCTACACAACCCATGCATCCTGCTCAACCAATAGAACATATGTGCATTCTTGAATTGAGATGCACAATTGTCTAACCAAATAATGTGCTAACAATATGTTATGCCCCTGTTAGCCAAATCTCCATAAAATAGTTGAAAACAACCCTATACAAACTCTATAGAATGTGATCGATCATCACTGATGTAAAAATGGTACTCTCTCAAAATATTCCTGTCATCCATTGTACTTATAGGTGAACGCATGAATGTTATGTGAACAAATATGGAAACCTATTGAGAAGTATAATACTTTGCTTACACCTCATTTTGTGGTTGTAGAATGTAATTCTCTGTGAAGTCTACAACTGAAATAATGGTATCCAGTGGAAATGTATCCTTGCACAACTTGAATTGCAAATCCAGCCATCGAGCTCTATGTGTATGCCTTGCATATTCATCAATAATGTTTTCACAAAAATCTTCATGAACTCATACGCTGAAATCTTTTCAATGACTAAATCACATCTTTTGCCTTGTTTCCCATCTTTTAGAGCATATGTCATTGTTTTAAATTTTCCATAATCTACTATTTCATTTCCAATTGCATGTGTACTATCCATATGTTGACAAGTTGATAAAAGTTGCAAAGAACCACAAAATAAGCATGTACCATCCAAGCATGATGTCTTGTAAAATTGTTGGTCGTCCACTATTTCACATAAAATGTTGGATATGAATTCCCTTAAAGATCTTGGTGGCTCATTCATGTCACAATCCTATAAAATAAACTTAGAATGCAAAAACATACATATATGCCTAAAAACATCAAAATGGTTAGAAAATTCAATATGTATCCTACAACAACAAGTTTTGCATGTGTGATTTATCTTGACATAAAAAGGTTTATCCATCTAAAAAAATCTTTGACTTATTCAAATTTGAGGATACATACCAATAAATTTTGCAAAAAATTGTGTCTGAGTTGAGTCCAAAAAAATGTTTCACATGTGGGTCGCGATTTTGGCTACCAATCCTCCTTACAACATCTCTTTGATTAAGGGAAACATGTGTGTTATTTTTTCAAAAAAAATTTATCAATGATTTCAAAGCTTCACTAATTTCTTTATCCTTTCGCAGTAGTCTACCACTAAATGTCCATAACTCATTTCTTGTTGGATCTTCCAATCTCTCACACCTTAGCATGGCTCTCCTTAGAGTACTTTTACCAATTTTTAATATTTTGCTTGTCTTTCTCATGAGTCAAATTTTCTTCATTTGGATACTTACTATTGTTGATGTAAGTACTCATCTTGTGATATTACTATCTTTGATACGTGATTTAGAACCCACTTTGTCATAAGCATTCATTAGATTCTTTACAATGCTTTTTTCATTTGAATCATCCATCATTCTTAGCCCAAGAATCTTCATGATAGGCCTAAATTTCAAATTTTTCATCATTTTAAAAAATAATTAGCATTGACTTATAATATTTAATTCTTCAAAAAATAATCTCCACATACGATTAACTTTTCTTAACCAAGTACACTTGCTAATCTTGTCAAGCATTGATTTTGAAATGTTAGTATCAATATCAATCAAATATTTTGGTCTTCTAAAACAAATTCTAAAAGTTGTTATAATCTCTTCCATTCCCTCAACATTTTGAACATCAACATAAGGTTGAGTGTATTGCAAACCTTGAACCAAAGATGATGTGCATTGGCAATAAGATGCAAAAGATGGAATATCACCTATTTGATGTGTTGATGTTGTGTCTTCAACATGACATGATGGAGTGTGTACATCATCGGATCTACAAATTAGTGTCTCTTCAACATGAGAGGATGATATGACTCCAAAATTGGAAGATGGTGTAGTTTCACAATTTAATTGTCTTCTTGAGCATAACAGTCTCATTCATTCTCTTTGTCTTTCCAATTCTTCCTCTTTGTTTCTTTGTATTGGTGGTTCTTGATCCTCTTTGATAGTCAATTCTTCATTATTGCTTTCCAATTTTTTTTGTTCACGTAGTAGTTTCATTTTATCTCTTTTAATTGCCAAATCTCTTTCCCTATCTTCATTTGTTTGATTTTTTGGTTTCTTCCTTGGCATGATGATGATTTTTACATGTCAAATCATTCAAACATCTGAATTACTTACAATGTGTAAATTACAAATCATTCAAATAAATATAAAAATTACAATTATTTGAATGAATACACAATATATATTAAAAAACTTGTCAAATTTCTAAGCATTTCGAAATAACATTTCATTCAAAAATATAAATTTCAATGAATTTTCTATATATTAAACAACATGTCAAATTATAATCAAATATGTATCTATATATCAACAAAAAATATTTAAAAAGGATTGCACTAATCTTTTCTATACAAAGAATATTCAAAAAATCTTCAAATCACATATCCAATGATTAAATTTGGTGTTTGCTAGCTTCAAAAAATATTCAAATAGTGTTTGCTATGTTGAAACCCATGTTTTCTATCAAAACGACAGAATGCACAATAGACCAAAAGTAGAGAATGGATGAAATGGGACCCAAACTTTCTTTTTTGCCATTTTTGGGTGATTTTACATAGTGCGTACGCACTATGTCAAAACACATCTCTCCCTATCCCACCATCCTCCATCTCATACTCTCTCAATCTCTCTCTGCTCTCCCATCCCCTACTCCCTCTCCCATCACCTAATCTCTCTCACTCTCCCTCTCCTACTCCCTCTCCCATCACCTATTCTCTCTCCCATCCCCTACTCTCTCACTCTCACACACTCCCATCCCTCCCTCTCTCTCTTGGGCTACTCTCTCTCCCATCCCCTACTCTCTCTCTCTCTCTCTCTCTCTCTCTCTCTCTCTCCTACTCTCTCTCCCCTCTCCCATCTCTCTCTCCCTCTCTCTCTTTCTCCCCTCTCTCCCATCCCCTACTCTCTCTATCTCACTCTCCCTCTCCCACCACATACTCTCTCTCTCTCCCTCTCCCACCACCTACTCTCTCTCACCCTCTCTCCTCTCCCACCCCCTACTCTCTAGATCTGTCACACACACTCCCATCCCCCCTCTCTCTCTCCCACTACCTACTATCTCTCTCTCACTCTCTCTCTCTCCCTCTCTACTCTCTCTCCCCCATCCCCTACTCTCACTCTCTCTCCCATCCCCCTACTCTCTCTCACACTCTCTCCCATCCCCTACTCTCACTCTCTCTCTCTCTGCCACCTCCTACTATCTCTCACACTCTCTCACATCCCCTACTCTCTCTTACACACACTCCCATCCTCCCTCTCTCTCCCTCTTCCACTACCTACTCTCTCTCTCCCCTCTCCCACCGCCTATTCTCTCTCTCACTCTCACCCTCTCTCTATCCATCTCACTCTCTCCTTCTCTACTCTCTCTGCCACCCCCTACTCTCTCTCACATTTTCACACTCTCTCCCATCCCCTACTCTCTCTCTCTCTCTCTCTCTCTCTCTCTCTCTCTCTCTCTCTTACACACATTTCCATCCCCCTTCTCTCTCCCTCTCCCATTGCCTACTCTCTCTCTCTCCCATCCCCTACTCTCTCTCTCTCTCTCTCTCTCTCTCTCTCTCTCTCTCTCTCTCTCTTACACACATTTCCATCCCCCTTCCCTCTCCCTCTCCCATTGCCTACTCTCTCTATCTCCCATCCCCTACTCTCTCTTGAGCTACTCTCTCTCCCCCCTCTCCCATTCCCTACTCTCTCTCTTTTACACACATGCACTCCCATCCTCCTCTCTCTCACTCTCCCTCTCCCACCGCCTACTCTCTCTCTCCCCCATCCCCTACTCTCAATCTCTCTCTCCCATCCTATACTCTCTCTCTCTCCCCATCCCCTACTCTCAATCTCTCTCTCCCACCATGTACTCTCTCTTTGCCACCCCTACTCTCTCTCTCACTTCCTCTCTCTCCCATCCCCTACTCTCTCTCTCTCTTACACACATTCCCATTCCCCCCCTCTCTCTCCCTCTCCCACTCCCTCTCCCACTACCTAATATCTCTCTCTCCCATCCCCTAATCTGTCTCTCTTACACATACTCCCATTCCCCCTCTCTCTCCCTCCCACTCCCTCTCCAACTGCCTACACTCTCTCTCACTCACTCTCTCCCTCTCTACTCTCTCTCTCCCATCCCCTACTCTCACTCTCTCTTTGCCACCCCTACTCTCTCTCACACTCTCACACTCTCTCCCATCCCCTACTCTCTCTCTTACACACACTCCCATCCCCCCTCTCTCTCCCTCTCCCACTCCCTCTCCTACTGCCTCTTCTCTCTCTCTCCCATCCCCTACTCTCTCTCTAGCTCTCTCTTCCCTCTCTCATTCCCTACTCTCTCTCTCTTTCACACACACATCCATCCCCCTCTCTCTCCTCTCCCATCCCCTACTCTATCTCTCACTCCCACTGCCTACTCTCTCTCACTCTCAATCTCACTCTCACTCTCTCTCACTCTCACTCTCACTCTCTCCCTCTCTACTCTCTCTCTACCACCCCCTACTCTCTCTCACATTTTCACACTCTCTCCCATCCCCTAATCTCTCTCTCTCCCTCTCCCACTCCCTCTCCCACCACCTACTCTCTCTCTCCCATCCCCTACTCTCTCTCTCCCCCTCTCCCATTCCCTACTCTCTATCTCTTTCATACACATGCACTCCCATCCTCCTCTCTCTCGCTCTCCCTCTCCCACTCTGTCTCCCACTACCTACTCTCTCTCTCTCTTCCCCATTCTCTACTCTCAATCTCTCTCTCCCATTGTATACTCTGTCTCTCTCTCCCCATCCCCTACTCTCAATCTCTCTCTCCCATCCTATATTCTCCTTCTGCCATCCCTACTCTCTCTCACACTTCCTCTCTCTCCCATCCCCTACTCTCTCTCTTACACACATTCACATTCCCCCCTCTCTCTCCTTCTCCCACTACCCACTCTCTCTCTCCCATCCCCTACTCTCTCTCTCTCCCCTCTCCCATCTCTTACTCTCTCTCTCTTTCACACACGCCACACACTCCCATCCCCCCTCTCTCTCTCCTCTCTCATCCCCTACTCTCTAGATCTCTCACACACACTCTCATCCCCCCTCTCTCTCTCCCTCTCCCACTCCCTCTTCCACTACCTACTATCTCACTCTCTCACTCTCTCCCTCTCTACTCTCTCTCCCTTATCCCCTACTCTCTCTCTCTCTCTCCCCTCTCCCATCCCCTACTTTCTCTCTTTGCCACCCCTACTGTTTCTCACACTCTCACACTATCTCCCATGCCCTACTCTCTCTCACACACACACTCACATCCTCCTCTCTCTCTCCCTCTCTCACTCCCTCTCACACTACCTAATCTCTCTCTACCATCTTGTACTCTCTCTATCACCCCTACTCACTCTCTCACACTTCCTCTCTCTCCCATCCCATACTCTCTCTGCCACCCAAGCTACTCTCTCACTTCCTCTCTCTCCCATCCCCTACTCTCTCTCTCCCCTCTCCCATTCCCTTCTCTCTCTCTCTCTGTCTCTCTCTCTCTCTCTCTCTCTCTCTCTCTCTCTCTCTCTCTCTCTCTCTCTCTCTCTCTCTCTCTCACACACACACACACACACAAACACACACACACACACACACACACACACACACACAGCCTCCCCCCCCCCTTTCTCTTGCTCTTGCTTTGCATCTCTTCTTCTTTCTCTATGCACTATGTAGGTCTCAATAGTGTATGCACACTATAGTGCGCATACGCTATTGAGACCCAAATTCAAAAGCTTTAAATAGCGTGTGCACACTATAGCATGCACGCACTATAGAGCATACGTGCTATTCAAATTTTTGCATTAAAACCAATCCTAAGGCTTGGTTTTGCCTTGGAGATCCAACCCAAAGGTTTGGAGTTTATAAATAGGTTTGAGACGTGTTTTGCTACAAACATACAAAAAATGATTGATTTTTCTTGTGTGCTTTCCTTCAAGATTCCTCGTGGTTGGGCATCGATAAGATCAGGTTACATGACATTGTAGGTCTCTGTATTAGCTATATAACCATATAATTTATTTTTAATTTGAACTATTTCAAGTCTTGCATCTATAATTTCTTTTGAATGTATGTCCATTTTTTGTCAAAGACCACCATGTACTAATTAGGCTGTAGATTTTAACTCGTTCATCGAATTTTGCAACAACTTATTTTTTAAGAAACTAGACTCCATTCTACACACTTTGAAAAAAAAAAATTTTGATTTTAGATTAGTTTTCAATTATTTCTAGGGGGAGAATATAGATATTTCACATTTTTGGGATGTGTCTAGTTAAAAAATTCGTTAAAAAAAAAATACAAATTATAAAATTACTCAAAAAATTTGGGATAATTTACATAGTGTCAAGTAACTTTTGACTAGAGCAATTAAAGAATTTCATAAAAAAAGTTAAAATTTTAGGGGGGGCACACTTTGTACTGTGTTATGTTTTTTTGGAATAAACAGTACCACTTTCTGTGGCACCCTTTTTTGAGGACCTAAAACTAAACCATTTTGAAAAAAAATTAGTAGTTTAGAAACTAGATTCAAAGGACTACGGCTTTTGTTTTTGTCATATCTTAAAATTATGAGGGTAACTATCTTCAAATTCTTGTTGAAGTTCAAAAATTGTTGATTTTAGGAAAAAGGTGTCCACTTATACCCCCCTTTTGGCACCACAACTTGGTGCACTTACCCTATGATCCTATGTCAGATGATGTTGATGAATACTCATCATCTACTAGTAGCTCAAGTAGTGACAGAAGGTCTTCAGTGCACATGTACTCAAAAACAAGTCTTTGGAAACACTTATATTTTTCAATGGAGGACATACACCCATTGGATCTACAATAACTTTATATCTAGAGAGAGGGGGGTGATAGGGGTAAGGAAGGAGATAGATAAAATGAGGGTTAGGGGTATAGAAGGAGTGTGAGAGAGAGTGGGGGGTCCTAATAAAAAAGTAATGGTATGGAAAACTTGTGATGGAAGATGGGACCTCCAAGACTATCATGGAAAAATTGTGATGAAGATGGTACCTCCAACTACTAGAATATCATTGAAAACCTATGATGAAGATGAAACTTGTAACTACTAGACTATCATGGAAAAATTGTGATGAAGATGGCACCAACAACTACTAGACTGTCATGGAAAATGTGAGATGAAAATGGTACTTGCAACTACTAGACTATCATGGAAAACTTGTGATGAAGATGGCACCCACAACTACTTGACTATTATGGAAAACTTGTGATGAAGATGACATCTAAAACTAGTATACTATCATGGAAAACTTGTGATGATGATGGCACCTACAACTACTAGATTATTATGGAAAACGTGTGATGAATATGACACCTGCAACTACTAGACTTTCATGAAAAAATTGTGATGAAGATGGCACCTGCAACTACTAGACTGTCATGGAAAACTTGTGTTATGAAGATGGCACCTAAAACTACTAGAATGTCATGGAAAACTTGTGATGAAGATGACACCTAAAACTACTAGACTAATATGGAAACCTTGTGATGAAGATGGTACCTATAACTACTAGACTGTTGTGGAAAACTTGTGATGAAGATGGCACCTGCAACAACTATACTATCATGGAAAACTTGTGATGAAGATGGCACATGAAACTACTAGATTTTCATGGAAAATTTTTGATGAAGATGATACCTACAAGTACTAGACTAACATTCACTAGAGTGCTTATCACATATTTCATTGTTTCAAGATCTACACTAAATTGGCTATCAATTTTGACCATCAATTTTTCTTTCATTTGGGTGAGAGATCCAATCATTTTTTTAGTCATTCAAGACTTGAATATTTCTCTAGGTTTCCTTATTTTTCATGGTAATGCACCCTTGGTTCAATTTCACACCCTTTTTCCTCTTATTCTTGGCATACACTGACAAGCCCATCACTGCATTTTCCTACATGATAAAAATCAAAGAGAAAGTTGACTAAAATGAATCGACGTACTTCAGGGCTTTCACAAGAGGTCTCTATCATTTCTTTACAAAATGATTTATATCTTTTGGTTCAACCACAAGAATCTCTCTCTTATATCCTAACATTACGTTGTATTATTGCAATTCAATTAGGTATGCCCTCTAAGGGTCACCATTCCGATGAACAAAAAATCAAATGATTCCAAGATTTGTAGCCTAAGCTAAACTTTCCTTGTTAGAATTGGAATTTGAATCTTTGTATAAAATCCACTGTGCATCATCCCTCCACCACACTCCTTTTTCGGTGAGCTTTGGGCGCAATCTTTCATAATATACATATTTTCCTTCTTCTTTTTTTGAGTCCTCTCGCAAAATTCTGAATGAGACAATGAACTAATTGAAAAATGTGATGGTTCTAATGTGTGCCATGCATGGATGATTCAAAGTGTAAAACTTAGGATTTAGACATTTTTATATTGCCTTAACTAATCCAATTATTTATTTGATGAAATCAATCCATTTTTAGGTAGTTTGTTCTTTAAATAGGCCTAATTAGGCCTATTAGGCCTTTGAACAATTGACTTTGCTTTTATATAGACATAATGTGATCGTGTTATGTCTAATCTAGTTTTACTAAACAATGCTATCACGTTATGTCTAGTATAAAAGTTTACTCATACAAAGCATAACGCGATCACATTTTGTTAATAAAAAAGAATAATCACATTTAGGCTTGGTAAACTATTCCTTGCATTTTCATTGCTTTAGATATTTTTTCATCTTCTAAGATCAATTCTCATCTTTGACTTCATCATATTTGTAAATGGTGAAATGGGTATTTCTAAAATTACCACCATAATCTCACACATTTTCTTATCTTTCTAATAATATAATTTTATTTTTTTTTGGACAAGATTAGCATTGTGAAGTTATTTTTTCTATATCAATGTCTTGACAATCCTCTCAAACATACATCTACTATTTTTAAAACATTTTGATCGACTAACCAAATGGAAAATAAATTACATATTAATTTTTTAATCTTGATTCTATACACTTTCAAAAAAAGGTGTTGATTTTATATTATTTTGATACAATTTATGCCCATCACATGAAGAGGTATGAAAATTTTAGGATGGGATCACTTCGAAAAATCATAGAAAAAAATTACTCGTCAAAAAATTATAAGAAATACACAACGTCTACATCTCACTCTTACCTATCATCCTACCAAAGTTTTTTTTTAAATAATAAATATAAAGTTATATATTTTTTGAAGCACATGGAAACATCTATGTTATGTTTTTCAGCGAAAAAATAGGAATAGTTTTTCTGCGCATGGGGTTCGACCCTCTTAATCTTATCCATTTTGAGTGCATGACCCTGAAATGGGTCTCCAATGATTAGGTTTACCTAATTTTGGAAAACAAAAGGTGTCCCCTTATACCCCCATTTTTGCACACCATCTTGGTGCACTTACCCATTAAATAAATGTTCTCATATGGTAACACCATTTTTGACCATGATAAGTGACCAATGTTATTTATTTCCCTAGTAGAGTGGGAACCACTACTCATGAAACATGGGTCAATGACTTTGACTCAAAAAATTATATTTAATTGAATCATGATAGCAATATCATAATTTGACTTGTTGTGAAAAATATTTCCTACTTATAAAAAAAATTGTTTAACAACACTTATGAACTAGGAAAATAAATACATGTATTGAAATATTATTTATGTGCATAATTGGTCATTGGCCGATGAACTAATACAACCTATAGTACTCTTTTAGTAAACTCTTGTACAATTTTTTTCTCAACTAGTTTGTTGTACTTGAGATACAAGCTGAAAGTGGGGGTTTTGTATAGAATAAAGAGGGGGCACAACATTTTCAAGACTAGGCATGGAGACCCTTGCTAAGACAAATATAGAGCATGTCATGATTGCTTCTATTGTGAAGGGGAGTGTTGAGGTTGAGACCTTACAATTCATCATCTTACTCACTTAAATCCTTTTACATAATATAACACCAGTATTTTAGCACATGATGACAAGTGTGAGGCTTCTACGTCTTGGCATTCGCCTCACATTTTCCAAAACTAGAAGTCTCTTTGAGATTACGATTTTAAGGATGATTAGGATGCAAGTGGTATGGAATAGGATAAATCAACATAGATGAATTAGTTATCATATATGACACACTAGATTATATTTGACATTGATGGATCATAGATTAATTTGAATAAGGCCAAAGATCCTATATCATTTAGTACCATTATTTTGATGTTTACATGAGCACACCACACATATAATTATGATTCATCAAACTCATTACATCAAAATGTTAATTAAATATAAATTTTATTTTTCATTATGAATAAGTTTTAATTTCAAATAACTCCTTTTTCAATTGTATAAATAATATTTTCAAACATATTTAAAAATAAAAAATTAAAATTAAATACATATAATTACCACCTACTTTACAATCAAATTGAAAGTGTATATCTTTACCTCTTTTTTATTTGAAATAAATACTTTCTAACCTCACTTTTTCCTTTTTTAATATTTGTTGATAGGCATATACTATTATAATCAATTTTGGCTAACTAACTATTAACAAAATTTATTTTAACCAATTAGAATCAACTATTTTGATTTTCTTTTTTAGAGGGTTTTTTTTTTCCAAAGTAATGTGTAAAACATTTAAATAATAAAATGATGAAAGTTAGAGCATGATTTAACAAAAGTGTGCTCAAATGTAGAAAAAATAATAATGAAAGGAAATATGCTCAAATGTAAAGTTTATTTATACAAGTCTTTGCATCAACAATTTATAAATGATAATTATAGGTACTCAATATTCACATAAATGTGTATATCTTGCTTTATCATTGTTTTTGTGAGGGAAGCTATATTAATGTAAAAAAAATTTAAAACATAAGGCTTTACTATTTGCGTTGGATACAAATAGTGTGTTAGTGTTAAGATATGTAGAAATATTTCGAGGACAACTAATAGTAAAAAATGAAAGGAAAACATAAGTCAATAGACTAATAATATGTTATATGTTATGAAAAATATTTAAATCATTTTATTTTACACTTTTATTAATAATGATTAACTAAATATATTACTTATAAATATAATTTTCAATAAATTATTATAAATAAGATTATTTTAAATTTTATAATATTAATACAATGTTAATTTGTTTTTCTTTTAATATTATATCAATTTCATGTAATATTGAGAATAGGAATGGCTATTCCAATAACAGCTATTTTTTGGAATGGGTATAAGCTCATTTTAGAGGCAAAATGGGAATACATATTCCTATTCCCTATTCCAAGTGACGAACAGAAAATCGAAAACGTATTCCAACTTTTCTATTCCTATTCCAGCAACCAAACGAACCCTACGATCACATTTCAAAGGTAAGTTAGTTGGAAACAAAATAAGCAAACGAGGTTAAATGCCAGAACTTTTCTATTCCTATTCCAGCAACCAAACGAACCCTACGATCACATTTCAAAGGTAAGTTAGTTGGAAACAAAATAAGCAAACGAGGTTAAATGCCAGAATTCAAAACAAATTCAGTCTTTAAATACCAAAAATAGTAAAGCTTAAAAAAACCAAGGCAAACAGAAATAAAAGTCATAATATAAAATGGTTTATGATTTTAAAAAGAAGATACCCATGGAATCAACAGCAAGTGAAAAACATTAATCTCAAAGGTGACAGATACGCTCAGGCTATGTTCCAATATAATGTACTTAAAGATTTTTAAATTTTTTTTTTAAACTTTAGATTTCAAAAAATACAGTTTTTTTCTTAAATTGTTTTGTTACAATTGTCTGGTAGATAGCCCCATCCAGCATAATTTACTATTCACCAATCTCTATTCCTCTGCTATACATTTATTTTAATTTCGATTTTATATAAAGATGCCCAAAAGAACATATGAAGTCCCCACTAGCGGCCGAAGTAATGGATTTGTAAAGTCAAATATGCTTGGAATTACGAGTGCGTGGGGTATACAATCCCACAACTCGTCCATTTTCAGATTGAGTTGGCCTTGCATTCTTTCCAAACCCCTGCAAAATCAATCACCACCTTATTATCATTTCAAAAGGAAAAATATCTTACTCTATTGTTTTTTCAAATAAATTTACATGGCAGCCTTTGATTCTGTGAGAGATTTTTAATGGACATTTTCATTTTTCTTGTTTCCTTTTTCTTAATAAGATTCATACATGACTCAATATGTTGATGAATACAATCAATTTAAAACATTTCATCCATAAATACATCTAAAAATCTACAAATTCCATCTCAGACTTTTTGGAAAAAAACTTTTATGAATATAATCAAAACAAAAAATCTAAACAAGAGTTGGAAAAAGCAAAGAGGAGTATGACATACATCATGCACTGCCATTATTAAATTTCTCACTTGATCCCTTGACACAGTTCTTACCTGCATTAACTTCAACTTTATCAGCTCATAACTAACAAAAACTTCTAGACATTTTTAAATTCATAATAACAGCTATTGAATTCATTAAACTTACCTTATGTACAATGATCCAGGTGACTCCTTCAGTACATGGAGGAGTTGTTAGAGAACCTGTGTATCTGTAATATTTTCTGCTCCCAAGCTTTATATGCTTGGGATCTATGATTCCTAGTGTCTCATCAGCATCTGGTTCCATGTCGTGACTAAGGGCTGAGATTTGATTCGTCAGCTGCACATAATAATACATGGGTCTTCATTAAAATATGATACACCCTCTGATCTTATAGAAATTAAGGCATACAATGAGAAAATGAATAGAAAAACCTCTGCAAGGAATGTATCATGTCTCCCATATTTGTATAGGATTCCGATGACCACCGTTCTCTTGTCTTCTGTTTGGTGGACCATATGTATTTCCAATGGATATCTACAATACACCAGGTTTCATCACAACCAAACGTTAAACAACATCACCATATTGTTAATAGAAAATGGAAGACTATAAAAAGCACAAGTCCAGATTAATGTAACAAATCTTAAATCCAAAGGCATCTTTCAACAAAATGTGCCTATCATCATAATGGGACACTTGCATTCTTGGATAGGTTATCCTATGGATGAAGAGATTATATATATATCATATAATACGATTTATTTTTTAATGAACAATTTGTAATAGATTATCATTATCAAATAATTGTTTAATTAAAAAAATTATTTATCAAATGTAAGTCTAAGCCATCACCCATCAAAACAGAATATATATGGTTATCTTGTATGCATCTGTATATTATGTCTTATCAGTCAAAAAATAGAAGTCAAAATATCTTTTACTTTAATATATAAAAAAATAGACATCATAATTCTAAATGTTACAAATAAATATCCTACCTATTACAGCAAATAACTTACAAAGTCTTTTAATTAGTTTTTCTATTATATCCAAATATATATAACATAATAACAAAATATACTAGAAAAGGATTATGAAAGTCTGTTAAAAATTATACTGCAGATTACTACTTTCCTAATATTAACGAGGAAAACTGAATCAGACTTCTTAAAAGTTGAATATATTCTAGCAGATATTTTAACTAATGAATATGGTCAAGTATTTGGTCTTGATTGTAAGTGAACTGTTTTGGTGAAAGCTCTTTTTATACAGGCTGCTTTTCAGACTGGATTGCCACGGATTGAGTTGGATTTAATTCTAATAAATCTGCTATCAGTCAAACAGCGTGTCATAATAATCGGTATGAATTAGTATAATAGATGTATAATAATTTTGCCAAAATTATTTTTCTTTCAATCAGTAGATCATACTTAATCATATTTTCTATTTCTAAATGACGAGGTATCCAATATGATTGAAAATGTTCGTATACTCCTGATTAAAACCAAATACTATCGTACAAGATCTAATAATTCCAAATGACAAATCACTTTTTAAAATGATAGAAATCATTTCCATTTGGGCAAAGGGATAATGGATCTCATCTCATACAATATACCTTGTGCCGTAAAGAGTGTGCTCAGCAGGAGAGTGCCAATGGCATTGCCTGAGAGTAAAGTTAGTTCCATCAACATGAATGGTGCCTGCCCCTTTTGTCCATTTCACCTGTACTATTAAAAATGTTAGCGAAATCAGATTTCCACAATCTATATCAATGAATTCTTATTTCTGAGTTTGATTGCGTAATTTTTTTTATCATCAACATTTCAGATCACACTACACGATCTAAGAGAGCCAATACATTTCGAAAACATATTTTTACTTTTTCAAACACAAACAAAACAGATTACCATGATGTAATGGCCCATGTTCACAAGAGATGCATTAGCTGCTTTATAGCTCTTGTGCAACTTTCCCAGGCTGGGGTATATCTCAATATCTCTCTTTATCACATCAATAGGAGATTGATGTCTACCATCACCACATCTTCTCCACTCTTCCTTGAGATCTCCCCAGTGTGAAGGCCCCCTCACACCATTGTAATCAAACTCCTCTGCTCCAACATTAACCATTCAAACAAATCAAAATAACAAAACATACCCATCCCATTCCCTTCAATCAAGAATTCTAAAAACAAATGAAAATAACATGCATACCCATTCATTCCCTTCAATTAAGAACACAATAAGGGATCAGCATTACATTTACCTGATTTTGCTGCTTCAAAGCCCATAATGAAGCCTACAAAGATAAAAATTCTCAATACAGAATGCATCATCTTCTCCATCTCCATGAATCTGGATACTTTGCTAGTCGAAAACTCCAGAGGCAGAAGTAGTTATTATATTGTCACAAAACTTAATTATAAATTGCTAATGGTTATTAAAGTGGGTAATATGGGGTGTTAATCCCTTTTGTGTTTTTCTGGGTTTGTACATTAGTTGAAGGGAGTGGAAAAAGAATCCAGGGTTTTTCCACTTTGCTTAATTGTTATTCATGCAGCATTTCTGTTGGGTCCTTCATGTCAGTTGAGATTGTGACATTAAAGTTGAATTAGTGATCTGCAACAGCATTCACAACAGCCTCTCCTCAACATTGAGTGGACACTGTGACATTTTCAATGTTTCTTTTGCGATTCCTACGTACAAAAGTGGATTGCAGATGTACGAGGATATGGTGCTTTTCTTCCGCTGTGGGGATGATGCCAATGCCGACCTTAGAATAAAGGCAGTCATATGAAACAGCAGTGTTCCTTTCCAGTCATTTGATGGAACATTTTAAGTATAAAATATTTTCTGATGCAAGAGCATAAGAACAGATGCATCGCTTATGACTAGAGCTTACGAACTATCAGAAATTGAAGGGAAATTAGTTTCTTAATTGAGTTTCTAGACTGATGTACGCGTGAAGGAATTTGTTGTTCATAACCTCTTCGATCTCATGTAATGAGATAAATCAGTACCTTGTTTTAGCACATGATTAGGAAGTTTGCCCAAGAATAGGAGTGGTTTAGATTTTCTATGACTGGAGAAATTTCAATTAAGATATGACACTTCGTTATTGAAGGGAAATGAAATGTCAATAAGATATGACACTTCCTTATTAAAGGGAAATGAGTTTGTTAATTGAGCTTCTAGACTGATGTATGTGTGAAGGAATTTATTGTTCATAAGCTCTTGGATCTCATGGAATGAGATAAATTAGTATCTTGTTTTAGCATATCTTTAGACCGTTTTCCCAAAAATTGGAGTGGTTTAAATTTTCTATGATTAGAGAAATTTCAACAAGTGCCACATGGTGGCTTAATACTTGTCTTTAGTTTTTATATAAATTTATTATACTATGTTTAAAAAATTATTAATAAATATAATTATTTATATATTATAAATAAATTATAATATGAAATTAGTAATGTTTTCATAATAATTATATAAAATAAATAATATTAATATTTTAGTATTTTTTAATGACAAAAGTTATATTATAAGAAAATACCATATTAAAATATAAAAATATAAATCAACGTAATTATATTCAAAAAATCATTAAACAAATATGAATCATATTAGTTTTTAAAAAGAATTAGTTTTAAAATTCATAGGCCAAATGAGCTCACCCAATCAAATAATTAATTTGAACATGTAAAAATAAAAAAATTTAATCACTAGTAAGATATGACACTTCCTATATGATAGAAGAAAGGAAAAGGAATTGGAATGGAATAATGTGTATGATTTTATGGACCATTCATTTTCTCTACTAGTTCAGTAGTGTGAAATAATAAGTGCATACTATATTTTAATTTATTATACATATATTAGTTTTTTTTTTTTCTAAATTCATATAATTATGAACTCAATTATCCATTTCAATTACTTTATTCCTTAATATTTTGGAAGAATTTTCATTGTAGCTATGTACTGTTCTATTTGAAGTAATTATTTAATTTATTTTTTATTAGATGGAAAAATAAATAATTATAGAGATAAATAAAGAGTATAATAGAAAAATATAAAGAGCTCCCTTCAATGGTTTATATTAAAACATAATTGTATTTTATTTTATTTAATATTGATTGTAAAAATTAGTCAATAATTATGTTATATATTTTTTTATAAATAGGTGTGTCACAATACACTATATTATGTTTGATTTTAACTATCTTAAATGGAAAATAATAATCACATATCACATCTAAATACTTACATAAAAGTAGGAGGGAAAAAAATACTGATAAAGACGTGATAAAAAATGGTAAAACATTTTTTAAAACCAAAACTTACCTAAAGAATAATAAATTAAAATTACGTTGTCCTAAAATCTTGGCTTAAGATTATACATATAAAATATAAAAGTCTAAAATAATTAAGCCACCTTACCGATTTTAAATGAGGGAAATGGTTGTGTTTTCAAATTCTGAAGAGGAGTATTTTTGCTAATACTACATTATGTTATCTAAGATAAGCCAATCATTATAAGTGTTATGTATAAATTAATTGAAATTCTCACTCTTTTTGTCTTTGGTTTTGATATACAAGTCTAGGTTACATGAAGAAGATTGTTGATTTAAGGAAATCTCAATTGTATGAATAGATCAATCATACTTGATTACAAGTTTTCTTTGACTTTTTTATTACTTGCAAGCCTTTCATTCAAAGACTAAAAATATGTGAGAAGAAGAATATATATAGCTTCAAGAAGAAAAACTAGAAAAAGAACAGCTTAGATCTTAAGAGAATATATGACTACACCACCATCTTTTTTCATTCATCGGGTAAAACCCATAGGGTCTTCACTAAAGGGGCAATACAATACCATGTGTGTTCATATTGGGAGGTTTAAAATCAGAAAAAATAAATGGGGAGGAATGTATTGCTTGAATAGGGGGAAAGGGGGTATATTGGGGGTGGGGAGGTGGGGGTTTGTATAGGAAAATAAGTTCAGAGGATATTGGGTGGGTATTGGAGGGGGGTGACAAAAAAGAAATTTGGGGCAATATTTTTTGAAAAATAGGTGGATTCTTTTGTAAGAAACAAACACATCTACTATGACTCGGGCTCACTTTATGAATCCCCATGGGTTTTAAGAAACAAAAGATAATTTTAAAATGTTCACTAAAAATAAGGACACAACCACACCAAATGATTAACCATGCTACAAAATAGCATCCACTAAACTCAAAAGCCCAAATAATATACTAAAATAATAATAATCCTAGAAATTTTTGGCATGCAAAGCCCCAAACATATAATGGAGATTTATTCAAACGAAAACACATTTGCAATAATGATATAAAAAAAATTGAATATATAAATGAGAGTGTGATGGAGGGAAATTGGATGGGTTGAGCTAGGCTAAGAACCCTATCGTCCACCCACATTGGAATACAAACACACCAAGAGGTGAGTATGATTGACTAACCCTTGGTGAAAGAGAGTCAATTCAATACTTATGCTCTTGGTTCTTTCATTCCTTGAATTTATTTCTTAGAATTGAGAGGAATGGGCTAGGATTTCTATGCAAATAAATATAACTGACAAAAGCATACTTTCTAAAAGCACAAATTAAGTACAAATGTAAATTTTGAAGAGATTTTGTACACCTATGACTCAAATCAATGTTGCCTTAAAGTGGATCTAATTTTCTAGCATTCAAGATTGCACAAATTGATGTCCTTTCAAATCTAGGTTCCTATACTATTTAAAACTAGACCTGAATTGAATATCAACTATTTTGGAGATGAATAAATTAGCTACGATAATTTGTTATGTGACTGAGTCATCTAGGGTGATTTGATCCCTACAGATGAGATTAAAATTCACAAATATAGAAATATCTCAAAATGAGGAGTCAAATTTCCCTACCAAAATTGAATCTCAACTATCTCTACACCAAAAAAAATAGAGAAATAACATATTTATGTGGTTATATGGGATTCTCCTTAGTAAACCCCACATTATTGTGATCCTTCTTCTATGGATAGCCAATATGATAAAAACAAAGTGTGTGTGTTCAAGTGTGTCTAAGATTGCTATGAGCTAAGTGTAAAAATGTAAAACCTATAGATCTACTCAAGTTTTTAGAGTAAAACCCTATATGAAAATGTAATATTGAATATAGCTGAAATCATGTAATTGAATATAAATATGAAGCCTAAATGTATGGGTCTGAAGATAATGAGAAACCATACCAACTACAAGGGTAGAGTGTTGTATTTTAATCACCAATCAATGATCTCCTAGTCATCTTCATAATTTTGTTAAAGCCTTGTGTTGACAATGTAGTAGTTTAGTGTTTATGCATGGAAATGACCCTTGATCATGGTGCTTGATTCAATTTAACTTGATTTGTAGATCTTCACTTTACAGGATGTCTTCAAATTATGGACCCAACCTTGAAAATTGCTTTCATCTCTTCAAAATGAAGAAAGATGCTTGCTGAATTATGCATTATTAGATGAAAATCTTGAGGAAACTTGATAGGATTTTAAATTTCCCTCTCAACCATTAAGACCCACCCCCAATTTAAATTTTGAGGAAAATATGTGGGCCAAGTCAGTTTTGGCAACTTAGTCCCATAAAAAAGCCTCCAAAGAGATCATAAATGGAGCAGGGATGCCAAATTTCAAGGGAATCAATTGTGTTATTGTATTTGGAAGGAAAATAAAGGGTCACACATGGTAACATAGTGCTTATGTAATCAATAGATAAATGAATAGACAAAATAACTAAGGGGCACACCTAGGAATAAGGGCCCATGGTGATTTTTTATGATATTCAATTAGGAGAAGACTCGTGTTTTGAACTAGGTGTTTGTTAAGTGCAATATGAAGCCCTAAAATGCATGCTAAGATGAAAAATGCTAAGGTAAGTGTTAGTCAAGTGTGGAATTGTACACACCAATGAGGTGCTTATAATTTGTGATGGTGCGAAAAGTAGACCTTGAAACCTTGTTGGACATGATACCTTGATTTTTTCTCTAGCCTAGTGATGACCAAGTTCTACACAATAAGCATTAAATCAAATATGCAATCATAACAAACCACATATTCTATGCAAAACAATTTAGTCAAATATAAGCCTTTTATAAATGAAATATATTCATTGAAATGGGCTCTATAACCTTTCCTTATCATCTCAACAACTTCTAAAATGTAAAATCATAGACACGGCACATGAATAGCTTGTTAAAATGACACTAGAAAATGTGATGCCATGGAATGCAATAACTACAACAAATGTGGTGCTACAAATATTTTAATTATGTTAATCCTTAGTACCTATTGAAATCTATAACTTAAACCTTGAAAATTCCTTTAGATTTGCTACAACCCTTATCACCCAAAGCAATGACAATAGAGAACCGTTAAAAAACATATGCATAGTAAAAAAAAAATTGCAACGATGACAAAGAGAATAACTAAATGAAGTGACAATAAACCTTGAAACCTCACTATGTAATGCCCCAAATATGTGTATTTGGAAAATGCAAGAGGTTTTCCCTATTTTATACATAAAATGCGTAGTTAGAAGCATCAAAGAAGGGCTATAAGAATTCACTTTAAAATAAATGCATAACCACTCCAAACTAATAATGCTACTACTTAGTATACACTAAATCCATTGTCAGGTCATAATACAAAATTCCCTATTTAATGTATAATCCTTAGCATTGAGACCAAGTAGAATGTAATCCATTAAGGAAAAGTATGTCTAGTAATGCCATCAAAACAAAAGCTATGCATAATGATAGTAAATCTTGGAATCCTCATTATGAAGCCCAAAATTTTCTCTTCAATCCATTTGTGACTAATACACTTTAAGCAAAATTAATCTTCACTCTTCATTAGCCACATATCGTATACAAAATCAGCTACTCCAATATGGGCAAAACCTTCTAATTTTGTTGCAATCCTTAGCATCGAGATCCAAGAATGCAAACATGAATAAATACCCTTGTGAAGACAAAAGGCATAAATAAGAACACAAATTAAACACAAATGCTTGTCAATATGATCAATGTATCAAATCATCCCCTACATGTTTACACATTTTACATTCATGGATATCACCATAGTGCAAAATATGACATTGATAATATGAGTAAAAACTCAAACACATGCAACGTTACTTAAATGAATGCCTTTAACAAAGAATCAAGGACTAAGGAACATAACCATTCCTCAAAGTTGATACAAGAACATGAATCATAGGTTGAATGCCTTAAGTAAGACCCAAAGATTTATATGTTGAATCTCTTGACTAAGAGTTCAGGATTGAGAGGTGTTCATTTCACTATCTAATAAAATGTATGAAAACCTCTTTGGCTGAGAGTGAAGGGCATTTCATGAAAGTCAACACAAGATTCAAGGATTATCAATTCCACCAAAGTAGATACAGGGCATAAATCATTTGTTGAACCTCTTACTAAGAGCCAAGGATTGAGGGGTGTTCATTCTACTTCCCAATACAAAAGAATGAGCTACATTTGAACCTCTTTGGCTAGGAGTTGTGGATTAAGATTGTACAAGGATTAAGAAATATATCCATCCCACAATAGTCAACCGAATTTATAGATTGGACCTCTTCGACCAAGAGCCAAAGATTGAAGAATATCTCTTCCACTAAAATCATAAATGCATGATCCCAGCCTCCTCCATTATGATATATTGATATCATGCTCAACAAATCATAATTCCCAATAAATTCATTCAAAACTGTTAAACTTAACCAAAGATCAAAAGCCTATTATCTAACTTTGAATGAATTTCCCAAAAAAAAATCATCTATTCAAGTCATTTAGATAAATTCCATAGGAAATTAATGGGAAAGTGAGTCCAGAAGATTTGCTGGCTCCAGCAGGGATCACCAATAAACGTATGTGAGAGCGTGCTAAGAATTATGAGGTATAACCCTTTGGTAATTGACTTTCTACATTCTTCCATACACTCAGATGGGGTTCTCCTTACAAGGAGACCCATGGAGTAATTCAGACTCTCACAACATTCAGATGCAAATAAGTGACTTGTTTCTAAAATAGAATTTAGGATTCATCAAGTATAATCTATTTCCCTCTTGTCGATCATAGGCCCACAACATCTTGTAATATCTCAACCTTGAGGCAACTTAATTCATGTTCTGGCTTTGGAAGTAGGCAAAACAGAAGTCTTTGACATATGATTGAACGAATGCGTTATTAGATTGTCAAACGTGGTTTAACTGGACAGAGTCGCCAGCACAAACACAAACTGCTACAGATTCTACGTATCAAACACGAACTGCGTAAAAAAGTGAAAACAACAGAAGGGCCCAACCGGGTTCGAACCGGTGACCTCTTGATCTGCAGTCAAATGCTCTACCACTGAGCTATAGGCCCATTAAGAAATGTGAAATAAAATATAAACTTAGTTCCATTTTCATTGGTAAAGGGATTGAGAATTGGAGTTTTTTATTCTGGTATTTGTTATTGTATATTCTTTTGGTTCAAGAAAATCAAAACTGGAATTGCAGTTAAAATTGAAATTTGAATTTTTTAAAATTTGGGTATAAATCTATTTGATCTAATCAAGTTTGAAAATCCATTGTGATGCACTGCAAAATTCACTACCTATCAAATCTTCTTTGCAATTATTTCACACTTAGAACTTCACAGAAGCTCATAAGCTATGAGAACCAAAAGTACTATATTTGCTATATGCACCAAAGCCACATAACATTTAAATAAAAGTTCTAAAAACCTTAAATTTGATGAATTATGAGCGGAATCAAAGGTTTACCCCAAAAATTTCTCTAGATTTTGCCAAAAGGAAATATGTCTCTAGGAAAGCTAGGTCATGTGAGACCGTAGGATCATCTCCATGGCAAATTTGTGCTTGATTGTACAACATCTAATTTCCTATATCAACAAAAGAGTCTCCCAACATAAACAATTCATTTACTTACTCCGCAATGTTTGTACTTTCTTTGTAATGCTTTTACTTTCTTCACTATGCTTCTCCTTGCAAATCAATCGATTTAAACTTAAAATCATACAAGAAGAGAATGAGGAAAGTTATAATGATAATTAATATTACTGACTTGCAAATAAACAAAGAATGATTATGAGGAACATATGTTAGCATTAATACCTCTACACCATGTTAGCAAAGGATTCCTAGTGATTCAACCTCTAATCGTTGGTGACTTGTAATCTGAATTGGACCATTACTCAAATCTAGATCCAACTTTTGATCTACATCTAGCAAAATCCATATGCATAGATCAGATCCAATGCACTACGTTTGCATCTCAAAAATCAAACTTTGGCTCAGATCAACAAGAAATTGTTTACAAAAGTTCATTAATGGCCTACTGAAAAAACTGCGAGATTCAGTGGATTTAAAAATTTGATCAAATTTATGAACTTAAAAAATGAGAATTGCAATTGCAATTCTGATAACACTTATTTTGGTGGAATTGCAAATTCACATTTTGGGGCTGAAATGGGAATACAAATCCTAAGTCCTATTTCTGATTTGGCGCACCAAATTGAAAATTAAAAATGAATTCTAGTTCCCAATTCCTATTCCTATTAAATTCTTGCAAACAAATAGGCCCTAAAAGTTAGAAGATTAAGAATCAACTATGTTCAATTTATCAAAAACATAATAACTAACAATGAAATTATGATTAGACATATATTTCCTTTCCTTTGTTTTGGAGTATATTAAGAATAAAAGTATATGATTGAAAATAGTTATGGTTTAGGGTAGATATGGACTCATTATCTTTATTAACATTTATCTTTACGTATTGTATTTTAATGTCTCATTTGACTTTATTTATATGTATGTTGATTTGTGTTTGTTTTTTGCCATTTTAGGGCATTATTTTGAACTATAAAATTTAGGCCAAGCTATTCTACTTTTTTTAATCATAATTATAAATAAGATTAGGACTTAGGTCCCTAATTTTTCATTACTTTTTTTTATTTTTAATTCTTTATATATTTTGATTAATTTACCATATTTTATCAATATCTATGTTATTAGGGTTTAATTTGAGCATATAAGGTTTCTTTCTAAAGGAGAGTAGCGTATCATTCTATATGATGTGAAGTACAAAGACAATGATAAAGAGAAAAGAAATAATATTAAATTCATTATTCTATTAGCACTAAATTTTTCTATCAATCTTATATGAATGTTTGAAGTATCAGTGATCATGTTTACAACAACATTGAAGCAATATAGCATTGTTTGGTTATGATAAAGACAACACATTACAAATTCCACCTTCCAATAGTAGTCCACAATGGTGCTTATTAGCATACCATTTTCAAATACGAGTGATAAATCTACTTCAAAAGGTTTACCATACATAATCAAATGGTGGTTGTTAATTTTAGTGATAAGAGATAAAAATAAATTAAAACAAAGAGAGAAACACAATAATGCAACACAATTACCATGGGAAAAGCTCTAAATTGGAGGAAACAACCCAACACCAAATTTGATAATCTATTATTGGTCTTTTATCAATCAAATTACATAACATACAATTATTGATTTGTTGAAGATCTTTGATCAATGAAGCAAATCATAGATATTTCCAAGCAAAGGTGTATCACCATTGTTATCATTCATAGCCTTGATATGTAGTAATTATATTTCTACTGTTGTCATAATCAAACTAGATTACTTCATTGTGGAATTTGTTTCCAAGTATATACTATCACTATTTGATGGAATGTGTTGCCTATAGTATATATAATGTTGCCTTATAAGATTCGTTGTCCAGAGTATAATCATTTCCTTAATGAATTCACAAGTAATAATAAATGTTTATTTCCCAAAGTATAATAGTTGCCTTAAGGAATTCGTAGGAAAGAATAAATGTTCATTTCCTAGGGTATAATCATTTCTTTAAGGAATTTGTAGGTAAGAATAAATGTCATAGGTAGTTCATGTGTATAACAAGCCTCATGTATATATGTGAACTTTTACAAGTTTAATTGCCAAGTCATCCCTTTTTGGGGCTGCTATTTTAACACTTTTTCCATCCAAGAAAACTCTCTTTGATGCCAATAATTTTATAAATTAAATTTATCTTTCAGCCTATTAAACAAGGTGATATACAATGTAATTGATTGATAAAAGGGTTTGATGATCCCAACTAGCTATAATCAACACTCCCTCTTAGTTAGGGAGGATCCTAAAAGCATCATAGACTCCTTCTATGATGTCCATAATGCATACCCACAGAGGATGGATGCACATTGCATTTCCCATGGAGAGTGGAAGAGGTCTAAGGCCTCAAGTATTCTCTCAAAGAAGGTCAATAAAAACACTACCACCTTGCATTGCCCACAAAGTGGATGATACAACTAGGTGTATCGGTGATGTTGAGACTCCCTCTGAGTGAGTGTTGTATTCTCTATAATTCCAATCTTATCTCTAAAGTACTCAAACTTCACTCTAGTAAGAATATTGGTGAAAATATCTTATATCTTCTCCTCAATGCTAATATATTTCAATTGAATGGCACCTCTTTGTACCATGTCTAGGTAATATAGTGATAATTAGTTTTCACGTGCTTTGTCCTATCATGAAATATCAAATTGATGGACATCTTTATACAATTTTGATTATCTCAATGAATGACCAAAGGATCAAACATTTTCCAAATCACCAATTTAGGAGCTTGGAAAGCCATACCACTTCCCTTAAAGCAACACTAGTAACAATATATTCTTCTTCAACAGTCCTCATGGCAACTGAGGATTGTTTCCTACAAGCTCATGAAATCATAGTGGAACCCAAACTAAAGCATAATCCTAAAGTGTTATTTTTGTCGGTAACACTACCTACCCAATTTGAGTCACAATAACTTCCAAGGTAATAATGGGGTTGAGATCGTATCTCAACCCATACCCAATAGTACTACACAAAAAATATCTCAATATATGTTTGGTTGTAATGAGATGGGCATGATTTGGTTCATTTACGAACTAACTAAAAGCACTATCCGCATAAAAAATGTTTGGTCTAATGTTAATTAGCTACATCAAGGATCATATCAACTACATGTACTCAGCTGGATCTACAATATCAAAATTAGAAATACATAAACTCAACTTTTTCAAGTTAGTTTCAATAGGAGTTAGCACAGGCTTACAATCCATCATACCAAATCTTTTCAAAATATCTATAGCATATTTTCCTTGACTTAGGATAATCTCATTATATATTTTCCATACTTCTAACCCAAGGAAGTAATGCATTAGTTGCAAGTCTTTCATATCAAACTTCGTAGTTGATTCTTTCTTGCAACTAACGATAAGACTTTCATTGCTAGTTAGAAATAAATCATCCACATACAAAACTAGAATTAACATTTTGTCATTGTATACTTTGAAATAATGATTAGGATTAGCATCACTCTTAAAAAATCCTAAGCTTACCAAATATTTGTCAATTATTTCATACCATGCTCGAGGGGCTTGTTTAAGTCTATAAAGAGTTTTCTTAAATCTACATACACAAAATTCCCTTTCATGGATCTGTAGATGCTTAAAATTATCCCAAAACACTATATTAATTAATTTTAATATCTCTCTTGACACTATAATTAATTATTCATTAATTAATTATATTGATCATATTCTTGTACTTATTTAATTAAATAGGTTCACTTTCCTAATGTATTTGAATTCAATTTCAATACTCCCCCCTAATGTATTAAATTTATTTAATACAAATTGCTTCATAAATCCTCTTTCAAATAATTTCCAATTTATTTAAATCCCTCCACTTTATTAAATTTTCTAATCCTATGATTAAATTAAATCTTATTTAATCTAATCTTAATCCTACCTAAAACCTAGCCTACCACCCATTACTTTCATCTTCCTAAGCCTACTCACTAGCTAATCCCACTCTATTATCCTAAATACCTATTTAAACATATTTTTAAGCCCTAAGTGGTTTCTCACACATGTGTGACCAATTCCTAGGAGCTCATCCTTCATTAAATTCTTCAAAAATGACTCTTTTATCCTAGTCCCCCACTCATTTTCCCAAGGTTGCTCACACATGTGTGAGCAAATTGTGAGCCACTCAAATCATAAAGGCTCTTTTTGCATGGCTTGTCCCTGGCCCATGTGTCTCCCTTCCAGAACCTATGTGGATGCCACCTCCTCAATGTCTCCCTCAAGCTTATAAATAGAGCCCTTATCTCAAGTATTTCTCATCTCCTTCATTGCATTGTTATCATGCTAGTTTAGTTCTAGAGCTTTTTAGAGATTTTATGTTTAAAGCTAACCTTTGGTAGTTGTTTGCATTTTAGCAAGCTTTCCAAATAATGACATTCGATAAAGGTTTCCAAGTTGGGTTGATCAAACTAAAAGTCTCAAGTTCGTATCTTAATCGTGTGTGTTTTTCCAAATAAATATATGTTTTAAATCAATCCAATGATAGTCTATATGGGAAAATATCTTTCTTCTAAAATTCCTCCATAAAACCCATTTATAAATATTTCAAAAGACCCAACAATCCAATAAAAAAAAACCTTAATACATAATACCATTTTCATTAAAATAAAATAAAATACTATTAAACAATAAATAGAATTTCATTAAATTACTCTTCATTTAACAATAAAGTTATAATTTTTAATTTTTTAATAAATATTAATATTAAACTATATAACAAAACTTTTAATTAACTATTATTAAAATTTAATAATAATTACTAAAATATTAATAAATTAATATTTATAAAATAATAATTAAAAAATTATAATATTAAATTTAAAAAAATAACAAATCCTTTGGTGGGGCCCATGATCATAGCCTTTGGGCTCATGTGGCCCCTCTCCCAAAGGGAGACGACTGCTCAAGCAGTTGCAATCTACTTTAGCAACTATGGCCTACTTATAGCAGCCACACATTGCTTGGCAGTGTTGGAGGAAAAAGGTAAGTGGCGGTGGGGGTAATGGCCTGCCTCCCCATAAATTTTATTAATATTATTTTTTTTCATTACATTTTATTAAATGTAATTTTTTAAGTATATTTTTTAAAAAAAATCTTTCCAATACTGGCCTATAATACAACTTTTTCTAGCAAGTCTCTTTTTTTTTGTTTTCTTTTTTAAATAAAGATAACAATGATTTTCTCAAATCAAATTATCAATTTAATATAGATCTAATTTCAAAAACAAACCCTAGACATGTTTTGCATCTAAACATTAATTCCTAAGACGAGGGTTTCAATTAGTTTTTTGTTCACAAATGTTTCAATAACAAAGGACAATGGTCCTCAAAAGAAAACAAGGGTTTCAATATAAAATATGATTTACAAAACAAGATAAATAAACAAGCAAAAAGAAGACAGGGGTAATTCGAAAGAATTTGCTGTGATAATCTCAACAAAATTCCTACCTTGATCTGATGCTAAACCTAATAGACGCTCAAAGAATGCAAAAATTCTCGTCTACCGAAACCCTTTCCAAATTTTGCTCCTCCTAACCTCTGTGCAAAGAAATGAGCTCTAATCTCTTAATAAAGAATTTCTCAACCTAAGATTTCGATTTCACGAACACACATAAACCTTTTCTTTTATTATTTTAAATTATTTAATTCCATGTGCATACTTTTTGTATTTTAATTAGAAATAGTTTATTTAAATTAATCTCAATTTGATATTATTAAGACATATTTGGAAAGCATATTTATTAATTTAACTAATAATAATATTTAAAGTTCATTATTAAAATGAAACTTCTAAATTAATTATTATTAAATAAATCTTTAAATTTATTTCCTCTGTTTAATTCATTTCTCAATTAATTAAATATAAATATAAATTGATTTTTCTTTATAATTTTTTTGTTAAATTAAATCACTTAATAATTTATCTTTATTTGATTTAATTATAACTAAAAATCATAGCAAACCCACAAACTAAATAAGAAAAACCATCTAAAAGATAAAGTACGAATTCAAACTTAAGGGTCAAAATCTCGAATTCACATCACTTGAATTGAAAAGAGTAAATATCCCAAAAAACTAGTGCAAAGAGTAAATATCTAAACTATGAATGCAAATGATACAAAATCAAAATAGCATCATAGAGTTAGTCTCCAAGAGAGTAATGCAAATGCTGGAAGCAAAATAGCACTAAGAGGATGCAAAAACAAGAGATACAAATACAAGCCAGGTAGCATGCTTATATAGGCTAGGAAGAGGGAGGAGGTGGCAACACCAACCAATGAGGAGCAACCATCTATTGGACTAAAGATAGAAAAGTATCTTCCCAAGATAGCTAATGGATGCTCACATGTAGGAAGGTGACACCTCACAACCATTCACCTAATAAGACATGCTTTATTAACCTAAGCGAGATTATTAAAAGTGTAGGAAAAACCTAGCAAAATAGAAAAAATAAAAAACTACACTAACACCTCCCCATAAGCGAAGCTTAGGTGGATGTAGAAATGGGTCCCGGCAACGAGGCCATGTTAGGTACCCAAGTACAATGCAAGAAGATGCAACCTCTGAAAGCGGGGAAAGAGAGAAAACCACATGGGAAAAACCCTCCCCCAAAAAGAGGTAAGAACCTAGTGAAGAACTGAAGAAGTCTCCTGCTAGGGAAATTGTCCCCTAAAACAAGAACAAGGAGTGATCATGAAGAAGCAGCATCACTGAAGCATGAAGAACTGCAAAACTCTGTCAAAATGTTGATCTGTAGAACCTCCATGGAAATAGAAGGCACAGACCATCAACCAAAGGAACTTCCATGAAAATAGAAGGCACGAACCATCAACCAAAGAAGCATAGAACAACAATATAACCTCCCCTTAAGGTAGGTGAGGTGACAGGCAGTTGAAAAGATGGGCCAAAAATCTCCTACAACACAGGAGCCAAACACATCGAGAGTGAGGTACAAACACAAATAAAGGCATGTGTCATCGACACTGCATGAGGAATTAGAGAAAGAGGGCCTATAAGCGGCAAAAAACTATCCCCCCCATGGCACTTTATATAATAGTGCGAGTACAACGAATCACAATGATGAAAAGGATCCCGAAATGCAAGAGTGGCACTTTATCTCAGTGCGTTGCATAAAGATGCTTACAATGAATATCAAAAATGATAAAAAAAAACATAAGGATAAAACAACAGAAGGTAAAGCCCAAAATGAAGCAACTGAAGCAACAAAATTGATCTCCGGACCTGAAACAAACAGAATATCCACCAGAATGCTAAAACACAAAAGACTGAATAGGATGTGTCTAGAATAGAATCTGGAACAACAACTAGCATCACTAGAAAGAGCACAGAAAGAGCTTTCCAGCGATATAAAGAAGTCCAAAATCGGAGATCGGAAGCTCAAGATACGCCTCCCGGAGTGCAAAATAGAATATCTGGCTTTGACTGCCATAACAGGCAACCAAACTACATCAAAACTCAAAAACACATGTACTAGTATCTCCGTCTCAGAACCAGCTTTTCGGCACTTCTTTTGGATTGAAAAAATACCTCCGTATGCAAAAGTTATGGCCAACAAACCGAAGGTAGGTCCAAAATGACCCCAGGAGAGGTGCAAGAAGGTGCTGATGCAGGATGACATCATGCTGACATCATCAGAATACAGCATTAAAATTGACGGCCTGTCAGCCGTCACAGAAAAAAAGGTCACCACGTGGCATCGCCACATGGCATGTACGGCTGATGACGTGGCAGGGGCCACGTGGCAATGTGCCATGTGGCACACCTGCCACGTGTCATGCGCACTGGCTGCTTATTGGGCGGAAAAAGCCACTCTGTCGCTGACGGGGCACCCGTTGGAGACTGCTGACTGGGACTAGGTGGCGCAAAGCAAACGGGCGACGACTTTCGGTGGCGGCGGAAAAACTGAAGCGGCGGTCGAAAAAACCACCGGCAGAGGTGGCCGCAGTAGCGGAGACTGAGCGGTGCCGGGGTGGCCCGGGGGAGGCGCCAACTTGCAGTGGCTCTGCAGCGGCGCTACCGGTGGCAGCGGCCAGCGAGTTGCACGGCGACGGCTGCTGGGTGGTGCGGCGGTGGCCGCCCAGCGGTGCGCTGCGAATTGATTTTTTTTTTTTTGAATTTTTTTTCGCATTGCGACCGTACGATCCGTACGACAGCGACCCTAGAGGGTTAAAAAATCTCAAAAAATGCCCTGTGTCCAAAATCAAAAAGCTTTATATGAATCCTGACTGCAAACGGCCTTCCAGATCCAATGGTGATGTCCGTTTGGGCTGAAAATGCTCCGAAAATTTGCTGTAGTGTAAATCAGACGCCTTTAACAATAAAAAATGGCTCCAAAAATCAAAAATCGACCCCAAAAACCAAAATATGACATGCAAATGCTGGATCAGCTTCTCAAGTCCATCAATGGCATGCTGGAACCTGCAAAATTGATTGAAAACTCCAAATATGCAAGTTGGTTGTCAGATTTGAGATTGAAACCCTAGAGAAAAACTGTTTTTGTCAAAACTTTTCTAATTCTCAGGATCATCCAAAGATGCAAGAGAAGAGCATACTTCGTTTTTCAAAAAACTACAATAAAGTTTATTTGCCCCCCTCGAATCTCTCAAATAAGGAAACTAAAATCTACTCTTGCACATAGAAAAGCTCTGATACCATGTTAGAATCTGAAAAGATTAATAACCCAGAAAACTAGTGCAAAAAGTAAATATCTAAACTATGAATGCAAATGATACAAAATCAAAATAGCATCATAGAGTTAGTCTCCAAGAGAGTAATGCAAATGCTGAAAGAAAAATAGCATTAAGAGGATGCAAAAACAAGAGATACAAATACAAGCCAGGTAGCATGCTTATATAGGCTAGGAAGAGGGAGGAGGTGGCAACACCAACCAATGAGGAGCAACCATCTATTGGACTAAAGATAGAAAAGTATCTTCCCAAGATAGCTAATGGATGCTCACATGTAGGAAGGTGACACCTCACAACCATTCACCTAATAAGACATGTTTTATTAACCTAAGCGAGATTATTAAAAGTGTAGGAAAAACCTAGCAAAATAGAAAAAATAAAAAACTACACTAACACACACACACACACACACACACACACACACACACACACACACACACACACACACACACATATATATAAACAGGCAATGGTGGGGAGTGGTACATTGTGTAGATCCTGACTAGCAGGTGACTATGACTCCCTCCCTCAACTACATCAAAAATATCAAACATAAAGTAAAACATACATGTACACCATACACATACAAGTATGGGGTAAGTAACTATAAAAATTATGTATACCTCATCCATCTAACTATCATCATGAAACTATTGAAATCACTATATGAAACATACAATGCATCATCATCAAAAGAATAACCATGAACACACAAAATAATTGAGTATCAAATAGCTCATTGAATAAAAAATTTAAGTATGAAATAACATCAATCAAATCAGGTAACCAAGTACCACTATATCATAAAACATAACCATAAAAAGTTGGCCTAAAAGAATTTGGCAATATAACATGAAAATTAAACTAGGGGCCGTAGGCACTACACTATTCTTCTACCAAATCCAAATTTAATCCCTTTTTTGGGTCTACATGCTCAATCACATGTCTAAAGAATTGGCCAAGAGAAAATTGTGATTGTATATCAATTGAATACAAAATGTTTAGTTGACTACTCAGTATTAAGAGACAAAGCCCACCTAGTTAATGGGAAAGTGTAGGAAGAACTTCTTGGACCCATGACAAAAGTTACAAATAAGGACTTGAAGAGTTAGGAAGGGGAAAGTGAACAAGGAAAGAAGTAAGATATGCATGTGAGCCTACGTCAGATGATGTTTATGAATACTCGCCATCTACTAGTATCTCAAGTAGTGACAGAAGGTCTTCAGTGCACATACACTCAAAAACAAGTCTTTGGAAGCACTTATATTTTTTAATGGGGGAGATACACCCATTAGATCTGCAATAACTCTATATCTAGAGAGAGGGGGATGATAGGGGTAAGGAAGGAGAGATAGAAAATGGGGGATGGGGGTACAAGAGGAGTAAGAGAGAGAGGGGGGAACCCTAATAAAAATTAATGGTATGGAAAACTTGTGATGGAAGATGGGACCTCCAAGATTATCATGGAAAATTTGTGATGAAGATGGTACCTCCAACTACTAGACTATCATGAAAAATTTATGATGAAGATGGCACTTGCAACTACTAGACTATCATGGAAAATTTGTGATGACGATGGAACCTACAACTACTAGAATATCATGGAAAACTTGTGATGAAAATGACACCCACAATACTATCATAGAAAAATTGTGATGAAGATGGCACCTACAACTACTAGACTGTCATGGAAAAATTGTGATGAAGATGACACCTACAACTACTAGACTGTCATAGAAAATTATGATGAACATGGTACTTGCAACTACTAAACTTCCATGGAAAATTTTTGATGAAGATAGCACCTGCAACTACTAGACTAGCATGGAAAACTTGTGATGAAGATGGCACCTGCAACTACTAGACTGTCATAGAAAATTGTGATAAAGATGACACCTGTAACTACTAGACTATCATGGAAAACTTATGATGAAGATGGCACCTATAACTACTAGATTGTCATGGAAAACTTGTGATGAATATGGCACTTGCAAATGCTAGACTATCATGGAAAAATTGTGATGAAGATTGCACCTGCAACTACTAGACTGTCATGGAAAACTTGTGATGAAGATGATGCATGTAAATACTAGAATTTCATGGAAAACTTGTGATGAAGATGGCACCTGAAACTACTAGACTATCATGGGAAACTTGTGATGAAGATGACATCTGTAACTACTAGACTATTGTGAAAAAATTGTGATAAAGATGGCACCTGCAACAACTATACTGTCATGAAAAAATTGTGATGAAGATGACACCTACAACTACTAGACTATCATAGAAAACTTGTGATGAAGATGACACCTACAACTACTAGACCACCTACAACTACTAGACTATCATAGAAAACTTGTGATGAAGATGACACCTACAACTACTAGACTATCTTGGAAAACTTGTAATGAAGATGCCACTGCAACTACTAGACTGTCATGGAAAACTTGTGATGAAGATGCCACCTGTAACTACTAGACTTTCATGGAGAGGGAAAGAAAGAGGTGGAGATAGAGACTATAAAATTGAGGAACCTCTACAATTATATCCATACGTTCATTGGAGTTCTTATCAACATATTTCATTATTTCAAGATCTACACTAAATTGTCTATCAATTTTGAATATAAGCTTTCCTTTCATCTACACAAGAGATCCAATAATTCTTTTAGTCATTCAAGAAGAATATTTCTATAGGTTTCCTTATTTTTCATGGTAATGCACCCTTCGCTCAATTTCAAACCCTTCTTCCTCCTATTCTTGACATACACATAAAAACCCATCATTGAATTTTCCTACATGATAAAAATCAAAGATTAAGTGGACTAAAATGAATCGACATACCTCAGATATTTCACAAGAGGTCTCCATCATTTCTTCACAAAATGATTTATATCTTCTGGTTCAACCACGAGAATCTCTCTCCTATATCCTAACATTACATTATATTGTTGCAATTCAATTAAGTATGCCCTGTAAGGATCGCCATTTGGATGAACAACAAACTGAATGATTCCAAGATCTGCAGTTTGAGTTCAAGAAGTTACAATTTTATTGTTAGAATTGGCATTTGAATCTTTTTATAAAAGCCATTGTGCATCATCCCTCCACCATACTCCTTTTGTGGTGGGCTTTAGGCAGTCTTTTGTAATACACATATTTTCCTCTCTTTTTTTATTACTCTCATAATATTTTGAACTAGACAATGAAGTGATTAAAAAATGTGATGGTTCTAATGTGTCCCATGCATGGATGATTTAAAGTGTGAAATTTAGAAATTATAAATTTTTAGAGTTCCCTAACTGATCCAATTATTTATTTGTTGGGGTGAACCCACAATAGTGGGTTACACTTTTTCAGAGGAAGAAATTCCTTTGAACTCGTGCAATTACAAATTTTCCATCTATTAGTTTTGATAGAAATCTTTTAAAGTTTCAATAGAAACTATTTATTTTCTATCAAAATGAAATAAAATACAAGTTTCTATTAAAAGTATTAGTGCCACGTAGTTTCAATCAGAACTACACAACTAGTTTTGATCAAAACTATGTAGCTTGACCAGGGTTTGTTAACCCCAGTCTCGGGCTTACTAGTTTCGATTGAAACTAGTAAAGAAAGTTTCAATCGAAACTAATAAAAACCAAAATGTAAATAATTTCACTATGACCCCACATGTCATTTTCAATAGTGGGGCTACAGACAGAGAGTTTCGATTGAAAGCACAATGTAGAGAGGGGCATCCAAAATTATCAAACATCGAAAAAGGTATGATTTTCCCCTTTTTTTACCCATTTTAAATTATTTTAGTTTCATTTTATACATTTTTAGTTTCATTTTATATGCTTTTTGTTTCATTTTATATGTTTTTAGTTTCATTTTATATATGTTTTTTGTATGTATGTATATATCATGTATATATATATATATAGTGTATGTATGTATATATATCATGTATGTATGTATATATATCATGTATATATACATGCATATACCATGTGTATACATGCATATATGTATATGTATATGCACGTGTGTGTGTATATATATATATCATGTACATGTATATATATACATAGATATGCATATATGACATATACATACATACATACATACATACATACATATATATGTGTGTGTGTGTGTGTGTGTGTGTGTGCATATATATACATGAATGTATACATACATATTGTGGATAACACATACATTTAAAATTTTAATGTACACACTTGAACTTGTTTAAATCTTTAGCTTACCCCTAATAATAATTTCAATGAACTAACCCTAACATTAGTCAATGGTTTAGGTCATAATATGAACCCTAATATAAACTTCACCTCAAGGTCCTCACCTAGGTAATCTTAAGTCTAATTAAACCTTGTCTAAAACCTAATCTAGAAAATAAATATAAGCATAATCCTAACCCCAAATGGCACGTAATGCAATGCTAACCCTCATGTAAATTTAATCATAATCTTAACTCTAAACATTATATATTTACCCTAGAATTGACATTGATTCTAACCATAACCATAAAATCTAAATCGTGTTCCATAATCCTACAAGTGTTTAATCTTAGTCATGTAGGCTATACCATAACCATAATTATATAACTATTTAGATTTAACTTCAGTATGACCCTAAACATAAACCTTTAAACCTAAAGTTATATCATTTTAACCCTTGGTACCCCTAAACCTAACCATAATGTGAAGACTAACTATTAATTTTTATAGCATGTTCCTCACTTCTTAACCCTAATATGAATCCTAACTAAAATCTTTAATCTAGATTTACACTAACCCTAAACATTTAATCCTAAAGATCCCTAAACATTATATTAACCCTAACCTTGATCATGATTCTAGCGATATAGCTCTACATCCTAACCACATTGTCCTAACTCTAAGCATAACCATGTAACTATAACTATAACATAAACCTTAATCCTAATACTGAACCCTAAACCTAATTATACTAACTTACTCAACATTTAACACTAAATCCTAAACCTAATCATAATTCTACTCATAATGCTAATGTAAGCTTCACACTGATATTAAACACCAACGATATGACTATATAAACACAATTATAGCACTAACCCTAACTCTAGAACCATAATAGCTTACTCAGTATAGAATACCATATCTGAACACACACTCCTAACCCTAGCCCTAAATATTTTCCTAACCCTAACTTAATGAAAATTTACCATGATTAAACCCTAATAATGACCCTAAACTTAATGTTAATACTAAACCCTAACCCTAAAATTAATCCTAGAACCATAATATAAACCATAATCATGATATAACATTAACCTTGAATTCCAACCCTAATCAAATTAATTTATGTACTATGAGGCATGTGCAACAAGAACAATATGTACTACTAACTTTATAACTCTAAACCTAACTATAACCCTAATAAGTCTTAACCTAACCCTCAAATTAACTCTGAACCTAATACTAACTCTAACTCTAACCAAAGTCCTACTTATATCCCTACTAACCTTAGCCATGATCGTGACGATATACCTATTAAATTATATAGTTCAAATCTAGTTCTATATTTAACCTAGTTATGTGTCAAGTAGTCCACCCATGTGATGTAGACTCTATCTAGACTTAATTGAAACAATTTTATGAAGTGGTGGCACACACACAATGTACACATTTACATGTTATTTTTTTTTCCTATTTACGAAATTCTATGTACATTTACATAACATATGTTCATTTCATGTTTAAACACATATTATTTAATTTCATGTTTACAAAATTCTAGTTTCTTAAATGTCATCAAGTACAATAAATTTGAAGTTTATTAAATGTCATATTTTAATTTAGGATGTACAAAACACACATGTAGTATTGTACATGTTATGTTTGCTTCATGTTTACACATATTATATGTTTAATTTCATGTTTACAATATTCCAGTTTCTTAAATGTCATTGTTCTTGATAAATTTCAAGTTTATTAAAAATTTCATATTTTAATTTAGATGAGAGGTCTCTTCAAGTCTTTCATTATAGCAGGTACAGGGCTTAGTGCCCAAAGAGACATTGAAGAGGGAATGTTTCACTCATTATGTTCCACTTAAGTATGTGAAGGGGTATTCTACCCTTAAGTGTATAGTTCCACAAATGGCTGCACTTATATACCCACACTTCCTTGCTGGTCATGATTGTTATCCAAATAATGACCAAATTCTACTCTATTTTGCACAACATCTTTATGTCGAGGTTCGCTTAGGCAGGTTGGTGAACTACACTAATTTACCATCGCATTTAGAACATGGGTGTGGTAGACTAGTTGATAGGTTGTCAGGTCAACCACTAGCACATATGTTGATTATTAAAGAGAGGGCACCTACTATTTCCCCTATAGTAAGTCCATCAGCTAATAAGGCCATGCGTAGCACCTAGTTGCAGGGGTGATTTAGGGAGCTGGAGAGATTTCCTCAACTATCAGATCTATTTTGAGTGGTGAGGTTGGCTAGTTTTGGTGTCTTGTCAGCATTTTTGATCATCATGTGATGCTTCATCTTCAGGAGACTTGTACAGTACAGCAGGCATCCCTTCACTAAATAGCATAGAGGGTCTCATTGGAGTGTTGGTATGAGATACTATGACTAGTCTTGTTGAGGATCTATTATATTCATATAGATTCATATCAAAGCATCTTGGCATACCCATTTTCGACATCGTGTCCATGATGGTATTGAGACACTTCCTCTGCCACATTCTTCTCATCAATTAGGTAGTGGTCATGGTGGTAGTACACATCATGATCAACCTACTGACCACTTTTTTCTATAGAGAAACATATACATACTAGTACAAACCCTTCAGCCAGTGCAGAGCATGGTCAGAGTTCAGATGTGAGCCTTGATGATGTTGACTTTAGCTTGTCAACCACAGGATGGATGGACTTGTTGATACATGATGATTCTACTTCTATGCCATCTCATCTAGTTAGTCCACTTAGCTCATCATTATTAGGATGTGTACCAGCAACCAGTCATGCTAACGTAGATGTAGAGATGGAGCTAGATGAGGCCCAACAAAATCTAGATATATTGGTGGACACGATAGATGCTAGGTAGTCTGAGTATTATTAGATCCCATCATCTACATAGGTAAATCTATAGTTTTTTTACATTCATGTTAAAATTTCAATTGTTTGTTCAACCAATAATTTATGCATGTATACATATCCTTCTTTTGTAATTAAATGCATATTTTAATTTGATTTTTTGCACACATGTATGTATGTATTGTAGGGGTACATGCCTCTTTTTACTCCATCTTTGATGCCAGATTGTGTACGTAATGAAGACTCGTTCAATGATGTCAGTAGTGGATAGGTGAGTTTTAATTTTTTTTGAATTACACACATGTGATTTTTAAATGTAATATATAAATTGCATGCAATTTGTAAATTTAAAAGAGATTTAATTAAATATGAAAGTATGTACATTGATTTCACTTTCTCTTGAACATATATAGGGATCAACACATCCTAGTGAAATTTTCAATCTTCAGACCACATTGTGAGGAGACGTCATGATGATAGTCATGCACCTAACAATCTATAGTTTTTTTTTATTATAGATTATTTGATCTAGACTTTCATCCAAATTATACATGTTTTTTTAATTTCTTATTTGATCTAGAATTTCATCCAGATTATATATGTTTGATGATTGACATACATATATACATTCTCTAGACATTTCTTTTACATATTAGATTATCTTGGATTATGTTGGATTATATTGGATTATTTTAGATTATGTTAGATTATGTTCTTTTACATGTTAGCTTATGTTGGATAATGTTCTATTATGTTGGAAATTATGTTAGATTATGTTAGATTATATTGGATTATGTTGGATTATGTTAGATTATGTCCTTTTACATGTTAGATAATGTTGGATAATGTTCTATTATGTTGGAAATTATGTTAGATTATGTTAGATTATGTTGGATTATGTTAGATTACATGTTAGATTATGTTACATTATGTTGGCTAATGAAATTGATGTATACATATGAAATTGGTTAGGGTTAGGGTTAGGTAATTAACTTTACATAATTCCTAATTCCTAATAATACAAGTGATATTTACATATGATTAAATTCTACTCTTAATTTCATCCCCTTAAGACAAGTCCTAATTTCATTCCTTTAAGACACAAGTCCCAATTTCATCCTCTTAAGACAAGTGTTTGAAGTTCTTCCCCTCAAGGCACATGTCCTAATTAGTTGCATACAAGTTCCTAATTTCTATAATTACATACAAAATTTCAATGAAGAATAAAAGTAATATATAATTAGTTCAACCAAATTTCAAAATGTTCAAGTTGTTTCTATCTCGTATCAAGTGGATCAGTGTGTTGTTGGATAAAATTTAATATTTTCTCATGATCATCAATATCAAGCCTCCACTTATGTATTCTAGGTCCTTTGACTGGATGAAGAGTTACACCAATGGAAATAACATGGTTACTATACTGATATATCTAGTTGTTAGGTTGATAATTAGTAAAATGAATCTCATTCTTAAGTGCTCTATTTTTCTTCAAATATGTTCCTTGTACAACAACAGAACCTGCATATAGGTCAATCAGATAGTTCAATAAATTTGAATTCATAAAAAGCATAGATGTACATACACATACATGATTCAACTATATGGTAACTTATGGGAAAAATAATTCCATCACTTATTTTAGTCTTTGTTAGCTTCTCTCTTTGTATGGTGCAACACAAAAAATAATAGTTAACACCTTCTATGTTTTTAGATTCTACTATGACTGCAAAAACATTGCCTACACAAAGTATATGTATATAAATTACATGTGTCATGTATATAATTGTGTAAGTGTGTGTGTGTGTGTGTGTGTGTGTGTGTGTGTGTGTGTGAAATGAATTAATCAAAATTATGAAACAAATATACTTGTATGTATATACATACATACCAACTTTGATCAATCCTGAAATATGGTCACAATCACTAGAAATCAATGAATATCATCATAGTTTTCATCCTTAAAATCATTCATATTGATAACATCTAGTGGCACCAAAGTCCATTCACCCACATATCCATGTTCTTGATTAATGCAACCATCATATTTTCCAGCAATGCAATAAGGACAAAAACATGAGTATTCTCTTGTGTATAATAACCCCATATTACTATCTATACTCATAACTAATGCAAAGATCATGTCTTCTCTACCCTCTTGCATGCATGAATTGATCTTCTATTGACACTTAAATGTAAGGTCCATACATATATATAAAAAATGAGTTTTAAACATGTGTGACCATAAATTAGTTATCACATAACATATTAAATATATATTTTATTCAATTATAATATTTAGATTAATCTATACCTGATACCTCCCAAAACACTCTGAATGGTATGACTTGATCCACTTGTGATGGCATGTTATCTGTATTTGCTAGCAACATAAAATGTTCTTTGCACCACTCAACCACATCATGAGCATTATTAATGTGATATCCTTCATAGTTCATTTGATACTTTCTTAAAGCACATTTGATACAATCTCCTGCACCATCATTCTTACCCTTTCCATGTCCACTCTTGAAAAAACTCCAAATGTGTGGTATATTAAGGTATTGATGATATCTACATAATGCATAGAATAGTCTAGCTGATTTAATTGTGTTGCACATCCATCTGACCATACAAAATGTTTTTCCATTTTTATGCCTTTGTTTTTCAAATATTCAAAAAATGTCTTATAATAATGTTCGACAAAATGTATGTCATGTTCTTTGTCATCACTAATGTAAAAGTGATACTTCTTTTTAATTAATCTTGCTTGATTTGCACTTTCCCCACCATCCAAATCAATTTGTGCATGTCGATGAGACACTTGAACCATAATAGCAACCTTCTCTATATAGTAGTATTACACTTGAAGTTGTTTTTGAAAAATGAAGGAGTAATTCTTTGCAAAGTCAACAATAGATAAAATTGTCCCAAGTGGGAAAGTTTCTCTTAGTGTTTGAAACTATTCTTCTTGCCACTTAGTAGAAAAAACATGACGTATATATGGTTGAATCAATTTATGAAAATTTGACATAAATTCTCCAATAGGTACATGTCATCCTCTACATATTCCAACCTTGTTGCTTCTTTTCCAACTTTTGTTTTTGACTTTATGTACTTATATCTCTTACATTTTACCATCCTCATCGTATCAATATCTTCATCTCTCAAAGGAAATTTGGTCAAGCTACCACATGTTTTACAAGCTCCTCTTATGCAATCTATTTCACCTATTGCATAATTATTTGGTTTATCACATAAGATTATTGTTATGAATTGGCTCGGTCATTTATGAAAAGAATTTTGAGAACAACCACTTTCTTCTATAATATTTTGAAACCCTTGATAGGAAAAATTGAATTCAACATGATATTGACAACAACATGTTTCAAAAGATCTATTTATCTTCACAAAATAGGGTTTCAATCTTTCAAACATTGTTTTCCAATCTTTGTGTCAGGATTTAAACTACAAAATGAGAGATACAATTCATGTTGTGTGACATCCAACCAATGTTTTGAATGTTGAAGATACTCCTTAGGCCCAATCCTTTGCTTGATGATATCTCTTCTATTTGGTGAAGGACAAGTATTATCATTCCAATATTGAATGACTAAGTTCTTAATTGTTTCCACAATCCTATCAGATTGAGGAACTCTACACATTAGTGCCCAACTTCCTTCTAATGTACTGTCATCCAAATTGTTTCTCCCTTTCAAATAATGTAATATCATCTTTCGACTATACCCAATATGAGATTATAGTCAAGAGATCTATCTTTTTGGCCATAATTTCTTATTTAAAATAGATGTCAGTACCACTCTTCGTGCAATGGATTTATCTGCAGATCTAGTTTTTTTCCCAATGGAATGTAACCCTTCCTTAACAATTTCAACAATATCTTTTTCTAGTTTAGAATTCTTCCTCTTTTTTATACATGTATCTATACCCAATAGTTTCAATGACTCTTTTAATTCATCTTTAAGAAATGAAATTGATAATAGTTTCAAGCTTTCTCCATTATATCAAGATTCTCAAATTGTGCAATTATTTCTTTAGATTTTTTATTCAATTTCCTCTTTGTATTATGTGTTGGTTGACTAGCATATTCTCTCAATTTTTTCACATCCATTTCAATTAAATGATCTATGTTTCTATGATTAACTTTTCTCTTCAAACTTTGAGCTAGACTAACATTCTCATTTGTTGTTTGATCTTGGGCTGCAAGAAAAATTAAAATAAAGACTTAATATACAACTTCTCTTTAAGGTTCATATATGTGTGTATACATAACAAATGAACTATTAAATACAATTTTATCTAACCTACAAATGATCCTTCTGTGATATCCATTGCTTCATCTTCAATTTCCTCATGTCCAACATTTTCATCATCTACAACTGCACATGCACGATATAACAATAAAATCAAGCAAGTTTGTAAGGAGATTTATCTCTAAAATTTAAAATTAAAGATATAAATTTTTCCTCTAGACCTAGAAATCTAGAGAGAGATTGTACTTGCAAGAGATGTGTGTATACATAATTGTTTGAACTTGGGATGAACCTTCTCTAACCTGAGTGGGTTGTCCTAGTTCACTATGTCCTAAATAAATTCATAATTTAAAACACTATAATTAAAATGAACCCTAATTCTAATTCATAATTTAAAAACCATAATGTAATAAACCCTAATTCTAAATATTCATAATTTAAAAACCATAATTAAATAAATCCTAATCCTAAATATTCATAATTTAATAAAACCTAATCCTAAATATTCATAATTCAATAAACCCTTAATATTAAGTTAATAGTAACCCTAAGTTTATATTTACCATATTCCTAATTGGATTGAAACTCTAATCCTAACTATATACATACAAAAAGTCTACAATATGATTTTACACTATATGAACTAAATATGCATTGGAAAAAAGATTGCACATGTGTACCTTGCCTCCTATAGTATCCTGCTAAAGTTTTTCGATGATTTTTATCTTCTTGTTCGTGAGTTCTTCTTCATGCATATTTACTTTCTCTTTTTCCTTTATTGCCCATGTCACAAATTTTTCTTCCAAAATTTGAAAACAGACAAGTTGCAAAATATTTTCTCCCTCCCAATTGAAGTGCAAATTATTTGATTGGATTTGAATGTTACAATTGAAAAAAAAATTATGTCAATTTTTTATTTTTTTAAAACCCTCTTAAGGCCAACCTTAGTTTTGATTGAAACTACATTAGGTAGTTTCAGTCAAAACTAAGGTTGGGTAAATTAACCACACAGGTCATTCTTTCTTATTTTCGATAGAAACTAGACAATTTTATTTCTATCGAAACTAATATTTTTCGTTTTGATAGAAACTTAGTTTCTATTGAAACTAGGTAATTACAGGTCTTCCCCAAGTGTAATAAGATTTCCAATGTTTTCATGGCTTCCAGGATTAATTACCAGGCTCAGATGGAGCATTGAAATCATGTCATTTTGCATGATAGAAGTACTCTAAATGAGCTTTCTAATGAATATGAACTTGCTACATTTTAAATTTTTTAGGTATACATTTTTGCACGTGAATTGAACAGATGTTCTTTATAAAAATAAACCTATATATTGGACACTCATGGAAAAATAGTAACTAAGAAAAAAAAAAATTAAATTAAATAACTACGGTCTCTGTATTCAAGTTCTCTTTCAATCAAAAAAGAAATTTTGAAAAACTGGGTAAATATATAATAAGTTACATGTGTCAAAAGCCATGTATGTCCAAATTCATGTTAGGTCAACTTTAGACTCTGATAAAATATGAAATACTAAGGATAAAGACATTATATCACCTCCCTCGTTTTGGTATGGATGTTAAGAAACTAAATTTGAAAGAATCGCATTGATATCTATTGTAGAAAAAAGTTGTGTGTAAAAAACAATGTCACTTTTTAAAAATCAGGTTTTTGATAACATACCAATTTTTGTGGGAGAAAAAATAATTCAATCAAATCAATTTTTTAAAAAATTTAAAATATATATTTGGATTCTATATAGAAAATCCTAAAAGACTCTAATTTGCTTCATCTTCAAATTCCTAATCGTTAAATGGCAATTTGCATCCGAAAGTGAAAGTTTTCTTGAAAATTCATAGTTCAGCCCATTGAAATCAATCCATTTTTGGGTAGTGTCTTCTTTAACTAGGCCTAATTAGGCCTATTAGACCTTTGAAAATTTGCCTTTATTTTATATAGACATAATGTGATCATGTTATGTCTAATATAGTTTTACTAAACAAATGCTATCGAGTTATGTCTAGTATGAAAGTTTACTCATACAAAGGATAATGCTATCGTGTTTTGTTAATAAAAAAGCATGATTGCATTTAAGCTTGGTAATAAGCTTGTCAAACTATTCCTTGCATTTTCATTGCTTTAGACAATTTTTCATCTTCTAATATCAATTCTCATCTTTGACTTCATCAGATTTGCAAATGGTGAAGTGGGTATCTCTAAAATTACCACCATAATCTCACACCTTTTCTTAGCTTTATAAACATTTAATTTTTTAATTTTTTGGAAAAGATTAGCACTGTGAATTTATTTTTTCTATACCAATGTCTTGACAATCCTCTCAAACATACATCTATCATTTTTTTAAAACATTTTGATCTACTTAACCAAATGGAAAATAAATTACATATGTATTATTGTTTTACACTTGATTCTATAAACTTTTTTTAAAAACGTGTTGATTTTAGATTATTTTGATGCAAGTTATGCCCATCGCACAAAGAGGTACCAAAATTTTAGGATGGGGTCACTTCAAAAAATCATAGAAAAAATCTACTTGTCAAAAAATTATGAAAAAATACACAACTTCTAGATTGTACTCCTACCAAAGTTTTTTTTCAAAATAATAAATATAAAGTTATATGTTTTTGGAGCACACATAAACATCTATGTTATTTTTTTCAGCAAAAAATAGGAATAGTTTTTTGTTTACGTCATGTTTGGCCCTCTTAATCTTATCCATTTTTTAAAAAACCTTAGTAGTTTAGAGACTAGATTCAGAGTACTACAATTTTGGTATTTTACACATTTTTTTATTTTGAGTGCATGACCTTCAAATGGTTCTTCCAAGATTAGGTTTACCTGATTTTAGAAGGAAAAAAAGGTGTCCACTTAAATACCCCCCCTTTTTGCACACCATCTTGGTGCATTTACCCACTAGAAAAATACTCTCATATGGTAACACCATTTTCGACCATGATAAAGGACCAATATTATTTATTTCCCTAGTAGAGTGGGAACCACTACTCATGAAATATGGGTCAATGACTTTGACTCAAAATATTACATAATTGAATCATGATAGCAATATCATAATTTGACTTGTTGTGAAAAATATCTCCTACTTATAAAAAAATAATTTAACAACACTTATGAACTAGGAGAATAAACACATGTATTGAAATATTATTTATGTGCATAATTGGTCATTGGCCCATGAACTAATGCACCACATAGTACTCTTTTAGTAGACTCTCGTACAATTTTTTTCTTAACTCCATCCCAAACTAGTTTGTTGTACATGAGTTTCAAGGTGAAGGTGGGGGTTTTGTATAGAATAAAGAGGAGGCACATCATTTTCAAGACTAGGCATGTAAACCCCAGCTTGCTAAGCCAAATATACAGCATATCATGATTGCTTCTATTGTGAAGGGGAGAGTTGAGGTTGAGACCTTACAATTCATCATCTTACTCACTTAAATCCTTTTACATAGAACACTAGTATTTTAGCACATGAAGACAAGTGTAAGGCTTCTACTTCTTGACATTTTCCTCACATTTTCCAAAACTACAAGTCTCTTTGTGATTATGACTTTGAGGATGATTAGGATGTACGTGGTTTACAATAGGATAAATCAACATAGATGAATAAGTGATCATATATGACACGCTAGATCATATTTGACATTCATGGGTCATAGATTAATTTGTATAAGGCCAAAGATCCTATATCATTTAGTACCATTATTTTAATGTTTAAATGGCCACATCACATATATAATTTAAATATATAATTATGATTCAACAAACTCATTACATCAAAATGTTAATTAAATATAAATTTTACTTTTCATTATGAATAAATTTTAATTTCAAATATCTCATTTTTCAATTGCATAAATAATATTTTCAAACATATAAAAATTTCAAAAGTAAAAATTAAATACATATAAATTACCACCTACTTTACAATCAAATTAAAAGTATATATCTTTACCTCTTTTTTATTTATTTGAAATAAATACTTTCAAAACTCATTATTTCCTTTTTTAATATTTGTTGATAGGCATATACTATTATAATCAATTTTGGTTAACTAGCTATTAATAAAATTGATTTTAACAAATTAGAATCAATTGTTTTGATTTTTTTTAGAGTTTTATATTTTTTCCAAAGTGATGTGTAAAATATTTAAATAACAAAATGATAAAAATTAGAGGCCTTATATAAGATTTGAAAAAAATGTGCTCAAATGTAAATTTTATTTATTTATACAAGGGTATGTGCAGGATCATGGTCAACCAAACTATGGTCTTAAGTGGCAGTGAAAAATTAGCAAATCAGGGTTATGTTCACTTTACACATAATTTTAAAGTAGTTGTGGGCTTTATATCAAAAAGTTGTAAGAAAAGAATCTATAGAAAATTGAATTTAGTTTTTAAACTACTAGGCCTTATCTAGAGAAAAAAAAAATTTGATTTGTCAAAATTTTGGATTTTAATGCAGTACTACAAAAATTTTAAGGTGAAAATAAAAAGTAGCGGTATGTCTGACCAACTTAATCAAAATCAAATGATAATATCTTTTAATATAATTATAGATATAAAAATTAGACTCATGCTTGAATGTAACGCATATTTTTAGGTATTTTTATTCCAAACAAATAATTAAATATGAATTTTCTACTATAACTTTTTTAGAATAAAAAATGTCGTGTTTGACCACCTTAACTAATTGAAATCTTTATAAAATTAATTTTATTTATTTTCTTCTTATACTAGGTGAAGCATAGAATGTGACGCAACTTTTGGATTTCAAAAATGTTGTACCGTTTGAAAGTTATAGTTATTTTTCAATTAGTATGTCAATCAATAGTTTATAGACATATTCAATAAAAATTAATTAATAAATACTTATCGAACTCAAAAATTAATAGCAATTATATTGATGGAATCTTGAGATTGTTATCAAAAAAACCCTTTTCGTTTCATTAAATTTTGATGAAAAAAATATTGTTGAATGGCTACTTGAAGTCTGAATGTCAGTGAAACATGTCTCAAACACATTTTTTGAGTTGACCAAAGAGGTTTGGTAAATACCAAGCCTAATCGAGTACCCAAAATTGTAATGTCCCATTTTAGGACATTAGGTTTTAAAACTGTACTTTGCATATTTTTCCTATTCTTCTCTCTGATGGTCTCTTACCAAATTTTTTATTCCCGCTTTATATATTTCAATTGTAAGAGTTGTGTCCTTTTATAATATAATAGTTATATTAATTATTAAATTAACAATAATATATATTATATCAATATATAGATTATATTATATAAGTTTAATTATACATTATATATATTATATCTATAATAATATTAATGATATTATCATTCTTAATAGTAATAGTGATATGAATATTATTAATTTAGTTTATTAATTTAATACATTATAATAGAAAAATTGCATGTATTTAGTTATTTATCATTTATATTTATTATCATACGTATTATGAGACTTATATAGAATAGTATATATTAATTGTCTATAATTAATTATATTTATAATTATATTTATATTTAATATTGTAGTTTAATATTTAGTTTTGTTATTGATATTACTTAGTAATATTTCTTATAATATTTATTAAGGTCTTGTTAAAATGGGGACATGCCAAAAATTTGGTGGCATTTTTTTTTCAAAAATTGATTGCCCAAATTTTGGAGGGAAATCAATTTATCAAGTGTTCAACAATTAAATTATTATTATTATTATATAGTATAATATAGTTATATATTTGAATATTATATATTCTATTAGTATATTATTATATATTGTATTAGTATATTAATATATATTAGTATATATTATAACTATTATTATTAAATATAATATAGAAAAATATTATTATTATTATTATATATGATTATTATTATTACTATTATTATTATATAATCTAGTAATATATTATTATTCTATTAGGCAAGAGCCTACAACAGAATGGTAACTTGTGAGCCTCTCATGTGGGAGGTCTTGGGTTCAAATTTGCTTTTTAAAAAATTAATTACAATAAAATAACAATAATTAATCTAGGCTTCGGTCATTTACCGATCAAATATATATATATATATATATATATATATATATATATATATATATATAATTATATATATATATATATAATTATATAATATAGTAATGTATTATTATTAAATATAATACAGTAATATATTTGATTATTATTATTATATAATCTAGTAATATATTATTATTATATTTAATATATAGTCATATATTATTATTATATAATATAGTAATGCATTATTATTATTATATAATAATGGGGTTGTAGGTTAGGGTAATCAATGTAATGGATCAAATGGGATCTTGGGCTAGCATACAACCCCATTTGATCCATAGCATCCATTATCTTATGTCCCTAGGGGTCCTCAAACCCCTAGGTATTTGATTTGTTCGAATGGGTCAAAAGGGGTCATAGGATAACCTATGACCCCATTCGATGCATTTCATGACAACATATGTCCTTAGGGGTTCTAGAACCCCTAGGGACCTATTTGGTTTGTTTGAATGGGTTGAAAGGCATTTCATGAAAATATATGTCCCTAGGGATCCTCAAACACGTAGGAACCTATTTGATTTGTTCCAATGGGTCAAAAGGGGTCATAGGATAACCTATGCCCCCATTCGATGCATTTCATGACAACATATGTCCCTAGGGGTCCTAGGACCCCTAAGGACTTATTTGGTTTGTTCAAATGGGTCAAAATGGGTCATAAGATAACCTATGACCCCTTTCAATGCATTTCATGACAACATATGTCCCTAGGGGTCCTAGGAACCCTAGGGACCTATTTGGTTTGTTTGAATGGGTCGAAAGGGATCATAGGTTATCCTATGACCCCTTTCGACACATTTCATGATATCATATGTACCTATTTAGTTTGTTCAAATGGGTCAAAAGAGGTCATAGGTTATCCTATGACCCCTTTTGACTCATTTCATGACATCATATGTCCTTAGGACCCCTAGGGACCTATTTGGTTTTTTCAAATGGGTTGAAAGGTGTCATAGGTTATCCTATGACCCCTTTCAATGCATTTCATGATAACATATGTCCCTAGGGGTCCTAAGACCACTAGGGACCTATTTGGTTTGTTCGAATGGGTCAAAAGGGGTCATAAGATAACCTATGACCCCTCTTGATGCATTCCATGACAACATATGTCCTTAGGGGTCCTATGACACCTAGGAACCTATTTGGTTTGGTCATAGGTTATCCTATGACCCCTTTCGACCCATTGAAACAAATCAAATAGGTTCCTAGGTGTTTGAGGACCCCTAGGGACATATATTTTCATGAAATGTTCTAGGACCCCTAGGGATATATGTTTTCATGAAATGCGTCAAATGGGGTCATAAGTTATCCTCTGACCCCTTTCAACCCATTCAAACAAATCAAATAGGTCCCTAGGGGTTCGAGGACCCTTAGGGACCTATTTGGTTTGTTCAAACAGGTCAAAAGGGGTCATAGGTTATCCTATGACCCCTTTTGACACATTTTGTGACAACATGACCTACGCTAAACAGCATACACGTGTGAACTGCGAAACTGATTAGAAAATTTTATCGTCATTCGTCATTGCCTTTATTTCACTGCATAAGATAACCCTAAACCGTATATTACTATATTATATTTAATAATAATACATTACTATATTCTATAATAATAATACTAGATGATTATATATTAAATATAATAATAATACTAATCATATATATTACTATATTATATTTAATAATAATAATACAATACTAATAAATACAAATATATAATTATGTACAATTTAGTTATTGATTACCCACACTTGCCAAATTTTGACTTCCCTCCAAAATTTGGGTGACCATTGATCAAAACATAGTCTAGGAAGATGCAAAAGATGTTGGAACAAGCAAAAATGAGAAAATACCAAAATCTATTTTTTCAGTATTTTCTATGTTCTAGTATTTTGCATTTTCGAAGGCCTCTAGGGAATTTCTAAGCTTCAGCAAGGCCATGAAGTCACAATGCTATGCTTAAGACTTTAGGCACAAAATGTAGAACTTTAGAAGATCTTTCCAAAAATTCTGACGATTTTTGTTTTCGAGCTACGAGTAGAAAGTTATGACTTCTACAAGTAGACATATTTTTTAATATAGCTTTTTGTAGTTTTTTTATAGTTGTTTGAATTTATTTTCTAATTAATTATCTTGTGGACTCTTCATTTTCATTTTCAAGGGATAGTGATGACCCTTGGGATCCATCATACTTGTATAAACTCTATTTTCAAATGGAATGGATCACTTTTGGCTTGCAATTCATCTATTGTGGCTTTTTAATATTTTTTCAATTAATTCACAATACTAGAGGTTCTACACTAGGTATTGTAATCTAAATTCTTAATACAGATCAACCATTTTGATGTGAGGCCTCACCCCGACCCTTCATAGCCTCAGTGTTACTTTATCTTTTTTTGTTACTCACGACTCGAGATGTCGAGACATTATCTAATGCTTAGAACATACTTTATTATTTCATGTTGTGTGATGTTATTTTTTAGATATATTTGATGATTGTCATTTAATGTTTTATGTATATGTATGTTGATGAAATTGGTAAATGTACGATTGATGCTTTGATTTAAGAGATTTTAAATGGTTAAGAATTAAGTAGGATAGAAGAAACCCTGATTGATGTATGGTTCAATTTATGTGAATTTCTGATACGTATATATGTACATGTGATTTTCGAGACTACTGATGTGTGCAATGAGTGTGCAGATATTTAGCCGAGAAACCCTACGGAGGAACAGAACTGATCTCTATGTGCTAAATTTGAAAACCTTGTTGTTCGTAATTCACATATTTGTATTGTGAGATGTATGCATGCATCTTCCTTGTTCAGTGAATGTTAATGTTCATAATTATGTTCTTTCAGTGTCGCTTGACACTCGTAAAATGTTTATGTGCTTCGGTGTGCTGTTTAGGGTTAATTGTTTAACCTTTGGACCAAGTTGGTTTAAGTTAGTGTCAGTTTTCTATTAGGTTCTTAATCAAGGTTAGTCATCCCTTAATCCGGATTAGTGCTTAATTTGCAAGTTAGAGTAGTTAGATGAACCTATTTTATTCCTAGATTTTATTTGACTATAAACCTCTTTCCTAAGGCTTTTAAACATGTTATTATTCTAACTAAAGGGTATGGGTATGGGTTAGGGGTCTTTTCCAACCCTTAAGCCCCTTTTTTTGACTTTTGAGGTCACTCAAAAAGTCCCTTTTTGCCTTTGTGCGAAAATTGACCATGGTTATCTTGAGTTACCTCACCTCATCTCCACTTAGGGTTTAACCATGGTGTAGGTTGAGTTAGGAGTTTCTAGATTTGTTAGTAGGTGGAGATAGTTATTGCTCCTTTTGGGTGGTTGAGTTGGAGGCTTATTTAGAGGCCTTCCTTGGATTAGTTGGTTGTTACCCAATCTCTACATTTAGAGAGGAATACTTGAAGGTTGAAGGAAGGAAAGGGATACTCTACTCAAATTTGTTCATTGCCATTACCTTTTTGTGCAGGTAGGAATTGTCATCTCCCTTGTTCAGATTTCAGTCTTGTTTCATGCTTATGCTACCTTGCTATTGTTTCTATGTTTGTATGTTTGTGGGTCTGTTGGGAAGCTTTGGAAACCATGTTATTTTTGGTTGATTTCCTTTTATGTTTATGTTTTCAATTTTGAGATTTTTCTTGCATGGGTGTTTTGGTATTACTCACCCTTGGAGAGGTCAAAAGTGACCAATTTTGGGAAAGGTTTGTTTAGTCGGACTCCATCCAGTGTAGAGTCTCTTCTCAAGATGAGAAGAGGGAGAAAGGGTAGGGTGTTATGGGCCCCTACCTATCAGCACAAACCTTGTATGATTTTGGTATGTTGAAATGGAAGAACGGAAGTTCTTGGTATATAGCCCCGATTGGGCATTTGTTGGTGTTGTGCTTGACTTCTCCTGGTTGGAAGCATCCACCTTTCCCTAGTGTTGATTCATTGTGAATCATATTGTGAAAACCATGTATGAATATGTATGTTCGATTGTCTCTTGGTTATGTTTTGTTGTCACCTAATCAAAATTCTGTTCCATCCATGGTATTAAGAGATGTGTTGCAGAAAGCATTATAAATCCCTTGATGAGGGTCATGAAGAAAACTCAATTAAATTGTTGTAAATGGGATTGTTATCATATGTATCTTAAAATTTCAATTTTGATTGTAGTGGCCACGACGCTGGGTTTTCTTCCTGGTTCTTTCCCGGCTGAGCCCTTGAATTAGGTTGTTAATAAAATGAGTGATTGAGTAATTTTTTTTGCTTCTCTTAAAATTTTCTTTTGTATTTTACATTGTCATATGAATGTGTATCAAAGATAAGATGAAACAATGATGTTCAATTATGCAAGATTCAAAATGTAAATGTATGGCATCACCTTTGAGTTTCGTATGATTTAGTTTATGGATGGTTGTGTTGAAAGTGAAATTGCAAGAACATGCAGGAAAGAATTATGTCAAGATATCCAAACTTAAATTTGAAAACACAATAGAAGAAAGAACTTGGTGTGTTTTGATACTCCCCATCAAAATGAATAGAGCATTACCATTTTGATCTCTTTATTTTCTCAATTGCCTTAAGACTAGTTTAGTCACTATGTTATTCCAATTTTGCTGCATCAGTTATAATAGATAGTTAAATGAATATGTAGATGATTATTTCATGTAATGTGGGTAGCTTTGAAATGCATAGTATTTAGGGATCATAGAAATTATCAACCCAGAATTCAGAAGAGATTTATGTAGGTTTTGATGATCTTGCAATAGTGATTTTGTTGAGCATGATACATCATAGGTGATAAGTTAATATCATTATGTATTAAAAACACCAATCCTATCAAATTCCATAGCAAGACTTAAACCTACAAGAAAGTTTCAAATGCATGAAAAATAAACATAAGCCTGTAGATGCACATAATTCTCTGGAAATTATATGAACAAAAGCAAAAAAAAAAAAAAAACCTCTCCAATTACAGACAATTAAAATATTCACATCACAATAAAATAAAATAAAACTTATAACCTAATGCAATTCATTATGACAAGGATATCATAAACTTTCCTTAGGAGGGCGGCTAGGATATTAAGAGGCATCAGAATTTGTCTTTAAAAAGAATAGAATATATCTTAAACCATAAATTTTATGATGTGAAGTGGTCACATCTTACTAGATGCTCCTAGGTCGAATGGAGAATATCTTACAAAAGTTGCTCAAGTCAATATGGTGACATCACCTTGGGATCACATCAAACCTTCTCCTTAGTTTGGCTTTCGCAATTTTCAAACTCCCATGAAGAAAGTAGTTGGGGTTGACGTCAGCAGTCCCCACTACCTTTTTCCCCCCCCTCTCCTTTATTCCTCTGAGCGCTCAATCAACTTGAAAAATAGGCATTAATTTGGGTATCTAAGCAAAATAGCAAAAGTTTTGCTTTTGCTTGGGTTCTGTTTTCTTCCCAAGTGTTGGCCGCCTCCTCACGCATCCTCATTGGACTGCGCAACTACCGCCCACGCGGGATGAGGGGCCCGACCTGCCATGTGCAGGCCTCGGGCAGTGCGTGCACAGGGGGCTAGGGTGTAGGTGGGGTCTTAGGGTAGTGTAGGGTAGCATGAGTTAGATGTTAATAAGTTAGTTTTAGTTATTAATATTAGTTAGTTATTGTTTATTTTAGTTGGGTTTTACTATTTGTTTAATTAAGTTAGAGTACGATAAGTTAGCATAGTTAATTTATCTTTTAGTTAGTTGTTTTTTTTAATGTAGTTAAGTTTGATAAGATTTAGTTAATGATATCTAGATTAGTATTAGTTAGTAAGTATTTATTAAAGTTGTGTTAGATTTTCATTTCCCTTTTGTTTTGTAAAATTAGTATATGTTAAAGTTGTTAGTAGTTTGTTAGTAAGTAGCTTTAGGTTAGTTAATTTATTAATTTAACGTTTGTATGTGTCCTTTTAAATATTTAAACTTAATGGGCTAGGAAAAGTTAGTAATAGAGTTAGATGGAGTTTAGTTAGTATGTTTTATTTCTTTATTTAGTAATGTTAGAATGGTTTGATTTTAATAGATTACAAAGTTAATTGATTTTTTTATTATTAAAGTTTAAGTATGTTCTGATATTTAAGAATAGATGAAAATAATATTGGAATCTTAATCTGAGTTTAATGGTGGATGAAAGGTTATCTTAATCAAATGATATCTTTTAGTACAAAAGTTTCAAAATAATTAGACCTCAAATTATAATTGTTATTCTATTGATTTAAGGGTATTAATCCTTATTTCTATTTTAATCATTATATTTTATCCTTTAAAGTTAATGAAATATTAATGTGTTTAAACTTTCATTAATTAAATTTGGATTTGTTTAAATTAATTAACCGACTAAACTATGAAAGTTTTAATTTTGATGATCTAATCATATCTATTGATTTTAAACTCAATCTTATCAAATTTGAGCTTTTTAATTTTTAACTTTTAAAAAAAAAAATGTGTGTGTTTTTGCCCTCGTAGTCTGGGCATGACATTCGGGTACTTAATATCTAATCTGATATTCGATCTTGAATCGGATACCCGATATGGGATCAAGTATCTAATCTTGAATCGGATACCCAATATGGGATCGAGTACCCAAAATATTGGCATACTTTTTCCCAAAATATTCTCTATCATTGCAGACTTGACAATCACATTTTTTGGGTCCATTTTCACAGGTTTGGAGAAAAAAAAAATTGGGGCCCATACAATAAAAAAATGTTGCTATAAGGTTTGATTAGGTGTCTAGTATTCTTGTCTAAATGGGGAGCAGTAGGCATCGAAAGGCTAAACATGAAAGGAAGGTATCGAATGAAGACATTGCAACATATAGGGAAAGGGACAAGGTAAATCACTGAATGAAGAGACAAGGTATGTTAAATGTGAATTAAGTTGACGATGTACTAATCAAAGGTGCAATCATAGAGCCAAATAATAAATATGTTCAGTTGGAGAATGAAAATGTACCATTTGATAATGATAACATCAGGATTGAAAATTTGGAGAATGAAAATTTACCAGTTCATAATGTAAAGGCCATGATTGACCATTTTGATAATGAAAATGTACAAGAATGTTACATATCTCCTAATTGTAATTGACATGAAGGTCCTAGAACACCAAAATGGATAATTGAAATTGATGAAATGATTATTACCAATTTGGAAGGGAAAAAATCACAAAGAATCATTTGGTTATGGGCTTCAAGACTATATAAGATATTTTTCGAAAACAAGAAAGTGGTGGAGCAATGTCAACATTTTATGTACTTATTAAAGATGCAAAAGATGAGACCTATGCTTCCCAAATTGAAGATTCATGTCAATAAAAAAATGGAAAGAAATGTCATTATTGTGAAGAATCTTTTCAATGCTCTCAATAGCATTGGAAAAAATAGCAGGGAGAAGGATAGGAGAGTTGCTTGAAGGGTTATTACAACCTCTTTGGTAAGTCATCATTTGAGAAAGGGTAGATATATGAGAAAACTTGTATTGACTTGAACCTAAATCATACTACTTTGAGAAGAGCACTTAGTAAACAAGAGAGAATTGACGATTTGATAAGGAGACTTCCACATATTGATAAGAAACTATTAGATGATGTGAAGAAAGAAATTACATGGTTTTGGTACTCTAGCTCAAGAGTATCACCCAATGCTAAAGACATGATAAAGTTGAGAATTGGTATCTGAGACCGCATGCCACATCCTAAACATTATTTGGAGGTAATTCAAACAATGTTGTTTAAAGCATTTAGACAGAGTCATCCAAGATTGTATATATCACAAAGGGCTTTTGAATCCTTGAAGCCATTTTATTGTGTGCCACTTAAAATTTGAAATACATGTTGTCGCAAATATCATGTGGAGTTTTCTATGCACCATGAATTAACATTCTCCATCCACTCTACTTTGCATAGTAAAGAAATGTTGGAGAATTGTGGTGCTAGTAGGCTTCCAAAATCATCAAGAGACTTGTTAGATCAATTTTTTATGTCCTAGAGTTGATGGTTGTATCTTTTATAGAAATGCTTTCTTAAATGAGAAGTGTTTAGAATGTGGTGTCTTATCTAAGTTTGACACATGTTTCCATGAGGGGTGTGAACAAGATCTTGGGAGGACAATATTTTTTAAAATGGTATTTGAAACAATGAAATACACATTGAAGAGTGGAGGTGAGGCCTCTAGATGTGAATTGGTTGCAAAAGAAATTAGTGTGGCTAGTTTTATTTTAGATTTCAAGAAAAATATTTTCTACAAGTATGCAACGCATTGTCACGGATCTCAGTGGTTGGATCAGCTATTTAGAATGTGTAAGGAGACTTTTCTCATTGGCACTATTATATCAATTGTTGACTTTGCAGAGAACTACATATTGCAGCCCCAAAATAAGACACAATCTTAGTGTTACAACTCCATTTAGATTGCCACTTTTGTCCACATAACATATAGACATGCCCCTAATAGTGCGGAAGATAATTGGAAGACTATTAGAGAGTACCACTTTTACATGAGTGATGATAGATCTCACTCTCATGAGTTTTTGAAACATTGTTTCGAGAACTATTTTGATTTCTTACAGGAGAAGACATTGCTATAGATATACATACCATTTGGTCAGGTAATTGCATAGGTCAATTCAAGAATGTTTGCATGTTTTATTAGTTGTGTAGAATGCATGTAGAGAGGAGGTACCTCATATTTGGAAATTTTTTTAGTCCAATAATGGGAAAGGGGAACATGATGGAGTAGGGGCATGTGTGAAGAGAGCTCTAGTTAAGGAGAAATTGAAGATTTTAGGAGCAAAGCTTGTTGATGCTCATAGCATTGTTGATTGGTGCAATTAAACATTATCACAAGGGGGACTCTTGATTTAGCACTACATAGGTTCTTTTGGTTGGTTGAGGAAGGGTCCATAGGTGATAGACCAAACTATGCAACTGTTAGAGACTCATCAAAAATGCATTCATTCAGGAGCTCTAATTCTAGTACATGGACCATTTGGACACAAGAGCTAGCTTTCTTTTGTCTTAGTTGTTTTTAGTGTGATTGGGATCACTGTGGGTCGAGTAAGTGGGTGGACACATGAGCTCCACATTATCTTACTCCATTGTCTATCATACCCTCTATCTGATATGATGACATGGAAAGTTCACTTAAGCATAACCATCTAGCGGATCTTCTTCAACCAGGACATGTCTTTGCATTGGTTGTACCACAGGGGAATAATGAGAAACTAGATTGTTGGTTAGCACATTATGTAAGAGGTAAAAAAAATCTTACACAACTGATCATAGATGATGATGGATTCACATATCATGTTGGTTCAGTTATTATTTTTGGAACATGGCTGTGGACATACATGCTTAGAAGGAATGTAATTCATGCATTCGAAGACTATCAAAAGCACAAAATAATTCTCATATATTCACATCTTATTATAACGACAAATGTGAAGTTGTTGAAGCATCAAGGAAGATCAAAATTAAAAGAACTTTTCACTATTACTAATGCTAACCATGAAGCCTTGTTGGAGACTCTAAAATAGAGAGAGGACCCTATAGGAACACTCGACTAGGTATATTTACTTCTTATGTTCTTTTTGTTCATAATGATTTGGTGAACTAGTGATTATCTTGTTTAATACAATTATTTACTAATATTTTTAATGATATTGGAATGTAGGTACATCGTGAAGAGTAGCCATGCATGAAGGTAGAAACTAAATAAGGAGTAGAATAAAGAAAAATCTATTCTATTTTTGACATTACGATTTTTGACACTATAATTTTTTATCATTGTGTATTGATGTAATAATGATGAAACACTTGAGATATTGTAAATGTAAACTTCTTGATTTAATTTAAGAAATAAAGATGTTTTCACTTAATGTAATTTATGTGGAGGGACCTAAAAAATGATGATTTTAATTAATACTAACACCAAAATTTGAAACTATTGATCTTGGAACTAATGATTATCTTGTTTAATACAATTATTTACTAATATTTTTTATGATATTGGAATGTAGGTACATCATGAAGAGTAGCCATGCATGAAGATAGAAACTAAATAAGGAGTAGAATAAAGAAAAATCTATTCTATTTTTGACATTACAATTTTTGACACTATAATTTTTGATCATTGTGTATTGATGTAATAATGATGAAACACTTGAGATATTGTAAATGTAAACTTCTTGATTTAATTTAAGAAATAAAGATTTTTTCACTTAATGTAATTTATGTGGAGGGACCTAAAAAATGATGATTTTAATTAATACTAGCACCAAAATTTGAAACTATTGATCTTGGCATTGAATCGTCAGTGCCATTATCTCTGGATGGGTGGGTGAATCCTAGTGACACCATTTTTCTAGCCGCAAAGAGCCTCCATTGTGCATGGCCACCCTGTATCGAAGAGTCCCCAAGGTGCTCTAAGTGTATTTGGAGATCAATCTTTAGAGGGTCGTAACTCAAAGCTTGTGGGGGCTATTGGTGAAACATTGAATTCTACAAGATGGTAATGTCGAGACCTACAATAACATATCTCATTTCTAAGAGATCACATTCCATTTGGATTCGGTACAACAATCTCGCTCAATGCAAAAACTTTTAGTGTGCCTTAGTTCATTGGTGCATCACTACGTAAATTTGAAATTATTGATCTTGGCATTGAATCATCAACGTCATTAGATTCATATGGGTGGGTGAACCCTAGTGACACCCTTGTTTTGGCTACAGAGAGCCTCCATCATTCATGGCCACCCCATACCGAAGAGTCTCCAAGGTGCTCTAAGTGCATTTGGAGGTCGATCATCTGAGGCTCGTAAATGTTGGTGTAATAAGTATTCACTATTTACACTTTACTTAAGTTTACTTAGGTCAATGCATTATTTTATTATTTCTTAGGTGAGACACTTAGGAGTTTGCATACTCATATGACTTTTCATGTTGACAACATTGGAGTAAGCAACTCTAATTCAGCACATGGTGTCTACTTGTTCCATGGATATGCATTTTGAAGAGAAGATTGATAAAGGGAAGTCTTGGAGAGCATCAGTCACTCTTGAGTTGGTTCACACGGTTCTAGCAGGTTTGTTTGCAGTAACATCAATTAGCAAGGGTCACTACATCCTCACTTTCATTAATGACTTTTCACACTACACATGGGTCTACTTTCTTGATCACAAGAATGAAGTGTTTGATAAGTCTCTAGCCTTTAAGAGTCTTGTTGAAAAGCAATCAAGGAAAGCCATCAAGGGTCTTCATATGGACAATGAAAGAATATATGTGAACTCAAGACTTAGAGACTTTTTTGAACTTGAGGGCACTGATCTTCAGAATCCAGTAGCATTCAGTCCACAAAAGACAAGTGTTGCAGAAATGAGGATTAGAACTCTTAAGTCAATGGAAAGTTGTATGATTCAAGCCAAGTCTCTTGATCCATCACTTGAAGTCAAAGCTATAAGCAATGCCAATCACATACTTAATAGATCTCCTCATAGTGTCTTAGATGGAAAGACTCCTTTTGAGGCATGGTATGGAAGAAAACTAGTTGTGAAACACTTTAGAGTTTTTGGTTGTCCAGCATGGGCACACATATCTTCAAGGGAATGCAAGGCACCACCACCAAGGCCTTGTACTTTTATTGGGTATGAAGACAGTGCTAAGGCATATAGACTTATGGATCCTGAGACTCATGAGATATTCATAAAGAGGAATTTTCACTTTGAGGAAAGTTCACCTAGCTTATCCTCTAATCCTCTTCGCACTTCATACACAGTGGAAAATGATAGTGATAGAAGTGATAGTGATTCAACAAATTTAGATATGTGGGATCCTATTGATAGATACAGGACGACATCATAGCATCAATATATTCCACATGCATACATTTCTATAGTGGTAGGTCCATGCAATTTAGAATAGTTGGGTACACCTTGTCTTCCAGCTCCAGCATCAGGGGATCACTACATATCAGATATTTCAGGTTTGTTTGTGGAGTCATACATAGCATATTTGGGAGACATCATCGATGATATACATCTTCTCTTTGATGAAGAAGATCCTCTTTCAGTTGTTGTGAGGGCCCACTTTGACCCTCTTGTCCATTCTCTACATGATCAGTCTTTCTAAGTTGATATGATTGTAGATCCTTATGTATAGCAATTGCAAGAGGTCTCATTATCATTCAAGGAGACACATGGTTCTTTGGGATATGCTCTACATCCATCCTTTCTAGATCTGACCATGTTCTTTTTAGCAATATTGGAAGGGGTAACAGTCAGTATTGACACAGGGACAGTTGAGTAGGTTTTAGAGACTTCATTCATCTTAGGGATTCTTTCCACACATTGGGGAAGCATCTCATTTGTACCTATGATATTGTTTCTTCCAAAGGGGAGGAACATTATTCAGTAGTCATGGATTAGCTTCTACATTGGAGCAGCTATCATTGATCATCATTCTATATTTGTGGGGGGGGGAATGACCTTGTCTCCTTTCTTCTTCTCTCTTTTGGGGAGGACCTTTTCCTCTTCAGGATTATGTTCTTCTCATACTTCTCTATTGTATATACTTGATGTATGTCATAATGAGGGGGTCTTGATTACTCCATCCATCCATGCATCTTGATTTTTTACATCTCTCTTTTTTGGGGAGGGTTTTTCCCATGTGGTTTTCACTCTTTCTCCACTTTATGAGAGATTTTATTGCATTTTGTACATTGGTACCTAACATGGCCTAGTAGCCATGACCCATCATGCATTTTTATCCTAGCTTTCATAAGCTTAAGTGCATTCCCCTAAGTTGCACTTAAGGGGGGGTGTTGGTGTAAATAACTATTCACTATTTACACTTTACTTAAGTTTACTTGGGTCAATGCATTATTTTATTATTTCTTAGGTGAGACACTTAGAAGTTTGCATACTCGTATGAGCTGTCATGTTGACAACACTAGAGTTTGCATAATTAACTGAGTTGTCATGTTGACAACACAGTTATTTGCACTCTTATTTTAGCACATGGTGTCTACAACATGATTTTACGTGTTACACCTTTGTAGGCTTATCCTCTCATCATTGCACTAACTCCTATGCTTAATGGAGGATAATCCACTCCTGGTGGACATGTGCCTTTTTGTAAGACTTATCAGTGTGTTGACTCCTAGTTAGTCTAGAGGCCTTATTTTTTAGGCACTCCTAGTGTACTTGTACATTAATTGAATATCATATTGTTATTATGATCATACTTTGGTCCATTCTATGCTTGTGCTTTAGTTCCTTGATCTTGGGTGATTTTTCCCTAAGGAAAATTCTTACAGTAACTCAAAGCTCGTGGTGGATATCAGTGAAATGTTGAATACTACAAGATTTTCATGCTAAGGTCTACAATAACCTATCTCATTTCTAAGAGATCGCATTCTATTTGGATTCAACACAATGATCTCACTCAATGCCAAAACTTGCAGTGTGCCTTAGTTCATTGGTGCATCATTATGTAACTTTGAAACCATTAATCTTGGCATTGAATCATCAATGCCATTAGCCCCAGATGCAAATGTGAACCCTAGTGACACCCATGTTCCAACCATGGAGAGCCTCCATCATTCATGACCACCTTGTACTAAAGAGTCTCCAAGGTGCTCTAAATGTGTTTGGAGGTTGATCTTCTGAGGGTCATAACTCAAAGAGCATGGGGGATATCAATTAAATGTCAAATGCTATAGTATGATCATGTCAAGGCCTATAATAACATATCTCATTTTTGAGAAATCGCATTATGTTTGGATTTGACACAGCAATCTCGCTCAATGCCAAAACTTGCAGTGTGCCTCAGTTCATTGGTGCATAACTACATAAATTTAAAACCATTGATCTTGGCATCAAATAGTTAGTGCCATTAGCTCCAGATGGGCAGGTGAACCCTAGTGAAACCCTTGTTCCAAACACAAAGAGCCTCCATCATTCGCCGCTACCCTGTACCAAAGAGTCTCTAAGGTGCTCTAAGTGCATTTGAAGGTTGATCTTCCAAGGGTCATAACTTGGAGCTCATGGGGGATATCATTGAAATGTTGATTTCTATAGAATGGTCATGTTGAGACCTATAATAACCTATCTCATTTCTAAGAGATCACATTCTATTTGGATTTGACACAATGATCTCTCTCGATGCTAAAACTTGTAGTGTGCCTCAGTTCATTGGTGCATCACTGTGTAACTTTGAAACCACTGATCTTGGCATAAAATCATCAACACCATTAGCTCTAGATGGGTAGTTGAACTTTAGTGACACCCTTGTTCTAGCTGTGGAGAGCCTCCATCCTTCACAACCACCCCATACTAAAGAGTCTCCAAGGTGTTCTAAGTGCATTTGGAGGTCGATCTTCCAAGGGTCGTAACTCAGAGCTTGTGGGGACTATCAATCAGACATTTAATTCTATAGGATGATCATTTCAAGGTCTACAATAATCTATCTCATTTCTAAGAGATCACATTTTGTTTGGATTTGGCACAGTGATCTCGCTCAATGCCAAAACTTGTAGTGTGCCTTAGTTCATTGTGCATCATTGCGTAACTTTGAAACCACTGATCTTGGCATCAAATTGTTAGCATAGTTAGCTCTAGATGGGTTGGTGAACCATAGTGACACCCTTGTTTTGGTAGTAGAGAGCTTCCATCATGTGCGACCACACTGTACTGAAGAGTCTCCAAGGTGCTCTAAGTGCGTTTGGACGTCAATCTTTCATAGGTCATAACTCAGAGCTCATGTGGGATATTGGCAAGACATCAAATTATATAGGATAGTTATATCAAGGCCCACAATAACCTATCTCATTTCTGAGAGATCACATTCTATTTGGATTCAGCACAACGATCTTGCTCGATGCTAAAACTAAGTGTGCCTCAATTTATTGGTGCATCACTATGTAACTTTGAAACCATTGATCTTGGAATTGAATTTTCAATGCCATTAGCTTTGGATAGGTGGGTGAACCCTAGTGACACCCTTTTTCTAACTGCAAAGAGCCTCCATCGTTCGCGGCCACCCCATACCAAAGAGTCTCCAAGGTGCTCTAAGTCATTTGGAGGTTGATCTTCTAAGGATCATAACTCGGAGCTTGTAGTGGCTATTAGTGAAACTTTGATTGCTACATGAAAGTCATGTTAAGGACTATAATAACCTATCTCATTTTGGAGAGATCACATTCCATTTGGATTTGGCACAATGATCTCGTTCGATGCCAAAAGTTGCAATGTGCCTCAATTTATTAATGCATCACTGTGTAACTTTGAAACCACTAATCTTGGCATCAAATTGTCAATGACATTAGCTTTGGATGGGTGCTTGAAACCTAGTGACACCCTTTTTCTAGTCGTAGAGAGCCTCCATCATTCATAGTCACCCCGTACCTAAGAGTCTTCAAGGTGCTCTAAGTGCATTTGGGTGGGTGAACCATAGTGATATCTTAAGGATTGTAGAGATTATTTCAAATTAAATATATATGATATCATTTCAAATTAAACATTGCATCAAAATTTGATAATAAAGGTTGTTAAAATGTTCTTCACAAATTATTGCATTTGAATTGAATATAACAAACTTGATCAAAATGAATGATATTTCATAAACATGAACAATACACATAATCCACGATAAATTGAACAATACTATACTAAATTAATATGTATATAATTGTGAACATAAATGACAAAAATATATATCAAAATACATGTATCCGTAGACAAATCACTCAAATATATATCAAAGTTCATGTATCCATAGACAAATTACACAAATATATATCAAAATGCATAGATACATATACAAAATATGGTTGATCATGCCATTAGAATGTGTATAATATCAATTTTTTTGAATACAATGTGGCATATTCCATCTCAAAATGTCTCGTGATGCATCCTATGACAACTATACTATCTTATCCTAGTGGTGAATGATCAAAATGTAGCCTCTTCGTTGCACTAGGTGGATCAGATGCCTCCTACATAAACAAAAAAGGAAAACACAAAGTTAGACTACTAAATTTATGTGATTCTATGTATCTAACATTGAATTACTCAAATGCATAATGATCCTTTTTTTAATAAATATTTATAGTATTAAGCTTTCATCATAAATACCTCTCTTGTCGACCTCTTGTGTCGGTCAAGAGTCCTCTCATATGTCCTCAGCAATGCTTGAACCTCATTGAGTGTGGCTTGTATATGTTCAAGTATGTTTGTCAGATGAATCTACAACTTAAACTATGGCATTATAATTCATAGAATACTAAACTTATAACATATAATCAAGAATTCAAACTGCAACTTACCTCTATTGACTCCTCCTCTAGATATAATGGTTGTGAGTAAAGATACAAAACTCTGACGTCCAACCTCTTGTGCACTAGGTGTTTCCTATGAGATACAAAAGACTAGTTGTTAATATCACGAAAATCAACTTTTTATTTGTTTATATAGAATGGGGCTCTCACTACAAATGGAAATGCTAGAGGGTCTGGGACATTGAATCTACCTAGACTCATCACCAATGGTCATTCCCTCCACAATAAAGAATGTAATAAAAAAATTACAAGAACGCATCAATATTTAATCACTTTAAAAGCACCTAATTACCTTTCCCTTATCAATGGGTTGTGTCTCACCCCCTACACTCTACCCCTCACTAATAGGTGATACTTGCAAGAGGAAAGAAAGATTAGAAACCATATATACTTCAATATCAAATAGAAAAAAAATGAGAACACAACATGATGTATCATAGATGTCTCAAGGCCAAATGAAATAGCCGAGAGCATGACTACATCAACCTATATGAGCTCCTCCTCTGTCATCAACTAAACATGAATGAAGATCACATACATGTATAAGTCAATATGGGTTAAAATTACTCTATTATAAAGATAACTTTAATCACATATGTCATAACAAAAAAATGTATACATGTATTGACATAGGAGGATGGCATGCCTCTGCATGCCCCTCCTCTCTCATGTCAGGTTGTGTAGTCTTTGTATGTGCGTCTGGTGTATCCTCCTCAAATACAAATTGATACTTAGAAAGATCACCTATGGGACCCAGACAAACATTCTTGCACGTTATGCAAGTATGGGGCACATAAACATGTGATGAGCTCACCAATGATGAACTCAAGCCAACACCATCAATGTGGGAATGAAACACTAACCTAGCTTGGGATATCAATAGGCTACTCAATCTATGGATGGCTATGATAGTCTAAGAGCTAGCCTCTGCAATGATATTAAGATGTTGCACTGGAGGAGGGGGGCAGACATCAGTAGGGGGGAAAAAAGTGCCAACTTTCTTCCACTGGGCAAAGGGTCTATTTTGAGGAGCTCCTCCTCCTACACCCATGTTGGGCCTCATGCTCTAGTAGTTCACCTTGAGGTGCAACATAAATTTGGCATACAATTTCTTAATTAAAAAGAATGATGCCTCTAAATTGTTGTGTGGAGGTTTTTCAAAAACCATCCACCAACAATCCCAAAAGTACACATGCATAGCCTCATTTGTGCACCATTTAATTGATAAGTTGGGCTTTGTGCATTCTATTGGTTTACCAATTTTTGGGTCCGCAAAATGGCTAACTATATCATCTTTAGTTATATTTAGGGTTGCAACCTCATCATAGTCCAACCCATCATCAAATATGGTATGCATTTTCTCATGCCATTGAAGAGCAACATTTTGCTCATTGGTAAGTGTTTCAATAGTATCCATTATGGTGTTTAACATGGATAACATGGGAGTCAATGTAGGTATATTGCTATATGTGGTTTGCAAAATCCTTAATTCGATGAGATTTTCATATATCAAATCTTCAATTCGAGGAGGGTTTTGAGGGGGTAAGGGATCATTTGGTGGACAATTTTGAGGGGGTATTGGATTGTTTGGTGGAGGGTTACGAGGAACATTGTTTCCTATGTCAATATCATCATTCGGGTTAGCCACACCTATTAAATTGCAAAACAACATTTCTATTAAAAAAACCTAATTTTCAATTTCTATTAAAGAAAAGCTAATTTTCAATGATTTCTATCTAAAAAACCTAATTTATATCCAAATGCAAATGTGTTATTTGTTCTAAATTTTTTTTAAAATCCAAGTCGCAGGTTTTAGGTATCCAATCTTATATTGGATACCCGATAAGGTTTGGCCCAATCTTTTTGCCTTGGTATCAAGATGGGTGGCAAAAAGTCAAAGTGGATTTTGAAACACTTTTAGACATTTTCAAACTCCACTTTTTTCACATCGCCACTTTTTGGCACACCATGATAATGCACATACCCACAAGTCTTTGCATCAACAATTTATAAATGTTAATGATAGGTACTCATTATTCACATTAAATGTGTATATCTTGTTTTATCAATGTTTTTGTGAGGGAAGCTATATTAATGTAAAACAATTTAAAAACATAATGCTTTACTATGTGCTTTGGATACAAATAGTGTGTTAGTGTTAAGAAATTTAGAAATATTTCATTTTTTTTAATTTCAATTAATTGAACAAAGAAATATAAACATTACAAATGTTATTTAATATTTATAGAGTGCAACAACTAATAGTATGAAAACATAAGTCAATAGACCGATAGTATGTTATATGTTATGAAAAATATTTAAATCATTTTATTTTCTACACTATTATTAATAATGATTAAATAAATATATTGCTTATAAATATTATTTTCATAAATTATTAAAAATAAAATTAATTTATATTTTATAATATTAATACAATGTTTTTTTGTTTTTTCCATTTAAAATTATGTCAATTTCATGTAGGCAACATAGAATTCTTCTCAACCAATCTAAGTTTTCAAATTTCATAAATTATATTTATCTTATTCCTATGACAATTAAATATCATATATACTAAGAACACTTTCCAAAGGTAAGTAAGCTGGAAACAAAATAAGAAAACAAGGTCAAATGCCAGAATACAAAACAAATTCAATCTTTAAATACCAAAATTAGTAAAGCTAAAAAAATAAGGTAAGAAAAAACACAGAAATGAAAGTCATACTATAAAAATGGCTTACGATCTTAAAAAGGAGACAACCATGGAATCAACAGCAAGTGAGAAACATCAATCTCAAAGGTGATAGATAGGTGTTGGCTATGCTCCACACAGAATGTACCAAAAGTCAAAAAATAATAATCTTTAGATCTCAAAAAACACAATAATTTTTTTTCTAAGTTTTTATTATTTTCAATTACAAAACATACAGATCATGAAGAACAATTATTAACATTTCAGCAAAATCTATATTTTTTTCAATTTTGATCAAAAGTACATTTTGTATGGAGGATAGCCGCATCCAGAATAATTTACGATTCACCAATCCCTATCCAAATGTTGTTTCTTCCTCTGTTGTGCATTTAATTTAATTTCAATTTTATATTGAGAATAAAGAGGCCCAAAAGAACATATGAAGTCTCCACTAGCTTCCTAAGTAATTGATTTGTAAGGTCAAATATGCTTGGAATTATGATGGCGTAGGGTATAAATCCTACAACTCGTCCATTTTCAGATTGAGTTGGTTGTGCATTCCTTCCAAACCCCTGTGAAATCATCACCACCTAATTATCATTTTGAAAAGAAAAATACCTTCCCAATTTGTTTTTAAGAAAATTTTCATGGTAACCTTTGATTTTTGGGAGAGATATTTTATGGACATTTTCATTTTTCTTGTTTCCTTTTTCTTAATAAGAATCATGCATGACTCAATATGATGATGATTATAATTAATTTAAAACATCTCATCCATAAAATACATTTAATTCTACAATTTTCATCTCAAACTTTAAAAAGAGAAAAATTCTATGAATATAATCAAAACTATAACTCTTAACAAGAGTTGAAAAAAGCAAAGAGGAGTATGACTTACATCATGCACTACCATTATTAAATTTCTCACTTGATCCCTTAACACAATTCTTACCTACATTAACATCAATTTTATTAGCTCATAACTAACAAAAGCGTCTAGACATTTTTAAATTCATAATAATAACTATTGAATCCATTTTACTTACCTTAACTACAATGATCTAGGTGACTCCTTCAGTACATAGAGGAGTTGTTAGAGAACCTTTATATTTATAATATTTCCTACTCCCTAGCTTTATATGCTTGGGATTTATGATTTTGACAACCCTCTCTACCCTGGTTCTATGTTGTCACTAAGAGATGAGATTTAATTCCCAATGTCTCATCAGCAATTGGTTCCATGTTGTGACTAAGGGTTGAGATTTGATTTGTCAATTGCACATAATAAAAGACGGGTCTTCATTAAAATATGATGCACCCTTTGATCTTATAAAAATAAGGCATATAGTGACAAAATGAATAGAAAACCCTCTTCAAGGAATGTATCATGTCTTCCATATTTTTATAGGATTCCAATGACCATTGTTTTGTTATCTTATGTTTTGTGGACCATATGTATTTCCAATTGATATCTGCAATACACCAAGGTTTGATCACAACCACAACTTAAACAAACCTCACCATATTGTTAATAGAAAATAAAATATTTCTAATACATGATTTTATATATGTATGTTTGCACATTCATACATACATACATATACACACATATATATGTGATTTTACTTATAATATAATGTCTTATTTCTTAATGAAAAACTTGTAATAGATAATAATTATCAAAATTTTGTTTAATCAATGGAATCTTCTATCAAATGTAAGTCTAAGCCATCACCCATCAGAAGGGAATATATGTTCATCATGTATGCATCTATATTATGTCTGATCAGTCAAAAAAATAAAGTCAAAATATCTTTTACTTTCAAATATATATAAAATACACATCATAACTCTAAATGTCACAAATAAATATTCTACCTATTACATCAAATAACTTACAAATTCTTCCAATTTATTTATCTATTATATAGTTTTATTAATATTTTTCAAAATAATGAGAAAATATACTAAAAATGATTAATGAAAGTCTTTTAAAAACTATACTCTAAACTACTATTTTCCTAATATTAATGATGAAAAATTAATCATAATTCTTAAAAGTTGAATATATTCTAGCAATAATTATAAATATTAAATATTATAATGCCTATTATCAAGTATTAGGTTTGTAAAAAAATTATTTATAACTCTTTTTAGATGGGCTACTTTTCAGACTAGATTGCCACAGATTAAGTTGGATGTAACTCTAATAATGTTAATCTCATATGGGTTTTGACATATGAGTGACAATACACTAGTCATTTATCAGATAGAACTTAGTTCATGTTGGACAACTAATTTATGTTGAGCATAAGCTATCAAATAGTGTATGTCGAGCGAGATATACAATATGTGTCGAGTAACTAGTAAGTGTTAAGTCACTCAAGTGTTGAGCAGACAATTGATGCCAAGTGATTTAGATGTCGAGTGATCAATGGATGTCGAGTCATTCAAAGGCTGAGTTACAACATTGAAGATATAGTGAATGTCGAGCATTAGAGACTTCAAGTGCCGAGTAAAACAGTATTGGACATAGTTGTTTGTAATGGCACAAACTACTATGTAAACCATTTTAAGCCAAGTTAAGGATTGTTTTGTGATTCTAAATGATAAGAATGAAACTATATTGAGAATCCCTATGCAGTACATGCAACCAATCAGTTAAAGAGATGGATTAAGCAAAAAAATGGATGAATCACAATCATTGATTCATATCTACCCCTAAGTCACCTAGGTCTTCTTAAGGAAGGTAAACCCTAAAACATTGTATGTGTGAAGAGAGAAGTTTGCATGCACAGATAGAGCATTCATGGTGGCTAAGGAGTTGTGAATCAAGTTATACATTGTAGAATTAGTTAGAGGAGAATAGAGGAAAGAAGTTAAAGGACAAAAGTGGAACATCTAATTAGAGAGGATCAAGGATACATGCAAAGAGTTGATCTATTATCTAGCAGCAGAGCGCTAACCATGGGTTCATTACTGAGACATTCTAACAAATGAATTAGTTATATATCTTAACAAAGTAGTCCTAATAGGCTATTCTAAATCCTTTAATAGGGTGCTTACTTCATTGTAAGTTTAATTCCTTTTATCAAGCACACTTTTTACAGGGTGTTGAAATCCTTTAACAGGGTAAGATCTAACAATCTTGTAAGCCTTTAACAGGGTAGACCTTTCATAGAGTAGATAATAATTTATGATCAAACTTTTTAACCTTCATTGGATAGACTTTACAACTATAATAGTGAAGATTTGTGGGTTTCATCCCCATCCCAATTTTACCTTCTCATTGGAGGGTTTCTGAGTAACCAAATATCTTGTGTCATATATGTGTTGAATGTTTATTTGATTTCATGCTATGGATGAACATGTTTGGTTTGGTATTTCAGTTTACATACAAAGTGTAAGATGAATGTGTAGTGAATGATTTTATGGTTAATGTTTTGAAGGACTAATTCACCCCCCACCCACTCTTAGAGTTTACTTTCCCTTTTGTATTTCCAACAATTGGTATCAGAGCTTTGTTCTCTGGAATGGAAAGCTTTGCAGCTTTGAGGAAAGATCTTGAAGATGGAAGTCTACAAGTTGGAAAAGACTATTGAGAATCAAAAGATTGAAATCCATCTTGCCCTACATTAGTTGAATGAAGCAAGACATGATTTAAAGTTCTCATTGAAGAGAAGGAAAGAGATAGATATTGAAGAGAATGACACACATTACCAAGAGGAAGACACTATTGAATTGTTTACAGATGGAATCTCAAGTGAATTTGATGTAGCAGTTATAGATATAATGGAAAAGAATGGTTCCCTAACTGAAGAGGTCAGAAATCTTAAGATAGAATAACAAGTTCAATCAATATTTCTATGTGAGGTGACTGAGCAGAAAAAAGAAAGTTGAAAAAGAAAAAGTCATGATTGAAGATGACAAAAGGATACTACCAATAGACTAGAAGAAAAGACATCAGAGGTGAATAGGATTTCTCACATGCAACTGGGAACAATGAATCAAATGATGATTGCCAATCATGAATTGAATGGAAAGGATATTGAGATCACAACCCTGAAGTTGCAAAATGAACAACTAAGAAATGATCTGAAAAGAAAAAATTAATTTGCTAAAAGTTTCAACAAACCTAGTGAAGCCATCAAGTACTTTGAGAAATTGATGAGATCTCCTAGATCCCATAGTGATACTACTAGATTGGGTTACACAAACACTGAAGAAGGAGGATCATCTAAAAGTGGTAAATAAGGAAGAAAAAAAGGTAAGAACTGCAAACCTACTTTCCATAATTGTGGAAAGATAGGTCACAACAAATGTTTGCAAGAGCAATAATGCAAATCAAAACCCTAAGAAGAAATTCATGGGTAACTGTCATAAGTGCAATAATCAAGGACATCAAGCACATGAATGCAAGACCAAGACATCAAGCACAAAAATATTTGAAGGTTACTACTACAACTATAAGAAGTATGGACATAGAGCATATGAGTGCAGATCCAAGCCTAACTGGTCATCAAACAAGCAAGCCAAGGTAAACCATATTGACAGATCCTACAATTGGGATTACAATACAAGGTATAGTTGTCACTATTTTCAAGAGTATGGACATGTTGCTAAAAATTACATTAGAACACATTTTAGAAGTGACTACAGTAGATGGTTGAGTCAAGCTACATGTTTTAACTATTTGAAGACTAGTCACATTAGCAAAAATTATTCAACAAGGTCAAAAGCGCCTAGCAATGAATTCAATAAAGGAAAAGGAAAGGTTAATGTTAAAGAATTCAAAGTGAAGATGAACAAGACATGGAAGAGAAAGGAAGATTGCAACACATCAAGTTTAGATGGGAGCACTTCATCCAATGGATTAGGTGATCACACCAACCCCAACTAGGCAATCAAGAGGTATGTGTGGGACTGATATTTCAAAGTTCTATTATACACTAGTTCCAAGGATTCAATTCCGAAAAGATCATATATGCATGAATTAAGATGCAAAGTATTGCTAAGAACTTAGAAGAAATCTATAAATTTTCATTTTCTACTAAGCATGAAAAGTTTCATTGTTGCTGACGAGTGAAAGTTTAGTTGTTGTCGAGCTATCGAAGGTGATAGTGTTGGATGAGCTCGTTGTGGTTTCTAAGTGTAGTAGGAATTACATGGAAGTTGAGTGAGTCAAAATTTCTATTAGAGCCAAGCTTATAGCTGTGTAAGAACTAAGCATTTATTGTGAAGTTTCAAGGGCTATATGGTCAATTTTTGACTCATTTCTGATCATTCAAGATTGAAGAGAGCACAAAGAGCTTAAGGAAAATTGGAGAAATTGATTCAAGCATTTTCAAACTAAATTAAACTACTACTCACCACCAAACATCAGATTTTTCAAATTATTTATCATGTGTCAAGCTATGCTATTTGAATTTATGCAAAACCTAAATAGTTGTTATGGCATCTAGCTCTTTTGTTGTTGTGGTTAAGGAAGGATATGAAGTTTTAAATGTATAGTTGATTAGAAATGAGATTAAACAACCATATTTTTGGGCAATTCATGATATTGCATACAAAGGAGACCTATCTGCTATGTTATCTATGATACCACTACAAGCTTAAATGATACAAGTTATAAGGTGTTGCTACACTTGTAAGGTAGGGAGTATAAGAGACATGGAAATCAAAGACATATGGAAAATTATGTGAAAATGGAGTGCTAAAAGATGAAAACAAAATTGTAGAGAGAAAGTGGTTAACTCGTGCCCTAGATTTTTATAGTGTATTCAAGACAGAGTGGATTAAGATAATTCTGAGCAAAATACATGACAAATCTGTATGGTTAGAAGATGACCCTATCAAGATTACAAAGAGGATTATTCAAAGATTAATAGGTTATACTACCCTAGATAGAACAAAAACTATGAGGATTTATGCAAAAGAGACAATTGAAAAGAATACAGGAGTAGTGTGGAACAAGAGAGGGATGACCATAGACACAATCATTGATCCCCTAATTGCATTTGTAGTAAGGTGTTGGAAATACAATAGGGAAAGTGAACTCTGAGAAGGGGGGGGGGGGGTGGTCATGGTGAATCAACACTTCAAAACTTCAACCATAAATTCATTCACCACACATCCATCTCACTATTATGCATGTAGACCAAAATACCAAATTAAGCATATATATCCATAGCATGAAAAAAAAAAACATTCACACATATGACACAAGATATGATTACCCAGAAACCCTCCAATGAGAAGGTAAAATTGGGGTGGGGATGACACCCACAAATATTCAGTACTACAATTTTAAAGTGTATCCAATGAAGGTTACAATTTTTTATCATGAAACATGATCTACCCTGTGAAAGGTCTGCCCTATTAAAGGCTTGCAAGATAGTTAGATCTTACCCTGTTAATGGATTGCAACACCCTATTAGAAGTGTGCCTAGTTAGAGGACTTCAACTTTCAATGAAGTAAGCACTATGTTAAAGGATTTACAACAACCTATCAAGACTACTCTATTAAGAGATTTAATTGATTCACTTAATAGAATGTCTCAACAATGATCCTGCGTTTAGCACTCTGCTGATAGATAACAAATCACCTCTTAGCATGTATCCTTGACCCTCTTCTAATCAAATGTATCTCTTTTATCCTCTAATTCCTTTCCTATGTTCTCCTCTAACTAATCCTAAAATTCATACACTATGATCACTCTTCCTTAGTCACACTTAAATGCTCTGTTTGCAAATGCAAACTTTTCTATTTTCTCACACCATGTTTTAGTGTTTACCTTCCTTAAAAGGAACTAGGTGACTAGGGTTAGGTACGAATCAACAATTGTAAATCATCCATCTAGCTGCTCAATTCATCCTTTTAATTGATTGGTTGCATGTATTGCATAGGGATTCACAATTAAGATTTGTTCTTATTATCTAGGATCACAAAAAAAATTGTAACTCAACTCCAAAATGGTTGACATAGTAGTTTGTGCCATTACAAACAACTATGTCAAAACTATTTTTCTTGGCATCTGAAGTCCCTGATGCTTGGCATTAGCTACAACTTCAATGTTGTCACTTGGCATCTGAATGACTTAGCACATACTAACTGCTTGACACTTGAGTGACTCGACACTTATTGAGTATCTCACTCAACATGCACTATTTGGCATGTTATGCTCGACATGCATTACTTACTTGACATGAAATAAGTTCTAACTTGTAAATTAATTAAGTGTATAGACACTCATATATCAAAACCAATCTAAGATCAAAAATCTCCCCCTTTGACATGAGTAGCAAAAACACTTGGCCATGCATGAATGATCTTAACTTATGAACATAACTCAGATACTCATTATCTTTGTTCAGCATATGTTCAAAATTTCAAAATATTGAAATTTTGCAAAACTTGACATAATAGTCATACCTCAAAATCTTATAACTCCCCCTGAGTTGATTGTGTTGTTCTGAAATTAAACCAATACTCCTATTGAGAAAATATGCATATACTAAACTATGTTGTACTCTATTTCTATCTTTGACTCCCCCTTTGTTTGGTCTCCCCAAAACTTGTATTCATTCTTTCCTTGGAGTCATTAACTCTCTCAAAAAGTTATCTCTCCTTCTTATTTCTTTCTCCAAAACTTATTTTTCCCCCTTACTTATTTCTCCCACTTTTTGACACTTATATCAAAGGGTTATACACATATAGTGTGTTTGTCCAACAAAGTTTAATGGGCCTCAAGTATTATTTTTAGAGCTACATTCCAGTTATCACATGCTACCTCTCATGATTTGATTTGGATAGTTAAGTCAGTAGTAAGGTGAACTAAGCCTTCATGTGTAGAAAGATGGGGATCTTTCTTCACCACTATTTCTGCAAAGACTAGTTCCTTGTGTAGTATCTCCATGTGTGGGGTCAACATGGACTGGATATTGATTAGTGTAGCCCAAATGTTTAGATCTTGAGCATGTAGGGTTGCCAACTGACCTTGGGAGTTCATCAAATTCCTAAAGTTATTTTGACTCTAAGATAGAGAATTGGGTAGAGTAGTCCCTATTTTCTTCATATCTCCCTTGAGATTGTCAATATGTCATTGCACTTCTTGTGTGAACAGAGTTGTTTCATACAACTTAGTGTAAAGAGAAAAAATATTCTCTAGTACTTTCTTTACACTATCAATCTTGGTTACTAATTAAACCTAACTAAATGCAATGGCACTTGAGATATTTTCATTGACTTTTCTTTAAAATTTCCTTTCAGACCATTCAAGTAATTTTACATTTGAATCTAGGTCTGTAGCATTAATTTTTTCTACTATGTTTTCCAACTACTCCATGATAGGGTTGTCTGCTTCATGTGCAGGCAGGCTAAATACATCAAGAAAAATGCCCTTGATATCTTGCAATGCTTGCTTCTACCTATGCTCCCTTCTAAGCAGTTCTTGGTTCTTTTTCTATGCAAGAGCATCCTAAAGTATTCTCATCTATTCAATAGTGATTGTTGCAAGATCAAACTTTGGCAAAATAATCACTTCATCCAAGTTAACATCACCAAATGATGTAATTTCACATGCCTTAGATGTGCTAGGACTAGGCCTTGATGACTGCAATGGTGTAGGTTCTACACTTGGCCTATGAAGAGCTTGACTTGGAGGAGTAGTAGTTTCTGGCAAAGTAACCAGTGCTTGTATTGCTAATTTCTCCTTAGGCTTGGTAGTCAATACTGACTCTTCAATCCTATCCCATTCTTGCTTTTCAATCTCAGTTGCACCTTGAATTTGTGTTGTAGGTACAGGAGTATCTTCTTGACTTGTTTGAAATTGTGTTCCATCTTTCTCATATTTTCCATCTTCTTCTTCATTTTCCTCATCCCTTTCATCTATTGAGACTGTTGGTATTGTATCATTTTGCATCATTGTGCTAACATTAGATGGTGTCTCCTTCGTTTGATACACTACAATAGTCATTCTAGGTTGTACCACTATAAATTAAGGAGGGGCTATAGATATTTCTTGTGTTTGTATTGTTGCCCCTATAAATGCCATTTCTACCTTCTCAATCTCATCCACACTCACTAATACAAGATGACTACATAGTTGTGCCTTGATGGTCGAATCTACCAATATCTTCTTCATAATCTTCTCCTATTAGGGGATTTATATTTTGAATGATAGTATTAGAAACATCTTTGATCTTTACTATATTTGTGTCTACATCTAACTCATGTCTTGGACTGGCACACAACACTAGTATATCTGGTATACTTTTTCTATTTGTTGTTCAACTTTAGTTGTTTCCTGTGTATCTATATTCTTTTCAGCACCTTCCACATGTGCATATTTTGTAGTCTCATCATTAGTAACCTCAATTACTTCTTTCTCACCTTTGTCTACAACTACCTCAATAGGTGTCATCTTAATTGCCTCAGGTGTTGTCAATCCATTTATTATTTTCCATATTTGGGTGGATTTATGAACAAGATCCTTAATGTCATTTTGCAAAATACCGAATGCCCTATATTTAGGAGAAAATATCCTTGTGTACTTCTTAATGGCCTTTTTTATTGTAGCCTTATCCAATTCTAGCATCACACTTTCTAGTGTGGTTTCTCTAATTTGTCTTTTTGTATTGAGACTAAAGTGCCATTTTTGCTCAACTTTTTCATATAGACTCTTGGGTATAGAGTTGGCAAGCTCAATTGGAGTCTTCTTGAATGTTTCCATCATGGCATATATAGACTCTTCTAGTTACTTCATGTCAACCTTTTCAAGTTTATCAAACTCAATATATGTGAATCCAAATAAGTTAGCATTGTTCTTTATATTCTCACACAAATTGTCCAAATCAGAAGGACTGTGACTTACCACTATGAATTGGATATTTCATCAAATTCTATTCTTTCCTCATTTGATTTGGCTAGAGCAATGTACTTTCTCCTTTGTTTCTTCTCTGAATCACCTTCTTTTCTAGTTGTCCTAGCTCTCTTTCCCTTTGGCTTTTTTTACTTCTTGAGCCTGCTTAGTAGTATCTCTTGTGCTGGCCCTAGTAGCAAGAAATATAGGCTTAGGTTGTGTAGGTTTTACAACCTTCTTTGGTTTTCTTATTGCTAGAGCTTTAGCTTTCCTCTTCTTCTTCTTTGTGGCTACAGGAACTTCATTGGCTTCTTCTCCCTCAACATCTTCAATTTTTTCTTCCTCTCTACCTTGGTCTTCTCCTTGACCTTGAGTTATGGTCAGTGGTGCTTGGGTAGGTACATCTTCACCTTCTTCATCATCATCTTCATTGTCTTCTTGTTCTTCATCTTCTTTTTCCCTTTCACCAAATTTTTCTTTGATCTTCTTAAAAAATTTGTTCTTCTTCCTTATTACAGAGGTTGTCTTCAAGTCCATAGTTATCTTACACTTGGCTACATCATAATTACCAAAGGTTGTATCCTTCTTATCTACTTCTTCTGCCAATAAAGCAATAATTGTTGCAAATGTTTCATTCACATTTATCTCATAACCTAGAGGGTTTAGCCATCTAACCCTTGGAACAACATCCTGAACATATGTGAAGTTAGTATCAACTAGAAAGAAAACATCATTGAAATGCTCCTCAACTAGTGACACTAGAATCCTCTGTCTTTGTTTCATTGACTTCTTAAAGTCTTCAAAGGAGCTAGTCATTATAGACTCAAAATTTTCTCCAAGTTTCTCGATGTATTCACCTATATGCACTACAATAGATCTATTTGTCTTCCATGCAACTTTACCAAAAGAAGGAAATGTGTTCTACACGTAGAAAAATATGCAAACAAGTATTGAACCAAAATTGCACTATGTACACTTGGTTTTCCTTATGGCTCCCAAGTTTTCTAATAATTTTTGTAATTGTAACTCAGCAAGGTCATAAGAATGATCCTTCTTGACTATCTTGTAGCCTACGTCAACAACAATAAAAGGTGCATTGTTAAATCTATTAGATTGAAAGAATTTGTGTGCAATTATCCTTACTATAAAATCAATTAGGGGATCTGTGATGGTGTCAATTATCATTCCTCTCTTATTCCACACTGCCCCTGTGTTATCTCAATAATCTATTTTGCATCACTTCTCATGGTCTTAGGTCTGTCTAGGGTTGGATATCATGTTACCCTCTACACAATCCTCTTGGTAATCATGATAGGTCCATCTTCTAACCACACAAAGTTGTCATGAATCCTACTCAAAACAATCTTTATCCACTCTATCTTGAAAATGTTGGGGAAATCTAAGGCACGAGTTAACCCTTTTCTTTCCACAATCTTATATTTATCCTTCAATATTCCATTTTCACATAATTTTCCATATAGGTCTCTGATCTCCATGCCACCTATGCTACCCACCTTACATGTGTAACAAAATCTTACATCTTGAATCATTAAAACTTATGTGGTATCATCGATAGCGCACTCAACAGGCCTTGCATGTATGCAATGCCAGGAATTTCTCTAAAGCTTGATTGTCTGGTCTCATTACTAACTAATTGAACATTTAAAAATTCCTTTCCCTCTTTAATCTTACTAGATGAAGAACTAGATGCCATATTGATTACCTACGGTTTGCAAAAATTCAAATAGTGTATCTTGACACACGATAAATACCTTCACAAATCTGATGAATGTTGTCGAACAGTGGTTGAATCCAATCTGCAAATTCTTGGAATGATCTCTTCAATTTTCCTTAAGCTCTTTGTACTCTCTCCAAATTCAAATGATGTCAAATGAATCAAAAATTGATCATATAGCCCTTAAAACTTCTCAATTAATGCTCAGTGTTTACATAGTTGTAAGCTTGGCTTCAATAGTAATTCCAACTCACTTGGCTTTCGTGTAATTTTCTTCATGCTTGCAACCACTATGAGATCAGCCAACACTATCACCTATGATAGCTCTACATCAACTAGATTTCACTCAGCAGCTTAAGTGAAACTTTTCATGCTTGGCAACAACATGAAAACTAACAAAACTTAAAGATTTCTTCCAGGTTCTAAACAACCTTTTCATCTTTTTTCATGCATATTTAATATTTTCATAACTAAATTCTTGGAACTGATGTATGGTATATCATTTTAGTACCAGTCCCACACATACCTCTTGATTGCTTAATTGGGGGTGGTGTGATCACCTGACCAATTGGTTGAAGTGATCCCATCTGAACTTGATGTACTGCAATCTTCATTCTTCTATGTTTTGTTCATCTGCACTTTGACTTCTTCAACATCTACCTTTCCTTTTCCTTTGTTGGACAATGTCTTCTTATGTGACCAGTCTTTAAGAAACTAAAACATGTAGTCTGACTTAACCACCTACTATAATCACTTCTAAAATGTGTTCTTATGCAATTCTTAGGAACATGTCCATACTCTTAACAATAGTGACAATTATACCTAGTATTATAATCCCAATTATAAGAGTTTACATTGTGCTTTACCTTTGTTTTCTTGTTTAATGACCATGTGGGCTTGGATATTCACTCATATGCTCTATGTCCATACTTCTAATAGTTATAGTAGTATTCTTCAAATAATTGTATGCTCATGGTCTTGGTTCCGCATTCATGTGTCTAGTGTCCTTATTTGTTTCACTTGTGGTAGTGACCCATGAACTTCTACTTGAGATTTTGATTTGTAGTCTTGCTCCTACAAACATTAGCAGTATGTCCTAATTTTTCACAATTATGACAAGTAGGTTTGGAGTTCTTACCTTTGTTACTTCTTTCCTTGCCACTTTTAGACGATTCTCCTTCTTCAATGCTGGTGTATCCTAATCTAGTAGTATCATCATTCATTATTGGATCTGGGGGATCTCATCAATTTTTCAAAGTACTTGATGGCTTCACTTGGTTTGTTGAAACTTTTAGCAAATTCACTTTCCCTTCTTAGATCATTACTCAATTGTTCATATTGTAATTCCAAGGATATGATCACAATGTCATTACCATTTAATTCATGACTGGCAATTATGACTTGATTCATTGTCTCTAATTGCATGTTAGTAATCCTTTGCACTTCTGATGTATTTTCTTCTAATCTATTGGTTAGTATCCTTTTGTCATCTTCAATCATGACTTTTTCCTCTTCAACTTTCTTTTTCTACTCAGTCACCTCACATAGCAATACTAATTGGACTTCTTGTTCTATCTTGAGATCTCTTACCTCCTCAATTAGGACTCCATTCTTTTCCATCAAATTTTTAACTATTGCATCAAATTTACTTGTGTTTCCATCTACAAATAATTTAGTAGTATCTTCATCTTGGTATTGTGTGTCATTCTCTTCAATAGTTATATCTTTCCTTCTCTTCAATGAATGCTTTAACTCATCTCTTTCTTCATTCAGCTAATGTACGGCAAGCTAGATTTCAATCTTCTAATTCTCAATAGTCTTTCCCTACTTGTAGGCTTCCATCTTCAAGATCTTTTCTCAAATTTGCAAAGCATTCCTTTCTAGAGAACCAATGTTTTGATATCAATTGTTGAAAATACAATAGGGAAAAGTAAACTCTAAGAGGGGGGGGGGGGGGGGGGGGGGGGGGGGGCAGCAAGGGGAAAGAGGGGGGGTGAGGGGCAAGGGTGAATCAACACTTCAAAACTTCAACCATAAATTCATTCACCACACATCCATCTCACTATTGTGCATGTAAACTAAAATACCAAATTAAACATGTACATCCATAGCATGAAAACAAATAAACATTCACACATATGAAACAAGATATGATTATCCAAAAAAATTCCAATTAGAAGGTAAAACTAGGGTGGGGATGACACCCACAAATCTTCACTACTACAGTTGTAAAGTGTATCCAATGAAGGTTACAATGTTTGATCATGAAACATAATCTACCCTGTGAAAGGTCTACCCTGTTAAAGGCTTGCAAGATTGTTAGATCTTACATTGCTAAAGGATTTCAATACCTTGTTAGAAGTGTGCCTAGTTAAAAGACTTCAACTTAAAATGAAGTAAGCACTGTGTTAAAGGATTTACAACAACTTGACAAGACTACTCTTTTAAGAGATTTAACTAATTCACTTGTTAGAATGTCTCAGCAATGATCCTGTGCTTAATACTTTGCTACTAGATATCATATCACATCTTTTCACATATCCTTGATCCTGTTTTGATCAAATGTATCTCTTCTATCCTCTAATTCATTTCCTTTATTCTCCTCTAACTGATTCTGCAATTCATACACTATGATCACTCTTCCGTGGTCACACCTAAATGCTCTGTTTGTGCATGCAAACTTCTCTCTTCGCTCACACCATGTTTTAGGGCTTTCCTTCCTTAAAAATATCTATGTGGCTAGGGTTAGGTATGAATCAATGATTATAATTAATCCATCTAGCTGCTCAATTCATCCTTTTAACTGATTGGTTGCATGTACTACATAGGGGTTCATAATTAAGATTCATTCTTATCATCTAGGATCGTAAAAGAATCCTTAAGTCAACTTAAAAATGGTTTACATAGTAGTTTGTGCCATTACAAACAACTATGTCAAAACTATTTTACTCAACATCTGAAGTCTCTAATGATCGGCATCAACTTCAACTTCAATTATGTTACTTGGCATTTGAATGACTTGACACATACTAACTACTTGACACTTACTGAGTATCTCACTCGGCATGCAATATCAGGCATGTTATGCTCAGCATGCATTACTTGTTCAACATGAACTAAGTTATAACTTGTAAATGACTTAAGTGTATAGACACTCATATGTCTAAACCAATCTGAGATCAACATAAGGGTCATTGCACATAAGTTCTTTCAATCTAGTAGATTGAACAATGTACCATGTATAGTTGTACATTTGGGCTATAAGATATTAAACAAGGATCATTCTTATGACCATGCCAAGTTACAACTCCAATAGTTATCAGAAAACTGGGGAGCCATAAGAAAGACAGAAAGTGCACAATGCAAATTTGGTTCAATTCTTATTTGTATATTTTTCTATGTGTAGAACACTTTTCCCTCATTTGGAAAAGTTTCTTGGATGACCAACAGGTCTATTGTAGTACACATTGGAGAATACATAGAGCAACTTGGAGATAATTTTGAGACTGTAATGACAAGTTATTTTGAAGACTTCAAGAAGTCAATGAAACAAAGACTAAGAATACCAATATCACTAGTACAGAAACATTTCAATGATTTTCTTTTCTAGTTGATGTTGATTTCACTTATGTTCAAGTTTTTGTTCCAAGGGTTAGATGGCTTAGGCAATTTCCTTGTGAAATTAATGTGGATAAGGCATCTACATCCATCACTACTTTACTAGTAGAGGAAGCAGATAAGAAGGCTACTGCATTTGGAAACTATGATATAGCCAAGTCTAAAAGCACAATGGACTTGAAGACAACTTCTGTGATGAGGAAAAAGAATAAATTTGTCAAAAATCTCAAGGAACAATTTGATGAAGATGCAAAAAGGGATGAAGAAGAAGAGGATAATGAAGATGATGAAGAAGATACACCTGCCCAAGCACCACTTGCTCTCACACAAAGTCAAGATGAGGACCAAGAAGAAGAAGAAGCAAAATTTGATGAAGGTGTCAAGGGAGAAGAAGCCAATGAAGCACCTATTTCTACATAAAGGAAAAAGAGAAAAGAAAAAAAGTCAGCAGCAAGAAAACCCAAGAAAGTTGTCAAACCTTCACAACAAAAGCTTATGGTTCTCGTCACCAAGGCTAGCACAAGAGCTACTACTAAGAAAATTCAAGAAGTTGAAAAGCCTAAGGGTAAGAGAACTAGTATAGCTACTAAGGAAGATGAACCTCATCAAAGGTAAAGGAGGAAAAATATATCTCCAACTAAATCAGATGAGGAAAGGACTAAGTTAGATGGCAACAACCAATTCAAAATGGTAAGTCACAGTCCCTCTTCTAATTTGGACAACTTGTGTGATAATATCAAGAACAATATTAATTTATCACGTTTCAGACGTCTTGAATTTGATAAAATTGGGAAGGTAGAAATAAATAAAATAGAATAATCTGTGTATGCCATGATGGAAAATTTTAAGAAAACTCCAACTGAGATTTCCAACTCTTTACCCAAAATTCTATATGATAGATTTGACCAAAGGTCACAATACAGTCTCTCAACTGAAAGGAATATCAGAGGGGCTACTCTAGCAAGAGTGATTCTAGACTTGGACAAGTCTACAATGACAAAGGCCATTAATAAGTATAGGGGGAGATTTTCTCCATAATACAAAGCTTTTAACATTTAACATAACAATATTGAAGATGTTGTCCAAAACACCACCCAATTGTGGAAAGTGATATATGGAGTAACAACAGATGAGTCAAACAAACAGACACATGTGGAAGTAGGTGAAGACAAAAATGAACAAGAGGAAGTTGAGGTAACAAAGGATGAATATGTAACGGAAGGACATGAGGAAGGAATTGTAAAAGAAGTAGATATAGAGGCTACAACTTAGGAAGAGCAACATCAAGATCAGAATGTACCAGAGTTACATATGTCGAGTGCCAGTCCCCCTCATGTGGACAAAGCAGATCAACAAGAAGAAATAGTAAAGATCAAGGATGTCTCTGACAACACCACTCAAAACATCAATCCTTAATAGAGGGGGATATGAAGAAGATATTGATTGATACCACCACCAAGGCATAACTATGCATCCATCCTGTATTGGTGAGTGTGGATGAGATTGATAAGGCAGAATTGGCATTTGCAGGGGAGAAAACTCAAGAACTATCCATTTCCACTCCTTAATCTATAGAAATACAATATACCATACCTATGGTAGTTTATCAAAGGAAGGACACAATATCATCACATGTCACCACATTGGTGCCAAATTTTTAAGTACATGCAATTTCAATAGTTGAGAAAAATGGTACACCAATCCAAATAGGTCAAGAAGCTAGTCTTGCACCTACAACACAAGCACAAGGTGATACATAGATCACAAAAAAGGAGAAAGATAGGACTAAATATTTAGTCTTCACTATGAAACTTGAGGAAGTGATAGCAAATTAAACACTAGTTACCCTACCAGATACTGTTACCTCTATTCCTAGTGAAGCACTTCATAGGCCAAGTGTAGAAGCTACACCATTGTAGTCATCAAGGCCTAGTCCTAGCACATCTAAGGTTGATGAAGTTACATCTTATGGTGATATCAAGTTAGATGAGGTGATTGAACTTCCAAAGTTTGATCTCGCATCAATCACCATAGAGAAAATGGGCATATTGTAGGACACTCTAGCCAGAAAGAAACACCAAGAAATGCTCAAAAGGGAGCATAGGCAGAAACAAGCACTGCATGACATCTAGGAAATATTTCTTGATGCATTCAACCTACCTACACCTGATGAAGCAAAGCCAATCATTAATCAGTTGGAAAATACTATGGAGAAGGTAAATGATTAAGACCTAGACACAAATGTCAAATTACTAGAATGGTCTAAGAAGAAATTTCATGCCAAGATTACTGAAAAGATATCAAGTGTCATTGTACTTATTCAAGTTGAGTTAGCAACCAAAATTGATGGTGTAAAGAAAGTGTTGGAGGGAATTTTCTCTCTTTACACCAAGTTGTGTGATGTACATGTTCATACAAGAAGTGCAAAGACACATTGAACACCTGGAGGGAGATTTGAAGTCAACAGGTAAAATCCTACAACAATCTTCTAGTTAAAGTTAGTCTCATTTTAGAATTTTTTTGTCAAAACAAGGTTAGTTAGCAGCATTGCATGCTCAAGATGCTAACATTTGGGCTACATTGATTATCATCTAGTCCATGCTAACCCCTCACATGGAGGTGTTGCACAAGTAACTAGCCTTTGCAGAAACATTAATGAAGAAAGATCCCCATTTTTCTACTCATGAAGGCCTAGTTAACCTTGCTACCGAAATAGCTATTCAAATCAAGTCTCTAGAGGTAGTGTGCGACAACTAGGATGTAGCACTAAAGCTCATAATGGAGGTCCATAAATCATTCTTGGACAAACACACTATTCGTGTACCAGTCATGACATAAGTGTCAAAAAGGGGGAGAATGAATTTTGAATAAGAAAAAAGGAGACAAAAGGGGAGAATGAATAAGTTTTGGGGGAGTCCAAACTAAGGGGGAGCCAGTACAGAGAAAAAGAGCATAGTCATATAGTAGATTTACTCAGTAGGAGTATTTAGATTCAAAAAAGTGCAATCAACTCAGGGGGAGTTATAAAATTTTGAGGTATGACTGTAAGTTATAAGTTTTGCAAAATTTTGAAGTTTTGAAATTGTGTATGTAAGTCTAATACTAAATAGATATTATGTAAGTTATGCTCATAAGATAAGGTTATTCATGCATGACCAAGTATTTTTGCCACTCATGTCAAAGGGGGAGATTGTTAATCTCATATTGGTTTTGACATATGAGTGACAATACACTTAAGTCATTTATCAGATAGAACTTATTTCATGTTGAACAAGTAATGTATGCGGAGCATAAGTTGTCAGATAGTGTATGTCGAGCAAGATATACAATATGTGTTGAGTAACTAGTAAGTGTCAAGTAGACAATTGATGCTGAGTGATTCAGATGCCGAGTGATCAATAGATGTCGAGTCATTTAGAGGTCAAGTTACAACATTGAAGATACAGTGAATTTTGAGCATCAGAGACGTCAAGTGCCAAGTAAAATAGTTTTGGAGATAGTTGTTTGTAATGGAACAAACTACTATCTAAACCATTTTTTAGCCGACTTAAGGATTGTTTTGCAATTCTAAATGATAAGAACAAACCTATATTGAGGATCCCTATGTAGTACATTCAACCAATCAGTTAAAAAGATGGATTAACTAGAAAAATGGATGAATTACAATCATTGATTCATACCCAACCCTAAGTCACCTAGGTCCTCTTAAGGAAAGCAAACCCTAAAACATTGTATGTGAGAAGAGAGAAGTTTGTATGCATAGATAGAGCATTCATGGTGGCTAAGGAGTTGTGAATCAAGTTATACATTGCATAATTAGTTAAAGGAGAACAAAGGAAAGAAGTTAGAGGAAAGAAGTGACACATCTAATCAGAAAGGATCAATGATACATGCAAAGAGGTGATATGTTATCTAGCAGTAAAATGCTAATCGCAAGATCATTGCTCAGACATTCTAATAGGTGAATTAGTCAAATCTCTTAACAGAGTAGTTCTAATAGGATTTTGTAAATCCTTTAACAAGGTGCTTACTTCATTGTAAGTTTAAGTCCTTTTATCAGGCACACTTCTAACGAGGTGTTGAAATCCTTTAACAGGGTAAGATCTAAAAATCTTGTAAGCCTTTAACAGGGAAAATGTTGACAATTGGCTATATGCAGTGTTGTAATTGTTGTCATTAATGGCAACACATGATGTACATGTTGTAGAAAGATATAGGAAATAAAGATACTTAGCTTTTGGTACTCAAAAAATTGTCCAAGTATGAAACCGATTCACAACAGTGTATTTTTTTGATGTATAACTTGTTTATATGATGTTATCTAAGAGAGAGAGGTCAAATGGAAATAATATACATATTGATGATGATGTGTATAACCTCAAACATCAATACAGATGGTACAAAAAAAAAGATATTCACAATTTACTAGTGAATAGAACAACAAAATTAAAGGTAAAATAATTATTTTGTTTACAAAATAATTACTCGACCAATTAGGGATGACATCCTAGATATTTACTCTAAGTTGGAAAAGTATATTATGGTCTTAGCTGACCTAGTAGAAAGTTTAGAAAGGCCATGTTATTTATACAAAGGATATCTTGCAAGATTAATTTCTCTTTTTTGATGTAAAAAGCATTATGCAAACTTTTTGTGAAGCGATATATACAAGTCTTTGAGAACCTAATTTTGTGATTTGAGATTCAACTAAGGTTAGAGATCAATCGAGGAAGAAGTTACAACATCTATACATCTATATTTGAGGACCCTAAAGTTCAATTATGTGTTTGGGTAGTGAGCTCTTCCTGTAATTGAAAGTGCATGTTTGGGCAGTGATCTCCTCTTGCATCAATTGTACTACAACTCCTAATAGGGTTGGAATCTCCTAATAGGGATTCAAAGTCTCCTAACAAGGACTCCTATGTACTAAATTATTTTATAGACTCCTAACAAGGTTCATCCTCTAACAAGGAACATTTATATTAGTACATCATCTAGTGGGCATCATCCCCATTGGGGTTTTCCCTTGGCCAAGGTTTCCCTAATTAACAAAATATGGCATTATGAGTTCTCTTTATGCATGGTTATTATTACTGTTCAACATTACTTGTTTACTTTCTTATGCATGGTTCAAAGTAACTAATAATATCCAATTGGTGACAAAATTTTGTAGAATATTGATTCAACATTCCCCCCCCCCCCCCCCCCCCCCCCACCTGCCCACCCCCCCCCCCCCTCCCTCCTCAGTATTCTCTATTTCTAACAATTGGTATTAGAGCACAATTACTCAAAAGAGGCTTAATAGCTTGAGTAAGATCCCTATGGATATGGAACAGTTGATGAAGAACCTTGAAGGACAAGATTGAACATTTCAAATCTAAGCCTAAATCTATTGAATCTAAAACTAGTGATGATGAATATTCAAAATTCATTATAGAGTACAAGATCTTGAAGCATGAATTGAAGATTACCAATGTAAAGTTGAGTTTGAGTAATGATCCTAGCAAAGTTGATATGATTTTAGGACTAAAAATTCAGATCATAGAACAAGTCAACCAAAGAAGACATCTGAATTTGAAGCATTAAAAGAAGATCATGAAGAACTTCAAAAGTACAACATTATTGTGAAAGGTTAACTAACTCAAAGTTAGGTACATCTAAAAAAGATTTATTCTAGCAGAGAAAAGCTTGATGAATCAATATCAATACAAAGACCTACATGATAAGACTAGTCTTGGTTATCTATTTAACATGTCTACAAAGAAACCTAAAAGTGGATTAGATCTGAAAGTGAAATATAAATTTGATGATAAGATTGAATCCAATAAATCTTTTGATAAATCCAAAGAAGTTGAACAAGAGAAGGAATTTGAGAAATTGGATGAACCTAAACAAGTGGAATCTCCTAAGGAAACTAGGTATTTATTTCATGGTAAGTGTTTTTCATGTAAGGAAATTGGTCATATGAAAAGAAATTTTACAAATAAGTCATTTAATCATGTTACAAATTTTTATTATCATAATTTTCATGGTATGGGTCATTAAGTAATTAACTGTAAGAAGCCTAAATATGATAATGATAGAAGAAATGGTAGAATTCTCAGAAATACTAACCCTGCAGATAGAAGAAGATCTAATGAAAGGAAATCAAGAGAAAGAAGACCTTTTGATGAAAGAAAGCAGACCATGTGTTATAAGTGTAACAACTCTGGACACATGTCCCAGAATTTTGAAGCACCTATTGATTAGCATAATCCTAGAAGTAGAAGCCGAATATATCAGTTATGCAACAACTTCAAACATACAACAAAGTAATACAAAATGGTTAGAAGGAAAAATGGAGGGAACTTCGGGAATGACAAAAGGAATCATGAAAGAAACTTTAGAAATAGAAGCAATAATGGAAGGAACTTCAGAAATGAAAAAAGGAGAATCATGAAAGTAAACTAAGAAATAAAATGAAGATCAAACAAATGTAGTCAGTGAACTTTGACAAGAAATTAATGAGGCATTTTTTAAAGGATTAGATATTTCAGAGAAAAAGTTAGATGATGATGAGACAGGAAAATTGAAGTCTACAATAGAGTTTGATTCAACTAAGTTCAATTAAGCTTGTTCATAGAGCCATAATTTAAAAATTTATTTAGAGATCGAGCTATAAGTAGTGAGGTTGAGAGAAGATGTGTCTTGATGAGTTTAGATGGTAGCTAAGCTTGCTTGAAATTTGAAGCTTATTGTAACAAGTTACAAAGGAAATATTATTACAATAGAGAAAGTTTATTTTGTGATAGAAGATGAAATCTATGTTTCTACAAAAAAATTTGTGGAGCATTGTCATGATGAAAGGAAGTTATGGTGAACCTCAGATAGCATTTGAAGATCAGACAGAAGATCTTGAGTAGATATTTGATTTCAAAATGAAATTAACAAATTTTTTGAGTTAGAAAGGTATGCAATTAATGCAAGTTCTAGCTGAATAAATGGAGTATGAACTTGATTATTTCCACATTACAATTATCTCATAAGCTTAGAGCACCCAGAAGAGAATTGACAAAGTGATTTCGAGCAAAGCCCTACTTCAAGAAAAAGGTATTTTATCATTTTCCACAAAGAAATTCTTCGATAAAATTCTATTTGGTGTAATCATGGATATGTATGTAGTTTAGAATGTTGAGAGACCCAAGTTAAAGGTTGTTCCTATAAAAACCCTAGAGGAAAACCCTAATTCAACTTTATCAATTACTCTAGACAACGTAGTTTTCTTGGAAGATGTAGGAAGCTACCTGTGTAGTAAGTTTGAAACTATTGGAAGTGAGTTTATGAAAAAAGATATGGAAATTATTTTCAATCATGATATGACTATTAAGCTCACATATGAGCATCTGAAGGATTTAGACTTAGTCAAATATCACTTATACTGCAAACTTGATACTGAAGAGTGGACTCAGATTATATCAAGTAGAATTCATTATGGAAAGATTTGGATGGGAGAAGATGTAGTTGAAATCTCTACCAACCTTATTCATGAGGTCATTGGTCTTAGCAAACAAGGCAATGTACCTATTTGTGAGAAACTAGTTAAGAAAAAGGTTGAGAGTTATACTAAAGCAGTTTATAATGGTAAGGCAATGGTGATCAGCACCATCATACAACATGATGTAAGGTTTTTGAGCGGAACCATTACATATTCTATATGTGCAAGTTCTAAGAGTGATGAGTTGTCAGCAGGTTTTATCTATGCATCCTATAAGATTTGTCTTCAGAAGGAGCAAGTAAATTTAAGTGAGATTCTAAGAGTACAACTCTTTGAGAATTTGGAAAAGATTAAGAGAACTAAGAATGGTGTATTCAGATTCTAGTCTCTAATTAATTATATTTTATTTCATTTACTTAAGAGATTTCCATTTTTATCAATTACTGATATTATGAGCAATGAAAGATGCACCATGGACAAGATAGTAGATGTGTGCAGAAGGCATCCTACAGAGAAAATCTTGAATAGTGGAAATTTGATTATGAGGACATTTCAAAATAAGATGAAATAGAGATTCAAAATTGTCTCTGTAATTGTTAACAGATTTAAGAATGATATATGTTTTATGGTGGATACAAAACTAACTTATATTGAAGCAGTTGAACCTCGAGAAACATTTCTTGAGCCCTTAAGTTAGGAGCTAAGTGATGATGTAGCTATTGGTTCTATTTATTTATTTTTGAAATCTAATATAGATCAAGTATCATATAGATTTAGAATATATGAGGAAATAACTCAATTAGCTTACTATTTTGGTGTCCACAACACACGCCCCATTCCTCAATAGGAATGGGGACCCCCTACTTTTTTCGACTCCCAGACTCATAGTTCGAGAGTCAGGAGAAGAAATTTTAGTTAGGAATTTTAGAGTCCCAAAATAAAATAAAAATCATCACGCATGCATGTGCATCGAGGCACAGCGCGCTTTGCAAAAGAGAGAGAGGGTTATAAAACCCTCCCTCCCCTTCTTGCCTTGCTCATTTTTCACAAGAGCAAGGAGGGAGAGGTATGGAGACACCCCCACCCCCCATTTTTTTTTCCTTCTCAGCATGCGTGCACATGCATGGGAGGCAGCATGCAGTGCCCTTTTGGGCACGTGCATATTGTACTTGAGTGGAGCACCTATGCGTCGCACTACTCACACCCCATTTTGGGTGTGCGTGACACGGCACCCTCTCGCACCCCCCTCTTGGGCGCATAGTGCGATAGCACCGTTGTGCCCCTTTTGGGTGCAAGGCGCAGCGCTGCGTGCACCCCTTTGGGCTGCACGCACGGTAGCACTGTTGCACCCCTTTTGGGCATGTGGCAAAGCATTACGTGCACACCCTTTGGGTTACATGTGCAAAAGCATTGCAATGCCCCTTTTGGGTGCACAGTGCAGCATCGCGCATGCCCCTATGGGCTGCGTGTGCGGCAGTGTCACTATGCCCCTTTTGGGCATGTGGCGCGGAGCTGCACATGCCCTTTTGGGCTGCACACACAGTGCAATGCGCGCCCCTTTGGGCTATGCCCAGCGCTGCTCATGCCCCCCTTTTGTGCATGCATAAGGCGCGCACCACCCTCATGCAAACCTTAGCCGCGCACGCCACCTCGCCTCCACCCACACACACCTCATTTTTAAATTTAATTTTAGTTTAATTAGTTTTAGAAAAACAAAAACAAATAAATAAGTTCCCAAGGGGGACTTTTTTTTCTTTTACGTTATTTTTCTTTGATATCCAATAATTAATCATGTTTTCTTTTTCCCATGACATGCAGGTAGTATAATTATATGGCATCCACATTTGGATCAGTAGCAAAACCAGTTGTGTACAAGTTTCGAGGCGTAACCCCAAAATCAAAGTTGCACGATGAATACTTTGAGATCAAAGACACAGAACTTGGATACACGAACTTGGAAGAATTCTTGAGAGTTTGTAACAATCCAACTGAAAGATCATCTTTGAGATCTGTCCTAATCTATTATGGATTAGTAAATGTAGCATCACATCCCGGGACTATGTAGTCAGCTGAATTGATTATGACCCTATCTTAGCATTTTGTTCCTGATGAAAGGGTGGTAAAGGGCACCACTGGGGAAGTGGTCTTGTATCTATGACCTAATAATATCAAGAGGGTTTTTCATCTACCTAGAGTCGATCAGTTCATCAGGCTTTCATATGAAGCAGCTGAGAGGTGGCATAAGGATCATTACCAAAAGGCCATCGACATCCTATATTCCTCATACTTCATTGAGAAACCACCTCAGGGGAAGACAATTAGCAAAGTGGATTTGACTTGAGGATACATGAAGGATGACATTGGATATTCAATCATTCTCCTGAGTAGAGTTATGGGATTGTCCATAGCAAGTCATCTTGCTCCATTCATTTTCAACTTCATTAAGACCATCAAACATGCAAAGATGCCACTGGATTGGACCACCACACTTAGTGAGAAGTTGTGTGACTAGTTGCGGATAGTAAAGGACAAGAAGAAGTTCTATATGACTTCTTATGTGGTATATCTGCTTGTAGCAAGGACAACCAACTATCTTGGGTTGTACAAGAAGGGCAGTATGCAGGATCCTAATGCATGGTCGTATATAGTCTATCCTCAACTGGTGAAGAAGAAGCTCTCACCACAGAGCAAGGAGTACAAAATTGTGAACGATGCCTTCATCTTTGCCATCATTCAATTCATTGAAGGGGATTATGGGAAGAGGTTGTCCGATGAAACCAAGACATAGATCACAACTCTCGATGCATATTTCATCTAGTTTCAAAAATTCACATACATTCAAGTTGGTGGTGCATCCATCAATCCAAAGAAACTCCCAAGGTACCCAAGTGACAAGTTGGTTCTAATGAAAATTTCCCAGCAGATTGAGTCAGCTTATGAGAGGATCAGAAAACAACAAAGGCCTTGTTGGGATTGGCCTTTTTTAATAGGAGCATATTAGGTAAAGAGAAAGCAAGATATCTCGACTTTTGAGTGGGAATGGGAGAATTATCATGTTGAAGAATATAACTCTCCTTGGCCATTCTTCGACAATGTTGGTAAAGTGGAAAACTTGGCAGGAAAAGAGTTCTACCATGAGGATGCCATTGAAGATCATTGGATGAATACCACAAATCACTATGATGTTCATATCAAAGACTATTGTAGAATGACTTTTTATTTAGTAGAGAAGACTCTCCACTTGACCATCCTGGATGAGATAAGGCTAGAGGACTCGCAGGAACTACTGGATCCCCTATTCAATGCAGATAAAGTGGGCGAGAGGCCCATTCTGAATGCAGAAAATGATAGAGAGGAAGGAGATGATATTAATCATTGAGCAAGACATGTCATTAGAATGATAAAGAGTTGGATCAAGAAACCCTTTCCACTTGATCCAATTCTAGATACAGTGATATTCCATGCACATGCTCGCCCAAAAAGGGGAAAGGGAAAGAAAGTCACAGTTCCTATCTTTGCACTCCAATCTCCTATCAGGCCAGAAATAGTCTACCAGCTTGGTCATCTAGTGGGATACTACCATCATTCAGAGAAGAAGGAAAAGAGGAAGAAAGCCTATCCTTAGAGGATTCAGGCAAAGCATGTTGAAGAACAGGCCCCTTCGCAGCAATAGGAATCCGCTCCCCAAGAACCCCATGTAAAGAAACTTGGCAATAAAGAATATAACCGTTTCCACATAACCCATAATAGATCTAAAATAAATACACGGAATTAAAATCCACATGCAAGAGAATAGATGACATACCCACAAAATTGTGACACAAGATATACCCTGGGAAACCCTCATTGAGGGAAAAACCCAGCCTCCAAAAGCATCCATCATCATGTATTATTCAGCAAAAAATACCATTGTCATACAACCATGGAAGCCTTCATGGCCATAGCCACAACCGAGCAAACTATGTGAACAAGCATGAATCCACACATCCCATGCCATGCTTTCAACCTTCACAAATGCTCCCTTGGCTAACCTGTCAAGCCTTGTCCCGCTCAACTCTTGCCTTTCTCTTCTCCTTGTCACTGTCTCTCCCTATACAACAACTACCCTTGTGGCTGCTTATATAGTAGCAAGTCCCACAAAACCACCAAGTGGTATTACATAAACCATGTGCTAAAACCATGTGCTACCTAACCCACTGACCCCACATTTAATATTGGGCATTTAATTCTTTTCCCCCAATATTAAATAATTACATGAAATATTATCACAATGTTACAATACAACTCATCAAGAATATTCCATGGGAATCTTTACATGTTGCACGTCCATCTAGGTACAACATTACATAATAAAAATAAAATAATAAAATAACAATATTATGCAATGTGTACAACACCCATTATCTCAACAATCTCCCACTTGTTGTATACATTGCATAGGGTCAATCCGTAGCCACATAAATGAACAAGGGAACAATCCCTACCAGCACATCCACCATCATGGATCAAAATACACCAAGTGCTCCATCCTGGTACCCGCAACAAAATCAAAGTATCCAGCATCTCGAACATGAATGATCTCACCTCCTATTATGCCACTCCCACTGGACATACATAGAAGCCATCCAAAGAGAAAACCACCCAACCTGTCACATTAGAAGATCATAAAATCCTGTACCAACTAAAATTTCAAGCACAAAAACCTGATCCAAAGGTAATCACATGTATCTGTAGTTGTCAAAATATCCATAGCTGAAATAGCACCCACAGCAAAGTGCCAAACCCATCCAACTATCGATACCTCAAAGGTATAACAAGTGAATCTTATATCACCGACATATCCAATCTGGAACCTGCAATCACAAGCCTCAAGAGCAATACCTGCCACATATATACCAAGAAGCTCCCACTGCAAAAGATAATGTCAAATCTATAACCAATCCACTCAACACATCTCAAAGAAGTGATTCCATGTAGTATCAAGGAAATCCATAATACATAATCCAATATCCTGCAAGAATAACTCTCATAACAAGTCTCCAACAGTCTCTCAAATTCTCCACAACCAACAAAGGAAAGAGAAAGAAATAACCATGCCATCTCTCACATGACATACATGAGCACAAACCAGTGATCACAATCTCCAACCAATCTCAAATCCAATGTAGGAAAAAAAACTGAACATCCAGGAAGATAACCAAGACCAGAGAAACCATGCAAATCATAACCTGTATCATGTCCTTCTACACACACCTCTAGATGTAAACTGTGCAAGTATGATCTCCTCCATAAAACCCCAACAAGAAGCCTCTCACAAGAAGATCAAACTCAATAAACCATTCCTAAACCAAGGAATAACCATTCCTAATCCAAGGAATAATGCCCAATATAAAACCATCTCCCAAACTCAACCAGCATAACAACATATGCACATGGAGATAACGAATGCTAAACCATCTCTCAAATGAACCCTCCAGAACTAACTCATGTACCATAGCTCAAGATCCATATCCATGAAAGACAAGCATAAATATAATGCACTTGAGAAAAACAATGGGCTATACCTCTCAAGTAGCAAACCGCCGAGTAGACTAAGAGTGGGGAATGAGAATGCTCATCAAGATACCCAAGTCTCCAACCAAGACTCATCTAAGAACAATCTCCTCTCAAGTCCATATCAGGTGACTGCCCCTCGGACTTCCTGTTGAAACCATCAACTGTCCCAACAAATACTTCTCTAATCCAAGAGAAATCAGCGTCACCACCGTCTCTAAGTATCCATGAGCACCTGTAACCAATCAATCCATGCCAACTCCAAATGCAACATAGCAATATCATGAAGTATCCAGCTTATGATTAGTGTACTCAATACCAAGAAACTAAACCAAGATCAATGTCAAAGTTCCAACCATGGCCTCAAGAACATAAACATGACAACATGATCTAACCATCTCAACTAAAGAGATAACATGCTCCATATGAATATACCATAACATGTCACAACTCTAAATGCGTATCAAGAGTATACCATGACATAATAATGAAACCATCCTCACACCAAGGATAACATGCCAAATAAAAGCATAAACCACACCTTTGCCAAGAACCCTATGAGTTCTCAAGATGCAACCATCTCCACACACCATGAAGAAAACCATCTCCACATACCAGGAAGAACCATCTCCACATACCATGAAGATAACCAAGAACTCCATGAGTCCTCAAGATCTAACCATCTTCAAACACCATGAAGATAACAAGTGCACCATGCAAATGTCAAAGACGCTTCTGCAGCAACAGGATCTAAGATAAACCTCCAACATCTGCAAACACTCAATAAATATATCAATGCCAACAACTCCCACTCAACTGTGGTACCAAGTCACCTATGGCATCATAAAATCCATCCTCTCCAAACCAAGAAGATATAAACCAAACCAGGAACTAATCCTGCACTGTCACCCCATCACTGTCACAAGCTCCCACTAAACCGTGTATCCAAGCTATCCATGACATTATGATGAAAAATAACCATCCTCTAACCATGAGAATCAACCAAGGCATCAAACCATCAAAGAACTCAAAGTGCACATCATGAGCTCCTCAAAAGAAACCAAATAACCATGATCCTCAACCAAGAAGATATACCACCATAACCAAATTAGAAAATCCAAGCTAATGAACATCAAGGATGTACCTGTATATCCAATCATGTCATGCCAAAATCCATGACACCATGATCACATCCATGAACTGAGCATCTGGCTCTCAAAGTATGTCCAACCTGTCAGCATAGTCAACCGCAATCCTCCACCATGACTGTACCTGGTAACAACATCTCATCCCTTCTACATGAAGAATAAAATCATGTGACTTAGGGCATAGACAACCCAAAAACCAAGCCACCAATCTGAATATGCATCAATAATGAAAGATCAATGGGCAAAGACAACCCATAACCAAGCTATAAATGCAACCTGTAAGTATAGACCGCTTACAACACTGCACAACTTGTAGACCCAACAAGTCATCATGCATATCCAAACCAAACACTGATAACCATATCATCATGAGACCAATCTGAAATATGAACTGAGTATACAATGACATCAAATCTTAAATCTCCAATGCCATAAACTCACAATGTTACCATAGTCAAAATATACCTATAAACTGTTCAGATCAATATATCAATAAATAAATCATGCCAAACCTACACCAAATTTGAACCAATGTGTAGAGCTCTCCAAGAGCTTTCCGTTGACTACTCGAAGTCCAAAATCCGACTCCGTATGCCCAAGTTATGCCCTAATCCGTGCTCAAAATAAACAACATCTGACTTTAGGGCTCTTAAAACCTGACAAAATTTCAAAATCATAGAACCAAACTTACACCATCTTGTAGTGCTCTGAATTAGCTTTCCAACGCCTGTAAGAACTCTGAAATCTGATATTCTGAGAGAAAGTTATGGCCGTTTTACTAAGACAGTCTTTTTACCATTTTCAGTACGATTTTTCATTTTTTATTTTTTCAGTGACGAAAATTCCGACAGGATTAAATTTGACGGCCATCATGGGCTGAAACCAAAAAACTCTTTCATTTCCTCTGAACATGGCCAAACTAGGGCATAATATATATCAAATTTTATGGAAATGTCGACCCGGATCCAGTGGTGAGGTCTGTTTTTACCCAGGAGGTCATTTCTGCAAGCTACCCCCAAAAACCCTCATTTAAATGAAACATCCGAAAAAAAGAAAAAAAATTGTCCAACAATTTCCCATGCCCAAATATTTTAACATCCCATCATAACAGCAAACCCAAAATCCTCAGATCTGCAATAATTATTCATATATCTTGTCATTTCTTTTATCCTCTCATGCATTCCATGGATTCAATCTAGGGTTACAATAATAAAACCATAGCTCTGATACCACTTGTAAAGAAACTTGGCAATAAAGAATATAACCGTTTCCACATAACCCATAATAGATCTAAAATAAATACACGGAATTAAAATCCACATGCAAGAGAATAGATGACATACCCACAAAATTGTGACACAAGATATACCCTGGGAAACCCTCATTGAGGGAAAAACCCAGCCTCCAAAAGCATCCATCATCATGTATTATTCAGCAAAAAATACCATTGCCATACAACCATGGAAGCCTTCATGGCCATAGCCACAACCGAGCAAACTATGTGAACAAGCATGAATCCACACATCCCATGCCATGCTTTCAACCTTCACAAATGCTCCCTTGGCTAACCTGTCAAGCCTTGTCCCGCTCAACTCTTGCCTTTCTCTTCTCCTTGTCACTGTCTCTCCCTATACAACAACTACCCTTGTGGCTGCTTATATAGTAGCAAGTCCCACAAAACCACCAAGTGGTATTACATAAACCATGTGCTAAAACCATGTGCTACCTAACCCACTGACCCCACATTTAATATTGGGCATTTAATTCTTTTCCCCCAATATTAAATAATTACATGAAATATTATCACAATGTTACAATACAACTCATCAAGAATATTCCATGGGAATCTTTACATGTTGCACGTCCATCTAGGTACAACATTACATAATAAAAATAAAATAATAAAATAACAATATTATGCAATGTGTACAACACCCATTATCTCAACACCCCAAGATGGTGGAGCTTCTCATATCCAAGTTGAATTTCCATTACCTCTGGTTTTTTTGAGTCAACAAGAAGAGGGAGAAATTCTAGAGACATCCATTCATCTAGTGCATGAAGAGCTTGCTTCTCCTATGGTTCCACAGAAACAAAAGAGGATCAAGGTTAGAATGAACAAGAGGCAAAGAGTTCATAAAAGATTAGTGCCTAATCTGTTTGTTCCTAAAACCATTCCTAAGGAAGAATCAGATGAGGGGGAAATAGAGTTAGATGAGGAGGAGGAGCAAGTGCCCCTACAAAGGAGAACTCGGCTGGCCAAAGCTACAGAATTAGAAAGAAGGAAGAGTGTCACGAATACCCCACCACCCACCCAAGCTAAAATGGTAGAACTCTCTTCTTTGAAAGATGAAGTACAACGATGGGTGAATGAGTAGAGGGAATTAGGTGATGATGTTCTCTCCATCCCAGATTTTGATTTCATGCCAATGGGTATAGAATTGGTTGGAGATAAGATTAGAAATACTCCTACAGGTGAACTTCAACAGCAAGATTGGACACAGATGCCACCCGAGACACAAGGTCCTCATCTCACTACCCCATCTTCACCTCAGGTTATGATGGTAGATAAGGTTTCAGTGACACCTCAACCTCCGAGTTTAGAAGAACATGTTTAGAAGGAATCATCATTACAAGGAGAACTAGAACCAAGGGTTACTAATGAGCTATCAAAAGAGGCACATGTAGTAGAATGTATACAACAACCTTCTCAGGAAGTTGAGGATCAAACTACGAGATCTACAAAAATTGAGACTACAGAAGAAGAACCCTCACAATAGGAGAATCTAAGCAAGAGTAATAGAGGGAAGGCAGTAGTTGAACACATCCCTTCATCATCTAGAGCCAAGGTTATAGAAAGACATATTCCAAGATGGTTTCAGAAAGAGATAATGAGAAGTGCCAAGCATCAATTAAGTGCTTCAAAGGATGATATTTGTGATATTCTGGAGATTTTGAACAAGCCTGAATCTCCATTACATGATACACCGCCATTTTCATTCATTACTACTATACGGAACCAAGACTTATTTGAACAAGTGGCTCACCCTCCAAAAGGTACATATGAAGAAGTTGTTAGCCTTCAGGACTATGAAGTGAAAGATATCATGTTAGGAAAGCCTACACGGGATACTTCCTGATAGATGATGAATATGGGAGTTAAGGAGGTTCTCACCCATATGGAACAGGATGAGATTGAAATCAGAACACTTCAAAGGCAAGTTGAGATCTTAAAGGGATATCTAGCTGAAGTTATTGGTCCTCTTGATTCTAAACACCTTGAGGAGACTTTGAATACCATTCTTAGAGAAGGGGAAGGTGTATGGCTCAGTCCATTTTTGAGAGCTTGTCAGGATTGGCGAGACAGCCTTGAGGATAGGGGTGTCACTATAATCATAGGAAGTCTAAAGTTATTGCATGCTACACAAGAAAATGTTAACAAGATCGTGGCAATTTTGAGGCAGGACTTCAGCATCATGGATGAGGTATGAGTATGGAGCAAGGATTTACAAACTCTATAAGCCATAAAAGGGCAAAGGTACCGCATTCTGATTGATGTATATACCAGAGAAGAGTTAGACGTGATAGATGATTGGATAGAAAATATTACAAATGGAAATAAAGTGGTGGAAACATTGCATGATGAGATACATAGGCTCTAGGACCAAGTCCAAGAGTGAATTTTGGAAGCAGAAAAGTTGTACAGTGATGCATGCTTGGACATTTTTGAAGATGAAGAATGAGAGAAACTATTGCCAGTTGAGGTAGTTGTGGAAAATTTTAGAAAGACTTTAGAGGAAGCATCCAGTGATGAAGACATCAGACAAGCCTTCAGGACAGAGGAAGCACTGTTAGAGTTGGATACCAAACTTGGAGATTTTATAGAAACTCAAATTGAGGTGGACAACTACAGACAGAAGGTCAAAGACAAGTATGAGGCTTTAGATCTTCCATATGCTACTAAGATTACTAAGATTATAGAGAAATTCAAGGGAAAACATCCAAACATATCTTTAGGATAAAGATGAGCAAAACCTAGATGCCAGAATTTCAATTTTGACACTTAGTAAAATTTTGAGATTTTTGACCCAGTCGAGGTCCGTAGCTCCACAATTCAGAGGTGCTCCGACAGTTGACTGCCAGTTCCATAAATGGCACTTTCCATGCATCAAGAACGCATTCTAATGGTAGTTTAACTCTGACACATGCCTAATGAAGGGGCAGCTTTTATTTTTGGTGTCTCCATGCACTTCTACTTCAACTGATGGCTTCCTCCTACTTTCTCTCTCATGCTTTCATTGTTTTTGACATGTAAAGGGCTCATGCATCCAAATAATGAATAAAATATGGATGGAGTCCCTCTAAGCACCAGTTAGATTATCAGTTTGTATATATTTAGTTTGTTTTAATGTTTTAAAAGCATTTCATTGCATCAAGATATCTCTTACTCTCAACACAAATTGAGGAGATGATTTCTTATAAATACCCCATTGTAAAATGTAACAAGGGCCACTGTTATTATGCAATAAAGTTATGCTTTTGGTGCTAGCATTCAGAGTATAGTTATTCTTGCCTGAATGTGTCATTATTTTGTGAATTTTATTCATGAGATTGTGATTGAGCCAAAGGTTTATTGTGTTGTTTCTAGTTGTGCAATCTTTTAGTTCTGGTGTTTGCTACAGATATATCAATTCTGCTGACATAATGAGCTTGAGAAGAGATCACCCGATTTGTGTCTACATAGCTTTTTGTCTCGCATGAGCACACTTTCCATGGCCTTGTGATTTGATGAAGAGTAAAACATCATTCGATTTGTTAAATATTCTCACCGACGATTTCATCAGTGGATTCTAGGAAGCGTTGCTCCTATTTTCATTGGTTTCCTACCGATTTCTTTGAAGGTTTAACTCGCAGCATGTTGTGTTCTATAGCTTATGTTCATTTAGGAATTTCAATTTCAAGTTATTTGATTTCATGTTATTTTCTTTTAGTTTTTTTATTTGCTTTGCTAACCCCTTCTTAGAGTAGGACCTCATAGTAGCTGCATTGTTAGAGTTGCATTCATTGAAAAAATAGAAAATACAAAAATATTGTTCTTTTGGTGTGATATTTTGAGATAGCGAACAGATTTTACTTCGATTCCAAAATAAAAGATTTTTTAGAACCAGCAAATGCCTCCTTATGAATACTCACATTTATCTTCTACTGAGCGAATTTTGGTATGTCGCAAGACAAACACTGACCTTGGAGTGGATACTTAAAAAGATTTGATTTTCAAGAGAAGAATTACACTATGGATTCCTGTCGTTGACCTCATGCAAAATGAATGCCCAACACTTACCAAGCATCATTAGAGAAAGCATCTCATAAAAAGATTGCAACTATAATGAAGAAAGCACTATTTGAGGCTAGTATGTCAGAAGAAGAATCGTAAGCAGTCAGACAAACAATCTCTAGATTGAATCAAATTGGTGAACAAGTTGTAATGTATGTGATACCTTTGTTGGTTGGCCAAGCATCTATGTATCTATTGCAGAAATTCCCACAGAACAGAGCATCCCATATGTTGTTGTATCAGTCGAGCAACAAAGTGGATCTAAAAGGTAGTCAAAAAGAGTTAAGCAACAAGCTATTGGACTAGAGAAAAGAAAGAAGACGTTGTTGAAAATTAAAGACTCCAGTGATGATGAAGAATAAGAAGAACAAGAAGACAAACAACCAAAAAAGGTTATTGTTTCCAAGTAGCCAGTAGGTAAAACAAGGCAACCCTAGAAACCAAAGATAGAGAAGATTAACACAGTCATTGTTAATGAAGGAAACTTTGCTCAGATGAATAAGTTTTATGATTTGTATATAGATATTGACAAAGATCAAATTGATATCTCGACTATGAGATTTATTATTCTTAGTAACTTGAAACTTCAAGACATTAAAGGTTTTGTCAATCATGAAGTCTATAATAGACTTATAGCAAAGAAGGCACCAATTCGGGAAGAAGATATGGAACTTCAAAAATCAATGATAAGAACTATGTGCAAGACTGAAGATGAAGAAGAAGTAAAGAAATCAATGGGCAAACTAGCACCCTATTTATGGAATAAAATGAGGAAAATTCTATTCATGGGTGGTAATAAGGATGTAATAAGAAGTGAAACTATTGCAGTTATCAATAAAATGATGATTGAGGTAGAGACAACTCCTACCACTATAGAGAAAACTTTGAAAGTATTAATAAGTGGTGATGCTATGAAAACTGATCAAACAAATCTTACAATTAAGATTGATGATAATCCTTTTGTAAGATATGATCAGCTTGAGCCCCATTCTGAACATATTTAGGATCAGTTGAGACTAATTGAAGACGAGAAAAGACAACTTGTAGAAGAGAAGAAGAAGATTGAAGAAGCCAAGCTAAAATTGATTGAAGAAGAAAAGAAGCAGAAAGAAGAAGAAAAGAGGAGAGAAGTAGAAAAAGAAAAGAAAGAGAGGAGAAGAAATAAGGAGAGAGAAAATCTAAGAAGGTAGCAAAGAAGAAACAAGAGGAAGATGAGGTGAAAGCATCTAGCTCATCCACTCCTATATCTCTTGCTGACCTTATAGGTGATGATGATGATCAATCTAGCTTGATCTCATCCTTGACAAAATTGATTGAGAAGAACAGAAAAGTTAAAAGTCTACAAAGAGCATTAATGAAGGTGATTGATAGATTGCACAACACCCTCATAGCCAAGCATACAGAAATAAACCCCAAACAGAGAGCTCAAGCATTTGTAAAATAATTTGATGATGAGTTTACAAATTTGTTGAATATTGTTGAGTCCAAGGCTCAAATTTCACATGATGCTAATCTTTTTAGCACCATTTGTCAAAACATTCGAAATGATTTGCTGAGTCTTGATACTTGTATCAAGGAACTCCGAAGATGTCAACAAGTTGGCAAGGTACTATACATCAAGTGTACTTTATCTCATAAGTTGACCAAAGATTTAGATAGTAAGATTCAAGGGAAGTTGAGTGAGCTGGAAGCTCTAACAAGTTAGATACAACAACCCTCTTGCAGAGTTGATGATTTGAAGGACAAGTTGTTGGTGTTCACACAGACATCAAGAAACTAGAACATGAAAAAGAGAAGATTTTGAGAAGACCATCAAAATTCAGAGAGTTTATTTCTCTAAAGATATCAGTCATTTAGAGACAGTTGGAAGAATGTGTCAAAGCAAAGGACACTTATGCAAATTTCACCTACTCTTACCTTAATGCAGTTGAGATTGAATTATATGCCTTATGTACAATGCTCACTAATGTTGAAGCAGCAAAGGACTCATGGCAGAAAGGTATGAATAGTTTGAAGGCTAATTTTGATGATTGTATGAAGACAATAGTAGTTCGAGGCAACAAGAAAGAAATTTTGACAGTGTTTGAAAGTATTTGATAGATTTTTTGGACTTTCTGAACTTTGTCATTGATGTCAAAAGGGGAGAAGTGTAGAAGAAAATTGTGTAGTAAGTTATGTATGTAGTAATCATATAAAAAAAAGAAGCATTTGTAATATGAAGTATATGTAATGTAATAGATGATAAGTATTGTAAGTTTTGATAAAGTTTTGTCACTTAGCCAATTTTCCTTACTTTATTGCCATCAATGCCAAAGGGGGAGATTGTTGACAATTGGCTATATGTAGTGGTGTAATTATTGTCATTAATAGAAACACATGATGTACATGTTGTAGAAAACTCTCAGAAATAAAGATTCTTAGCTTTTGGTACTCAAAAAATTGTCTAAGTATGAAACTGGTTTACAATAGTGTATTGTTATGATGTATAACTTGTTTATATGATGTTATCTAAGAGAGAGAGAGAGAGGTCAGATGCAAACAATATACATATTGATGATGATGTGTATGACCTTAGACATCAGTAGGGATAGTACAAAAAAGAGATATTCATGATTTACCAGTGAACATAACATTGAAATTAAAGGCAAAGAAAATTATTTTGTTTACAAAATAATTACTTGACCAATTAGGGCCAACATCCTAGATATTTATTCTAAGTTGGAAAAGTATATTGTGGTCTTAACCAACCTAGCAACAATTTCAGAAAAGGCATGGTATTTATGCAAAGGATATCTTGGGAGATTAAGTGTGTGTAAAAAGTGTTATGCGAACTTTTTGTGAAGCGATATATGTGAAGTCTTTGAGAACTTGATTTTGTGATCCAAGACCAAAATGAGGTTAGAGATCAATCAAAGAATAATTTATCGCATCTATACATCTATATTTGAGGAACCTAAATTTTAGTTATTTGTTTAGGCAGTGAGCTCTTCCCATAATTGAAAGTGCATGTTTGGGCAATGAGCTCTTCTTGCATCCATTGTAATACAACTCCTAACAGGGTTGGAATCTCCTAATAGGGATTCAAAGTCTCCTAACAGGGACTCCTATGTACTGAATGCTTTTATAGACTCCTAATAGGGTCCATCCTCTAACAAGGAACATTCATATTAGTACATCATCTAGTGGGTATCATCTCCACTAGGGTTTTCCCTTGGACAGGGTTTCCCTAGTTAACAAAATATGGTGTTATGGGTTCTCTTTATGCATGGTTATTATTATTGTTTAGCATTACTTGTTTACTTTCTTATGCATGGTTCAAAGTAACAAATAATATCTAGTTGGTGACAAAGGTTTGTAGAATATTGATTCACCACCCGCCCCCCCCCCCCCCCCCCCACCCCACTCCCAGTATTCCTTGTTTCTAATAGCAAACCTTTCACAAGGTAGATCATAGTTTATGATCAAACATTATAACTTTCATTGGATACACTTTACAACTACAGTAGTGAAGATTTTTGGGTGTCATACACACCCAAGTTTTACCTTCTCATTGGAGGGTTTCTAGGTAACCAAATATTTTGTGTTATATATGTGTTGAATATTTATTTGATTTCATATTATGGATGAACATGTTTAGTTTGGTATTTCAGTTTACATGCAAATTGTGAGATGGATGTGTGGGAATGATTTTATGGTTAAATTTTTAAAGGACTGATTCACACACCACCACCCCCCCCCCCCCCGCCCCTCAGAGTTTACTTTCCCTATTGTGTTTCCAATGTAAATCTCAAATGAACCATCATAATAGTCTGTATGAATTAATAAAATAGATGTATAATAATTTTGTTTTAATTATCTATATTTTTCAGTCTGTAGATCATATCTAATCACATTTCCCTATTTATAAATGATGGGGTATTCAATGTGATTGAAAATGTTAATTTAAGAATATACTCATAATTGAAACCAAAAACTATCATACATGATCTAATAATGCTAAATGATAGATCACTTTTTCTTTTAATACTAGAAATCATTTCCATTTGGGCAAAGGGATAATGGTCTCATGTCATACAATATACCTTATGCCATAAATAGTGTGCTCAGTAGGAGAGTGCCAATGGAATTTCCTGAGAGTAAAGTTAGTTCCATCAACATGAATGGTGTATGCACCTTTTGCCCATTTCAGTTGCACCACAAATATGCTTAAGTCAATCTTTATATGAATATTAAAAAAAAATTGAGAAATCAGATTTCCACAATCTATATCAATGGATTCTTATTTTTGAATTTGATTGTGTAATATTTTTTTATCATCAACATTTCAAATCACACTACATGATCTATCATCAGAATGCAAGAGAGCCAATACATTTCTGAAAACATATTTTTACTTTTTCAAACACAGACAAAGTAGATTACCATGATGTAATGGCTCATGTTCACAAGAGATGCATTAGCTTCTTTATAGCTCTTGTGCAACTTTCCCAGATTGGCGTATATCTCAATATCTTTGTTTATCACATCAATGGGAGATTGATGTCTACCATCACCACATCTTTGTTGAGATAATGGGTATTGCACACATTGCATAATATTGTTTATTGTATTATTTTATTTTATTATGTAATGTTGCCCCTAGATGGACGTGCAACATGTAAAGATTCTCATGGGATATACTTGATGAGTTGTATTGTAACATTGTGATAATATTTTATGTAATTATTTAATTTTGGAGAAAAGAATTAAATTTCCAATATTAAATGTGGGGTCAATGGGTTAGGTAGCACATGGTTTATGTACTACCACTTAGTAGTTTTGTGAGACTTGCTACTATATAAGTAGTCACAAGAGTAGTTGTTGGTGTGAGCAAAAAGGAAAGAGTCAAATGAGACAAGGCTTGACAGGTTAGCCAAGGGAGTATTTGTGAAGGTTGGAAGCATGGCATGGGATGTGTGGATTCATGCTTGTTCACATAGTTTTCTCGATAGTGGCTATGGCTTTGAAGGCTTCCATGGTTGTATTGCAATGGTGTTTTTGTTGAATAATACATGGGGATGGATGTTTTTGGAAGCTAGGTTTTTCCCTCAATGAAGGTTTCCCAGGGTATATCTTGTGTCACATTTTTATAGGTATGTTGTATATTCTCTTGCATGTGGATTTTAATTCCATATTTATTTCATATCTATTATGGGTTATGTGAAAATGATTATATTCTTTGTTGCAAGTTTCCTTACAGGTGGGATCAAAGCTATGATTTTATTATTGTAACCCTAGATTGAATCCATGAGAATGCATGAGAGGATAAAAGAAAGGGCAAGATATATGAGTTTTTATTACAGATCTAAGAGTTTTGGGTTTGTTGTTATCATGGGATGTTGGTAGATTTTGGGCATATGAAATTGTTGGACAAAAGGGTTTTTCAGATGTTTCATTTAAATGAGATTTTTAGGGGGAGCTTGCAGAAATGACCTCCTAAGTAAAAATAGACTTCACCATTGGATCTAGCTTGACATTTCCATAAATTTTGATATAGAATATGCCCTAGCTTGGCCATGTTCAGAGGAAATGAAAGAGTTTATTAGTTTCAGCCTGTGATGGCCATCAAATTTAATCTCGTCAAAATTTTTGTCACAACAAAAATTGCAGTGAAAATGATCAAAAAGAAAATCTTAGTAAAATGATCATAACTTACTCTCAAGATATCAGATTTCAAACTTCTTATAGGCATTGGAAAGATAATTCAAAGCACTACAATTTGTTGTAGGTTTGGTTCTGTGATTTTAATATTTTTTTAGGTTTTAAGGGCTTGAAATTCAAATGTTTTTTATTTTGAGTACAAATTAGGGCATAACTTGGGCATACAGAGTCAAATTTTAGACTTCGAGTAGTCAACAGAAAGCTCTTGAAGAGCTCTACACATTGGTTTAGATTTGGTGCAAGTTTGGCATGGTTTATTTTGTGATATATTGATCTAAATAGTTTATGGTATATATTGACTATGGTAAAATTGTGATTTTATGACATTGCATGTTTGGATATTTAAGATTTGATGTCATCGTATACTCAATTCATATTTTAGATTGGTTTCATTATTACCAATGTTTAGTTTGGATATGTATGATGACTTGTGGAGTCTACAAGTTGTGAAATGTTGTAAGCGATCTATACTTATGGGTTGCATTTATGGCTTGGATATGGGTTGTCTTTGTCCATTGATCTTTCATTATTGATGCATATTCAGATTGGTGGCTTGAATTTGGGTTGTCTATGCCCTAAGTCATATGATTTGCTGATTTTTTTCTTCATGTAGAAGGGATGAGATGTTGTTACTAGGTACAGTCATGGTGGAGAATTGTGGTTGACTATTTTATGCTGACAGGTTGCACATATTGAGATCCAGATGCTCAGTTCATGGATGTGATCACGATGCCATGGATTTTGGCATGACATGATTGGATATACAGGTACATCCTTGATGTTCATTAGCTTATATTTCTAATTTGGTTATGGTGGTATATCTTCTTAGTTGAGGATCATGGTTATTTGGTTTCTTTTGAGAATCATGGTTATTTGGTTTCTTTTGAGGAGCTCATGATGTGCACTTTGAGTTCTTTGATGGTTTGATGCCTGGTTGATTCTCATGGTTAGAGGATTGTATTTTCATCATGATGTCATGGATGGCTTGGATACACAGTTTAGTGGGAGCTTGTGACAGTGATGGGGTGACAATGCAGGATTAGTTCCTGGTTCAGTTTGTATCTTCTTGGGTTTGGAGATCTTGGTTTCACTTGGTATTGACACTTTGGTGTGAGTGTAGACCTAGAGGATCTTCATGTAGGAGATAGATTTTATGATGCCATAGGTGACTTGTTACCATGGTTGAGTGGGAATTTTTTGGCATTGATATATATTTATTGAGTGTTTGTAGATGTTGGAGGTTTGTCTTAGATCATGTTGCTACAGAAGCATCTTTGACATTTGCATGGTTCACTTTTTTTCTTCATGGTATGTGAAGATGGTTAGATCTTGAGAACTCATGGGGTTCTTAGTTATCTTCATGGTGTGTGGACATGGTTCATGGTATGAGGAGATGGTTTTCTTCATGGTGTGTGGAGATGGTTGCATCTTGAGGACTCACAGGGTTCTTGGCAAAGTTATGGTTTATGCTTTCATTTGGCATGTTATCCTTGGTGTGAGGATGGTTTCATTATTATGTCATGATATTCTCTTGATACGCATTTAGAGTTTTGATATTTTATAGTATGTTCAAATGGAGCATGTTATCTCTTTGGTTGAGATGGTAAGATCATGTTTTCATGTTTATGTTCCTGAGGCCATGGTTGGAACTTTGACAATGATCTTGGTTTAGTTTCTTGGTATTGAGTACATTGATCATAAGTTGGATACTTCATGATATTTTTATGTTGCATTTGGAGTTGGCATGGATTGATTGGTTATAGGTGCTCATGGATACTTAGAGAGGGTGGTGATATTGATTTCTCTTGGATTAGAGAAGTATTTGTTGGGACAGTTGTTTGGTTTTAGCAGGAAGTTCAAGGTGCATTCACCTAATATGGACTTGAGAGGGGATTTTTCTTAGATGAGTCTTGGTTGGAGACTTGGATATCTTGATGAGAATTCTCATTCCCACTCTTGGTCTACTCGATGGTTTTTACTTAAGAGGTATAGCCCATTGTTTCTCTCAGTTGCATTATATGTATGCTTGTCTTTTATGGATATGGATCTTGAGCTATGATACATGAGTTAGTTCTGGAGGGTTCATTTCAGAGATGGTTTAGCATTGGTTATCTCCATTTGCATATGTTGTTATATTGGTTGAGTTTTGGAGATGGTTTTATATTGGGCATATTCCTTGGATTAGGAATGGTTTATGAGATTGATCTTCTTGTGAGAGGCTTACATCCATGATTAGTTATATGGTATTGTTTGAGTGTTATTGCGGCTTCTTGTTGGGGTTTTATGGAGGAGTCATACTTGCATAGTTTACATCTAGAGGTGTGTGTAGAAGGACATGATACAGGTTATGATATGCATGGTTTCTCTCTTCTCTTGTTTATCTTCTTGGATGTTCAATTTTGCTTACATTAGAGTTGAGATTGGTTAGAGATTGTGATCACTAGTTTGTGCTCATGTATGTCATGTGAGAGATGACATGGTTATTTCTTTATCTCTTTCCTCTGTTGGTTATGGAGAACTTGTGAGAGCATTGGAGATTGGTTATGAGAATTATTCTTGCAGGTTATTGGTTTATGTATTATGGATGTCCTTGAGACTACATGGATTCACTTCTTTGAGATGTTGTGAGTGGATTGGTTATAGATTTGGCATTATCTTTTGCAGTGGGAGCTTCTTAGTATATATGTGGTAGGTATTGCTCTTGAGGCTTGTGATTGCAGATTATAGATTGGATATGTTGATGATGTGAGATTCACTTGGTATACCTTTGGAGGTATTTATAGTTGGATTGGTTTGGCACTTGTTGTGGGTGTTATTTCAGCTATGGATATTTTGACAACTATGGATACATGTGATTACCTTTGGAATAGTTTTTTTGTGCTTGGCATTTTAGTTGGCACAGGATTTTATGATCTTCTAATGTGACAGGTTGGGTGGCTTTCTCTTTGGATGGCTTCTATGTATGTTCAATGGCAGTGGCATAATAGGAGGTGAGATCATTCATGTTTGAGATGCTAGATACTTTGATTTTGTTGCAGGTACTAGGATTGAGCACACGGTGTACTTTGATCCATGATGGTGGATGTGCTAGGAGGGAGATTTTCCTTGTTCATTTATGTGGCTACAGATTGATCTTATGCAATGTATACAACAAGTGGGAGATTGTTGAGATAATGGGTATTGCACACATTGCATAATATTGTTTATTGTATTATTGTATTTTATTGTGTAATGTTGTCTGTAGACGAACATGCAACATGTAAAGATTCTCATGGGATATACTTGATGAGTTGTACTGTAACGTTGTGATAATATTGTATGTAATTATTTAATATTGAGGAAAAGAATTAAATTTCTAATATTAAATGTGGGGTCAATGGGTTAGGTAGTACATGGTTTATGTAATACCACTTAGTGGTTTTGTGGGACTTGCTACTATATAGCAGCCACAAAGGTAGTTGTTGGTGTGAGAAAAAAGGAAAGAGTCATATGGGACAAGGCTTGACAAGTTAGCTAAGGGAGTATTTGTGAAGGTTAGAAGCATGGCATGGGATGTGTGGATTCATGCTTGTTCACATAGTTTTCTCAGTAGTGGCTATGGCTTTGAAGGCTTCCATGGTTGTATTGCAATGGTGTTTTTGTTGAATAATAAATGGTGATGGATGCTTTTGGAGGCTGGGTTTTTCCCTCAATGAGGGTTTTTCAGGTTATATCTTGTGTCACATTTATGTGGGTATGTTGTCTATTCTCTTGCATGTGGATTTTAATTTCGTATTTATTTCAGATCTATTATGGGTTATGTGGAAACGGTTATATTCTTTGTTGCAAGTTTCCTTACAATCTTCTCCACTCTTCCTTGAGATCTCCCTAGTGTGAAGGCCCCCTCACACCATTGTAATAAAATTCATCTTCTCCAACATTAACCATTCAAACAAATCAAAATAACAAAACATATCCATCCCATTCCCTTCAATCAAGAATTCTAAAAACATGAAAATAACAAACATACCCATTCATTCCCTTCAATTAAGAACACAACAAGGGATCAACATCATATTTACTTGATTTTGTTGCTTCAAAGCCCATAATGAGGCCTACAAAGACCAAAATTATCAATACAAAAAACATCATCTTCTCCATCTCCATGAATCTAGGTACTTTGTTATTGGAAAACTCCAAAGGAAGTAGTTATTATATTATCACAAAAATTAATTTAAAAAATTGCTAATGGTTATTAAAGTGGATAATGTGGGGTGTCAACCCTTTTGTATTTGTACATTAGTTGAAAGGAGGGGGGAAGGAATCCAGGCTACTAAATCTACAGTTGTTCCACTCTATTTAATTATTATTCTTGCAGCATTTATATTGGGTCCTTCATGTCAGTTGAGATAGTGACATTAAAGTTGAATTATTGATCTGCAACAACATTCACGACAGCCTCTCCTCAACATTGAGTGGTCACTTTGACATTTTTTTATGTTTCTTTTGTGATTCTTGTGTACAAAGGTGGATTACAAATGTATGAGGATATGGTGTTTTTCTTCTACTATGGGGATGATGCAAATGTCAACCTTAGAATAGTGTTAGGATATGGTGTTCTTTTTCTGATGGAATATTTTAAGTATAAAATGTTTTCTGATGCAAGAGCATAAGAAAAGATGCATCATTTATGATTAGATCTTTGTGACTATAAAAAAGTATTGAAGGGAAATGGGTTTCTTAATTGAGTTTCTAGGCTGATGTACGTGTGAAGGAATTTGTTGTTCATAACCTCTTCAATGTCATGTAATGAGATAAATCAATACTTTGTTTTAGAATATGGTTAGGAAGTTTGCACAAGAATAGGAGTGGGTTAGATTTTCTATATGATTTGAGAAATTTCAATAAGATATGACACTTCCTTGTATGATCGAAGAAAGGAAAGGGAATTGGAATGGAATAATGTGTATGATTTTATGGACCATTCATTTTCTCTATTAGTTCCATAGTTTGAAATAATAAATGCATATTGTATTTTAATTTATTATTCATAGATTCAGTTTTTTTCTAAATTTATATAATTATGAACTCAATTATCCATTTCCATTACTTTATTCCTTAATAATTTGGAAGAATTTTCATTGTATCTATGTGATGTTCTATTTGAAGTAATTATTTAATTTTAGATGGAGAAATAAATAGTTAAAGAGATAAATAAAGAGAGTAGAATAGAAGAATAGAAAGAGCTCCCTTCAATGGTCTACATTAAAACATAATTATTTTATTTATTTATGGAATATTGGTTATAATAATTAGTCAATAATTATGGTATATACTTTTTTATAAATAGGTGTGTCACAATATACTATATTATGTTTGATTTTAACTATCTTAAATGGAAAATAATAATCTCATATCACATATGAATACTTACATAAAAGTAGGAGAGAAAAAATATCAATAAAGAGTGATAAAAAATGGTGAAACAATTTTTTTTTAACCAAAACTTACCTAAAGAATAATAAATTATTGAAATTACATTGTCCTAAAATCTTGGTTAAATATTATAAATATAAAACATTAGTCTAAATAATTAAGCCACCTTACCTATTTTAAATGAGGGAAATGGTTGTGTTTCCAAATTTTGAAGAGGAGTATTTTTGCTAATATTACATTATGTTATCTAAGATAAGCCAATCATTATAAGTGTTATGTATAAATTAATTGAAATTCTCACTCTTTATGTCTTTGGTTTTGATATACAAGTCTAGGTTACATGAAGAAGATTGTTGATTTAAGGAAATCTCAATTGTATAAATAAATCAATCATACTCTATTAAAGGTTTTCTTTGACTTTTTCATTACTTGCAATCCTTTCATTCAAAGACTAAACGTATGTGAGAGATGAGAAGAAGAATGTATATAGCTTCAAGAAGAAAGACTAAAAAAAGAACGGCTTAGATCTTAAGAGAATATATGACTAACCACCATGTTTTCTCATTCATTGGGGAAAATCCATAGAGTCTTTACTAAAGGGGCAATACAATACCACGTGTGTTCATATTGTGAGCTTTGAAATCAGCCAAAAATAGTGGGGAATATATTGCTTGAATAGGTTGAAGAGGGGTATATTGGGGGTGGGGAGGTGGGGGTTTATATAGGAAAACAAGTACAGAGGATATTGGGTGGGTATTGGAGGGGGGTGACAAAAAGGAAATTTGGGGCATTATTTTTTGAAAAATAGGTGGATTCTTTTGTAAGCCACAAATGTATCTACTATGACTCAGGTTCACTTTATGAATCCCCCGTGGTAAAACCCTTATCTTATACTTTGTCTTAACTTGTTTGAATGATTTATGATTGAAATAGCTACCTAGATTGTCCTGAAAAGAAATCTCTCTCTCTCTCTCTCTCTCTCTCTCTCTCTCTCTCTCTCTCTCTCTCTCTCTCTCTCTCTCTCTCTCATGTAATTAAGGTCAATTTTTTCCTCAAGCTTGGATATATTGATCTGGTCCAACATTGATCATATTGTAATTTATCGAGTTATTGAACATTGCGATTAAGATTTTGCACGGTTTGTTAAGCCCAAAGAATGCTTTTATTTTTCTATTTTTTGGACATAACAATGATAGATAAGAAACAAAAAATAATTTAAAAAATGTTCACCAAAAATAAGGACACAACCACACACATTGATTTTAACCATGCTACCAATTAGCATCCACTAAAACTCAAAAGCTCAAATAATATCCTGAAATAATAGAAAACCTAGAAATCCTTGGCATGCAAAGCCCTGAACATATAATTGAGATTTATTCAAACAAAAACGCATTTTCAATAATAATATGGAAAAATTGAATGTATAAATGAGAGTGTAATGGAGGGAAATAGAATAGGTTGAGCTAGGTTAAGAACCATGTCGTCCACCCACATTGGAATACAAACACACCAAGAAGTGAGTATGATTGACTAACCCTTGGTGAAAGAGAGTCAATTCAATACCTATGCTCTTGGGGCTTACATTCCTTTGTTTCCTAGAATTGAGATGAGTGGGCTAGGATTTATATGCAAATAAATATAGCTGATCAAATTATGCTTTCTAAAACTACAAATATAAATTTTGAAGAGATTTTGTGCACCCGTGACTCAAATCAATGTTGTTTCAAAGTGGATATGATTTTATAGCTTTCAAGATTGTCCACAAATTTATATCCTTTCAAATCTAGGTTCCCATTATTTAAAACTATACTTGAATTGAATATCAACTATTTTGGAGCTGAGTAAATTAGCTACGAGAATTTTTTATGTGACCTAGTCATCTAGGGTGACTTGGTCCCTAAAAATGAGATTGAAATTCACAAATATAGAAATATCTCAAAATGAGGAGTCAAACTTCCCTACCAAAAATTGAATCTTGACCATCTCTACACTTGCAAAATAGAGAAATAACATATTTATGTGGTTATATGGGGTTCTCCTTAGTAAACCCCACATTTTAGTGATTCAACCTCTACGAATAGCGAATATGATTAAAACAAAGTGTCTATGTTCAAGTGTGTCTAAAATTGCTATGAGCTAAAAGTAAAAATGTAAAACCTATAGATCTACTCAAGTTTTTAGAGTAAGACCCTGTATGAAAATGTAATAAAAAATACCTGAAATCATGTAATTGTATATATATATATAGCCTAAATGTATGGGCTGAAGATAATGAGAAACCATACCCAGCTGTAAGGGTAGAGTGTTGTATTTTAATCACCAATCAGTGATCTCCAAGTCATCTTCATAATTTTGTCAAAGCCTCATGTTGACAATGTAGTAGTTGAATGTTTATGCATAAAAATGACCCTTGATCATGGTGCTTGCTTCAATTTACCTTGATTTGTAGATCTTCACTTTATAGGATGTCTTCAAATTACGGACCCAACCTTGAAAATTGCTTTCATCTCTCTAAAATGAAATAAGATGCTTGCTAAATTATACATTATTAGATGAAACTCTTGAGGAAACTTGATAGGATTTTAAATTTCCCTCTCAACCATTAAGACCCACCCGCAATTTAAATTTTGAGGAAAATATGGGGGCCAAATCAGTTGGGGCAACTTAGTCCCATAAAAAAGCCTCCAAAGAGATCCTAAATGGAGCAGAGATGTCAAATTTCAAGGGGATCAATTGAGTTGTATTAGGAAGGAAAATAAAGGGTCACATATGGTAACATAGTGCTTATGTGTTCAATAGATAATTGAATAGACAAAATAATTAAGAGGCAAACCTAGGTATAAGGTACCACATTGATTTTTAATGATATTCAATTAGGAGAAGACTCATGTTTTGAACTAGGTGTTTAAGTGCAACATAAAGTCCTAAAATGCATGCTAAGATGAAACATACTAAGGTGAGTGTTAATCAAGTGTGGAATTATACACACCAATGAGGTGCTTACAATTTGCAATGGTACAAAATGTAAACCTTGAAACCTCGCTACATGATGCCTTGATTTTTTTCTCTATCCTACTGATGACCACTACACAACAAGCATTAAATCAAATGTGCAATCATAAAAAACAACATATTATATGCAAAAAAAATTAGTCAAATATAAGCCTTTTTATAAAGGAAATATAGTCAACAACTATTGAAATTGGCTCTATAACCTTTCTTTATCATCTCAACAACTTCTAAAATGTGGAATCATAGACACGACACATGAATAGCTTGTTAAAATGACACTAGAAAATGTGATGCACCCATGGAATGTAACAATTATAACAAATGTGGTGTTACAAATATTTTAATTATGTTATTCCTTAATACCTCTTAGAATCGAAAACTTAAACCTTGAAAATTCCTTCAGATTTGCTACAACCCTTATCACCCAAAGCAATGATAATAGAGAACCATTAAAAAACACAGGCATAGTAAAAAAAAAAATTGCAACAATGACAAAGAGAATAACTTAACAAAGTGACAATAAACCTTGAAACCTCATTATGTAATGCCCCAAATATGTGTATTTGGAAAATGCAAGGGGTTTTCCCTATTTTATACATAGAATGCGTAGTAAATAGAAACATCAAAGAACAACTATATAAACTAACTTAAAAACAAATGCACAACCATTCCAAACTAATAATGCTACTACTTAGTATACACTAAATCCATTGTCAGGTCATAATTTTAAAAAATCCATATTTTATGTATAAACCTTAGTGTTGAGACCAAGTAGAATGGAATCCATTAAGAAAAAGTTTGTCTAGTAATGCCACGAAAACAAAAACAATGCATAATGATAGTAAACCTTGGAATCCTCGTTATGAAGCCCAAAATTTTCTCTTCAATCCATTTGCGACTAATACACTTTAAGCAAAATTAATCTTCACTCTTCATTAGCCACATATCCTACACAAAATCAGCTACTCGAATACGAGTAAAACCTTCTAATTTTGCTACAATCCTTAGCATCAAGATCCAAGAATGCAAACATGAATAAATACTCCTGTGAAGACAAAAGGCATAAATAAGAACAAAAATTAAAAATGAATGCTTGTAAATATGATTTAAAAGTTTGAATAAATCCAAATGTTACTTACAAACTTAGGCCTCCATATATCATATCATCCCCTACATGTTTACACATTTTATATATGGATATCACCATAGTGTAAAATATGACATTGATAATATGAGTAAAAATTGAAACACGTGCAACATCACTTAAATGAACGTCTTTAACAAAAAGTCAAGGACTAAGGGACATAACCATTCCTCAAAGTTGATATAATAACATGAACCATAGGTTGAACATCTTAAGTAAGACCCAAAGATTTTGGGATATTAAGCATTATTTATTATCTTAGTGTTCACCCAAATTGAGCCCCAAAAGCAATATATATTAAGGGGAGGAAATTACTTTTGACTTGTGGATGATATATATATATATATAACTTCTTGCTCTTGACATTTACTTTGTCAAATTTCAATTTTTAATTAAATTTTTTTTAAACTGCTAATTAAATAAAGTGACTGATTAAAATATCACAAAGCATTAATATTTAAAAGCGTTAAAAATATATATTTTTTAACGAAGGTTTTTATATCAAACCTATTTTGTTTAGTTATTTGATATAGGAGCATAAACCATAGATGAAACAAGGACTCAAGGATATATCCATTCCACCAAAGTAGACACAGGAGCATAAATAATATGTTGAATCACTTGACTAAGAGTTTGGGATTGAGAAAATGTAGCAAAACCTCTTTTGGCTGAGAGTGAAGGGTTATGGGATATATCCATTTCATGAAAGTTAACATAAGATTCAAGGATTATCAATTCCACCAAAGTAGATACAGGGTCATAAATCATATGTTGAACCTCTTGACTAAGAGCCAAGGATTGAGGGGTGTCTATTCTACTACCCAATACAAAAGAATGAGCTATAGTTGAACCTCTTTGGCTAAGAGTCGTGGATTAGGATTGTGCAAGGATTAAGAGATATATTCATCCCACGAGAGTCAACCGAAGTTATAGATTGGACCTCTTCAACCAAGAACCAAAAATTGAGGAATATCTCATCCACTAAAATCATCAATACATGATGTCAGCCTCTTCCCTTATGGTACATTGGTATCATGCTCAGCAAATTCTAATTCCCAATAGATTCATTCAAAACTGTTAAACTTAACCAAAGATTAAAAAGCCTATTATCTAAACTTTGAATGAATTTCCCAAAAAAAATCATCTATTCAAATTATTTAGACAAATTCCATAGGAAATTAATGGGAAAGTGAGTCCAGAAGATTCTCTGGCTCCAGCAGGGACCACCAATGAACTTAAAAGACAATAGAAATCCATTCACGTATGGGACAGCATACTAAGAATTATGAGGTTCTACATTCTTCCATACACTCAGATGGGGCTCTCCTTACAATGTCCTCGGATGGAGGAATCCCATGGCAGAATGGAGCTTTTGAGTAATTCCAACGCTCACAACATTCAGATACAGTAAGTGACTTGTTTCTAAAATAGATTTTAGGATTCATCCAGTATAATCAGTCATGTGGAAACCCCTTTCTATTTCCCTCTTGTCGATCATAGGCCCACAACATCTTATAATATCTCGGCCCTCACGCAACTCAATTCATGTTGTGGCTTTGGAAGGAGGTGAAAAAGAAGTCTTGGACATATGATTGAACGAATGCGTTATTAGATTATGGAAATGCAGCTCAAATGAGGAGTGGTTTTTACGTATCAAACACAAACGAAGAAAAATGAGAAAACAAGATGGACCCAACCGGGATCGAACCGGTGACCTCTTATAATCTGTTTTTTGTTTGGATGATTTTTCAGATGTTAAACGCTCTCCCACTGAGCTATAGGCCCTTGATGCACAACTTTCTAAACTATTAGAAACAAACAAATGCAAAAGAAAATTATAAACTTACTTCCTCTTTCATTGGAAAAGTAGGTCCGTCGCAAGGATAGGAAAGAGGAATAGGGATGTAATATTGGAAATAGGAATGACTATTCCAATAACAACTTTTTTTGGAATGGGTATAAGTTCATTTTAGAAGTAAAATGGGAATATATATTCATGTTCCCTATTCCATTTGACGAATCAAACGGAAAATACAAAATGTATTCCAAAATGTATATCCCTATTCCAGCAACCAAATGGGCAGGGACTATTCAGTTGCTGGAATAGAAATTGGGTATTGGAATTTTTTATTCTGGTATTTGTTATTCTAGACTCGTTTAGTCTAGAATTAGAATTGTAGTTGAAATTGAATTTTGATTTTTTTTTGAAATTTGGGCACGAATCTATCCAATCTGATCAAGCTTGAAAATCCACTGTTTTGGAGTATATTAAGAATACAATTATATGATTGAGAATAATTATGGTTTAGGGTAGATATGGACTCATTATCTTTACGCATTGAATTTTAATGTCTCATTTGACTTTATTTATATGCATGTTGATTTTAGTTTTTTTTTCGCCATTTTATGGTATTGTTTTGAACTATAAAATTTAGGCCAAGCTATTCTACCTTTTTTTTCAAATCATAATTATAAATATGATTAGGACTTAGGCCCCTAATTTTTCATTACTTTTTTCATTTTTAATTCTTTCTATATTTTGATTAATTTATCATATTTTATCAATATCTATGTTATTAGGGTTTAATTTGAGCGTATAGGGTTTCTTTCTAAAGGAGTGTAGTACATCATTCTATATCATGTGAAGTAAGAAATGAATCAAATCACTAAGAAAACAATGATAAAGAGAAAAGAATAATATTATTCATTATTCTATTAGCACTAAATTTTTCTATCAATCTTATATGAATGTTTGAAGTATATTTGATCATGTTTCCAACACCATTGAAGCAATATAGCATCATTTGGTTATGATAAAGGCAACACCTTATAAATTCTACCATTCAATAGTAGTTCATTATGGTGCTTATTAGCTTACCACTTTCAAATATGAGCAATAAATCTACTTCAAAAGGTTTACCACACATAATCAAATGGTGGTTGTTAATTTTAGTGATAAGAGAGAACAATAAATTAAAACAAAGAGAGAAATGCAATAATGCAACACAATTACCTTGGGAAAACCTCTATATTGGAGCCAAAAACCCAACACCAAATTAGATCATCTATTATTGCCCTTTTATCAATTAAATTACATAACATACAATTATTGATTTGTTGAAGATCTTTAATTAATGAAGTGAATCATAGATATTGCCAAGCAGAGGTGTATCGCCATTGTTATAATTCACAACCCTGATCTGTAGTAATTATATTTCTATCGTTGTCATAATCAAACTGCATTACTTCAATATGGAATTTGTTTCCAAGTATATAATATCATTATCTTATGGAATTTGTTGCCAATAGTATATATAATTTTGCCTTATTGGATTCGTTGCCCAGAGTATAATCATTTCCTTTAGGAATTCACGGGTAAGAATAAATGTTTGTTTCCTAGAGTGTAATCATTACCTTAAGGAATTCCCAGGTAAGAATAAATGTTCAGTCCAGACTATAATCATTGCCTTAAGGAATTTGTAGGTAAGAATATATGTCACGGGTATTTCATGTGTATGTTTGCAATAACAACCTCATGTATATATGAGAGCTTTTACAATTTAATTACCAATTCAACCCTTTTTGGTGCCACTATTTTAACACTTTCTTCAACTAGATCGGCCATCTTTGGTGCCAATAATTTTATAAATTCAATCTATCTTTCAACCTATTATACAAGGTAGTATACAATGTAATTGATTGACAAAAGGGTCTAATGATCCCAACTAGCTATAATCAACACTCCCTCTCAGTTAGGGAGGATCTTAAAAGCATCATGGACTCCTTCCATGATGCCCATCATGCATACCTATAGAGGATGGATCTACCTTGCATTTCCCACAAAGAGTGGAAGAGGTCTAAGGCCTCAAGTATTCTCTCCAAGAAGGTCAATAATAAACATTGCCACCTTGCATTGTCTGCAGAGGGTGGCCCCACCCTGCATTGCCCACAAAGTGGGTGATACAACTAGGTGTAGCAATGATGTTGAGACTCCTTCTGAGTGAGTGTTGTGTTCTCCAAAATTCCAAGCTATAATATGGAGTACTCAAACTTCACTTAAGTAAGAAGCTTGGTGAGAATATCTTTTGTCTTCTCGTAGTGCTAATATATTTCTGTTGAATGTCACTTCTTTGTACCATATTCCGAATATAGTGATAATTATTTTGTACATGCTTTATCCTATCATTAAATATCGGATTGATGGACATCTTTATACAAATTTGATTGTCACAATGAATGACCAAAGGATCCAAAGGTTGTCCAAATAACCCAGTGAGGAGCTTGCAAATCCATATTGCTTCCCTTAAAGAAACACTAGCAACAATACATTCTTCTTCAATGGTACTCGTAGCAACTAAGGATTGTTTCTTGCAAGCCCATTAAATCATAATGGATCCCAAATTGAAGCATAATCCTAAAGTGTTATTTTTGTCGGTAACACTACCTATCCAATCTGAGTCACAATAACCTTCCAGGTAATAATGGTGTTGAGATCATATCTCAACCTATAGTCAATAGTACCACAAAAATATCTCAATATATGTTTGGTTGTAATGATATCAACGTGATTTGGTTCATTTATGAACTAGCTAAGAATGTTATCTACATAGAAAATATCTGGTCTAGTGCTAACTAAATACATGTACTTAGTTGGATCTGCAAAATCAAAATTAGTAGCACATACACTCAACTTTTCCAAGTTAGTTTTCATAGGAGTTAGCACAAGATTACAATCCATCATACCGAATATTTTCAAAATATCTATAGTATATTTTGCTTGACTTAAGATAATCTCATTATATATTTTTCATACTTCTAACCCAAGGAAGTAATGCATTAGTCCTAAGTCTTTCATTTGAAATTTAGTAGTAAATTTTTTCTTGCAACTAATTACGATAAGACTTTCATTATTGGTTAGAAACAAATCGTCCACATAAAAAACTAGAATTAACATTTTGGCATTGCATACTTTGAAATAAAGATTAGGATTATCATCACTCTTACAAAATCCCAATTTTACCAAATATTTGTTAATTCTTTCATACCAGGCTCAAGGGGCTCATTTGAGTCTATAAAGAGCTTTATTTAATCTGCATACAAGAGATTCCCTTGCATGGATCTTATAACCTTATGGTTGCTCAATGTAGACTTCTTCCTCAATGACATCATTTAGGAAAGTAGTCTTTACATCCATTTGGTGTAACTTCAAATCTTTAGTTGCAACAATGGCTTTAATAGATCTAATAGAAGTATATTTAGCTATAGGTGCAAAACTTTCCTCATAATCTATTCCTTTCTTTTGAGAAAACCCATGAGCTACAAATATTTTAATCTTTGGATCTTGGTATAATCTCTCATACATCATTCTTGATTATGGATTCATACTCTCATCCATCTCATCTTTCCTTTCTTTCTATTGCATGGATTAATTGGTGCTAGAGGATTCATATTCAATAAGATTGCACATCAATGCAACATAGTTGGAGAACTTTTAAGGTCTCCTACTCTCCTTGAAGGTGCCTTGAGGGGCTACAAATTTCTTAGCTTCCTAAATTGTGTTTCTTACCCAAAGTGGTCTTTTCTTTTCATTGTAATGTCTCTTGGTCCCTCTGTAGGATCCATAATCTCAATGTGATTTAAAGGTCATGGGGGTCCTGCATAATCCCTATGAAACTCAACATTATGGTCAATGTCCATATCTTGATATCATCAACATTATTTTCATTCCCAATAAATAAACCTTTAGATTTCCTTAGTACAACACTCTCTTATAGAAACACAGAAGTTGTCAAATATTATCAAAAGAAGGTTAATATTGACAATAAATGTTAGAAATTTTTGTTGGAAATAAAAATGGGAAAGTAAGTTTTGAGAGGGGGGGTTGAATCAACACTTAAAACTTTTTCCTCTAAAACACATCACCATCATCCATCTCATAACTTAACATATAAACTGAAATAACTTAACATGCATCACATCCATAGCATAAAATAAATAACACATAATACAATAAATTGGTTACCCATAAACCCTCCAAGGAGAAGGTAAAACTAGGGTGGGGATGACGCCCAAAAATATTCACTACTATAGTTGTAAATTATGGCCTATTATGGCTACAAAGTGTTGATCATAAGCTATGATCTATCATGTGTAGGGTCTTCCTTGTTAAAGGCTTACAAAGATTGTTAGGTCTCACCTTGCTAAAGGATTTTAACTCACAATTAAGTAAGCACTCGATTAAGAGATTTACAACACCCTATTAGGACTACTTTGTTAAGAGATTTACTTTGTATCACTTGTTAGAATGATTCAACACCTAATCATTCAGTTAGCACCTCACTGCTTGATGTCAATTCTCCTCTTTATTGTTTGTCTCTCGATCCTTTTGATCAGATCTATCCTTTCTAATCCTCTTACTGTTTGTCTCTATTTCTCTTAGACTAATCTTGCTTTGCATAACTCTATCATATTCATCATAGCCACTGTGAATGCCTTCTCAACTCTTAACATTCATCTCCTCGTGCTTCCTTAAACTGTCTTGGGTTTACCTTCTTAAATAAACATTGGTGGAGATAGATTAGGCCAGAATCAACGACTGTGGTTGATCCTTATTGTTTCCTAAGACTCCCCTTAATATGATTGGTTGCTTAGGGATTTTAAATATGACTCCATACTTATCTCTTATAATTGTTAATTCATGATTATGTCAGCCAAAAATGGTTTACATAGGAGCTTGTGCCATAACAAACAACTATGCCAAAAATTGTGTTGGTGTTTTTTGTACTACCAGGTTGCTCCAAACCCAATACTAGGATGCATAAGATAAAAATAAGCCTAAGGATTAACTAAATCCCATATTTAGCAAGATTAGTCTCAACTCTGGACCAACTTCAATAGAGTACAAAGAACTCTCTACTCTTTTGGCTCTGTAGGACCAAGGTGGGTGCACCTCATGGATATGAGTGTGACTAGTTATTTTGATTTTCTCTTCAGACGCTTACTAATACTTCTTCTTTCAAACCTATCCCCTATAGCAGATATTGGTCACAATTTCTCCTTATATTTGCAACAAACTCCTTCATTACAATAGCAAGTTATAACCAGAAGGAAAGCTATCACAACTAAGTGTTGACCAGCAACTTTAGTTCTTCCTTACATAAATTGAAAATTGATTTTTGATTGATATATGTATTCTACAACCATATGAACCATCAACTTGCCACTAAAATTAATTAATCAGTGCCTTATCCATTGTTATATAGAGCCAAAACCAACAACTTTAGACCTATTTAATTGACTTGCATCTAAATTTGTCAACAATTAACTCTAAATTTCATCCTTATCATATCCCTCTCATATACCAAAAACCCTATCAATCATTGAAAGCATTTACTTAACTTCTTTTAATTAAAAGCAATCAATAAGAGACACACAATTCATCCAAATTGCATTAAACTGAAAGAACTTTGTTTACTTCAATCCCAAGGTCACTGATATACAAGAAAGGAGACAAAACTTAGGGTCACAGATATGCATAACTCCCTTTTGTATTAATTTCCTTTGAGAACAAAATACAATACTAATATAGACTCAAAATATAACTCAAAACTTGACAACTTAATCATTCATATTCACTATATCTTCAAGTTTACAATACTGAATACATTCATAAAATTAACAAAATTGGACGGACTGTGAATGAAATAAAAAATTAAATTTCTCCAGACTTTCGACCTCTACTCCACATCTTGGAAATACTTAAATAAGAGAGTTGCAACAAGCTTTAGATGGGAGGAAAATTTTCAAAACCTTAATGGAAGAAAAAGGTTTCAAGACATATACAAAAAATTACAATTAAAACATTTCTTTGTGCGTGAACCAAAAATAGGAAGGTAGTTGTAAAGTCAACAGATGACCATTTATTGTTAGAGCTTTAACTTCAATCATTTTTTCTTCTACTATCTTCAGCCCATAAATTCTCAACTACCTTTTTTCGGTAGAGCTTTAATCTCTTCCATCACTTCCCAGACATAAATTTCTCTTTTGGTGGGCCACTCAGTTGTTTTAACTTATTCTAAGTCATGTGTGGCTTTAATCCACTTGGCATCTATTATAGCTTTTGACGACAATGAAAACTTATTTAAATCTATTTCAGCTTTGAATAAGGAGTCAATCGAATTGTTGAATGGGACATCACTATTATCTTCAAAAATTGAAGTTGTGGCCTCTTGAGTTAGCACTGCATTGAAGGAATCAAACGAATCATGCCAATCTCTCAACTTGCTATTAGCATCCAAAATTGGTGGGATAATCCCCTATGATAGAAATTTCATTTTTCCTTATATTATTTGCATTTTTCTAGTAAAGAAGCCAATTAATTCCTTTACCATCTCTAGACCCTCCTTTACTGTAATAATTTTTGTAGGAAAATCTAGCTTTTTAGCCATCAACATAATCAGCCTCTCTAAAAATTGAATGTATGGCCCCCAAAGATTGAATGTGGGTGACAACCATGCAAGTGCTTCATTGTAAACCTTCTCAGCATCTTATAAAGAAATGAACCAAGCATGAGCATGTTGAGATATAGTCTTCATATTTTGCACTATGTGGCCTACCATGCTCTTAAGGACAATTGTCCTTACCTCATCGCCTTGCTGTGTTGGTGGAGCATCCATGCTCATTCTTCTAGGCTCTATTTTCTCTATCTCCAACTCTTTTTTCTATGTAGTCATCTCTACTATGACACTAGCTAGTTGTTCCTAAATATCATGTTCTCTGGTCTGTTCTATAGTAGCCATTTGTTCCACATTAGATAGTTTCTCTCTAAGAGATGCAAATTCAGCTTATAACCCTTGAATCTTAGCCTCAAGCTCTTCTATTTTCTCCTTGTAAACATGACTCTTCCTGAGCTCATCCTCATAGAGCTTCCTAACATCAATGTAGTCATGGAAGGCTTTGGCTAACCTTGTTTCTATCTCCTCCACTTTAGCCTCATTCATAAGCGAGAAGTGTTTCATGGCTTTGGAGATTTTTGTACCAGAGGTACCTATTGACACAAAAGATTGCACCCTTGCCTAAATTTATTTAGCTAAAGGAAACATCATGTAACATGAAAAACAATCTCAAAAGCGTGGGACTTCACAATTAGAGATTGAGGCTCCAAAGAAGATTGACTTCCTTACTATCAGGGCACACCTAACTATTTCTTGAGAGGAAAAGGGAGAAGGAGGTGCATGAAAATCAAACTACCTATTCTACTCTAGAGGAGGTGATGCACCAAATAGTATTTGATATACTTCCTTTTCATAATTGCACTACAATCCAATGGACTTCACAAGACATGCCACTATTTATATTCCTTAATCTTGTTACCATAGAAAAGCCAAGAAGATAACATAACCAGACAAGGAATACAAGAAATTCACTTAATAGATTAGTTAACCAAAATGAACATGATCATATGCTATTGAAATGCTAGAATACATTCAGAAAGATGAGGTCTAGTAGATGACACAAATCTAACTTGCTAAGAATGGATGTAACAACAATGATTTCTATTGAATAAGAGGCAAAAGCATTTATAGAGAATATCTATGAAAGACTAGAAAAAGAGAGATCCTTAGATCAACAAAAAAACTTGCCTTTATAGGGTGTAGGCATAACCCAAATACAACCTTGAGTCTAAACTCCCTAAATCATGAGATTGGATTACGGATAAGAGAAATAATTGAGAATCAAAAGAAAATCTAATCATGAAGTGCAACTACTCACAAGAAATGATAGAAAGAACAAGGTAAATCATGCACTCAGCTGCAAGAGATTAAATAAAAATAGAAATGATCATGGAGTACGTTTAAGAGGCATGGATTGCAGCAGCATTGAGGACACCAAAAAATGGTCACAGATGAATTAGATAATTTCTCAGTTTCTCTTCCAATTGTTGCATGTATTCTTTACATTGTGCCAGATTAGCTTCATCAGCAAGTCAGCTAGATTCAATTCTTTTATCTACCACATGGCCCTATAATCTTCAAATATTCCACCACCTCACCCAGATTTCTTCTTTTATGTTATCCTACACCTACTAAGAGCTTCATAGCTTCATGACTTATTTCCTTTATTAGATGTTTGACCTTGCGAAGCTACGACATTGACCATTCATACCATTATTGCAATGATCTCAAGTTGGCATCAAATGTTTGTGACCCTACAAAGTTGTAAACTTAACTGCCAATTTTGCCTTTCACGTGGTTGCAACTTAAAGCCTGATTCCATCTTAGACACTCACAACCGTGTGAAGTCAAACCTTTAACCATGATCGCTCTGTCACAACCATCATCTGCTCCTTTCTACTGACCGTTATGACCATGTGAAGCTATCATACTGACTGTGATCACACCATCACGACTTAAATATTAACTTTGATGCTAACCTTGTGAACAAGTAATCAAAGAAATCATTGCATTGCAACCTAAACTCTAGTTAACCATTAACCTTTTGCAACAGTGCGAACATAGCCATTTCATAGCATCGCCACTTGAATCATTAACCCAACTTTCAACCTTGCGAATGAGTGATGAAGAGATTTTGTTGTCTCACAAACTTGACCTCAAGTTAGGTTTGACCCTCTGCGATGGTGCAAAAGCACATGAAATTTGACTGCTAGAGTTAGACTTTGCACAGTCGCAGCCTAATTCTATTTGAACTCGAAATTGTCTAAGATCGTGTGATTGGGTTAATTGCTCCATTACAACTTGAAATATGAATGTTAGCCCCTTGAGTTGTGAAACTACACTGAGAGTAAGCTTAACTATTTTGCACATTCGTAGGCTCATTGATGGTTAAGTCTTAACTGTCTGTGACTGAGTGAAGAGGGATAATCACATCATCACAGCTTGAAATGCCTCCTTCGATATGAAATTTATAAGTCTTAGGGATATATAAAATAAAATTCAAAAAAAATTATTGTATCTTCATTGGCTTGCATGGAAATAAATGAATGGGTCAAATGAACATGATCACGATTGTCACCCTAGATAATTGAGAAATTAGGAAGGGGGGTAGAAATGGTTAACAATACCCTGTAATGTCCACACAATCATGTTCCACTATTCTATGCTCTACACATCCATTAGATTGGGCTTGTTTGATGCAGGAGCCATGTTACATACTACTAGGGCTTTGGTTCAGTGTTAAAGCTTGATCCTCTTTGCAGTCCACTAGCACCATATGCCTCATATGAGATGGCATTATCTTGTCTTCTTATTTGGTCAAGCATAAATGCTTGTTCCAAATCCCAACTAGGCACTAGAAGCATTCCACTCCTCTACACTAAATCTCTTGCATCCTCAAGAGTCATTATCTCACTGGTTGGATTATAGGCATCCAATTTATCAATTAATTCCTACTTCTTTTCATCTGACTCCCCTAGTTTCATATTTAACACCAGTTCACTCATCATCTTCTAAGAATTTTTGGGCTTGAATGATCCTATCATCCAACCTTGCTACTCCTAGCTCCAAGTCAATCAATGTATTTTCTATTGTAGTGGCTTTGTCTTGGATGTAGCTTTGTCTTAATCAGCAAAATACTTACTCTTAAGATCTACAATGTCCTATGTTTCACTTTCTTAGGAATGTGCACTACATTCTACCTTTTCTTTAGTTTTGTGACACATGATGCCACAACAGGCTCATCTTCTTCAATATTTAGGGTTACATTGGATTTAGGGTTGTCAGGGTTCACCCTTTCTTCTCCTCTAAGTGGTTCTAATGGCATTTGTGCCATAATTTTAGCATGGTTGACCACCATCTTCCTTATCCTCTTTAGGTAAGGGACATCCATGTAAAAGCCTTGGAAGTTGGGATTTGTTCTCTTCAATTCCCTCTCTACCCTCAGTACATCATCAAATTTGGACAATTTTTCAACTGCCTCCCCCTCAACAACAATGTTTGGAATGAGATCCTCATGAGGCAATTCCTTTGTACTTGGTAGCACATAATTTCTAATTTCTTTGATGGTATTCCTCATTCAATTATCAGGGTCATACATCCTATAAGGGCTAGTTGACAGATTATAGTAGTGGAGGAAATGATGAATTTGATCTATAGATTCTTTTCCAATTGAAAACTCCCCTACCCTAAAGTGCCTACATTAGAATGTGCCTCTATGCACCTTAGGTCCTAAGTACTCTCTATTTACCATGAATAACTGCCACATAAATTCAATGATGGCTAGTCTAAGGGGGAATGAATTTTGGCAATATATGGGGTGGTTGAGGACAACCATAAATTCTCATTAGGGAGAAAGTAGGAAATACAAAAACATCTCCCCAACTATGATCTAATCTTTTACTTTTAGGGAGTAGGGATGGTCTTAAAAGACTCTTCAAAATCTTAGGTGCCCTAAAATAACCTGTGTCGAACATTTTCATTATAACAATACTGAAATTATTTTAAAATGAAACAGAGTCAAAGTAGTGATAGGAACCATCCCATACTGATGTCCATAGTTGAACTAGCAAATCTCCATTTGCATCAGATGTGTGATTAATGAAATCTAGGCTTATGTACCCCAGATTCATGTACAAGATGAGGTGCATCAGCGACGAGTAATGATGGAACTTGAAATTTCTCATTTCTCCACTCTATGGTAGTCCAATATTCTCTTTCATTTTCTCCAAAATATACTCTACATAGTCATATTCTCTACCATGGTAGGAGTCTTGTACATCTCTAGCAATGATGAATTGTGCTCCATACACCATGTCAGTCCCATCTATGTCAACTACCTTGTGGACACCATATACTATCTTCACAAAATAGTTTAAAATATGTCTAAAAGCATCTTCTTTTCCACCTTTTTAGGGTAATCACCCACTTGTTTGAGGTATATGGGGATATGTTGTAGTATAGACTTACCTGTGTAAGCTTTGGTGTTTCTTTAAAATTTCTCTTGTAGGTCAACCAAGCCTACAAGTTTTCTCATAGCACCATCTAATCCAAATGCTTCAATAAAAGAGGCATGGTCCAATGTGCATAGAATGGTTCCATCCTACCTGTGGAATTATTTAGTGGCAAGGTTGTATGATTTGTAGGGCCTTTACTAAATCAACATCCACAAATACTTCTAGAAAGATAAGTTTCACCAGATTATTCTTCCAAGGATTACAAACAGGGATCTTCTATGCTCGGTTGTGATAGAAGCATTTGAATAGTTTATAACCAATGACTCCAGGGCATGTAGCATCTCTGTAAAATGTATAAGGATCTTTCAAATCTTGACCATTTGCAGAGATGGAATTTGAGGATTCTGGAAACAACTTAATCCATTTTTTCAATAAACTAGTTAAGTTTCTTCTACTTGGGTTTTCCTCCTTTGGAAGTTGAAGTTTTTGCAACTTTCATCTGAAGCTTGAATCTCTTCCACCTCTTTGTCAGACATCTTGAAAGTAGACTAAAAAACAAGAAAACTCTGCAACTAGTTCTAAAATAATAATCTGTTCTCACTAAAAATTTTGCAACTATGACTACTAGAAATTTCTTCCCTCTGCAAATGGTATTGAATTACTGGCCTATGGAATATTTTTATTATGTGCATATTTTCATCAACCTTCTCTGTGCATTGATATTATGCATGCTCAAGCTTTAAATTTAGTGTTGTCTGTCACCTCAGATGAAGCGTCCACATAACTATCCAGCTCAATAACCTTTTTTTGACATTTAGTCAAGTTTGTTATTAGTGACAACACTTATTTAGATTTTGTATGGCTACCAAGCTTACTAAACAGTCTACAATGTTTTCCATGTAATTCAGTAGCCACCGAGCACTACAGTTCGTACCGAGCATTCTAGTGGTTACCAAGTGAATTCGGTTAGTGTGAAGTGCAATACTTCAAACTGAGTAGAATCAGGTAGTGTGAAATCTAGCAGTTCAACTTGAGCATTTTAGTGGTTACCAAGCTTTGCAATTTCTACTGAGCTAGTAGTTCATGTAAAGAAAAGTTAGTGTTAACTGAGTTGTATAAAGATTAGTGTTTACCGACTACAGTCATGGTAAACATGTAATTCAATTTATATCGAGTTACACAGTATTTACCAAGTCACCAGTGCAAACCGAGTTCAAGACTACATTGAAGTGATTAGTATGGACAGAGCTTCTACTTCTATCGAGTGCATGATGATGCCGAGTAATGACAATGGATGTTGTGTATCAGAACTTTACCAAGTCAGTCTTCAGACTTCAAGTATCTACATATGGGTTGACTTTGTAATATTGGTGTTAACTTGTATATTTTCTGACTTTGTAGTTTTGTAAATTGGATTGATATATATGTAATGTATTGTATCATATCCAAGGCAATATGTAAAAAGTAACAATAATGTGGAATAGAAGCATGTGAATGTGAATCAATAGCAGACAAAGTGTATTGTAAGGCCATATCAAAAAAGGAGCAGCAGAGTCATATCTATCATATAAAGGTGATCAATACTTCAAAGAATCTCTATCAACAAATCATTTGTAAGTCAAAGATCAACTATTTCATCCAAATAGTCAAATCAGTCCAAATCCTTTAACAAGGTAGACTTAACAATCTTTTCTCAAATTTCTTTACTAAGTGCATAATTAATTGTGTGTTTGTAAAACCTTTAAAAAGTTGGACCTAGCAGTCCTAATTGCTCCTAACAAGGCAGATCATTAGAAGTGATCATTGTAAGCCTTAACAAACCAACTTTATGTTGCAGTATTGAAGTTTTGTGGGTATCATCCCCACCCCAATTTTACTTTCTATTTGGAAGGTTTCTAGGTCACCAAATTATTGTGTTCAAGTGTTATGAATGTTTTATGTTTTCAGTTTCTTATGCATGCAATTAGATCTAATTTAATGAACTAAATGGTAATTGGATTATTGCAATTAAGATCTAAATTTGGTAAAGTTTTTTTGAGGTTATTGATTCACCCCTCCCCTCTCAGTAACCTAGCTAGTCTTGAATATTTCCAAAAATTGGTATCAAAGCTTTGTGGTTCTTAGGATAAAGTTTGATAGCTTGAGCAAAGATCAAGGACAATGGAGATATTCAGACTTGACAAAGCCATTGACAATGAAAAACTAGATCTAGAAATGTCCATTGCACAACTCAAGAAAGCTAAGGAGCAACTTTCTCAATCCCTAAAAAGAAGGAACTTGCAAATCAAATGAACGATCATTAGTACATTGAAGAAAGAATTGAAGACTTTTTCCCTTCAAGCAGTTCAGATGAAGCAAATGATGCAATCAAAGAACTCTTGGAGAAGAATGGTTCCCTACAAGAAGAAGTAAGAAAGCTCAAAAGAGAACAAGAAATTTAGTTAGTAAGGCTATGTGAAATCTTGGAACAAAGGAACAAGATGAAAGAAGAAATGGATGGAAGAAACAATGAAATTTAGAACCAATCCCTTCAACATGCAAATCTTATGGATCAAATCTCCAATGCAAATGAGGAAATCATGAGCCAAAGATAGACCAATGAAAGATTAAGAGATGATCTAAATTTGGAAAGACAAATCAATGAAAGAATAAGAAATGAGTTGAGATCTTAAAAGTAAATCAGTGAAAGATTGAAAATTGACCTAAACACTAAAAAAAAAATCAATGAAAGAATGATGAAATCCCAAGCAAACATGAATCAATTGAATTAGCTAAATGAACAAAATTTCTATAGACAAAAAGGTAAAGTAGGAATTGGATACAAAGAAGAAGGTGAATCCTCCGAACAAGGTGCTCAAAGGAATCAAAGACCTACTTGCAATAACTATGGTAAGATAGGCCATACATCAAACAGATGTTGGAGTAATGGTAAAGCAAAATTCAATGGTAAATGTTACAATTTCAATCAGCATGGTCACAGGGCTAATGAATGCAAAGAGAAACCAAAATTTGAAGGCAAATGTCACAAATGCAAGAAACAAGGTCACAAGGTATCAAATTGTAGAACTAAGTCATTCGACCTAGTAGAGCAAATTGTGAAAGCAATATTCGGTTGGGACTACAACACTTGGTATAGGTGTCATTTCTATGGAGAATATGGACACCTTGGCATGAACTATGTTAAACATCACACAAGGAAGAGAGACACCACCATGAGATGTTTCACTTGTACTGAACTTGGTCATGGAGCTAAAAATTGAATGAATATAGGCAGAATTGAAGATGAGAAGAAAGCAAAAGTAGATAACATTCAAAAGAAAATGAGGCAGCAATGGATTCCTAAATCTACTGAGGAAGCTAGTTCAAGTTATAATGGTCATGTCACTCAGGAAGTGGGTAACTCCACCATTTCCAACTAAATTCTTAAGGAAGAATTGGAACTTTGTTATCATGTTCACATTCAAATAGTTCCAATTGAAAGGAAGCAAAGATCCAAATTAGTATTCAAGATACAAAAGGATCATCAAGTGAGATTAGTATTAGTTATCACTGAGTTACCCTCTCTACTGAGTATGGCTGGTTCATGGACTCTATCGAGCAAAGTCAGGAGTAACAAGAACATTTTTGATTACCGAGTTATGAAGCCTTTACCGAGTGATCCGAATAGATAGTGGATGACAACCTATCACACATAATGATGTCATCACCACTACCTTCATACTGAGCATTAATGGAAAATTTTTAACAAAAAGCAAGAATTTGAATTAATTTTCACTAAGAATTATAAGTGTTATTGCGATCAAGTGAAATACAGAGCAATCAAGCAACTTTGAGCAAAATTTGCAACTAAATTCTTCAAAGTTTTTAATAGCTTACCAAGTAGCCATGATAGCATCAAGTAGCAGTAGCAAAGCAAGGAAAGGGTCAGAGATGTTGGTCCAAGGAGTAGAATGGAAAGCACCTGATTTCAAACTTCTCCCAAAAATTGTTGAAACCCTCGACCCAAACGGAGTGCAGTCATAGATCCCTCCTAAGGTACTACTCATTAACAACATCTAAACTCATTTCAAGTGTAAAATTCAAGAAATTGGAACCCTAGAGATGGATGATGCCCTAGGATAATTATGTGTTAATGGTGTTCTTAAACCTAAACATAAACATCTGGAAGACAAGGTTTTAACCCACATTCCCCATCTACCCCAAAGGTTCTAAATAAAATGGATCAAATACATCCTAATCCAAGTTCACAATGATTAGTTATGGCTTGAGCAACCAATTTTGATCACTAATAAGATGATTCATCGTATCACTAACCTTCCCATGCTCTCTAAGGCCAAAACCACTAAAACCCTAGATTGGGTGGAGTTAGAAAAGAAAACCCTAGCCGAGTGGGATGGTAGAGGCATGAAGATTAGTAGTGTAACTGATGTAGAACTTAATTTTGGCATACCTATGATAGCTCACAAGATCTACAGTTCTAGCAATCTCAATAGTGTGTCATGTGAAATAGTAGACTTGGCATACAAGGTTGCGAAGAACAATCTGTCATATGACCTTGCAGTTTCATTGTTGAAGCAACTCAACAAGAACATGGAAAGTATTAGAACTTCCAAAAACAACCCTTGAAAATTTGGTTCTTTGTTGACATGTTTATTTTTCTATGTTTAGAAGTTTTTCCCTTCAAAAGGCACAGTAGTATGGAGAAAGGATGTGCCAATGTTATATTAGATTAATGAATATATTGCAGAAATACGAGAAAATTTTGTTAGTATAATGGACAATTATTTTGATGTCTTTAAGGAGAAAATGAAAAATAGATTTATGATACCCAAGAAATTAGTTGAAGATCATAAAGATGATGTTTGCTTCATGGTAGACTGTGACAAAGTCTAGATTCAGGCAGTAAAACCCAGAGTTGTATGGGTAAAACCTCTTTTGTATGAGGTGAATATAGATGAAGCAAAGAACATTATTAAAGCCTTGATAATGAACCTATTGATTTAAAGGCACCACACTTTGGAACATATGCTGAGGTCAAGGCAAGGATAGAGCTTGAAATCAAGCTTCCACAGGCAGTTAACAAAGGCAAGAGGAGGATAACAAAACTAAAAAAAAGAACACCTCTTATTTTAATCAAGGGTAAAGGACAAGATGTTGAAGAAGTAGAGAATGAAGAGAAGTCAAAAAAGGAAGAAGAACCAGTGAAGAAGAAAGGCAAGGTGATCATCACCAAGCCACCCAAGCGATCCACTGTTGTGTTCACCAAAAGATCAAGGAAGAAAGGCAGTGAAGTTATCTATAGCAAACCTCCTCCCACCTTCCAAGAAAAATTAAAACAATTGGAATAAGGTGCAAGCATAACCAACTTCAAATCATTGAAGTATGAAACCTGGATAGAGTCTGAGAAGAAATAGGTTGTAGAACTAGTGTTAACCAAGATAGGAAAATGGAAATACTCACTAGATCAAATAGCCTCCCAAATCTCTAACGAATTACTAGATAAAATTAAGCCAAGATGGGACTTTTCTATGCAAACAACAAAAGATATCTATGCACAAACTCTGAGGCAATTGCTACCAAGCATAACGAATGTTGAGGTAAAAGAGTCCATAAAGAAAAATGAAGATAAGATGACTCTTAGATTTAATACTTGTTTAATTTTGATAAAGGATATAGAGCATGTGGTTAAGAATGCCACAAGTATGTGGAAGAATTTTTATCACTTGCATAAACAAAGTAACTTTCTAGTAGAAGTTAAGGATGATTACAGTGATGATGAGGAAGAAGAAACATACACTGAACCCACACATTTTGAAAATGAAGAAGTTGAAGAAGACAAAGAGGAAGAAGCTACTGAGGAAGACAAAGAAGATGATGAGGAGATAGATCCTATTAAGATAGCAACCATAGTCATTACCTCACTTCCTCACTCTCAAAGAAAACTAGCAGCTACATCAAGCTTGGAGACAACTTTAGCAAGTTTGATTGTGACAACTACAGGTACTTCAAATGTCCAATCACTCTTTTCCCCCACACAGCTTAGTACATCACTGATAGAAGTTTCTACCACTTCATCTACTGAGTTGCAGCCTCCCTCTTCTTTAGCTATCGAGTTAGCATCATCAGCAATGAGTATAGTATGTTCTACAATTTTGTGTTCTTCTACAGTAAGTATGATTTTGGATACTTCTATAAATAATTCAATTTTGGATTCAATAAGCATACCAGTTAGTATTCCATCTGTTGGTACTATATATATTTTCACTGCTAGTCCTACTATCTCTACTATTGTTTCCATTCTAGATTCAAAGGCATTAAGTACGAGGACAGTTGAACCTAAGGCTCAACCGAGTACAAGATTTTTGAGTAGAGGAAAGGAGATAGAGCAGGATATAGACCTAGATGAGGAGATTGAAATTCCCAAATGGGATGTTGATAATATTACTGTGGATCAAATGCATATAGCTGGTCAACTCCTCCAAAAGAAGGCAAAATAGAAGAAATTGAGAGAGGAGAGAGACAGAGAATATAAAATCATTGATGAGGCTGAGAATATTTTGATTGAGGTGATAGATGTTGAAGTTGATACTTCTCAACACATTTTGTTCCAATTAGAAGAGGTAGTCCAGAAGTTTAATGAGGACTCTAGTGGTCAAGATAAACTAATTGAGAAAGTAGAAAAGAAATTTTATAATAAAGTGCTTGAGCACATTGCTCAGCAAATAGCTATCCAACAAGCAGAGTTTTCATCAGTTTTGACCAATCTTGAAACCTCTTGCACAAATGTAACGTCACTTTTTGGGAAGTTATGTAATATTACCAAGTATACAAAGGAGATAAAGAGAAAACTGACAAAGATTGATAAAGATCTGAAGGTTAGTGCACATCAGTTGCAACTTGACTCTAGTTCAAGCTCTGCACATCATATAAAAATCAAATTCTTGTCAGATATGCAGGCAAATTTGTTGAGAGAAGAAGTAAGCATCTGGTCTTCACTAACAGATATTCAGAATATGATCCTTCCCATCATGGATACAATGCAGAAGCATATTGCTTATTCAAAAACATTGATCCATGACAACAACTTCTCCATTGCAGATCACATGATAGAACTCTCTGCAGAAGTGCAAATTGCTCTACATACATGCAAAGTTTTGCAAGAGAACTAGTATAAGACATTAGCACTTATTCTCAAGGTACATTATGATTTTATTTCTCATATTGGTGTCTCCATGTAAATAAGTTTTGAATAAATCTTTGGCATTATTGTCAAAAGGGAGGAGAGACACTTAGTATGTATATATGAGGAGAGACACTTATTATGCTATATTTATATATGAGGAGAGACACTTATTACGGTATGTATATTGTATGGGGGAGAATCATGGAAAGGGAAAAAAGTGTATATAGTAGAGAATTTGCAGATACAATATAATGTATATACTTACAAATACAAATTTTGAAAAATCTCAAAAACAATATACCATACCAAGCCAGTACCACACTAAGATGTATATAAGTTTTGGTTGATAAGTGTTTTTGTCACTAATGCCAAAGGGGGAGATCGTTGACATTCAGTCAAGTTTGTTATTAGTGACAACACTTATTCAAATTTTGTATGGCTATCAAGCTTATTGAACAGTCTACAGTGTTTTTCATGTAATTTAGTAGCGACCAAGCACTACAATTCCTACCGAGCATTCCAATGGTTACCAAGTGAATTTAGTTAATGTGAAGTGTAATAGTTCAAATTGAGAAGAATCAGGCAGTGTGAAATCGCAATTCAACCTAAGCATTTCAGTGGTTACCAAGCTTTGCAGTTTCTACCAAGCTAGCAGTTCATGTAAAGTGAAGTTAGTGTTAACTGAGCTATATAAAGATTAGTGTTTACCAAGTGCAGTCATGGTAAACATGTAATTCAGTTTATACTGAGTTACACAATATTTACCAAGTCACTAGTGTAGACTGAGTTCAAGACTATATTGATGTGATTAGTATGGACTAAGCTTCTACTTCTACCAAGTGCATGATGATGTCGAGTAATGACAATGGATGTCGTGTATCAAAACTTCACCAAGTCAGTCTTCAAAACCCAAGTATCTACATATGGGTTGACTTTGTAATGTTGGTGTTAACTTGTATATTGGCCGACTTTGTAGTTTTGTAAATTGGATTGATATATATGTATTGTATTGTATCATATCCAAGGAAGTATGTAAAAAGTAACAATAATATGGAATAGAAGCATGCGAATATGAATTAGTAGTAGACAAAGTGTATTGTAAGGCCATATCATAAAAGGAGCAGCATAGTCATATCTATCACATAAAGGTGATCAGTACTTCAAAGAATCTCTATCAACAAATTAGTTGTAAGTTAGAGATTAACTGTTTCATTCTAACAGGTGAATCAATCCAAATCCTTTAACAAGGTAGACTTAACAATCTTTTCTCAAATCTCTTTATCGAGTGCATACTTAATTGTGCATTTATAAAACCTCTAACAAGGTGGACCTAGCATTCCTAATTGCTCCTAATAGGGAAAATCATTAGAGGTGATCATTGTAAGCCTTAACAAGCCAACTTTATGTTGTAGTATTGAAGTTTTGTGGGTATCATCCCCACCCCAATTTCACTTTCTATTTGGAAGGTTTCTGGGTCACCAAATTATTGTGTTCAAGTGTTATGAATGTTTTATATTTTTAGTTTCTTATGCATGCAGATAGATCCAATTTAATGAACTAAATGATAATTGGATTATTGCAATTAAGATCTAAATTTGGTAAATTTTTTTTGAGATTACTGATTCACCCCTCCCCTCTTAGTAACCTAGCTAGTCTTGAATATTTCCAACACCTTACTTTACTCTAATTTGATTGGTCACAGGCAATCTATCATTTTCTAGCTCAGAAAAGTAAAGTTCACTTTTTCATGTCAAACTAGGGTTTGTGATCTTACAATACACTCTAAAAAAGAAGCTCTTCATATTATCTTAAGTGGGGAACTTTGGCTTCATGATCTTACGATCCTTTGAATTCAAACCTTTATCACATTATCGTAAGCTTTGAAAATGGCTTTCACGATCCTAAGATATACCATTATTTGTGTCTTTGGAGCTTACCCTTAAGTCTATTATGATCTCATGAGACACAGTTTATCTTTAGATTAGAACACTGGAAATAGTGAACACTTTCAAAATTCATTAAGTTATGTTGAGCAGTTAATAAACCCTTTTCATATCATCTTATCTTACTTTTCTTTACCTCATGATCTTACAATCATAGTTTATTGGATCATAGCATAACTTCAGTAGTTAACTTTCAAACCCTTATGATGTTATGAACACAACTTTGGTGTAACATCATGTCTCAACTTTTTATTTCTTACGGCCTTTCGATCACAATCAATAAAATGACTTCATAACATCGGAGATCATCTTTAACTACTATCATTGACCTACGACCACATGATGGTGGTTATCCTTTCTCCATCATAGCCTCAAAAGCTTTAATTTTCACCTTTACAATCTAATGATCAGAATTTCTTCATAGCTTTGTAAAGCCTTTGAATTGACCTAGAGATCTTATGATCTACTGCCCCTTGTAGCATCAGGAGATATGAACTGCCACGTATCTCAAAATTGTATGCAAATGTGCTTGGCCCCACCTTGCTTTATCATTTTTATCTTACGATCACTTCTTTATCGTGTCATCGGACACCTCAAAATCTACTTCCATGATCCTACGATCACATCCCTTTGTACCTTTGGAGGTCTCCTTGGAAGCCTTTATGATATCTTGATCTCCTATTTGTCATAAGATCGGAGCTCTCCACAATCCTTTTCATTTTTAGGTACTTATGATATTATGACAAACTTATCCTCACATGGTCATTAGTTCCTATTTTACCCTTTATGATCACATGATAACCTATTTTTCATAACATCATATACTTTTATTTCAAATCCTTCCATCAGACACTTAAGATGACAAGACACAAGGAGTTGTAAGATTAGAGACTTCATTTTAAACACTTATGATGCTATGACCAAACAATATATCTTAAGATCATGAGATTTAACACTTTATCCCTATGATCCTTCGCTAATCCTTAGATCATAACATCAGGAGAGGGAAAATTTGAGTTTACGACTAGATGCCTAAACCTTGATCGTAATATCATATCACATGATTTGAATGACATACAATCTCCCACTTGAAAGAAAACCTAGGGTAAGGGTAAAAAGATTGTGGATTTTAATAAATAAAAATTCATGATAGGGTAGAGATACAACCTTAGGATATAAAATTATTCCACTAGGGCAAGATTTTAAATGATGGGCTAGGGAAAAAGTAATCACATTAGGGTTTTTTCTAGAAAATGATAACAAATAAAACAAAAACCCTAATAATAAAACACAATTCAAATTAGTTTCACAATAAATTTTCAAATTTTTGGCATAGTGAAAATAAGGGCTATCAAACTATTCACTCGACATCTAAAGGCTCTGATGCTTGGCCTTCACTATGCTCTAAATGTTGTAACTCAGCTTCTATAGAACATGACACTTACTTATAGTCAGCACCAACTAGTCATATTACTCAACATGTACTATCTGGAAATGTATGCTCAACTTACTTTGATCACTCATCTCACATTGATTTCTCGACTCACTCTGATCACTCGCCATGCACTATGCATTCGACTTGCACTATAATCTTGCTAGTCGATGACTATGTATTTTGTCACTTCCTTGTCAAAACCAAAATGAGATCAATAATCTCCCCTTTTGACATGAGTCGCAAAAACACTTTGTCATGGCATATACATCCTTATTTTTTGCATAAGTCAAACAATTTATATTTGTTGTTCGAATTCTATACAAAAATTTCAAAATTTGCATTTGTATCAAAAATGCTATCTATCCTCCATACCTTATTACTCCCCCTGATTAAATACTTCATTTCTGTTTCTACTTCTATTACTCCTGTTGAGTAGATATCTACCTTTACAAAAAAATTTCCTCCAAAATTTTATAATCCCCCTTTTTTGACACTTATTTCATTTGGATTGTATGCTGGTAGTGTATTTGTCCAAGAATGGTTTGTATAGCTCCATTATTATCTTCAATGCTACATCCCAATTATCACTTGCTGCATCAAGTGAATGAATCTATATTTCAAGATTAGCAATGAGGTCAACTAAGCCTTAATGTGGAGAATGATGGGAATCTTTCTTCATCAGTATTTTTGCATAGGCTATTTCCTTGTGCAATACTTCCATATGGGGTGTCAACATGGATTGGATATTGATCATAGTAGACCAAATATTAGCATCCTATGCTTGTAGCTCGGCAAGCCTAATCTAAGTTGAAAATAACCTCTAAAAATGTAACTAACTATTACCTAGAGATTGTTGCAGTTTGGTACCTGTGAATTGTAAATATCCCCATAGCTAGTCAATAGCTCGTTGAGTCCCATTAGTAAATATCTCAACATTGCATAGCTTTGTGTATAGAGAGAAAATATTCTCTAACACCTTTTTTACATTTTCCATTTTGGTTGCTAGATCAACCTATTTGAGTGCAATATCAGTAGATATCTTCTCCAAAACCTTGGTATGAAACTTCCTTTCAGACCATTCTAATAATTTGGCATTTGTGTCTAGGTCTTCATACTTTATCTTGTCCATAATGCTGACAATTTTCTCTATAATAGGCTTATATTCATTTATTTCTAGGAGGCTGAAAGCATCAATGGATATGTCTTTGATTTCATGCAAAAATTTCTTTTGCTTATGCTCCCTCCTTAATATTTCTTACCTTTTCTTCCTTTGTAAAGCATCTTGAAGAATACTCATTTCTTCAATAATGATTGTATTCAAGTTAAACTTTGGTAGCTCAATCACCTCATCTAAGCTTACATGATGTAACATCAACACTCTTGAGTGTGCTAGAACTCGGCCTTGATATTTGCAGTGGAGTTTCTTGTGTACTCGACCTTTGAAGAGTTTGACTGTTGAAAGGAGATGTAGAAGTTGGTAAGGTAACCAATGTCTATATGGCAATTTTCTCCTTAGGTACAACAATCTACTTGTCCTCTTTAGTCTTTTCTTCATGTTTTTGAACTTAATCATGTGATGGTGGAATAGGTACATGAATTGCTTCCTTACCCTTGTTCACTTTTGTTCCATCCTTCTCAACAAGTACTAGAGCTAGTAAACCTAAACTATGTAGGCTTGGCACTGATATACTTGTAGGTTGTGCTTCTATCTCTTTCATCTAAATAATAATTGTTGGCATTGCAGATGGTGTCATTGTTGTAACATATTTCTATTCAAGGTTTACACTTTGATCTATATGTGGATCATGTGATTCCTTTTCCTTTACCTCAGTAGTTTGTGGGGGCATAGTTGATGTGACTTGTTGCTTCTCCCCCACAAATGTAAGTTCTACCTTTTGTATCTCATCCACTCTCACCAATATTGGATTACTGCATAGAATTGTTGCATTAGTAGAGTCTTGTAGTGTTTTCCTCAAATTGTCCTCAGTCAAAGGATTTACATTCTGTGATGTAGTATCAGGAACATCCTTGATGCTCACTGAGTCCTATAGACTCTCTTAGTCACCATGTGGGGGACAAACACTCAATACTTGTACATCCTATTGCTCTTCTCTAGTTGTGGCTTCCTTTGTTGTTCCTTCATTTTCCTCCATAATACCTATCATCACAAGAGTTTGCGCCCTTGCCTAAATTTTTTACCTAAAGGAAACCTTGTAAAAAATGGAAGTAACCTCCAAGTTGTGGGACTTGAACAATGAGTTTAAGTCTTTGGAGAAGGCCAGCTTCCTTTGCTATCAGGGTGCACGTAGACTACACTTGGAGAGGAAAAGGGAAGAAATCATACATGAAACACTTACCTAATCTATTCTAAGGGGGGTGATGCACCAAAATAGAGAATTCAACCTTGTCTCTACCCCATACATGCATAATTAACTATCATGACATCAAAATGTATAGATTTGGACTTGTTTAATCAAACAATCACAAGAAGATCAGATAACCAGATGAATGACACAAGGAAGAAGAGTTTCACCATATATCATTCATAGGCCAAAAAGAGATATAGTCATGCAAATGATAAACAACCACCATACATTGATGAGAGGCAAATGAATCTCAAACAGTATATCAATGGCTAAAAGAGATAAGGTAGAATGTCATAAAGTTCAAAGATAAAACGGATTTACAATGTGCACGCTGAAACAATGCCAAAGGAAATAGAGAAGAGTTGATCATGACAAGGGTTTGGAAATGTGCCTTTATAGTTCAAGCATAACCTATAGATTGCTTCACAACATTAGTAATGCATTTAAGACTATCAAAGGGTGATTAGATGCAATCTAGATGATAGATTTGATCTGGTACACCTTCAGAGGCATAAAAGTCATCAAACCCTAACTAGAAGAAACCCTGAAGGTGACATGAAGTGGCTACATTAATGCAAAAAACTCTTCAAATGGACAACTAGTCAACATGGAACATGTCTTTCATGTCTTTCTAGCATGACATTCATTCGAGAGTGGTTTGGATCAATCATGGAGATCAGATCGTGCAAGAAAAACTACTTTCTTCCATCCCTTGCTCGACAAATCATTAAGAATCAACAATCAACCGGATCAAGCAACTAGGATGATCCACATGGACCAATACTATTATTTCCTCTCGCTCACATGCAAATTCTTCATGAGTTTACCACCTTATCCTTTTGACCATGCTATGTTTTAAAATTAACTATTGTTTATCCTGTGAAACTGTGAATTTAACTACGACTGTTTACTCTCTAACCGGGCCAACTGAGATGCGTGTGCACTCGTTGTTATGTCACCATGGATAATGACCTTGTATCTTTGGCTAGCAACATAATAATGACACTTGATCTGCATTCATTCTAATAGTCCTAAAGATGTATTAACACTATCAGTACTTTGACCAATCAAAACACTACCCCGTGCCAACTCATCTGACATCTTTCCTTTTTCCTACGACCCACAATAGAAATAGGACCCACATGTCCACACGTTACACCATTATTATCTCACTAAGGAAAATGAACATACATTTTTGAATAGTGATATAGCAACAACTATTGATTGTCCTTAATCTGACAGTGGACAAAAATACGTTGAGAAACTAGCCCACTTTCATGAAGCACAAATAAAAACTCACTAGTTGTACCTTGTCTGACAACTCCACCAGTCACAAAGAAGGAAAGGCCCATGTAGGATATGTGGCACACTATCACTTTTTTGTTAGGACTTTGGGTCATGTAGTTTTTGACAATGACAAAGTGACGATCGTAGATCTTGGAAGATCAGATGGACGAAAGGGTGCAGGCCCGCTAGAACTTCAATAATGCATGATCACTTAGAGACTTAGGAAATAAATATAACCTAAGGTCTAAAATTTATTTAGTCTGACATTGGGGCTTTTTAATATTAAAATAAATGTAACCGTTGGGCATGTTTGACAACAAAACCTAAATTTGGCAAGAGGTCAAATATGATCAATAACTCTAGTGACTCAGAGGACATGCAAGCCTGTCATGCATATGACCAGTGACCTTAAGCATCCATTGATCTATGGAGTCATAAAAAACATGAAAATCCACTCTCCAAAATTAGAAACACTAAGGAACTACAACCTCTGTAATGACAAACTCTAAAAACTCTACTTCTATCTTCTCTGCAAAACTTCTTCAAAAACTGTCATTCTAGAGGAACAACACCATGTGCACCCTACACTTCTTGGAAAATTGGAAAGAACTACAAGAAAACTATTGTAACTATATACACAAAACTCCTCATTACCAATAGTGGCATGTTATGATGGTTGAGTTGTTGAGTTGTTATCCTTGCCATCAAGGTTCAAATTTAATGAGGATGAGATCCCCTATTTGTGGCCTCACTAGTTCATAGCTCTAGGTCAAAGTGTTTACCCCTCTTTTAGGAAAAAAAAAAAAAAAAAAAACATTCATCCTCATCAAAAAAAAATTTTAAGATGTATTCTATTGATTGGAATAGGCAAAATTTCACCATTAGGCCTACTTAACTAGAAAGCATTTAACTAATTCAATTGACTATTACATAGGGACCACTCCATATTGCATCAAATGTTGAATTTCTCCTTGGTTTTTCTCTGTCTACATCCCACTTCAACACAAGATCATCCTCTTTGAAATTCCTAACCTTAGCCTTCTTGTCAAAGGACTTTTTCATCTACTACTGATGTGTTTCCAAGGCCTGCATAGCTTGGTTTCTCTTCTCTTCCAACTCCATCAATTTTGCTATCATCATTGTCATAAAATCATCTTTAATCAAATCCATTTAATGAGATAATTCCAGGGAAGGGAACTCCAATGAGATAGGAAGCCTTTCTCCCCTTCCATAAACTAGCATGAAAGGGTAGTTCCCAATGGCCCTCTTAGGTGTTATTTTGTCAGCCTAAAGGGTTATTCTCAACTTTTGGTACCACCACCTTTGATTATCCTCTATGGTTCTTTTCATTATTCTAATAGAATTATTATTGGATGATTTAGTTAATCCATTACCTTGAGGATAGTAATTGGAAGATGTACTCAAATAAATGCCATGATCTACTACCCATGTACATATCTGAGCTCCTACAAATGATTTTGCATTATCTGAAATGATGGTGGAAGGAGTACTAAACCTTGTGATGACTTCATCTAAAAACTCAACAATTAAATTCTTAATAGCATCCTTTAATGCAATTTCCTCTATCCAACTAGTAAAATAATCTGTACCAACTAGAATCCATTTATGGCTAGAGCTAGAAGGAGGGTTAATAGGACCTATAAAATCTAATCCCCATTGAGAAAAAGGTTGATCCACTTGAATAGGATGAAGTGGAAGGGTTGCAAGTCTTTTCTTACCTGAATAGAAGGCTATTTTTTCACACTTCCTAACATTCCTATGGAAATCATGGAACAAGGATGGCCAATAATAACCTACTCTCATTATCTTTGTGGCAATGATTCTTGTGAAAAAGTGGCCACTATCAGGACCATCATGAAGCTCCTTAATCATTCTCTTAGCTTGATCTACATCAATACATCTTCACAAAGCTCCATTGAAGTCCCTCCTAAAAAGAATACCATCAACTATGGCTTAAGGGATTGACTACAATCTAAACTGTCTTCTTTTAGCTCTATCCAATCCTTGAGGATATCCATTTCCTAATAAGAAGGTCATTATGCAATCTATCCAACTCCTTGGATTCTCATCTCTTACTTCTTATTGTTCTATCAACACCAAGGAAACTTCTTCATTTGATTCTTGAGATGAGACCATCTACTTGCATAGTCCTAACCCTCTCACCAATTTAGTGACCTGGATGTCCACATCATACTCCATCACTTTAGTAATCTGACCTACTCTTTTCACATTGATGTCTTTGCTCAAAAGGAAGTCCTTGACATTTGCATGGGGCACTAGCAAATGCATTTTATTTTGGGATAGAAGATGTCTAAATTTCTTCAAAGATCTTATGACTGCAAGGACTTGTTTCTCCACATAACTATAGTTACCCTCATATCCTTTAATCCCTTCACTAAAGAAGGAAATGGGTTGTTCTTCATTCTTATCATTCAATTGAGTCAAAACAATAGAAATACTTGACTCACCTCCTAAGGTGTAAAGAATGAAATATCTCTCAAAATTTGGATTGATGAGAGTACAGAGGATGAGGCTATGGCTACTTTGACCTCTTCAAAACTTTCTATCCCTTCCTTGTTCCATGCAAAGACCATGTTGTTCTTGAGCATAGCTATAAGAGGTTTCACCATGGTAGCTAAATTAGGAATGAATCTCCTGACAAATTTTATCCTACCAAGAAAACTCTACAGCCCTTACTTGTGGTTAGGAAGAGGGAGAGCGAGAATAGCCTTAGTTCTTTCTAGATCAAGAGTCAAACCATTCTTGGATACAATGTATCCTAAAAACTTTTCATGGTTAGTGGCAAAGACACACTTACTTGGATTCAAAGATACTCCGTACTCTCTACACCTTAAAAAAAACTTGCCTGAAGTGGCCAAAATGATCTATCACATTCTTTGAGTAAACTGTAATGTCATCAAGATAGACCAATACAAATTTTTCTATCATATTCTTAAAGTCCATCTCTATTTCCTTTTGGAAAGTGGCACCTATATTTCTTAGCCCAAATGGCATCTTACTATAAGCATAGGTACCCCACTTTGTGGTAAATGCAGTCTTGTATCTATCAGCTTCCTTGACCAACACTTGATTGTAGCCTAAAAATCCATCTAGGAATGATAATCTTTCTGAACCACTGACCTTGGATAGGATTTGTTCCATGGAAGGAAGGGGATGATGATCCTTTAGGGAGGCTTGGTTAAGGCTCTAAAGTATACACATAATCTAATTTTTGCACTCTTCTTCCGAATAGGGACAAGGTTTTTTACCCATGACAAGTGCTTGATAGGAAATATAATATTAGCCTCAATCAACTTAGATAGGTCCTTCCTCATTAATGGTTCAATTTTAGGATTCACTGGCATTTTATTGTGTCTTACTAGTTTGGCATCTTTCCTCAAGTTTATGGTATGCTGAAATAGGCTTGGGTCAAAACCCTTTAGGTCATCATATTTTTATGCAAACACATCACTAAATTCTTGCATAAATGAATGAAATTTTCTTGTTCAACTTCAATACATACCTTTCCCATGTTTAGGGACCTTCCATCAGCAACCATGACTGGTATATGATTATTCTCACTTGTAGCAAGGTCCATACCTCTATCTCTTGCTCGATCATCAAGAGTAAAAGCACTTTCTCAGGTAATCAAAACCTTAGGCAACTTGTTGGAATGGAGATTAATGATTTGATCCCCATATTGATCATGTAATCTTGACTAATTTCTATTTAGAAACTCTGTTTCATTCTGCAAGAAACTCACAATTTGTGCATCAGATTCAAACACTTTCCAATTGACATTATTATCAGGAATAGCAGGCCTAACCACCACTCTAATTTTTTGCTTCTTCTCATCTTCAAGGCTACTTGGCACATCATAAGATGCACCTATTGTTGCAAGTCTATCAACATGTCTATTCTCTTTCATAGGGATGCTTTGAATATTAAATGAATCAAAACCTTCAAGAAAATCCCATACTCTATGTTTATAAGACTTGAGCGAACCATTCTTGGTGACGTTCTAATTTTTCACTTGATGGACAATCAACTCACTATCTCTATATACACTTAAGGCTTTAATTCCTCTTTTTTGAGCAAGTAGAAGACCTTGAATCAATGCCCCGTACTCGTCTATGTTACTAGTACAACTGAATTGAAGCCTAAATGAGAAGTAGTACCTTTCTAGTGTAGGAGAAACCAACATCACAGCAACCCCTAATCCATTTTTATCCCTTGATCCATCAAAGTACATACTCCATATCTTACTTGTGTTCCCCTTGGTCTTCATAAGGTTAGGGACAAGAGAATCCTTTTCAAGTATCCAATAAGTACAAAGGCCTATCTCTAGAGTTTCTGATATAGGATCAAACTGATATGCATTAGCCCATTCATCTAAGAGAAAATTAGATATCCATGTCCAAGAAGTGGTAGACTCTTACACTATATCATTTTCATCTATCTCTAGGGTAGTGCAATTCATATCGATGAGATTAGGAGTGCAGGGCTCAATATGATTGAGTGCTAAGGGCTCTGCTTTGATTGAAGCTTTAGTTACATATCTTGTTCTAAAAAACATGTCTGACCAATCAAAGGATATGTAGCCACCTATTTGGGTAGTGAAATCTCTTGAGAGATAGATGGAAAAGTGTGGCTTAACTTCAACAATGGATATATCTTCAACTATAGTACAACTAGACTGGCATGCATGTAGGGCAATTTCAACATTCCTAAGGATTCCTATAGTCTTGACAATACTACCATCCAATTGCAATACATCCCTAACAATGGGCTCATATTTCATTCCTAGGACATCAACAACATTCTTAGGCATCACTAAACTACTAGCCCCCGAATCAATCATGCAAGCTTATCCCCTATAGTCAGAGAAACATAAAATGGAGGGGTTCTAATATTTTTACTTGTTTTTACCTCTTTTGATCGTTGTACAAGACTTGTGGCACTCTCCATGCTAGGTGGCAGATCCTTTGGTTCAATGCTCTCCAATTCTCGTTATAACAACTTCTTTTGCATAGGTATAATAGCAACAACATCCCACATGGTAATGTTCACATTTTTTTTCTTCATCTATTCTTCCAAACTCAATGATGCATTAGGTACTTTGGTAGGAACCTTGGGAGTTGCATGTGTAGGAGGTTGAGATGGAATAACTTGAGGACCCTTCGCATCTTTTCTGATATTATTTTGCCTTTGTTTTTTAGGAGCATTTGATTGATCATTTACTGCTTGTACATGAGGTATTGCATTTAATGTTGAGGCCTAATTATGAGGAGGAGGGGTAGCATCTTCAATGGCTCTTCTCTTGTTCCTAGTGTTGTGAGCAAAGGGATCTTGATTCACATGACAGTGTTCTTCTACTTGATGATTCATGAAGGAACAATCACCTTGTTGTTGCAAATGCAAGGCATCATTGGGTTGGCTTACCTTGTATGATTGCCCTGCTATGGGTTCTTGAGTGGTCAAAGCTAAATAGGATTCAACCTTTTGACACATACAATAGGCATAGGAGTAATTGTAGGAGGGACAAAAATCCTAATCTTGAGTCATATTGTTATGAGGGACTAAGGCCTAGCTTTGATTTTCATTTGAAGTAGAAGCATGACCATTATTCAAATTATAATCAAAAGAAGTATTCCCTTGATTCTGATTTGGAGACCTACCATTCAAAGGAGTCTAATATTGTAGTTGAGGAACCTTATTGCCTTGATCTTGTTACCTCTCCAAAGTCACCACTTTGTTGCTCACCTTTTGAATCACATAGAAGCTATCCTCCAATTTCTTATCTTGAATTTGCAACTTTTTTCCAATATCTTGCATTAGGGCCTTCAACTCTCCTAGCTCACTAGATGGTGTAGAAGTCTAAGGGGCTCGAGCAAGGGGTTGTGATGTGGGAGATGCTAGAATAGAGGCTACTATTGGTTGGTGATTTGGCATATCAGGGACGAAGGGCATAGGAGGCCTTGGAGCTAGCTTACCTCCTTGTATCATAATATTCTCTACCCTTATTGCTATCTCATAAGCATCAAGTAATGTATCCCCTCCCATGGTTTAGATTGTAGTGGCAATATCACTATTTAGGGCTCCTAGATAATGCAAGAAGGCATTACTGGGGGTAGGCTTCATTAGAGTTGGTATTCTATCCCATGTTTTTTGGAATCTATAGTTAAAGTCAGTCATGTATTCATGGGGTGCCCTCTTTATAGCAATCAACTGCTCTAGGAGTGAAAGATAGTCACTTTTATCTTCAAAATGTTTGCATAGGGCTTCTCCCAACCCATCCCAATCTATTATAGAGTTATGAGGCAATCTTCTATACCATTGGAGTATTTTTCCTTTCAAGGATGAGGTCAAAAGCCTAACTGCTACATCATCTTCAATTATTCCATGGATATTGCAAACATTAGATATTTCTTGAATGTGTTCTTTAGGAGAGGTGGAAGTTTCACTAGTAAAGTTAGGTACACTTTTAAGGGTTGATATTGGTATATCATGTCTTTGGGTTAGCAAAAGAGGACTTCCACCATTGAAGGTGGAAAATGTATGTGCTCTAGCTATATAAACAAGTGGCCTATTTATATGAGTAGAGGGTATTCTAAGTTGAGTCCTATCATTAGGAAGAGTGGAAAGAGACCTTAAAGGTGAATAATTTATTGCAGCACTCCTAACTGGTGATAAGGATAAAAAAATTATCTTCCTTCTAGGGTTTTAAAATGAAAGTTCAGTATATTGGAAATTACCTCTAGAAGATGCCCTTGTATGAGTTTTGGACATGAGACAACAACTTTGGTCTGAAACAAGATGTATTGTTGTGGTAGAGTCACCAAGTACTTGAAAATGAGCCTCTTGAAGGCCTAAAACACTAAGAGCAACACTATCATCTCAACATCAACTTGAAATTCTTCTTTGACACTAGTGAACATGAGATCTTCTGATATGAATGTCCCATCAAGCGTGCGAAAAACATCGTCACAAAATTTTGCACCCTTGCCTAAAGTTTTTACCTAAAGGAAACCTTGTGAAACATGATAATAATCTCCAAGTTGTGGGACTTGAACAATGAGGTTGAGTCTCCGGAGAAGGTCGTCTTCCTTTGCTATCAACATGCACCTAAACTACACTTGGAGAGGAAAAGGGAAGAAAGCATGCATGAAACACTTACCTAATCTATCCTAAGGTGGGTGATGCACCAAAATAGAACATTCAGCCTTGTCTTTGTCCCATACATGCACAGTTAACTATCATGACATCAAAATTTAATCAAAAAAAAACATGCATACTAGATAATTAGATAAATGACACAAGGAAGAAGAATTTCACTATATATCATTCATAGGCCAAAAAGAGATACAATCATGCAAATGATAGACAACCACAATAAATTGATGACAAGCAAATGAATCTCACACAGTACATCAACGGATGAAAGAGATAAGGAAGAATGTCATGAAGTTCAAAGGCAAAGGGGATTTACAATGTGCACGCTAAAGCAATGCCAAAGAAAATAGAGAAGAGTTGACTAAGAAAAGGGTTTGGAAATGTGCCTTTATAGTTCAAGCATAACCTTTGGATTGCTTTGCAACTTTAGCAATGCATTTAAGACTGTCAAAGGGTGATTGGATGCAATATGGATGATAGATTTGATCTGGTACACTTTCAGAGGCTTAAAAATCATCAAACCTTGACTAGAAGAAACCCTGAAGGTGGCATGAAGTGGAGCCATTAATGAAAATACTCTTCAAATGGACAACCAATTGACAAGAAACATGTCTTTTACATCTTTCTAGCATGGCATTCATTCAGGAGTGGTTGGGATCGATCATGGAGATTAGATCGTGCAAGAAAAACCACTTTCATACATCTCTAGCTTGACAAATCATCAAGAATCAATAGTCAACTATCAAGAATAAATAGTCAACTAGGTCAAGAAACTAGGATTATCCATGTGGAGCAATAATATTATTTCCTCTCATCATCTTACAAAGTCTTCACGAGTTGACCACCTTATCCTTTTGACCTTGCCACCTTTCAAACTTAACTGTTGTTTGTCCCTTGAAGCCATGAACTTAATCACAATCGTTTACTCTCTAACTGAGCCTACCGAGACACGTGTCCACCCATCATTATATCACCATGGATAATGACCTTGTATCTGTGGCTAGAGACATAATGATGAAGCTTGATCTGCATTCAATCTGATAATCTTGAAGATGTATTAACCCTGTTAGTACTTCGACCAATCAAAACACTACCCCATGCCAACTCATCTGACATCCTTCCTTTTGCCTATGGCCCACAATAAAAATATAATCCACATGTCCATGCATCACACCATCGTTATCTCACTAAGAAAAATGAATGTGCTTTTTTGTATAGCGATATGGTGACAACCATTAATCATCCTAAATATGACGGTGGACAAAAGTACATTAAGAAACTGGCCCACTTTTGTGAAGAATTGATAAAAAATTTCCATTTGTACTCCATCTAAAAACTCCACCAGTCATAAAGAAGGAAAGGCCCACCTAGGATACATGGCATGCTGTCACTTTGTCGTTAAGACTTTGGATCATGTAGTTTCTGACAATGAAAAAGTGATGACCGTAGATCTTGGAAAATTGGATGGACAAAAGGATGTGGGTCCGCTAGAACTTTAATAACACATGATCACTTGGAGACTTAGGAAATAAATATAACCTAAGGTCTAAAATGTATTTTTTGTGACATTGGGCTATTTGAATATTTAAATAAATGCAATCATTGGGCATGTTTGACAACAAAACTTAATTTTGGCGAGATGGAAAATATGACCAATAGTACCTTCCTTGACTAGGTTCTCTTTTTCAGTATCTACTACTTCTTGCTCACCTTTCTCAGTTATTTCTTTAGTGGATAACCCATAAATTGATTTCCAAATTGATGCACTCTTGGTTACCACATCTTCTATTTGCTTCTTTAAACTATGAAATGCTCGATATTTGGGAGCAAATTTCTCTTTGTCCTTCTCCATTTCCTTAGCAATCATCTTCTTATCCAATTCAAGCATCACTTGGGCTAAAGTAGTTTCCGTAATTTGTCTTGTAGTATTTAAACTGAATTACCACTTTTTCTCAACTCTTTCATATAAACTCTTTGGTAATGAGTTGGAAATCTCTATAGGAGTAGTCTTAAAAGTTACCATCATATCATATATGGCCTCCTCTATATTATTTTTGTCTACACTTCCTAACTTATCAAAATCAACATGTGTGAAACTAGGAAAATCTGCATTGGTCTTAATATTTTTGCACAAGTTATCAATGTTAGAACAGAGATTGTAGCTTACCAATTTGAATTGACTCAAGTCATTAGACTTTGTCTTCTCCTCATCTGAATCCTCTTGTGGCTTGTATTTCTTCCTCAATCTCTTGAAAGTCTTGTGAAAAAGCTGGCTCAACTCTACTATGACATTATCTCTTTTTCCTTGTGGCTTTGTAACTTCCTTTGCTTATGTAGTGGTTGACCTAGTGCTTGACCAATTTAAAGGTACAATTGGCTTTTGTTGTGACTACTTCACTGTCTTCTTTGGTTTTTCCACTGCCTATTTCTTTTCTTTTCTCTTCTTCTCAATACCTTAGATGCTTCATTGGCTTCTTCTTCCTTGACACCTTCAACATCATCAACTTTATCTTCTCCTAGGCCTTGTGTAATTTACATATGTTCTTGGCCTTTTGCTTCTTCTTCTTCATCATCATCTTCTTCTTCTTCTTCTTCTTTTGCTTCCTCGCCACCTTCACCAAACTTCTCTTTAAGCTTCTTCACTATCTTGTTCTTCTTTCTTATTACTAAGGTAGTTTGTAGATTTATTGTTATTCTTGATTTGGCCTCATCATACTTTCCAAAGGATGTAGCATCCTTGTCAATTTCCCCATCCAGTAGAGTTGTGATGGCTGTAGAGGCTTAATCCACATTAATTTCATATGGAAAGGGTTTTAACCATCTAACCCTAGGTATTGTTTCTTGCACATATGTGTAATCTACATCAACTAGGAAACACACATCATTGTAATTTCATTTGACTAATGATACAGGAATCCTCAATCTTTGCTTCATGGATTTCTTAAAATCCTGAAAATAGCTAGTCATTACTGACTCAAAATTGTCTCCAAGTTGCTCAATGAGCCCTATTATTTATTGTGTAGTTGACCTATAGTTCTTCCAAGCTATTTTACCAAAAGTGGGGAATGTATTTTGCACTTAGAAAAATATGCACATGATGAGTAAGCCAAACTTACATGATGCACTTTTGGCCTTCCTTATGGCTTCTATATTTTTTGATAACTGTTGAAGCTGCAACTCATTTAGTTCATAAGAATGATCTCTCTTTATAATTTTATAACCTATATCAACTGCCACACAGGTAACACTATTCATTCATCTTGACTAAAATAATTTGTGAGCTATAACTCTAACTACAAAGACTACAAAGGGATCTTGGATTGTGTCAATTGACATCCCTTGGTTATTCCATACAACACCTATGTTCTTCTCAATAACCTCCTTTGCATCACTCTGCATGCTCTTTGGTTTATCTAGGGTAGGATACTTGATACTCTATGCATAATCCATTTTATAATTCTGATTGGTCCATTCTCTAACCAATTTGATTGTCATGTATATGGCTCAATATAATTTTGATCCATTCAGTTTTAAAGACTTGAGGAAAGTCTAAGGCACACGTTAATCCTTTTCGCTCAACAAACTTATTTTCTTCCTTTAAAACACCATTATCACATAATTTATGGTAAGTTTCCCTGATCTCCATGTCTCGAACTTCTCCAAACTTGATAGTGTAGCAGCATCGAACATCCTGAATCATTAGTACCTTTGGTGATATCATGGATAATGCACCAAATGGATCTCCCTTATTTGCGATCTCACGAATTACTCAAAATGGGGGTTGTCTCACATCATTACTAATTAACTAAACATTGAAAACTTCCTTCTCCTCTTTCCTAACTATTGCAAAAGAGCTACCTACCATTTTGACTTCCTAGGGTTTGTGAAGAAAAAAACAACATAACTCAACACAAGCTAAATACCTCTCAATATTGATGAATGATGTTGAGTGACAATTGAATTTGGTTTGCAAACACTTGAATCTCCTTTCGCAATTCTCCTTCATGATCTTCAAGCTTTTCAAACTATGGTAGGTGCAAATGAGTCAAAAATTGACTATATAACCCTTCAAATTTGACATTAATTGCTCAATGCTTACACAACTGTAAACTTGGCTATCATAGCATTTTCAACATGCTTAGCTAACATAGCAATCTTAGATCATACTACCTTATCTACATTACTCGGCAACAACTACAATTCCTTTCATGCTCGGTAGTAACTGTAAGTCTTTCCATACTTGACAATAATAAAGAAAAAAACAAAACAATAGATTTTATCTTGGTTTTAATCACTTCATTGCATCTTAATTCATGCTAATATGATATTTTTCAGTTCTTAGATATTTGGAACTGATGTATAATATAACTTTTCAAATGTCAGTTCCACACGTACCTTTGATTGCCTAGTTGGGGGTAAAGTGATCACCTGATCCATTGGATGAAGTGACCTCATTTGCATTTGGTGTGTTGCAATCTCCTTCTTTCTCCATGTCATGTTCATCTACATCTTCACCTTTTTAGCATCAACCTTTCCTTTGCCTTTGTTGCCTTCATTTCTCAATGTAGGTGATTGAGTTGGACAGTTTTTGCTGACATGACTATTCTTAAGACAACTAAAGCACACAATCTCATTCAACCATCTGTTGTAGTTACCTCTAAAATGTGTTCTTATGCAATTTTTAGGAATGTGACCACAATCTTGGCAATAGTAAGAATTGTACCTTGTGTTGTAATCCCAATCATAAAAGTTTTCATTGTGGTGTACCTTTGTTTATTTTTTTGATGTTCACTTAGATTTGGATCTATATTCATATGCCTTGTGTCCATACAAAATGACAATTTTAACAATAACCTTCAAATCTCTAAGTATTGGTGGTCTTGGTCCTACATTCATGTGCCTAAATGGTCTTGCTTCTTGCATTTATGACAATATCCCTTGAATGTCTGCTTAGGTTTTTCATTTCTAGTGTTACTCCTGCAAACATTTGTTGTGTGACCTAATTTTCCATAATGATTACAAGTGGGCTTTTATACTTTTCTTTATTATTCCTTTGTTCACCACTTTTAGATGATTCTCCTTTTTCAATTGTGGAATAGCCTAAACCAGCAGTGTCATTGTTTGACCTTGGTGCTTCTATCAATTTTTCAAAGTACTTGATGGCTTCACTAGGCTTGTTAAGCTTTTCTTTCTTAGCCTTCAATTCATTTTGCAATAGGGTATTCTATGTTTCCAAAGTTGCAATCACAATGTCTTTCCTATTCATATCTTGATTTGTAATCATCAGTTGATTCATTGTATTCAATTGCATGTTTGCAAGCTTTTTCACATCTCATGTCTTCTCTTCAAGTCTATTAGCTATAAATATTTTGTCTTCTTCAATCATGGCTCTATCTTCTTCAACTTTCATTTTCAATTCAATTGTCTCACACAATAGTATTGATTGTGCTTCTTGTTCCTTTTTGAGATACCTAACTTCTTCACTTAGGGCATTGTTTTTTTCTATCAAATCTGCAATTGTTGCATCAAACTCTTCTAAGTTCTTATCCTCAAATAATCCAGTAGTATCATCTTCTTGATATTGGGTATCATTTTGTTGAATAGCTATCTCTTTCCTTCTCTTCAATGAATGTTGCAGTTCATCTCTTATCTTCTAGAGTTGATGTAGGGAAGCTTAATTTTAATCTTTTGATTCTTAGTAGTCTTTCCCAACTTATAGACTTCCATATTTAAGATCTTACCTCCAAAGATGTAAAACTTTCCTTTCTAGAGAACAAGGCTCTAATACCAATTGTTAGAAACAATATTGGGAAAGTAAGTTTTGGGGTGGGGGGGCTGTGAATCAGCACTTAAAAGTTTTGCCTCTAAAGCACATCACCATCATCCATCTCATAACTTAACATGCATCACATCCATAGCATAAAGTAAATAACACATAACATAATAAATTGGTTACCTAGAAACCCTCCAAGGAGAAGGTAAAACTGGGGTGGCGATGATAGCCACAAATCTTCACTAGTGTAGTTGTAAAGTGTGGCCTATTATGACTACAAAGTTTTGATCATAAGATATCTCTACCCTATTAAAGGCTTACAAAGACTATTAGGTCTCACCTTGCTAAAGGATTTTAACTCATAGTTAAGTAAGCACTCAGTTAAGATATTTACAACAACCTCTTAGGACTACTCTATTAAGAGATTTACTTTGTATTACCTATTAGAATGATTCATCACCTGGTCCTTCTATTAGCACCTTACTACTTGACGTCAGATCTCCTCTTTATTGTTTGTCTCTTGATCCTTCTGATCAGATCTATCCTTTCTAATCATCTTACTGCCTGTCTTTGTTTCTCTTAGATTGATTCTGCTTTGCATAACTCCATCATATGCCTTCTCAACTCTTAAAACTTGTCTCCTAATGCATCCTTAAACTCTCTAGGGTTTTCCTTCTTAAATAAACATTGTTAGAGATGTATTAGGTCAAAATCAATAGATGTGTTTGATCTTTATTGTAATCTAAGACTTCGTTTAATTTGGTCAATTGCATGTATTGCATAGGGATTCAAAATATGACTCCATACTTATCTCTTATTATCATTAATTCATGATTATGTCAGCCAAAAATGGTTTACATAGGAGTTTGTTCCATAACAAAGAATTATTCCAAAAACTGTTCACTCAGCATCCAAAGGCTCTAATGCTTGGCCTTCACTGTGCTCTGAATGTTGTAACTTGGCTTCTATAGAACTTGACACTTACTATTACTTGGCACTAACTAGTCATATTAGTCGGCATGTACTATCTAGAAACTTATTCTAAACATGCTTTGATCACTTGGCTCGCACTAATTTCTTGGCTTGCTTCGGTCACTCAACATGCACTATGCACTCAACTTACACTACAATTTTTCTAGATAATGACAAAGTGTTTTGTCACTACCTTTTCAAGACCAAAATAAGATCAAAAATGTTTATAATAACTGAGAGGGGGTTGAATAAGTTACTCAAGGTCCTTAACCACCATTTGAACAATTAAACACAAACACTCATTGTTCTGCTTGTCCCGTTATTGCTCGGTCTCTACTACAAAACTGGCTTAAACATAGCTTGCTTTGCATAATGAAAATATTATCAAATGTAAAACATATAAATCATTCAACACATATTTGACACAAGGATTTAACAGGGAAACCCAATTTGGGAAAAACCACCAGCAACATGTCATTATTTTTCACTCTTTCGAAGTGAGCCCTATTAAGAGCCAACCCTGTTAAAGGTTACAAAACATATTGTTAAATGTGACCTTGTTAAAGGATTTAATCACCCTATTAGAAGCAATCTTGTCAAAGGACTTTGATCATTCCATTTAGAGTGTCAACTTGTTAAAGGATTTACATAGATTGTTAAGTCTTCAAATGACTATTAGGTCAACCTTTGTTAAAAGGATTTCAATACAAATTGTTTACAATGATTAGAGAGAAATTAGTATGTTTTGATTTGTGATTACAACTCACTTTTTTAGGTTCAAATCTCTATTCATTCCTTATGCTAACTCACTGATAAGCCTTCCATTGTCATCTCTGATCTTGATTCACTTGGAAACCCTTCAAGCAATTGGTCCACTCTTCTCAATAATAATTAAACCTTATTCTCATATTCACTTATTAATATCAACATTATCTCTACAAGGTTTCTCCTTTAGCTTCGCATTCACACACGCGCGGGCGCACACACACACATACACACACACACACTTGTGCATTTCTTATCCACCTGTGTCTTTATACCTTTCACATATGCATCACCTCACACATAGACACTCCCTCAATAATTTTTTCAGCTTTGTACCTCTTAAATAGGAAATTCTTGCTTTACTATTTTCCATCACCACTGTAGATCTTAGGGTTTACGATCAAGTTCAACTTGATTCAATGTATCTGTCTATCTTCTTGATCATCCTCTAGAAAGTTCTCTAGAATCTATCTATTAGGTTTTTACCTATTCCTCTCCTTGAATTTAATGATCCAACTCATCAATCTTATAAGAAATCAACTATGTCAGCTTGATCTCACAAGTTCCTTGAATTTATTCTCATACTGTCACTCGACATGAATCTCTAAATTCTGACACTCGGTCATCACTGAATTACTTGGTCACTGTAAAGCTTTATGGTTCAGCATCAACTATCATTCTCGGTCGATTCTAATGCTCAATCAACACTAAATTTTATCAGCATGAATTGTAGCTTGGTGGACACTAGTAATACTCAACATTCCTTAGCCTTTTACTCTTTTGCTTGGCTTGGTTTAGCTTTATTGACATAAACAATCACTTTGCTTTATCAAAGTCTATCTAATCAAATGTCCATTGTAACTCCCTTTTCATAACTTCAACCTTTCCTCTAGGTGCTATTGTTATGACCAAATTCTCAAATCCTCTTCATCAATCAAATAGATATGACATATAGATTATGTAGCAATATGTCTTATCAATGGATTTGCCATAAATGACAAAACAACAATTGTTCCAATTATAAGTTTCTAACAATAAAATCAAAGAGAAAAAATAATTACTAATAATATTTTCTTCTAGAGTAGAGATAAAGATCATATTTTTTTCAATTGTTGATGTTGGAAACTACAATTGAAACAATTGTTATGTTGGCATTAATGTCAAACCATATTGGTGAGATAGTTTTCTATCTAATCTAACTGTTGTATGCACCCTAAAATGGTCACCTAAACTATGGGCCCCCATTATTCAATTTATCAATTTATCAATTTTCTAAATCAATGGTTTGCAGTATTTTATTAAATCAATTCAAATCAATTTCCTTGATCAAATTTGATTATTTCATTTCTAAGGTTGATCATTTTATCCTAAGTCTTATTTAATTAAAAGAAAATCTCCCTTTTAATTAAATAAAATAAGTCCCCATTTAATTAAAAGAAAACCTCTTTTAATTAAATAATTCATCCACATTTAATTAATTAAGAGAAAAACCCCTCTTTTAATTTAATTAAATATTTTCCTTTTAATTAAAAGAACTTGTTCCCTTTTAATTAAATAAATCCCCACATAAAGAAGAAATAAAATAATTAAAAATTAAAAATTCCTCTACACTTAAATGCACATATTTCTAAGTGAGATTACATTAGTTATTTTCTTATTTTCTCATTGGTGGATCTTTATTCCTTCACATATTCCTTCATTCACATTTTCTCTACCCTCTCATCGCCCTTCAAGGTGCGTGTTGACATTGATCTTGCCTCATTTCCATCTTCCAATCTTACTCACTTTGCATAAAGCCATATCCTCCATTTCTGTCTTCCATTTTCCTATCCCTATCAGCATCTTTGAGCGTATCATTTCAACTCCTTTGCATGTCATGGTTTCAATTTTCAAGGAGCATTATCTAAAAATCTTGAGTTCTTCCAAAAAATTCAAAAAAAATGGAAAAAATGAAAATTTTGAAAATGTCCTTAGTGAAAACTTGGTAATCAGGCACCTTGGTAGCAAAAGTGAAGAGAAATAAATTCGTCCTATGGTGAAAACCACTCCCTTGTGGCACCTTGGATAAGTGCCATGATGAAAACTCGACAATTAGGCATCATGCGTAGTTCTTCTACATCTTTCATCCATTCCATCTTCTCTCTTTGATCTTGACAATGTTGACCTATACACAAACGTTTGGCTATCTTGTGAGCTATCTTATGATGGTCTTGTTTTCATTCCTTTCATGGTTAGCCTTCATATCTATTTTCTTCCATTCATTCTAGTCTTTTTCTATCCTTTTCCCATTTACCCCTTTGGTCTTGATCTAATAAAAAAGAGAAAAATATGATGCTATGAAGCCTCTTGACATGTCTACTCCTTTGGATTACATCTTTCCCACTTTTACATTATGCTTTCTTGAATTATCTTATGTTGGCCTTTCATTTCTTGTCCAAATGTGTTTTACATGACAATTTTTCCCTAGCTTGGGTACTCTTGAGGAGGTTTCCTTCAGGATTTCTTCCATTTATTCTCCTTCATTCTCTTGTCTTTCATTTCTTCTACCAACTTGCTAATCACTCTTGTCCTGCACCTTACTAGACATTGAGACTACATGATGTGACCTTGCTTGAGAGTTTAGTCCTTGTTTTTGTCTAGGGGCATTGTATATTATTTGTATATATTTATTGATCTTGAAAGAATACAAAAGAAATCATATATTTCAAAAATCCAAAAAAAAAAATGATATATTGTGAAAATTCTAAAAATTGGAAAATATCCTTTAAAAAAATGATGATCTTAGTGAAAACCTAGCAATAGGCACTTTGATGTATCTCCACATTTTTTTTTATAAAAAGTCCTGAAAAAAATAAATCCAAGTGGTGAAAACCTAGAAATGGGCACCACTTGAGGCCTTTGCACCCCTATTTCTTAGCACACGTCCTCGACACTTAGCCTTTCTCCATCATGCCTTGTCCTTGTTGCCTTGGTTTGGAATTGGTCTTTGTCTAGGGGGCATAACTATGTTAGCTTCAATCTCTTCGATGCGTTAGTCTTTAGGACACCTTGCAAATGGTATTTTTCAACACAACCCCAACTGTATTTTTCAATATAACCCCTGACATCAAATGTTTTTCAACACTTATTGGTTTGGTCTTACCCAATTTTGTCATGTAATCTTACTTTTTTTCAAGCATTCAATCCTTATCCTCGAAACTCAATATCAATTAACACACTTTCATTTTTAAACATAAACACTTAATGTTTGAGCTATGTCATGATATTTTTTTGTGTGCTGATTGTTATTGATTTTCGTTGAGTGTCATTGTTCCTAAGTCTCTCCAGGATGCATAGCTAGAGGACTTGGGGCATGAGGCATATGTTTCATTTGCTACATTAAATTGGGTAAGCTAACATTGAATTCATCTTGACCTTTATGTCTTTGATGCTTATGTTAGAATCTTTCCACATTCCAATCGCATTCATATCTTCATAGTTACACTTGTGACTAGTGATGATTGTGTGATTGTTCGATGTCCATTAATAATGGACCAATGATGAAAATAAGTTCTTTTACATTCTTTAATGAATGATGAATGCAAAATCCTATGTCACAATTGCTCTATTGCAAGTACACCATTGCATTTTCATGTAGCTTGCATTATTAGACTTCATGTTAGTATGCATTTTTAGGCTACATTATGAGTTTGAGAGGGTTTTCCCTTCATTTTTCTTGCGGACTTTTAATCAACTATGGTCATTTTTTGATCTTCATTTCCTTATCTTCTTTTGTGATCTAATCAAAATTTTCTATCTTCATCAGTTGATTGATTTTGGGGCATTATATTTCTTATGAAAATTTTCTTTCCATATCTTCCAAATTTCTACCTTTCATTCACTTTCACCCCACTTCTTTTCTTCTAATTCAACTTTGGGGCATAATATGTCATGCTTGATGATCTACCTTGGTTTTGTGATTCTTATATCTTTCATCTTTCATCAAGAACTTTATCTTTTGTTCGATTTGATCAATTTTTTGTTTCTCCTCTATCTCATTTTGCAAGGGGGCAGTACTTATCAAACTTCAATCCTTGATTCAATTTTATCAACTTTATCCTTTACTTGTTTTCAAGTTAAAATTTATTTGTATTATTTGTCCTGATGTGTTCCCAAATTGACCAAATCGATCTCACACTTCAATTTCTTTCTTTGACTACATGTGTTCCCAAATCAATCACACATTAGTCGAAGAGGGGAAAATGTATGCACCCTAAAATGGTCACATAAACTATGGGCCCCCATTTATCAATTTATCAATTTATCAATTTATCAATTTATCAATTTCCTGAATCAATGGTTTGCAATATTTTATTAAATCAATTCAAATCAATTTTCTTGATCAAATTTGATTATTTCATTTCTAAGGCTAATCATTTTATCCTAAGTCTTATTTAATCAAAAGAAAATCTCCCTTTTAATTAAATAAAATAAGTCCCCATTTTATTAAAAGAAAACCTCTCTTTTAATTAAATAATTCATCCACATTAAGAGAAAAAACCCTCTTTTAATTTAATTAAATATTTCCTATTTAATTAAAAGAACTTGCTCCCTTTCAATTAAATAACTCCCCACTTAAAGAGGAAATAAAATAATTAAAAATTAAAAATTCCTCTACACTTAAATGCACATATTTTTAAGTGGGATTCCATTTAATTCTTTTCCTATTTTCTCATTGGTGGATCTTTATTTCACACGGATCATTCTTTCTTCACCCTTGATTAAATCTTTTTGCCTCTTAATCTCGATCGTTCGATCTTCTTTATAAGGGAGAGCCCTTTCCTCATTTTACATACACACACTCTAGGCTATTGGTATGTTGCAGGCTTGGAGAGAAATTTTTGGAGGAGTTTGAACATTAAAATTTTTTTTGGAGAACTTCTATCTTCTTGTCTTCTTCTCTCATGCATCCATGGCTTCCATCATCATGATCCATCCTTGCATTTTCATATTAGCTTAGATCTTGCTTTCATAGATTAGATCTTGCATTGATAGATTAGATCTTGTATTTTTTTGCATTGTCATCATTTAGATTAGTTTGCATCTTCATTTGCATTCATATTTTGATCCTCGAATCTCTCATTTTATGGTGTACTTGCATGAGCACAAACTAGGTCAAATTGAGGGCCTCCATTACAAAACCTTGCACTCCATGAATAGAGAGCTATGAGCCGCCATTCGAGACCTCATTCTTGAGAAATCTTGGATATAATGACTCATAGAAGTGTGCTCGCATTTTGGGCATACAACTATCATATCTATTTGATTGATGAAAAGGATTTGAGAAGTTGGTGATAACAAAATTATCTAGAGGAAAGTTTGAGTTATGAAAAGGAAACTAAAAATTGGTACTTGATTAATTGGACTTTGACAAGATAAAGTGATTATTTAAATCATGTTGCAAGTGGAGAATACAATTACACTGAAGCCTCGAAGAAGAAATCAAAGATGGACCAAATGGATAGGCTTGACCAAGCAACAGAGCAAAAGATTAAGGAACTTGAAGTATATGTCGATTGATGCTAGTGTCAACATAGCCATAATAAGTGTCAAGCAGATATATGTTGATCTCATATTGGTTTTGATAAGTGAGTGTCAACACACTTAAGTTATTTAGTTCATGCTGAACTAGTAGTACATGCAAAGCACAACATATATATTAGACCATGTCGAGTCATAGTGAGTGTCGAGCCACTCATGTGCCAAGTTACTCAAGTGATGAGTAGATAGTATATGTCGAGTGACATAGGAGTCGAGTAAATAGTCGATATCAAGAAATATAGGTGTCGAGTCACAATAGAGAGATTAGTGTATGTCGAGCATCAAAGACTTAAGATGTCAAGTAAGATAGTCTTGACATATTTGTTTGTAAAGGCACAAACAACTATGTAAACCATTTTTGAGCTAACTTAAGATTGAATTTCAATATTTTGGAGATAAGGATGAATCTCTAGTTGGGTTCCCTATGCAATTACATGCAGTCAATCAGAAAATGGGAAGGATTAAGACAAAAAAATGGATGAATCTTAGTCATAGATTCATACCTAACCCTAGGTCACCAAAGTCTTTTTAAGGAGGACAAACACTAAATTCTCTATGAGTGAGTGTGTAAGGAATTGAAGGAGCGAAGAGAGAAGTTTGCATGTGCAAATAGAGCATTCATGGTGGCTTAGAAGTTATGAAGTGAAACAACATTGTAGAATCAATTAGAGCATAGTAGAGGAAAGAAGAAGGATACAAAAAAGAGACATTTGATTGAGAAGGATCAAGAAGACATTGTTTAGAGGTGATCTATTATCAAGCAAAAAATTGCTAGTCACTTGATCAAAGCTAAGACATTCTAACAGGTGATTTTAGTCAAAATATCTTAAAGGAGTAGTCCTAACAGGCTGTATGAAATCCTCTAACAAGGTGCTTACTTAGTTGTGAGTTAAAGTCCTTTAACAAGGCACACTTCTAACATGGCTCTAACAAGGTGAGACCTAACATTCCTTGTAATCCTTTAACAGGACAAAGCTTTCACAAGGTAGATCATGTTTCATGGTCAAAACATTTTAACCTTCATTGAATGCACTTTATTACTATAGTAGTGAAGATTTGTGGGTGTCATCCCCACCCCAATTTTACCTTCTCATTGGAGGGTTTCTAGGTAATCATATCTAGTGTCATATGTGTATGATAGCTTATGTGTTTACATGATTTAGATGTATATGATTTACATATTATTTCAGTTTACTCATTGAATGTATGAGATGGATGTGTGGTGAAAGTTTTATGGGTCCAACTTTAAACTATTGATTCACACCCCCCCCTCTCAGAAGTTTACCTTTCCTATTGTAATTCCAACAATTGGTATTAAAGTCTAGTTCTTTGAAAGAGAAGCTTTGCAGCTTTGAGGAAGGATCTTGAAATGAAAGTCTACAAGTTGGGAAAGACTATTGAGAATCAAGGAATTGAAATACAACTCATTCTACATCAACTGGGTGAAGTAAGAGAAGAACTAAATAAATCCTTGAAAAGAAGGAAGGAAGTTGCTATTGTAGAGAATGACATGCAATACAAATAGATAGACACTACTAAGCTATTTGAAGATGGAGACTCAAATGAATTTGATGCAGTAGTTATATATCTAATGGAAAAGAATAGAGCCCAAGTTGAGGAAATCAGCAATCTCAAGTTAGAGCAAGAATCACAAGCTATACTACTATGTGAAGTGGTTGAACAAAAGAAGAAATCCATAGAAGACAAATCCATAATTGAAGAGGAAAAAAGAGTCTTGGCCAATAGACTAGAAGAGAAATCATCAAAACTAACCAAGATTTCCAACATGCAATTGGATACTCTAAGTCAAATGATGAATGCCAACTATGAATTGAATGTCAAGGACATTGAGATAACTACATTGAAACTACATAATGAATAATTGTAGAATGATCTAAAGAGAGAAAAAGAATTTTCTAAAGGTTTCAACAAGCCAAATGAAGCTATCAAATACTTTGAGCAACTATTAAGATCCCCTAGATCCAATAATGATACATCTGGACTAGGATACACAAGTACTAAAGAAGGAGAATCATCTAAAAGTGTAGAAGAAAGGAACAACAAAGGTAAGAACTCCAAACCCACTTTTCATAATTGTGGTAATAAAGGACATACTGCTAATGTGTGTAGAAGCAAGTCTAAAAATCAAAATATCAAGCCTAAGAACATGGTTCACTGCCATAAGTGGAACAAACAAGATCATCAAGCACATGAATGCAAAATTAGGACCATGTAAACACAAAGATTTAAAGGATATTTCTACAATTGTCAAAAGTATGGACATAGAGATTTTGAATGCAAACCAAACCCATGTGGTCATCAAACAGGCCAAAAAAGGTAAGGAACAATGACAACTCTTATAACTGGGATTATAATACAAGATATAGCTATCATTATTGTCAAGAATATGGACATGTTCTTAAGAATTGTATTAGGACACACTTCAGTGGTAACTACAAAAGATGGTTAAGTAAAACCACATGTTTTAGCTATTTGAAGATTGGTCTCATCAGTAGGTATTGTCCAACTAGGTTAAAAGCACCAAGTTGTGAATTTAATAAAGGCAAAGGCAAGATAGATGTTGAACACATCAGTGATGAGATGAATAAAACATGGAAAAAGAAAGATGATTGCAACACATCAAATGGAGAAGGGATCACTTCACCCAATGGGTCAAGTGATCATACCTCATCAAACTAGGCAATCAAGAGGTATGTGGGATTGATACTTAAAGGTTATAGCATACATTAGTTCCAAAATGACTTAGCACTAAAAAGATTACATTAGCATGAATAAAGATGCAAGATGTTATTAGAAGTCCAAAATAAATTTTTAAGTTTTTCATGTTGTTGTCGAGCATGAAATATTTTGTATGTGTGCCAAGTGAAATGCTAGAAGATGTCAAGCTCATAGTGGTTTCCAAGTGATTGAAATGTCAATGGATGTCGAGTGAGCCTGAAATTGGTTGATGCCAAGCTTACAGCTATGCAAGCACTCAACATTTATTGTAGGGTTTGCAAAGGGTATTTGATCAAATTTAGCTCATTTCACATCATTTCAAATTCAAGAAAGAAAGAGCAGAGCAAAAGGCAATCTGGAAATCCATTCCAAGCAATTGCAGAAGATTTTAGCAGTGATTTGACACCAGTTCATCAGATTTTATAAGGTATTTATCAAGAGCTGAGCTACATAGTTTAAATGTCATAAACCCTACTTTCACATTATGGCATCTATTTTAAAGAATATAGAGGGAAAGGAAGTTTTGAATGTTCAGTTAGTGAGTAATGACATAAAGCAACCCATTTTCAAATCTATTCCTAATATTGCTTATAAGTAAGACTCTTTTGGTGCATTGTCGATGATTCCACCGAATGTGATAACGGTGCAACATGTAAGAAAATGTTACAACTATAAGATAGGAAGCATTGGTGATATAGAGATCAAGGAGGTCAAGAGAAGAAGAGACCAAGAAGTATGTGGCATAAGCCAACTCTGATAAAGAGAAAACAGAGTCATATAACAATAGCCAATTTAAGATGGTGAGTCATAATCCTCTTTTAGATATTGAAAATTTATGTGAAAATGTTAAGAATAGTGCAGACCTATTAGGATTTACACATGTAGATTTTGATAATTTTGGTAAAGTAGAGAAAAATCAAGTTGAGGAGGGCATATATGCCATGATGAAAAAATTCAAGACAACTCCACTAGAGATTTCCAACTCAATGCCAAAGAGTCTATATGACAAAGTTAAGTAGAAGCACTATCATCTAGACTTGGAGAAACAAATTAGAGAAAAATCTCTAGCCCAAGGGATGCTTGAACTAACTAAGGCATAGATTGTTAAGGTTGTAAAGAGATATGCAGTTAGGTTCACACCTAAATATAGAGCCTTTAGCATTCTACAAAACAATATTGAAGATGTTGTTAAGAAGTCCCCATAGATGTGGAAGCTCACTTATGGGTTGACTATAGTTAAGGAAGGAGAACAATCACCCATTGAAGTGAAAAGAAATGAAGAAAATGATGAAAAAGTTGACACTATTGGAGGAGGAATAGAAATGCAAGTAGATGATAAGGCAACAACTAAGCTAGAGTAGCCAGAAGAACAAAGTGTGCAAGAAGAACAAAGTGTGCAAGACACGCAATTGCTGAGTGTCAGTCCTCCACATGTCACAAGTGAGACTACTACAATAGTAACTGCCAAGGATTTTTTTGATCTATCAGCTTAGAACATCAATCCCCTTACTGAAAATGATTTGAAGAAGATATTAGATTAGCCTACACTATAGGAAAAACTTTGTGAAAATCCTATTTTGGTCAGTGTGGATGAGGTACAAAAGTCAGTGACTGATGTTGCAAGGGAAAAGGTGAATCCATAAGAACCACCTTCTATCATCCATCCAATCACTAATATACAACCTTTGTCCAAATGCCAGGAGATGCATCTAACAAGGTTGATACAATTGCCAAGATTGATACAGTAGACAAGAGCATAGTGGGAACACAAGTTGCTACTATAGAAATATGTCAAATAGACTTATTTGCACCTACAATACAAGGACAAGGTGCAAGTCAAGTCATTATGGCAGAATGGGGCAAGCCTGAAGAGAGTGAGATGACACCACAACTGAAGGAGAAAACTACCATCCAAGCCCTGATAACCTTACCAGTATCTGGCACTCCATCAAGTCATACTCTTCAAAATCCAAGCACAAATGCTACACCACTACAGATCTCATTGTTGAGCCTGAGTTGATCAAAGGTAGAAGAAGTGATCCAATATGGAGATGTGAGCCTTGATGAAGAAATTATTTTTCCCAAATATGATTATGATACCATGACTATAGAACAAATGGGAATATTGCAGCAGGCCCTAGCAAGGAAAAAGCATCAGGAAATGCTTAGAAGGGAGCATAGGAAAAACTAGGCACTCCAAGATATTAAAGACATCTTTTTAGATGCATTTAGTTTGCCACCTCAAGATGAGACCAAGCCACTAATGGAACAACTGACAAATATAGTGGAGAAGAATAGTAATGAAGACCTAGATACTAATGCAAAATTGTTAGAATGGTTAGAAAAGAAATTCCAAAACAAAGTGAATGATAAAATATCATGTGATATAGCACTAACACAAGTTGCATTGTAAACTAAGGTTGAGGATGTGAAGAAGGTACTTGAGAACATATTCTCATTGTACACTAAATTTTGCAATCTCTCACTCTTCACCCAAGAGACTAGAAGTCACATTATGATTCTAGAGAGCCAAATTATTGCATTAGGTGCAAAACTACCAACGAATCCAGCTTAGAGTGAGAAGCATTTCAGGACATTGCTTCAAATATAGAGATAGTTGTATTTACAGTAGATGAGGCCAACATAAGGACCAACCTAACTAGCATCCAAGAAACTCTCACCCCTCATATGGAAATTTTGCACAAGAAGCTAGGTTATGCCAAAACCTTAATGAAGAAAGACCCAAATCTTTCTACCTTAGATGGTCTGGTCCACCTTACTGCTGAGCTAGCAATCCAAATCAAGTCATTGGATGTAACATGTGAGAACTGGGATGTAGCTCTTAAGATGATATTGGATGTCCATAAATCTTTTTTGGACAAACACATCATAAGTGTATAGCCCATTGACATAAGTGTCAAAAAGGGGGAGACATATTTTTAGGGGAGAAATAGAGAAAAGGGGAAGAATGCAATAAGAGAATGGGGAAGATATTACTTATGGGAGTAATAAAGAATACAAAATTTGGGGAGATATAAGGAGAGTAAGAAATAAGAGGAAGAAAGAAAAGCTAGAATTATTAAGGGAGAGCAAGCAAGTATCAGATGAAAGAGTATCAGCAAAACAACATGAAGTCAAAGTGTATCAGCAAAGACACATTTACTCAGCAGGAGTACAAAACTTTGAATAGAAAATAGACATATCAACTCAGGGGGAGTTATCAAATTTTAACATATCTAAGTGATTACAAAATTTTGACATTTTGAAGTTATGTATATAAGCCAAGTTAAGATATGTTATGCTCGTAAGATTAAAGATGATAATGTATACTCAAGTGTTTTTGACACTCATGTCAAAGGGGGAGATTTTTGATCTTAGATTGGTTTTGACAATTGAGTGTCAACACTCTTAATTTATTTACTTAGTTCATGTTGAACTAGTAGTACATATTGAGCACAACATATATATTAGACCATGTCGAGTCATAGTGAGTGTCGACCCACTCATGTGCTAAGTCACTCAAGTGTCGAGCAAATATTATATGTTGAGTGACATAGGAGCTGAGTAAATAATGGATGTTGAGAAATATAGATGCTGAGTCATAGTAGAGAGATTAGTGTATGCCGAGCATCAGAGACTTCAGATGGCAAGTAAGACAGTCTTGACATTTTTTTTTTGTAACGGCACAAACAACTATGTAAACCATTTTTTAGCCAACTTAAGATTGAATTTCAATATTTTGGAGATAAGGATGAATCTCTAGTTGGATTCCCTATGCAATTACATGCAGCCAATCAGAAAATGAGAAGGATTAAGTGGCAAAATGGATGAATCTCAGCCGTAGATTCATACCTAACCCTAAGTCACCAAAGTCTTCTTAAGGAGGACAAACCTTAAATTATCTATGAGCGAGTGTGTAAGGAATTGAAGGAGTGAAGAGAGAAGTTTGCATGTGCAAATAGAACATTCATGGTGGATTAGAAGTTATGAAGTGAAACAACATTACAAAATTAGTTAGACATCTGATTGAGAAGGATCAAGAAGACATTTTTTAGAGGTGATCTATTATCAAGCAAGAAAGTGTTAATCACATGATCAAAGATGAGACATTCTAATGGGTGATTTCAGTCAAAATCTCTTAACAGATTAGTCCTAACAGGTTGTATGAAATCCTCTAACAAGGTGCTTAGTTATGAGTTAAAGTCCTTTAGCAAGGTACACTTCTAAGAAGGTGTTGAAATCCTCTAACAAGGTGATACCTAATAGTCTTTGCAAGCCTTTAATAGGGCAGACCTTTCACAGGGTAGATCATGTTTCATGGTCAAAACATTGTAACCTTCATTGAATACACTTTATTACTATAGTAGTGAAGATTTTTGGGTGTCATCCTCACCCCATTTTTACCTTCTCATTGGAGGGTTTCTAGGCAATCATATCTAGTTTCATATGTGTATGATTGCTTATGTGTTTACATGATTTAGACGTATATGCTTCACATGTTATTTCAATTTACTCATTAAATGTATGAGATGGATGTGTGGTGAAAGTTCTATGTGTCCAACTTTAAACTACTGATTCACCCCCCTCGGCCAGAAGTTTACCTTTCCTATTGTAATTCTAACAACATAGTGTTGACCTAGCATCAATATTGACCAAGTGACCATATATGTGCCAAGAAAGAAATTAAGTGGCGACCAAGTAATCCAATGATGATAGAGTCTCAGAATGTAGTGTTGGTTGAGGAACAACATTTTCGTAGTTTATGAGAAATCATAATTCCAACTAACACAATTAATTTCTTGGAATATGGAAAGCGTGTTGAAGATAACAATGGATGATCTAGAACATATAAATCAAGTGAAACTATGTTTGCACATTTATATGTAATGATTTAAGGAGAAGTTTCTAGAACATAAAGAAGAGATGAAATGATAGAAGGATTTGATGAATCTAACCTTAACATAAGATCTACGGTGTTGTTTAAGAGGAAAAAGATCAGAACTACCTATTTAAGGAGGTGCAAGGGATAAATTTTGACATGGTTAAAGGTTGGAGTAGTTGTTAATACTATTGAGTGGCAAACTTCAGCAAAAAGTTGAGGAGGGTTGAGAAGAGGAGAAATGTGATTGCTTGAAGGCTTGCCAAGTGAATCGGAGACTAAGATGACAGTGAAGGCCAAATAGTGAAGCATCTCATGAGCCAAATTGAGATATGTATTTGCAAAGTGAGTCATACTTGATAGATCAAAACTTGTTGTTACTTTCTAATCATTATATCAGTATTTTAAATCCTTTAATCAAGGTTGACCTAATAGTCATAAGTAAACTCTTTAATCAAGGTATCATTCTAATGGAATGTTCTAAATTCCTCTAACAAGACCACTCTTAACAAGGTGATTAAATCCTTTAACAATGTCACATTTGATATTGTGTTTTGTAACCTTCAACAAGTTTGTCTCTTAACAAAGCTCACTTCAGAAGAGTGAAAAGTTGGTGACATGTTACTAGTGGTTTTTCTCAAATTGGGTTTCCACATTAAATCCTAGTGTCAAACTTGTGTGGATGTTATTTATGGTGATTTGTTGTTAATATTTACATTCTGCAAGTCTATTATTATTAGGATAGTGAACTTCTAGTTGATGTTACTGAAAGTTTACTATAGAGGTCGAGTTATTGAATGTAAAGATCTAAAGTTGTTTAATTGTGTGTTTGTTCAATTGGTACATCTAGACCTTGGATAACTAATTCAACCACCCCCCTAGTTACTCTAAACATTCTAATGACTGGTATCAAACTAGTGGTGCTTGTAAAGAAAAGTTTGAAGGTCCTTAAATCTAAAGATCGTGATGTACAAAAAGGAGGTACCAAAGTTGAACAAAGAGAACTTTCTTGCATGGCAAAGATTGATGAGACTACACATGTTGATATAAGATTGTTGTGAAGTGAAGAACCTATAATAAAACAATAATTATTTTCTCAATGATGTCAAACCTGTTACCTGTTAGTGAAACAATTGCATTTTGGTCTGAAAGCTATCATTTAGTTGATTGATGAAGAGAATTTGAAAAGAGGAGATAACAATAACACCTAGAGAGAGGTTGATTTATTTGGTATGTAAAAGAAGTACTAAGACCATGTAAGACATTGATACTATAGTTTATTGTTTGTCTACTTAAAGTCTAAAATGAAAGATTAGACAAGTTAAGACTGGAAGATGATCAAGTATGAAAAGTGTCTGTCAAGCCTTGCCAAGCAGTCTATGCAAGCAAAGTAGAAATCAATGGAAGTCAAGTGAAAATCAAGTGTTGTCAAGCAACGATGAAAGACAATACAAGTTGAGTGATTATTAGTATATGTTGAGTAAAGTTTAGTTGGTTTTGAGCATAAATAAAATTTAGTGTTTGCTGAGTGAACTAGTGTTAGCCAAGTGAAAGAACAGTATAGATGTCAAGTAACAACATATTGATGCTGAGTGCTAGTAAATATGTTAAATCAAATATTTGATGAATCTAGGCTGACTATTTTATTTTCTTGAATTGTGTGAAGCATGTGGAAGATAACTATGATGAGCTACTGGCACATAATTCAACGTAAACTATTTTGAGTAAAATTCAAGGAAGATTGTTGAAGAAGTTTCTTGAGGAACCAAATAGAAAAGTGTGTAGATTCATTGTATCCTACCTAACCCTAAAAATGGACAATTGTGGTTAAGCAAAAAAAAATCTTAATTCTCTATTTATAGAGATAGATGACCAAAAGAAAAGATTGTCACGTGCAAGAACCTAAGGAAGACAAGGAGTCTAGGGTATTGCTTCATTCAATGGCCAAACAGAGGTGACTATAGTTGGCATACAAAGCAAGAAGGTTGAAGAGTATGAATGCTTGAAGGGTGAACAAGCTATCAGAGTTGAAGTATGTGAATGCCAAACAGAATGAAGGACTAAAATAGAGATTTTTAATATGCAAGTGAGTTGTAATTTGTTATTAGATCAAGCCTTACTATTAATTTCTAATCATTGTATCAATCTAAGGTGAATCCTTTGTATTAAGATTGACCTAACACTCATTTATAAATCTTTTAATCGAGTGATATTCTAATGGAGTGGTCTAAAGTCCTCTAACAAGGCTCACTCCTAATAGGGTGATTGAAATCCTTTAACTAGGTCACATTTAATAGTTGTAGTGTAACCTTTAACATGGAATCACCTTAGAAGAGTGAGAATTAGTAGCATGTTATTGATGGTTTTCCCCAAATTGGGTTTCCACGTAAAATCCTTGTGTCAAATGTGTTATTAAATTTATTATGTTTCATGTTTACTTTTTTGCAAAGTTTTTTTGACCTAGGAAAATAACCTACAAATTTTAAGTATTATATGATCTAATGGATGCAGACATGATAAGATTATATGGATATGGGTCTATTAAGAATTGAAAATTTTTATTTGTACATCTGAACCTTGGATAATTGATTCACCCTCCCTTTCAATTATTCTAAAGAATTCCAACAATTGGTATCAGAGAGCCATAGTGCTTAAGAGGAGTAGTTTGAAGGTACTAAAAGAAAAAGATCAAGATGTCCAAAAGAGAGGTACCCAATCTTAACAAGGAAAACTTTCTTGCATGGAAAACTCTAATGAAGCTACACCTAGGAGGTCTTGGAAACCATGCACAATCTACCATCACCACTGAGCATGTTGACCCTACTAGAGCTCTAATTGTTAAGGATTTGAAGAAGAAAGAATACAATCAGGCAATGTTAGAGATTGCATCTGCCCTAAGCTTCACTAAGTTTGATGACATCAAGGAATGTGATATTGTTAAGAAGATGTGGGATGCTATAGAAAAGATCTATGGAGGAGACAAAAATGTACAAAGAACCAAATCTAAAAGTCTTAGAGGTAAGTTTGATGATATGAGAATGCACGAAGGTGATAATATTGTTCAATATTGTGTCAGAGTAAAAGAAGTAGTCAATGTTATTAGAGGAGCAACTGGTAAGATTGAAGATGAGATTGTGATCAACAAAGCACTAATAACCCTGCTACCCATCTATGCTATTAGAGTCTCTACCATACAAGAACTATGGTGCACACCTGGTAATGATTTGACCCTTGAAGGATTGATAGGTAGACTCACTTCCTCTGAACTCTCTAATTTTGATAATTTCAAATTTGAGAATGTTGAATCTACTTTCAAAGCTAAATTGTCATTAAAAGAACCTGAAGAGAAGAAGAAATGGTCAAATATGTTTCTAGTGATAGTGATATAGATGAGGAATATGTAGAAAAACTTGAAGCATTGCTAGCAAGGAGATTTCACAGAGGCAAAAGAAAATTCTAAGGTAAGTTACCTATCATGTGTTTTAATTGCAATGAGGTTGGTCATATTGCTGCTAGATGTCTAAAGAAGAAGAACGCTAGAGGTGGAGACAAATATAGAAGTAAAATAGATGAGGACAACAAAGATTACAAAGATAAAGGCAAGAAGTCTTGCTACATTGCTGAAAAGGAAACCAAAGATGGATTTGATGACCATGATGATGAAGCGGCGTATGTTGCAATGAAGGATGGTTTTGATGATGATGAGGCAACTACACTTTTATCTTATGTGAACAAGAGTGATAAATGGATCATTGATAGTGGATGTTCACATTACATGACTAGAGATAAAAGTAAGTTCATTGCCCTTGATTATTATGATAGAAATAGTGTAAGGTTTGGTAATGATGCACCCTATCTAATAAAAGGAAAAGGATCTATCAAACTCACATAAAAGATCATGTGTGATAATCCTTATTATGTAGAAGGACTTAATTTCAATTTGTTTATTTTGTCACAACTGAATAGTTCAAGTTGCAAAGTTGAGTTTGAGAACAAGATAACAAAGATCTATGAAACTAATGGGAAACTCATTGGGAAAGGTGTTCAGACTAGAGGTAATCTATTCTATCTTGATATGAATGATATTACTTGTCTTGTTGTAGAATTTGATGATGTGTGGTTATTGAACAAGAGGTTATGTCATGTTAAATTTGATAACTTGGTAAGTATCAGTAACATGAAAAGAGTCAAAAGTTTTCCTAAACTGAAGAAACCTGACAATTTGATATGCAAACAATGTCATTAGGCAAAATGACAAAATCTAGTTTTAAGAGTAAAGCATACACCTCTAAAGAAATTCTAAAGATTGTTCATACTGATTTGTGTGGACCAATTGATGTGCAAAGCTAAGAAGGTGACAAGTACATTATCCTATTTGTTGATGATTATTCTAGGATGATGACAATTATGTTTCTGAAATAGAAATATGATGCTTTCCAAATGTTTAAGTTGTACTTAGCTAGAGTTCAAAAGGAGACAGGAAAAAGCTTGATATGTCTAAGATCTGACAGAGGTGGAGAATTTACATCAAATGGGTTTGAGACATTCTGTAATAACAAAGGAATCAAAAGATAAACTTATGCACCTTGGACCTGTGATGTCCCCATATTAGTATATAATTTAAATAATAAATAAATATTTTATATAAAGTAATATTAATAATGATATTAAAATAATAATATAATATTACAATCTAATTATATAATAATATCATATTATGTTATAATAATAATAATCTAATATAATATGGCAATGTACTATATTAATAAAGTTTTATAATCTAATAATACAGTTAATATATTACTAAATTAATATATATTTTAATATAAATATTTTGTGATATTATTATAAATAAATAATTTATATTTTGTGACATTAATATAAATATATTATTATATTATTATATTATTATATCATTATATTATTATAATATAATTATTATATTGAAAAGTCACAACTCTTCAAATTAAAAAATATATATTGAATGAAAGTTTTGGGTAAAGGATCATCAAGAAAATATGGAAAAAAGGATACAAATAAAAGAAAAGTCATAAATAAATGAATGACCCCCAAAATGGGTTCATTACAAATGGCATCAAAGCTAGATCTTACCATCTTGTGAATACAAATTAATCAATAAATCATCTCAAGTGTTCACACAAAAACATAGACATTAATTCTAATAGACAAGGCCAAAAAAAAATCCTCATATAGTAGGGAATTTGTAAAAAGGCATTTACAAAATGAATTCCCTCATTCATAATAGCAACAAGTTCATGACATGTGAAATGGTTGAATCTAAGCATCGTAGCTCAAGCACTGACAACATTGGAGGAAATATAATTCTAGTCATTATGTCTCGACGTTGACTGCCATATTTGATGTATACATTTAAAACTATTTTATATTTAAGCTTGGAACCCTAACTGACATCAAATATTGTTGGAAGAGTGAATACATTCAGACATATCACCATGAAAACCAAAAAATACATTCAAAGGGTGAGTAGTTGCCCTACCCACTACTAATGAGGTTATTCCTAGTCCTGTGGACTTTGTTTGAGTAGTTGTCGCACCTACTGCTGATGAGAAATAACGTTATCGGAGGGTTGTACATCAATGTTGAAGATGTTTCCCTTCAAAGTCTTGATGGTTATCTTCATCTTTACCACCAAAATGTGCTCCAGCGAGTCTTGTAAATTACTGGTATTCTTCCCAGTATGACAATAAAAAAAAATTCAAGATGAATGAGTTGACAATATTCAAAGGGCAGGTAGATTCAACTGTACTTTAATGCACAAAGGAAATTTTACAAAATAATAAAAAAATACCAAAGTCATCACTGGTGCATAACGTGAGTGCACTTATTCTGGCAAAGAGTCTTGTTTTGGATATATTATTTAGGAAGGATAGACGGTGAATACATGTGAATAGGAAGGGCATCATATTTTTTTTTAAAAAATTCATAGAGGCAAAGGAAAATTCAAAGGTAAGTTACCTATCATGTGTTTTAATTGCAATGAGGTTGGTCATATTGTTGTTGGATGTCCAAAGAAGAAGAACACTAGAGGTGGAGACAAATATAGAAGTAAAACAGATGAGGACAACAAAGATAAAGGCAAGAAGTCTTGCTACATTGCCAAAGAGGAAACCAAAGATGGATCTAATGACCATGATGATGAAGTAGTGTATGTTGCAATGAAGGATGGTTCTAATGATAATGAGGCAACTGCACTTTTATCTTATGTGAACAAGAGTGATAGATGGATTGTTGATAGTGGGTGTTCACATTACATGACTAGAGATAAAAGTAAGTTCATTACCCTTGATTATTATGATAGAGATAGTGTAAGGTTTGGTAATGATGCATCCTATCTAATAAAAGGAAAAGGATCTATCAAACTCACATAAGAGATCATGTGTGACAATCCTTATTATGTAGAAGGACTTAATTACAATTTGTTGAGTGTGTCACAACTGAATAGTTCAAGTTGCAAAGTTGAGTTTGAGAACAAGCTAACAAAGATCTATGAAATTGATGGGAAACTCATTGAGAAAGGTGATCAGACTAGAGGTAATCTATTCTATCTTGATAAGAATGATATTACTTGTCTTGTTATAGAATTTGATGATGTGTGGTTATGGAACAAGAGGTTATGTCATGTTAAATTTGATAACTTGGTAAGTATCAGTAACATGAAAAGAGTCATAGGTTTTCCTAAATTGAAGAAACTTGACAATTTGATATGCAAACAATGTTAGTTAGGCAAAATGAAAAAATCTAGTTTTAAGAGTAAAACACACACCTCTAAAGAAATTCTAAAGATTGTTCATACTGATTTGTGTAGACCAATTGATGTGCAAAGCTAAGAAGGTGACAAGTACATTATCCTATTTGTTGATGATTATTCTAGGATGATGACAATTATGTTTCTGAAATAGAAATATGATGCTTTCCAAATGTTTAAGTTGTACTTTAGCTAGAGTTGAAAAGGAGACAAGCAAAAGTTTGATATGTCTAAGATTTGACAGAGATGGAGAATTTACATCAAATGGGTTTGAGACGTTCTGTAATGACAAAGGAATCAAAAGAAAAACTTTTGCACCTTGGACCCCCCCACAAAATGAGATTGCTGAAAGGAGGAATAGATCTGTAACAAATTATTCTAGGACACTCATGATGGAGAAAAATGTTGCTTTGAAATACTAGAGAGAAGTTGTAAGTAAAACTATCTATACCTTGAGCTATGTGTAAGTTAGGAAAGGTACTCATTTAGCACCTTTTGAATTATGGTATGGATACTCACCCAATGTAAAATATTTTAAGGTATTTGGAAGCAAGTGGTACATTCTTAAGGATTTTAGGAATGGTAAATTAGATGCTAAAAGTGAAGAAGGTATAGTCCTTGGCTATTCCACAAGAAGTAAATCTTATAAGTGTTTAAATACTAACACTAACAAAGTTGTGGAAAGTGCAAATGTGAAGTTTGATAAATTTACATAGGTACATGAAGTTAAACCTATGAAGGAACCTAAAGAGTACAAATCATTTGTATACTTTTATGAAGGTATACCTATTGATGAAGATGTTGTAAACCAAATTGTAAATTAATAGCAAGTTTCAATTGTGTGCTAAAATTGACACACTTCTATGAGTCGTTATATCCAAGATTGCTCAAGAATGAGGTCTCAAATGGCAACTCATAGCTCTCTATTCATTAGTGCAAGGGTTTGTAATGGAGGCCCTCAGTTTGACCTAGTTTGTGTCCATGCAAGTACACCATAAAATAAGAGATTCAAATATATAAATATGCATGCAAATGAATATGCAAGCTAATCTAGATGATGACAATGTAAAGCAATGCAAGAAAGGAAATCTAATCTATGAAAGGAAATAACAATGCAAGATTAATTTATGAATCAAATATGACTCTAAGCTAATATGAAAATGCAAGGATGGAGCATGATGATGGAATCCATGGATTCATGAGAGAAGAAGACAAGAAGAGACAAGTTGCAATGAAGCTCCAATATCCAAACCCTAATGCTCAAACTCCTCCAAAATTGCTCTCCAAACCTACAACATAACAATATTACAGCAATGAACATCTATCCAAATGAGAAGGAGAGGGCTTCTTATAAAGAAAAGTGTGGAGGTGGGAGGCTTCTCACAAGAGCAATGTGAGATAAATTCATAAAAAGGCAAGAGGAAAAAACCCACCACTTAGAGATATGTGCAAAAAAAAGGAATCTTTATAAGATTTTATTTGATTTATTTGGTTTATTTCCTTTTTTCCATAAAAAATAGAACTTTAAGTGAGGATTTATTTATTTAATTAAAAGAGGGATTTTCTTTTAATTAAATAAGATAAGATTATTTAATTAAAAGAGAGATTTTAATTAAATAGGATACAATTATTTAATTAAAAGAGGGATTTTCTTTTAATTAAATATGATAAGATTATTTAATAAAAAGAGAGATTTTAATTAAATAAGATAAAATTATTTAATTAAAAGAGAGATTTTTAAAAAATTAAATAAGATTATTTTATTTATTTAAAAGGAATTTTTTCTTTAATTAAATAAGATAAGATTATTTAATTAATAGAGAGATTTTAATTAAATAAGATAAAATTATTTAATTAAAAAAGAGATTTTCTTTTAATTAACTAAGATTATTTTATTTATTTAAAAGGGATGTTTTCTTTTAATTAAATAAGATTATTGATGAAGTGATCAAACCTTAGGAAATATTGAAATAATTAGTTGCAATTTGATCAAGGAAAATGATTTGAATTATTCAATAAAATATTGTGATGCATTGATTCAGGAAATTGATAAATTGGTAAATTGAAGAATGGGAGCCCATAGTCTAGGCGACCATTTTAGGTGCATACATTTACCCCTCATTGACTAATGTGTGATCATTTCAGGAACACATGTACTCAAAGAATGCAGTTGAAGTGTGAGGTCGATTTGGGATCACAAAACAACACAGATATGTGGTCAACTTAGGAACACATCAGAACAAAGAATATAATTTTTGATAACAAATTTTTCTTGACAAAGACAAGGTTGTCTCAATAAGAACAAAGATAGATAAAGCTGAATTAAGGATTGAAGTTTTATAGGTATTGTCCCCTTGTGATTGAAATCAAAATGAAATAGAGGAGAAATGACAAATTGATAAATTCGATCAAATCATACTAAAGATAAGGTTCTTGATGTAAAATGAAAAAGAATAAGGATCACAAAACCAAGGTAGATCATCAAGCATGAAAGATTATGCCCCAAAGTTGAATTAGAAGAAAAGAAGTGGGTGAAAGAAAATGCACTAATAGATTTGGCATCAATTTGCAATGGCCATGTGTCACAATTATGACAACAATGTGTCGCCACTGCGACAGACATAGATGTCGTAGTTATTTAATTGCAATTTACGATGCTACCCCTTGTCGTCGCATTTGCAACGCCTAGCCATCGCTATGCAACCACCTTATTGTCACATCAAAATCTGTATTTTCTGTCGCAATTGCGACGGGGTTGCCGTCGCATCTACAGCAACCCCGTTGCAATTGCTGGGGTTACCATTGCCAATTGCAACGGGGTTGCTGTAGATGCAATAGCAACCCCGTCACAATTTCTGTCACAATTGCGACGGTAAAAGAAGTAAGACAAAAAAAAAATTCATGCACCATTAAGCTTCCCCAAATATGACACCATTAGAGACCTGCAAATCATTGTTCTCAATTATTATATGTCTCATATTCATTAATGTCATCACATGTTACCCGAAGCCTGAACCAGTTTCAGGCCTTTCATATGGATCCTATAAAAGCTCTTGTCCAAAAGCAGAAGAGATCATTAGAGAAGAAATGGGTAGCTTCTTGGAGGACAATATTACCTCAGTTGGAGGATTTCTTCACATTCCTTACCATGATTGCTTTGTTCAGGTTAATAACAAATGGGTCGAAGCGAGAGCAAGCAAACTGGGTCTTCCATTAATTACCTTTTGAACTAAATTATCACCAACAAATCACCGTCAGGAATGAACTAAACTGACAGTTGGAATTTTGAATGCTAAGAATATTAATTTATATCTAATTAAATTTAAATAGCACTATAACTTTGTGTAACCATTTACTCAGAACTAAATCCTTGGCTGCTAATATGGCCTGTGGCAAGTGCTTCTCTCTGGGAAAAATTAAATGACCATCATAGTTCCTAGTTTGTTACATACCTTACAAACATTTCCTAGATTAAACATTTCATAGTATTCCTCTATTTTACTTGGTTTGTGAGTAGCATCAATAGTTTGACAGATACTACAAAAGCATGCCGATAAAAGATATTATTAATATACTACATGGAAGCACATACAAAGTGATAAATGATTGTTTTTCTTAGCAACATAACATAGAACCTATTGTTGCATTCAGTCACAAAGCTATGAGCATTTGATCACGATGCTTCAAATGTAGTTGATTATGACTTGCTTCTTAATTATTTTTCTCTCTACCATCGGCTTTCACAACAAGATGTTTATATCTTGAAATTAAAAAAAACTAAAACAAAGACTTCAACGAAGCATTCAGTCATGAAACTATTAGTATTTGCTCATGATGCTTCAAATGAATCCCTTTATGACTTATTTCTTAATTAATTTCATCTCTATCATCAGCTTTTACAAGGAGATGTATGCATCCTATATTTATAATAAAAAAATACAAATAGACACTTCAAAATGTCAAATATTATTGTATTAGTCCAAACAAAATAAAAGATATTTTTCCACACCTAAATATCCTAAATAATCTTTTGTCATTTTCCCTGTCTCAACAGTTCCTACACAGGTAGCTTCTAGCTTCTCTGAAAATTCAAGTAGTCTTGGATTTTCATCTAGTTTTGCCTTGTCGTAAAAGTAGTAAAAGCAATTAAACATAGAGAAGATACTGGAAGTGAATCTAGATCATTCTTAGGATGAATGCTTGTCAGATCTGAAAGAAGTTAGTGGATACACTATCATGTAGATGTTGGTCAAAGCCACAAAGCTATTGCCTAGCCTGACCACTTTTATTGTACAGGAGTACAGTAAAACCTGTGTCAAAATGACTAGAGATTTTGATGTTACATTGAGTTATTGGAACTAGGTACAAAAGAAAACATTTAGAAAGTCTAGGCAGTGACATATTTGGAATTCACAACATCTGATTCCTTAGTAAAAAATATATCAGTGTCATATTCTTCATACTTAGCTTCAGTAGTTGTTGCATCTTTATAAGTTTTTGTGTCTCACAATTTGTATGTGTGTAATATTATATATATATATATATATATATATATATATATCAAAGTCACTATTTATATTTGTGCATGAAACTCAACAGCAACACAAATTGTAAATCCTACAAATGGTTACTCTTGCCCATTGTGTGTATGTGTAGTAAAACAAAATTAATATTTGTTAAAATCTAGTTCTAGATTCAATAAAAAAAAAATGAACCACAATTGAATCCAAAATCAAGTTTTGAACATTTATAATGGATTGTGGAGGCTTGGTATCGTTAGCTATTGATATTTGTGCACAAAATTCAATAGCAATAGCAATTGTAAACTAAACAAGTATTCTTGCATCTTGATCAGTTTTTGCATTTCACAAATCTCTTGCTATGAAGTATGAGTTGGAAGTACAATGATCTGCTATTAGAAAAAATATGGGAAGCTTATATTCTATATCAAAATTATATAAAAGTGTTGCCATCAAAATCTGACTAAACATGCAACTAACTTCATACCTGGGATCTTGGGAGGAGATCCATGATCTCCATAACCCAATTTGGAAGGTATCTTCAATTTGTGTTTCTCTCCAACACACATTCCCAGAAGTCCTTGGTCCGAACCTGTGCCATAATATATGATGATGTAGACCATCAGGCTTCCATTAATCCCTTCTTTATCCACAAAACTTATTAACAACAACAAATTGATCAATTTCATAAATGATAAATTAAAAATCAGAAAGCTGATTTTCCTTCATAGATGTGCCTCTCACGAATACAACTTCATAACTAGATTCTAGGGACTAACCTAGACATCCACAACTTAAAGATTTGTGACAATTACTGAAAAAACTTGCAATATGAAATGTGAACTTCATGAAATGTCATTATCAGTGTTGTTCATAAATTGTGTAGAAATCCAGGGCATGCATCAGATGTGATAGGAAAGGAACAACTCAAAGACTAAACATACAAAAGTCACTTAGCTATTATCAAAGACTCCATTACCAAAAATGCAAATAAGTTTGACATTTCTTCCAAACAGCCTATCATCAAATCACTGGTCACTTTGAGGGATCGTACATTTGATGATACAGTGGCTTAAAGTAACATTATTCAAACACTAAATCTATTATAATAGTATAGATCACTATCCAAAGATCCCTGATTTTGTTTTAAAATGTTACAAAGATAAATAGTAGTGTGAATTAATTTTTTTCTTTGATCAATAAGTCTATGCTCATACCTATTCATGAATCAATCATTGAAAGAAGTTATTGTGTGCCCGACAGAATCAAGATAATCAACATTGCAATCTTCATATTATTGTGCCAAGAAACAAAACCAACCAGATTCCTGTTGCATCATATTTAGCTTTCCAACTGGCCTCATATACCTCCTAGAAGATATCTTTAAACCTACCAATTTAAGTCACATATAAGAAGAATCTCTGAGAATATGAGGATCCTTAAGCTAGAGAATCATAAAGAATGATAACATGGGAAGTAAGGTGTGTTAGAGAAAAAGGTAAAAATAAGATCATCAATCCTTGTATTTATTTGAAAACATACCTTCCATCATATTTTTTTAAAATTGTGTTTTTAGTACTCAAGTAAAGTGGCCATTTCTTCTCATAAGCTGTTGCAATTGATGCATTAGAAAATGCACGAATAGACTGCACAGAAATAATTAATCATAATTGAATATTTGAGATTTGCTTAATTAGAATTAGAACAGGAAATTATATTTGTCATAAAAGAGAGGACTACATACCTCATTAGTATTGTACATAGCTAATGATATTCCTCCATCTCCTTTAAAGTCATATACCTCCAACTCTGTAGTTTCACCTCCGTTCTCTGGAACTGCATCAGTTGACAGAAATCACTGTTGCATGCTACAAAGAATACTAATGAAACAAAAAATAGATGTTTTTTGATCTCTGACAGTGAAACCACAATGATATTCACTAAGCCAAAAGACAACAAGGATTCATAGCATCTAGTTCCTGTCGATTGAGAATTTGAATGGAGAGTTGTGTACTTAAAGTTCTAGTAGCATACAGATCCCAAAGTCTAGGGAACTGGCCAGAAAGTTTTTCCATTTTAAATTTGCTATTAGTTGAACATTACCAACAAAAAGTATAATATATACCAGTAGATCTATGGAAACTTCCCTCAAGATAGGCAAGAATGGGTTTACAGAAACAGCCATGATACTAAAGATTTATATTAATAAGGCAGGCTTTACAATATACTTCTTGTTCTCAATCTGGCCTTTATTGCCTTGTTTGCTAGAGTCTGGTTGCATACAAGAGGAATTAGGCCACAACCTTGTAGGCACAAAAAGAAAGCCTAGTACCCAACCTGAGATGATCCCCATGAAACCTTGTAATTGACTCACAACTTTGCATCAACACAACGTTAGCTATAAAGTAAACAAAATCCAGCCCGGTTACTTGATCTTTATTTACATCTACTGAACATCTGTTGAACATAGATTTAGCAATTGGGCTTGAAGTAGTTATGAACCCTACACTAAAAGAGAAATCCATGAGTAGTCCATAATGGTGTTACTTCAGATGACAAGATTCATTCTTGAAACAAACACCATAAGCGTCATACCCATGTTAAGAAGTTTATCAATAGCTATGACCAATCACGGAACACTCTAAACAAATCAAATTTGGAAATTTTACCTTCTTATAAGCCACCTGGAAGGGTTTTAAGGCTGCACACGAGTGCTCCTTCTGACCAGGCAGTGTAAGATGTATGGGCATCAAACTAGCTATATATTTACATCTAACATGAAAACTATAAGGTCTGTCTAGTTCTGATGTTTACTTACAAGTCCATGATCAAATTAGGAATGAGAAGATACAAACTTTGGTCTTTACGAAAATTTAACACACAAAACTAAAATACCAGCAATATCTATTGTGGGGCTAGATGGATTTATACCTATTTGGGCCTGCTTGCATCTTCAAATATGGGATGCTTGGAAGATTGAAACTAGGCTGAGGACACATTTTGCATAGGAGGACTACTCATTTTCTCATTGCAATGGATAGAGAAAAGAGAAAGAGAAAGATGAATCTCATCCTTACCCCAAGATTGAGTCTTTGCACTGTGCTTTTTATTCAAATCAGGCTTTGATAAGAAGGGAGACAAGGCTTGAGAAGGCAATGGACATGGAAAAGAAGAAGAAGAAGCAGATGGATTAAGCATAGGCCAAAGGGAAAGAGAATATAGTTTCTGAAATCCACCAAGAGCCAAAACAACAGATCTCAGTTGATGGCTTCCACAACCAGTGTTAGCCCAATGCTTGAGACATATGTTTTCCCACAGCTTGTCATCTTGTGCAGCTTTATGCCATATCCTATTAACACATGAAGTTGTTTCCAGTGTTCTTGCATCCATGTATTTCATCACTTCGGATAAAAAATCCCCATCTAAAAGAAATTGCTCCATTTGATCCCTCATTAAGTTCTCACAGTGATCCTGAGATTGCATCTTTTCATATGTTTTGTGAAACAATGGCGCCTCCAAGTCTCTATTGGGCTTATAACTATGATGATGATAATTGATTTTACACTTACTGGGTCTTCATATTGCCAATCCCATTGCCCTTCCAGATAGAACAGGACAAATGAATGTGTATCTACAAATAAATAGACCTTGTACCTTAAAAAACAAATTGGATAGTTTCATAAATAAGCATCGGACAGGGATCTGAGTCTCAAAATTTAGGCAAAAACACAAAGATAGACATGGAGACCAGAGAGCATAGCTTCAGAAAAAGGTAAAGTTATGAAATGGAGCAGAGCACTACCAAAAGGAAAATTTCTAATAAAAAAGGAGCAGACGATGAAGAAGATGGATTCCTAATTTAAATCAGATTCTAAAAGTGATTTATAATCATTTAGAGATTTTACCTTCATAAATATAGCATTTTCCTTTGAAACACTGACAAACATGTCGCCTACAATGTGTTGCACACCTATACCACAAACAGATCATAAACAACCAGTGAGGATTTTTTTACCCAAAATCTGTGAAGAGAAAGAAAACGAGTTCAAATATGTGTTTAAAGCAAGTACTGGCGTAATTGGGAGCCTTCGAGATGACTTTAGGGAGATCAAAATTAAAGCATTTGATATTGGGGAAGGGGCGGGAAATAACGGATCTTGCACTTTGAGTGCATTTTACATCATTTAGGCGCTTTAATAGCCTATTACATCATGTAAACACTACCATCCACCCATAACTCTTCCTAGGACACCCTAGGACTTCAAATGACCCCTTACATCATATTGACTCCCTATTTGTGCCAATTTGAGCTTCACTTACATCTTATTGAGCTTCACTTTGTTTCGAGAATAGTTTAATATTCTCTACTAAACAGGGCCAACCACATGAAGGTGGAAGCTCATTTGACCCCACCCCCCTCCCCTTAACATCACTCTACATTCCCCGTTAACATCTAACATTCATTCATTCTTTCAACCATTAATAAAATGTAACATTTAATCAATATCACATGATAACATTCATTAACACATTAGATTCATAAGCATGCAACATTCATCAATATTTTGCATTAACACATAATTCATGAACATTCATTAGCACATAATTAAATTCATTGAGACATGAAATTCAGTCATTATCAATTAAGGTATGTAGATGACAATCATTTCTTTTTTTTCTTTCTATTTCTTTTTTCTATGTAAGCTCTAAGAAGAGCATTAGTGTCATCATCAATTCCCCCCTCATCAGTTCTTTTCTCTATTCTTGATGATCTCAAATTCCTATGCTGTTGCAAAGTGGGGTCCTCTACAATAAGAAATATAAGAGTTAAATTAAAAATAATTTATTATAACTGTTACAAGTATTTAATTATTTTAAATAACATAACTGTGGTGCTCTTTACCTGATCTAACCACATCATTTTGTCTGGACTCAACGTCAACACGCTCATGAACATTGACGCCTCAATCCTCTACAGCTGCTATACAAAATGTTACGTTAATCCAAACACCAATTGCAATTACATATAAAAAATTTAATAGCAAATGTATACCTCCACCACTGGGATGCACATCATGCGAACCTTCAGCATTCACAGATTGTGTAGAAGGATTGTTAGGCTGCATTCCAACATCCTACGCATTGTTATCATTGCTTGCTTAAAACATATATACTCACTTTATATTGGAACTTAACATCAAATAGACTAATTGGTAAAGTATTCAATTTGAAATAAATTTCATTTAGCTTATTTACCTGTGGCTCAGATGCATCATTATTAGAAACTTCCACACTAATTTCAGTTCATAGCCATTCAGCCACAGCTCTATAGCCTTGTTGGAAGCCAATTCTCTTATCCTCTTCTGTGAGGCATCTCTTGAACTCTGAGCCCTGCATTTTTGCATGGTATGGTGAATTTTACTTGCATTGTTTCATCAACCAATGGAGGGTAGTTAAAATATCAAAAGGAAATACAAAAGTTGCAAAAGTTGAGGATCAAGAATACTTACAACTCGTGCTTGAAGTTTCGAAAAACCACCAGAGCCGAGCTTGTGTGTCCCGTGCTTTTCTAGTCTTGCCTTTGTTGCCTTTGATGTGTTAGGCAATCTATGAAAAGTTTGAAATATGTTAGATAATATAAATATAGAGGTTAATTAGTATATAATTACATTCTCAACAATATCACATACCTTGGCAGTGTACTCTCTACTGGTGTAATTGTATTTTTCTTGTCAACTTTATACTTTCCATCCAAAATCAGAGCCTGCCACTCAACCTAAGGAACATAGGGCGGACGCTCGTACCTAGGGTTATCTTGTAAATTTTTTCTGTACTAGTCCCTAATATACTTCAAACATAAACTAGCTTTTTCAAGGAGCTTGTTTCTCTCGAATTCATGAGGTCCAAAGAGTTGGGTCATGCTCTCTATAAGATCATCCTTCAGCTTTTTGTCTTGGAGATTCCACCTTTTAAGTAAAAAAAAACATGTTAGACTCATAACTGAAGTGAAGCTACCTTTAATATAGTTCAAGAAATGGATGAAAAAGAAAACTATTCTAGCAATGATATGAAATCAAAATAGTGGTTTGGGGTTTTAGTTAGGATATGATGTTCTACCAGGTATGCACAGTGGGCCAGGTATGCACAGTGGGCCCGAATATTCACAAACACTCATCACCAAGTTTTTTCCAAAAAACATCATTCCCTACAAAACAATCATGGGATCATTAGTTGATGAAGAGTGATCAAAAACTAAATTACTATTATATCACTATAGAATAATAACTTTAAAGTACCTAGAACTTTGGCTACTTTTAATGGAATGCCTTCATCGTCGCTGACGATCAATATGACATCCTTCACCGTTCTCATGCTAGAAACATAGGAACATCTAGGGAATGATGATGTAGCTCCTATTGCAAAAAGTTTCATTATTTTACAAGTTTACAAGGTTACAAGGTTACATGAATAAGTTTGCAAGGTTACATCAATCATTCAGAAATGGTTGACTTGCTTTCTCATTGTTTCTCAAGATTTGCTATGCAAATTCTTCAAGTAATTCATATTAAGCAAGCTAGCTAGTTGTTGGTGCTCAAGATCTGACACCCCTTAACCACATAAGTATTCTATTGATATTCTATCACTAGGGTAAGGATGAGGACATCATACATTAATGAATTTGACTTAAAAAATTACATAGCTAAATCTTGATAAAAATATCACAAATTGACTTGCTATGGAAATATGTCCTTCTTATGTATTGAAATTGCTACGCTGTGTAAACATCAGTGAAACAAAATCAATAATTAATGTATTTTTCAGTCTTATTTTCTACTATGTCTTGCTAATAGTAATTTATCAAGTAGCAGCTTCAAACTTTCAATAAAACTTATGATCTTTCTTCTTCAATGATTCCCATTCTTAGATTTGGGGGATGATTGTGTGCAGAGAATATACAAGGAATTAAGAAAGGAGGCAGAATAAGGGTATGGGAGAAGCCTACATCTGATTGATAATATTCACAGGTTTATGTGGAGAATTTTGTATTCTTTATGCCATTAATTGTCAAATTGTATGGAAGGAGACTCTACATATTCATATTTTTGTTAAAGTTGTGCAAGGTTGAATTGCATATCTTAGTCAAGTGAATTGTGAAGGAGATTATTATAAGATATATTCTGTTTATTGATTTTTTTAAATTTCTTGTTGCTGGAAATATATTGTTTCTGTGTATCTGTATTGTATTCTGACATTTGAAGTGATTATGGAATGTTCTTTGTGTGGGAAAGTTATTTACTACATTACTTTAGTTTTTGTCATAGAAGATGTGCTTTATGAAAATGAATTTATTTTGTTTTAGTTCTCATTGCCATGAAGACAAGGTTGGATTTTTTTGGTGATTGTGGATTTCATTGCCATCAAATAGTATTTTAAAGCCTATGTTCCTAAGTGTACAGCCATCTTCGTCAAAGGGAAGCAATTTGCACTATGATCTACATGTCAAGAAAGGTGAATAGTAAAGAAGTTGTGCAAAATAATTTGTCTATCCTCTAGCAGAGATGAAGCTAGGTAAGATGTGTGCAAATTTTTTCCATTGAATGGAAGTGAGTGGAAGAGATCTTGGAGAGGTACCTCTTCTAGAATCCTATTGGTTATAGAGGATAGAAGTGAGAACAATTGGAAAAGAAGGTAAAAAGGTGAGAGTTGGAAAGACTTGAAGTGATTGATGGTGAAAAGAAAGAAAAAGAAGAGAGGATTTGTTATTAGATGGATTTTGACAATCTTGTGTTGGAGAAAGATTGAAAGAAGAGATAGATGAGGCTGAGGAAGTGGTAGAGGAAGATTTGTGGGCATAGTTTTTCGCAATAGAGCATGAGTGGATGGATAAACTTGGAAGGTGTAAGACAGATGGGATAGTGAAGATGAGGAAGATGTGATTGTAGCAGTGAAATATGGAGAGCTTGTGGATGATGGAGCAGTGTAAGAACATGGTGCAAATTTTGATGAATTTTGTGATAAAGAATTTGGTTTACCTTTTTTGAAGGTAGGGAAAGATGTTGGCAGATTTTCTTGCGGGATTCAATTGATTACATATAGAGAAAGTTGAGAATGTTATAGGGCATCCATGGAGGTGGTCATTTTGTAGTGGATATGATTCCACAAAGAAGGGGAGGAGAGGAGAGATTATGTGGAGGAAAAGAAGAGAAAATTCTTTGGAAGAGGAGATTGGACTATGGTGAGCACAAGTCCACAAGAGTGAAGAAAAGAAGAGAACAAACTATGTAGGTGGATGGTGAGAATCCCAGCCAAGTGTTGGAATAGGTAGAACTACCTCTATCTATGTCAAGGATAGAGTTTTATGTAGGTTGACACAGTCTAAAAGAGTAGTCTTACTATGTAACTCCATTTGTGAGCCATTCTCACCAGTCTTTACCTGGTTGGGGAGTTTGATGTAGGAGCATCTAATGCGAATCAACAACTGACCTCAAGGAAGCTGATCATCCCTTTATGTTTGAGGAACTTTTATTGCTAGGCATCTCATGTTCATTTTGTAGCTATGTTTATTGTATGTGGACAGCATTTTTCAAGTCCAGAGGTTGTCCTAAGCACCTCATGCCTCATTTTATTAGTTTCTTTTGCTTTTCCTTAAGTTTTTTTTGGAAAACTTTCATCTTCTAAAAGCATCACAGATGTCCCTATTGCTCACTTGAGGGCTCGTTCTTCAGTGTGATGAAAACATTCTAGTAATTAAGAATATGTTTTGGAACAAGGATTAGGATCATCACGTCAATATAATATTGCTAACCATACATATTTAATGAGCCTGTAAGTTGATATATAATGTACTCAAAGATGACATCGTAAACACATAACACTTAAACACATAACAAAAGAGAGAAAAAGAGGGATTTGTGTACCAGTAGATGGTGCAATAGTCGATGCCTGTAAGCTATGTGTTGTTGACTCAACAATCAAAAAGAGATTTGTGGTTGTCCTGGATGGAGGCGACGTCATCATAGGATCTGAAGCTGAAGAATAAAATTGTTAGAGCATGCATAAATATAGAACACGTGCATAAATTCAGTCTTAATTGCATGTATTGTCAATGATTATGATAATTCCTATATATATTCAATGGAAAACACAAGTGGGGAATGGAACATGCGATCTACCTGAACCACCTACAGCACCCTCATCATGGGAATGGGGCTTAAAATCACGCAAAAAACTCTGTAAAGACAACGCATCCATATTTTAATTAATGTCATAAAATAGCATAACATAAAAACCATTATTGAACTCTTGTTATAATTAAAAATTTCATTAATACTTACTTTTAAGGTTTCAGAGGTGTGCAACAATTCAAATGCCCTATTTTTTATTTCTTGAGTAGTAGGCTTAATGGTTGCCAAACGTATAATTTCTCTGCCAATTTTCTTTAGCAACTTTTTAATCGAACTGATCGGGTCATCGGTCTCTACTAAATCAATATAAAATGGGTCCTCCTCAGGGGCAGACTGCTGAGGGAGTGTAGGTTCCTTCCCCTCCCTCCGACCACTAGCCCTCTGTGACAACAATAGTATTAGTATTATCAAAATTACTCCAAAACAATGAAGAAAACAACATTAAAAAAATAACATTTTGCTTCTATCTAGTTTGCACAATTACAATGAGTTTTACCTGCTCATGTGTAGATGAGCCGGGAACATCGCTAGCATCCCCTCCCGACGGTTGCTCCATATTGTGCCCCTGTGTCAAAGATCAAGTATAAAAATGTTAGCCAAAAATTTATTGACTAAATGGTATGTTGGAATCATTGATTAGAAGTTGGTTTAATAGTATGTACCACCCCCACGATAGTAGCCTCATTTGTATCTATGCGGTTCAAATTGTAATCAATAAGAAGCTCTTCCCCTGCACGTATTGATTTTATTGCACAGATGAATACACGATTTCCCTCGCATGCCTCAAATATGCAATTGGGTTGCTTTATAGTTGACCCAGGTCGTGTACTATTTATAAAACCCGCAATATTCCCTGTTGCTTTTGGCCTTCCATCAATGTATATAGCCACACTTTTACTTTGATTATTGTCTTTCTGTTGTATATAATTTTCCGAGAGGGCATACCTACACATACTTTTTTTTATTGGACAATATGCATCCAACTTTTGTAATCGTAACATGGTCCAACATACTCCATCAATTCAGAAACTTTGTTGTAAGAAACCTTTATGTCGTCCATAGAAAATAGGTCCAAACCATGTAATGATGATGGTGCTATGCGATATATCCTCTCGTTAACACAAAAATCAGTGTTTATTGGAGGAAGTTCCTTGGGTACCCAATGTTTTTGTAGATGTTGGTACCTCAAGGGCACCTTGATATCGCCTTCCATCTCATCATCATAAGAACATGACCCCCCTTGAGCAAGAAAAAATTTCATTTGTTTATTGAATTTCCTTCTAGTCCTTTGACCTCTAGTTAATCTCCCTGTTCTAGATAAACTACATGTCTCACTTTCCTCTTCTATTCCTATATTTCCCTCACTCGAGGAAGACACTTCTGAAAAATACCTATTCGCTGGTACCTACAAATGGGAGAGATCTTAGAAGACATCAATCTTACTATTGATAAGTGTATTAAACAGACTGTCTATAAGGAGTATTGACTTATACCTGTCGATCCATGAGACTATGCGAGATGCTCCTAAAAGGGGTTCAGTTTCCTGCAAATGTAATTCAATTATCATGAGCATAATCACATCATAATCATAATCACATCCATCATAAGCTTCACATAAAAATTAAAAACATTAAATTAGTGAAGGGCTAAGCACTTATATTATGTTTTCCCTATGAATTTTATTCTAGGTACAACTCCCTTTTATAGATATTTAATGAATTCCCTTTTCTAAACTAAACACTTACAAATGCTTTTGACCTGAAAGAAAATAAGGCTCAATACATTCACGCATCAATATGTGTTTTAAATAGTTTTATTTAATTTATTTAGATTAATAGTTAATTTAGATTAGCACTATTCTATTTCTAGTTGAAACTTGTAGCTTTTAAATAGATAGTGAATAAACTATGTAACCATATAAGACAAATATATTTCTATCAAGAAATTAATATTAAATAGATTAAGGATTGATGGCATACCTCTAAATTTCATCATCATCATCCTCGTTGTCATCATCATCATCATCATCACCATCCTCCTCCTCGTCATCATCATCATCCTCGTCGTCATCGTCGTCATCATCATCATCCTCCTCGTCATCATCATCATCATCCTCACCATCATAATAGTCGTCGTCGTCATCATCACCATCAACATCATCATCATCAACATCACCATCATCTTCATCATCATCATCAGTAGCAGCATCTACATCATCTTCTACTTCTTCAGTATCTTCTTCTTCCATCGCATTATACTTTGTTGGCCTTCCTCTTAGTTCATGTCTAACAACAAATGACCAACCCGATTTATGTAGAACCTTTGACTAAAATATCTTCTCACATTGGCTTGGAAGAACATAGGGCTCATCCCCAACTAGCTCAAATGACCTTGTATTAACCACTGTAAATTCATTATCATGTTCAATAACAGTTCTATCAGGATCATTTGGATTAAGTCGTAGCCTGTACCATTTGACAATGAAGAGTACTAATTTGAAGGAACTAAAGTCACACTCTAGTATATCATCCAAAATGTCATAGTATTGATTTTCAGACTCTCGAGGATGTAAGTCATTTATAGATGAAATATTAGTCACTTGAAAGACTACAGTTATTCCTGAATCACAATTTTTCTTCGTGTCATCCAATACGTTGATGTGAAATTTTTTACCATTACAGAACATAGCCTTGTGGTGTTTAACCTGCAATAATATGTGAAACATGTCAAAATTATTGTATCATGAGTTGATAAACATACGGGTCATTAATAAATTCGTACATACCTGGAAATCTCTTAAACCACGTGATAAATCTATTTCACTTTGCGTAACATTGGAATCTCCATTACAATGAGCTTCTTTAACCAATGAAGATACACCTTCCCATGTTAATGTTCCACCAGAATGTTGACATCGTTCAATCCATACCATCATCCAATCAAAATTGTTTGCAATATACAAATGTAGTGCATCCCACTCTCAAGCACCTATACAAAAAAAATAGACAACTTACAACCGATTTGTAATGCCCCGCCAAGGGATCCAAAGAATTAACCTAGAATTTCACTAAGTTTAGTAGCTTTTTTTTTTTTCCATGAAAGTAAACACCACGTATAACTTATGCACAATAATAGAAGCAATAGTAATGTCCATCTGAAAGTAAACATAACATACATAACAGATTACATTCTTTAAGATCCCTTAACGTTCGTTTACATCTAAAAAACATCTAACATACATGAATCTATCTGGTACAACATCCACATGAAATAATAATGATAAGTACAATGTTTATACATTATATTTCAAATACTCAATCATCCACTATACATGTCACAGGGTATGACAAGCTCAAAAGAATATACATACATAGAATAAGGTACATCATCCTATTCTAATCCATGATACGTCAAAGTAGAGATAATCACATGATACACATGATACATCATCATAGAAGTCATATAAATCCATCATAAAGATCAAACATAATAAACTAAGTGCACAGTTCCTCCCAACCATTAATAGCATCATTAGACCATCGTGGATCCTAGCCATCCCTCCGTGCGTAACATTCCAAATCACCGAAGAGATCATCGGTATTACATAGTAGGAATGTCACTCCTAATATATACAACATCATATATAGAAAGTAATCTAACATGCAAATAAAACCATAAGATAACATCATCTAACATATGCTAATCATCACTGAAAAGGATACATATCCACCATCATGAAGGATGCAATAGCCACGATGTCTCAACGAATCTCAAAATGATAAGAATGGAAAATACACTACCACCCGACCGCGTGGTACCTAAGTGGTCCACTCCCACCGTGCTGAGGAGATAATCTCAAGTCCCAAATAGGCTATCAAAATCACATAGCACAAATCTCCATAAGTCCAGGAATCCTAAAAGTATACTAACTCAAAGGTTCCAAACACAAAATCTGGCATCTATTCCTAGAGGCACACAATGACATGTAGGAACCTACTATGCAAGCGAGAAAGTGTCATCGCAATTATTACGTACAAGTTACCCTGGCAGTTAGCTAAACTCCACGGTTCCATACTGATTTCATGCGGCCACTAGTATCCTCTCATACTGACGAGGCATACTATGAAATGCAAGGTCACAACCATGCGTCTCACTACTCCCATCCTAGCCTGTACAAGCACTCAAGGCATGGGCGAGAACAAAACACTTATCTTTTTAGGCTCATTCAGTTAGTATTAGGGGTGAATGTTATCACTTATTAATCCAACTTACAATGAGTTACCCTGGCAGCCTCTTAGGGCCCCAGCCCCCATTGCAAGCCACTTCTCGTCACTACATGCAGATATCCTACCCTATTGCTCATGGAATCATAAATCTCAAAATCACAAAAGATAATCCATAATAAAATCATCAAATATGCATAAAAGCATCAAATCTCCATGAGCAAGCATCCATAGAAAATCATGATCACAACAGCTCTCTATTGGCAACTGAAGCATCACTGATAATCAAAAGTATCCAATGGTTCTCAATAACCAAAATATATCTCAATCATACTGATTGAAGACTCCAAAAATGGTTGAGTCAAACATGTCACAACATGACATCATCAAGAATAAATCCACATTTCAGTCCCATCATGGCGACTAGAAAATAATCAAGGATAACTGATCGATGACCAAAATAATGGTTAAGTCAAGTGTCTCATACATAAGAATCTCAACTATAACAACCAGTAATCACATCCAATACATAGAGCATTCCATCACATAACCATGGTTGGGTTTATAAAGATCGAGATTAAACACATCATCATGACATCACAATCACATAGCCCCCAAGCCTCTGGTAGACGTCCTATACTGGTCAACACTAGTCAACCCAAAACAATAGCATAAAGAATATACAATGCAAACACATGTTTTGATTTTGCCAAGTTTACAACTTAAATGCAAAAGTCTCAATTTACGTTGCCCAATTTGATTGTCAAGTGGAGAAATTTTCATGTTTATCCTAACCCATAGATAAAAGTTTCTTTCAAACAATTAGACTCAATTTTCTATTTGATCTAATAATATTTTGTTTATAAAAACATTGTTTGAAAATTGACCTCTATCAAATTTCAATAATCAATTAGCAATTCTAATGAATTCAATAATATCAATCCTAAAACTTCAATAATTAATCTTAATTAAACTGAGTTTAATTAAATTAATTATTAATATATCTTCATAATTGTCAAGCTTAATATTAATATTTTAGATTATTAAAAGAGAGATCCATTATTTCAAATCTTCATAATAATCTTTTATAATTAATTATATATAAATACATACGTGTATATATATATATATATATATATATATATATATATATATATATATATATATATATAGACACACACATACATAAATTAAATATATATATATAATAACATTTAATAATGCAATATTGAAAGGTCGAAATTCATACTCAAATAACATATGAAATTACATTTAACAATGTCTACAAAAAAAACATTTTAAATAAAACGCAAACCGAGCGATGAGTTTATAGTACCGTCGGCGCATAAAGGACCTGCAAATCGTAGGTACGTTGTAGGTCGCAGGTACCCTGCAAACTGCAGGTACACTATGATCACGCAATACCCTGCGATACCGCAGTGTCATAATGGTGTCGACAGGGGTGGGGAAAACGGTCCATCCACCCCTTTAAATATTAACATGATTATTCAATAACATTTTTTTATAAAAACGTTTCCATGCGATATGAAATATTATTAACATGGAACTCTATCACGATTTGTTATTCAGTTCTTCAATTAAATATATATATATATATATATATATATATATATATATATATATATATATATATATATACATGTATATGTATATATACAAATTTTGTATCACAGTATATGTATAAATAATGCATATATATATATATATATATATATATATATATGCAGATTTTAAAAAAATATGTTATGAGTTTGACTAAGAATCTAAACCCTAGCCCCGTGTTCTTTTCAAATCTATGCATATGAAATTCTCAAATAAAATTAGCTACCATATTGAGAATTGCATAGGAAATTCCTCAGAAGACATATGGAAGACACGAAGAAGACAGGGAATGCAAGATGCGAAAATAACATAAGCAAAATCATAAGAAACTACCCAGATTCTGATGCTAAATCGCTCTTCCTCAAAAAATCCGCAGAGCAAGCTCCTCCCTTCTTCAGAATTCTCGAGTCCTCCAATGCTCCAATTGCACTCCCAACGCTATCTCTAAGCTTCTAAGAATGCCTGAATATAAAGAGCTTTCAGGAAACATCTAGAATGCTTCTAGAAACAGCTAGAAGGTGTCACCAACTAAGCATGGGTCCTTTCCAACTTTTTTGATGAGCCATAGGGTTGTAGACACCATGTGTTTAATTGATGCACAAACCCCTGTGTTGTTGACACATGAGAAATAGAAAAGTGTGTTAATTCCCATGCAAGCTTATAACTCCAATTTACTTTTTATATAATTTCTATTTAAATATTTATAACTTTTATTTTAATTTTTATATCTTTTATTATTATTATTTATTTATTACTTTATTATTATTTTATAATTATTATTAATTTTAATTTCTAATTTTCTTTTATTTAATTCATTTTTCTTCAATCAATTTTCCAATTAATTAATTATAATCAAAATATCAAATAACATGATATTTTATATTAATTTTCTCAAATAATTAATTTATTAATTAAATCTATTTATTAAGACTTAATTAATAGAAAATTCACCATAGACCTCCAAGAATAAAATATGAAAACCCATCATAGAGAAAATCACTCAAAATCAGTCTAAACAGTTAAAAATCACAAATTATGTCATCCGACACATTCGGTGGGTAAAATATCCAGATACTTGTCCTACCTCACTAGGACAATTGGCTTAAAGGTTTGGGATTTGGACTTGAGAATTTATCTCCCTTCTATTATCATTGAGATAGTATAATAGGGTATGCTCATCCTGGCAATTCAGGGAAGTCGATACCTGGTACTTGCAACCTGCAGAAAAACCATGCATGTACATACAATATATATAATGCTAAGCTAAACAGACAATGGCAGGAAGTGGTGCATCGTGTAGATCTCGACTAAGCAAGTGACTACGACTCCCTTCCTTAACCACATCAGAAACACCATACAATAAGAAAATACAGACACCATACACATGCAAGTATGGGGTAAGTATCCATAATAAAACACATAAGATAATAACCATCCAACTAAACATCAACAATAGCTAAAAGAAATGTAATGATCATCATGTATGCATGAAATGTAAAGTCTAAGTGATCTCTTCATATATCAACTGAATCCATAACATAATGTCTGAGAGTCTCAAAAAAAATACCACTAATCCATCAAAGTCTGATAATAATAGCAACAATAAGTCTAGAAAAGATGTGAACGAGGGTAGGCACTACATCCACCCCCCCTTGGGTTAGGCTTACTTCTGGAAGCCTACAAACAAGTAGGGATATAACTTTGTCAATCTAGCTGCATCCTCCCAAGTAGCTGAAGAATCATCAGTAGGGTCCCATTGGACCCTTACCTGCTCGATGGTTCGACCCCTGAGGGTCAACTCCCGCTGCTCCAGAATACGAACCGGCTCCAAAGCTAGCTGCCCGTCCTCTACCTGCAATGCATTCCAATCAAGAATATGTACAATATCAGGTATGTACTACCAAAGCACTGAAACATGAAAAACATCATGAATGCGAGCTAGGCAGGGCGGTAGAGCAAGGCGATAAGCAACCGAGCCAATCCTCTCTAGAATCTTGAATGGTCCCACAAAGTGAGGTGCTAGCTTAGAACCCTTTCCATATCAGATCAGACTCTTCTGCAGTTGCACTCTCAAGAAAACCTTATCTCCCACAGTAAACTGCTTATCAGTCCTATGAGCATCGGCATACTTCTTATGCCTATCCTGTGCTGTAGTCAAGTGCTCACGGATACGCACTACTTGTTGCTCCATATCACGAAGCATCTCGGGACCCAACAAGATGCGATCCTCAAGACTGTCCCAACTCAATGGTATATGACAAGGACGTTTGTATAATGCCTGAAATGGTGTCATGCCAATAGAACTATGATACCCATTGTTGTAAGCAAACTCCACCAGGTAGAGATAATCCTCCCAATGTGTCTGCCTATCCATCACATACATCCGTAACATATCCTCCAAAACCTGATTCACCCTCTCTGTCTAAAAATCAGTCTCTAGATGATATGTCAAACTAAAGTTTAACTGCGCTCCAAGCTCATGCTGCAGTGATGTCCAGAATGTAGATGTGAATACAGGATCCTTGTCAAAAATGATCTTTCTAGGAATACCATATAATCTCACAATATCACTCATAAAGACATTAGCTACAGAAGCTGCTGTGTAGGAAGACCTGATCGGTGAAAAATGCGCCACTTTAGTCAATTGATCAACGGTGACCATGATAGCATCATGACAACGAACAGTCATAGGTAATCCTACTATAAAATCCATGGAGATGATATCCCACTTCCAAGAAAGAATGAGATTAGGCTGCAAAAGTCCAACTGGGTGCTGATGTTCTGCCTTAACTCTCTAGCACTCAAGGCACCTAGCCACAAAATCAGCAATATCTCGCTTCATCCCAGACCAAAAGAAAAAATGTTTCAAATCAACATGCATCTTCTTGACACCTGGATGTGCTGAGTAAGGTGTATGATGGGCTTCTGCCAGTATCAAGGTGTGAAGCTCATCCAAAAATGGCACATAAATCCTCCCCAAATGTCTCAAAAGACCATCTGATTCTCAAACATAACCTACAAACTTACCTTCCAAAGATTTTCCTGAATCAATCTCTCTGCACACTTCCTGATACCATGAATCCGTAGGAAGTGCTTGGAGAATTCGACTCTTCAAATCCACACTAAGGGTCATTGATGATACCACATGTCTCCTACGACTCAAAGCATCTGCCACCACATTCTCCTTACCCTGAATGTACTTAACCTCAAAATCAAACTCACATAGAAACTCCATCCATCGCCTCTGGCGAGCATTCAAATTGGGCTGAGAAAAAATGTACTAAAGACTACGATGATCGCTGTGTAGCTCAAATTTGTGCTCCAACAAGAAATGTCTCCACCTTGTCAAAGCATGAACTACTGTTGCTAACTCAAGATCATGTGTAGGATAATTTAACTCATGATCCTTGAGCTTGCATGATTCATACGCAATCACCCATCTGTTCTGCATCAACACTGCCCCAATCCCTTCAAGAGAAGCATCTGTACATACCATGAAATTGCCTCCTGGATCAGGTACAGCTAGAATCGGTGCACTGGTCAAAAGCTCCTTGAGCTTTTGAAAAGCTTCCTCACATTTCTCTATCCATACAAACTTCTTTCCTTTCCTTTGAAGAGAAATGATACGATGTGCTATCCTAAAGAAGTTCTGGACAAATCTACGATAATAATCAGCTAAACCCATGAAGCTACGAATTTTTGACACATTAGTCGGTGTAGGCCAATCTATTATCACCTGAATCTTTGCAGGATCCACTGAAATACCATCTCCTGAAATAACATGCCCTAAATATTGAATCTCCGATTTGAAGAATTCACACTTAGCTGCATTGGCATAAAGTTGATTATCCCTCAAACACTGCAAAACCAACCGCAGGTGTTCCTCATGCTCCTTCTAAGTCTTAGAATATATCAATATGTCATCAAGAAACACGAGTACAAACCTATCCAGATAAGATCAGAACACACCATTCATCAAACTCATGAAAACCGATGGAGCATTAGTCAACCCAAAAGGTACCACTATGAACTCATAATGCCCATAGCGTGTTTGAAAAGTGGTCTTGCTTCCTTAATGCGAAGCTGGTGGTATCCTGACTTAAGATTAATCTTGGAGAATATTGTAGCTCCCTTGATCTGATCGAATAAGTCATCAATCCTAGGTAAAGGAAACCTGTTCTTAATAGTCACCTTATTCAACTGTCTGTAGTCAATACAAAGGTGCAAAGAACCAGCTTTCTTCTTCACAAAGAGCACTGGAGCTCCCCATGGTGATACACCAGGTCTAATGCTCCCTTTGGCTAGAAGTTCTTCTAGCTGAAGACGTATCTCACCCAATTCCTATGTAGTCATGCGATAAGGATCTTTAGAGATAGGCTCCACTCCAGGAATCAGATCAATACTAAAGTTAATGTCCCTCTTTGGAGGCATGCCTGGAATCTCACTTGAAAAAACATCTGCGTACTCCTGCAAAATCGGGTGATCTACAGTCTCCCTTATGGGATCTTCCCCATCAAGATCATTTATCATAATAGCAAATATCTAACATCCCTTATGGAAATTTTGCTTCAATTGCATAGCAGAAATCATCCGCAGAGATATAGGCCTCGGTATCCCAACTATCTGCACATCATTCCCTTGGTCATCTTGGCACATAATAATCTTCTTCCTGCAATCTATACTGGCTCTATGAGATCCAAGCTAGTCCATGCCTAACACCACATCATAGGAACCAAGGGGTATGACTCAAAGATCCACTACAGTATCAAAGCTTTCTAAGCTAGGCCCACACTTATGAACTACAGAATCTGTGGAGACCTTAATCCCTAAGGCTAGTTCCACTTGCCGACCACGATCTTGCTTCACCGCATCCAGCTTACACTTAGAAACTATAGATGGTGAAATAAATGAATCTATAGCTCCTGAATCAAACAATATTGAAAGAGATATACCTCTAATAGCACCTGTGGTCTCAACCACTGTTCCCTGATGATCTGCCTGACGCTGATCAACTGCTGCAAAGACTCTATGAGCTCTACCTGCATCACCAACTGTAGGCTCTGAAATGGTAGGTCTAGGTCCTAAAAACTGAGGTGCTCACTAAGGACACTGAGCTGCATAATGTCCAATCTGACCACATGAAAAACATTCTGTATTCCTACCGAAACCCCTTCCCATAGGTGGTACATTTGATTGCTGATGACTGTTCCTGCTCACAAAAGACTGGCTACTCTGAGCTGGCTGATTGGACTGATTATGTTTACTGCATTGAGAATTGTTGTTGTTCTTGGTGTTAGAACCTTTTCCACCACCTTGAGCTTGAGAATTTGAGCCCTTATGTTGTTGTGTCTGTTGAGACTGCTGCTGATACTATTTCCCCTTAGAAAAAGAAAACTTCTTGTTACCACCTGAATTGTAGTTGCTTTTAGATCCTGATGCTGCTGGCGCTCCTACAAAACCACCTTGACCAAGGTTGACACTTTTCTCAACAAGGATAGCTCGATGCACCACATCCTTGAGGGTTTTTGGCTCAAATACCTTAACTCCCCCAATAATACAGTTATTCAAACCCCTAATAAAATGTTGTGTCAACTGAGCTGAATTTTCACTGAACCTTGAAAAAGACACGAGCTCATAAAACTTACACTCATACTCGGTCACTGACAAAGTGTACTGTCTAAGATTATGAAATTCATTAGCCCTTTGCTGCTTCCATTCCTCTGGTAGGAATCGTTCACGAAAACTCTCTAGGAATAACTCCCATGTAACATTGCTCATATCAATTCCCAACTTCTTCTCCTCTATCGTCCACCAAGTGGCCCCAAAATTCTCTAAATTAGTGATCACAAATCTTGCCTTAACATTGTTGTCGAACTCCTGCATGAAAAAATCCTGTCAAGAGAAATAAGCCACTGCTCGCCCACATAACCAGAACCTTGCCCATTGAAAGGCTTAACCTTGGATCTTGAAAGATCCTTCATCTGAGTGGACACAATGGACCTTTGATGATCCTTTCGAGGACTTCTAGATCTAGGTCTATGCTCTTGTTCTGTCTAATGCACTTTGGGTTGTTCTTGAATAGGAGGTAGACGTTCTAGAATAGTCTGCATCATCTATCTCAAACTGACCTCTTCAGACTTAGCTTGGTCCTCTCTACGGCTCTCTTCCTACTGCCTACTAGAGTGCTCTTCCCTGCTCTCTACATGAGTCGATCCCTCATGGGCAGACTCATGGACACTGATAGCTCTGCCACGACCACGACCTCTAACAGAAGACCTAGTCCCAGATACCATCCTACAACAGTACAAGGTACTAAGTTTAGTTCTATGTTTAGGTTTAAGTAAATTTTCAGTTTTGAAATTAAGTGTTGAAGTATGAAAAATATTCAAGTAATAGCTCAAGTTCTGTTTCAGCTCACCTAGTTTCAAGTTGAATAGATACACTTTATAGTTCAAAGTTCTAGTTGTTCCAAAATACCCAGAGCTCCCAATGTAGAAACTTGGGCTCTGATACCAAATGTAATGCCCCACCAAGGGATCCAAAGAATTAACCTAGAATTTCACTAAGTTTAGTAGCTTTTTTTTTTCCATGAAAGTAAACACCACGTATAACTTATGCACAATAACAGAAGCAATAGTAATGTCCATATGAAAGTAAACATAACATACATAACAAATTACATTCTTTAAGATCCCTTAACGTTGGTTTACATCTAAAAAACATCTAACGTACATGAATCTATCTGGTACAACATCCACATGAAATAATAATGATAAATACAATGTTTATACATTACATTTCAAATACTCAATCATCCACTGTACATGTCACAGGGTATGACAAGCTCAAAAGAATACACATACATAGAATAAGGTACATCATCCTATTCTAATCCATGATACATCAAAGTAATCTAACATCATATGTAGAAAGTAATCTAACATGCAAATAAAAGCATAAGATAACATCATCTAACATATGCTAATCATCACTGAAAAGGATACATATCCACCATCATGAAGGATGCAATAGCCACGATGTCTCAATGAATCTCAAAATGATAAGAGTGGAAAATACACTACCACTTGATCGCGTGGTACCTAAGTGGTCCACTCCCACCATGCTGAGGAGATAATCTCAAGTCTCAAACAGGCTATCAAAATCACATAGCACAAATCTCCATAAGTCCAGGAATCCTAAAAGTATACTAACTCAAAGGTTCCAAACACAAAATCTGACATCTATTCCCAGAGGCACACAATGACATGTAGGAACCTACTATGCAAGCGGGAAAGTGTCATCGCAATTATCACGTACAAGTTACCCTGGCAGTTAGCTAAACTCCATGGGTCCATACTGATTTCATGTGGCCACTAGTATCCTCTCATTCTGACGAGGCATACTACGGAATGCAAGGTCAGAACCATGCATCTCACTACTCCCATCCTAGCTTGTACAAGCACTCAAGGCATGGGCGAGAACAAAACACTTATCTTTTTAGGTTCATTTAGTTAGTATTAGGTGTGAATTTTATCACTTATTAATCCAACTTACAATGAGTTACCCTAGCAGCCTCTTAGGGCCCTGGCCCCCATTGCAAGCCACTTCCCATCACTACATGCAGATATCCTACCCTAATGCTCATGGAATCATAAATCTCAAAATCACAAAAGATAATCCATAATAAAATCATCAAATATGCATAAAAGCATCAAATCTCCATGAGCAAGCATCCATAGAAAATCATGATCACAACAGCTCTCTATTGGCAACTGAAGCATCACTAATAATCAAAAGTATCCAATGGTTCTCAATAACCAAAATATATCTCAATCATACTGATCGAAGACTCCAAAATGGTTGAGTCAAACATGTCACAACATGACATCATCAAGAATAAATCCACATTTCAATCCCATCATGGCAACTAGAAAATAATCAAGGATAACTGATCGATGACCAAAATAATGGTTAAGTCAAGTGTCTCATACATAAGAATCTCAACTATAACAATCAGTAATCACATCCAATACATAGAGCATTCCATCACATAACCATGGTTGGGTTTATAAAGATCGAGATTAAACACATCATCATGACATCACAATCACATAGCCCCCAAGCCTCTGGTAGATGTCCTATACTGGTCAACACTAGTCAACCCAAAACCCAAAACAATAGCATAAAGAATACACAATGCAAACACATGTTTTGGTTTTGCCAAGTTTACAACTTAAATGCAAAAGTCTCAATTTACGTTGCCCAATTTGATTGTCAAGTGGAGAAATTTTCATGTTTATCCTAACCCATAGATAAAAGTTTCTTTCAAACAATTAGACTCAATTTTCTATTTGATCTAATAATATTTTGTTTATAAAAACATTGTTTGAAAATTGACCTCTATCAAATTTCAATAATCAATTAGCAATTCTAATGAATTCAATAATATCAATCCTAAAACTTCGATAATTAATCTTAATTAAACTGAGTATAATTAAATTAATTATTAATATCTCTTCATAATTGTCAAGCTTAATATTAATATTTTAGATTATTAAAAGAGAGATCCATTATTTCAAATCTTCATAATAATCTTTTGTAATTAATTATATATACATACATACTTACATACGTATATATATATAATAAAATTTAATAATGCAATATTGAAAGGTCAAAATTCATACTCAAATAACATATGAAATTACATTTAACAATGTCTTAAAAAAAATGTTTTAAATAAAACGCAAACCGAGCGGTGAGTTTATAGTACCGTCGACGCATAAAGGACCTGCAGATCGCAGGTACGCTACGGGTCTTAGGTTCCCTGCAAACTGCAGGTACACTGTGATCATGCAGTACCCTGCGATACTGCAGTGTCATAATGGTGTCCACAAGGGTGGGAAAAACGGTCCATTCGCCCCTTTAAATATTAACGCGATTATTCAATAACGTTTTTTTTATAAAAACGTTTCCATGCGATATGAAATATTATTAACATGGAACTCTATCGCGATTTGTTATTCGGTTCTTCAATTAAATATATATATACATATGTGTGTGTGTGTGTGTATATATATATATATGTATATATATATACATGTATATGTATATATATATACATGTATATATATATATATATACATGTATATATATATACATGTATATGTATATATACAAATTTTGTATCACAGTATATGTATAAATAATGCATATATATATATATATATGCAGATTTTAAAAAAATATGTTCTGGGTTTGACTAAGAATCTAAACCCTAGCCTCGTGTTCTTTTCAAATCTATGCATATGAAATTCTCAAATAAAATTAGCTACCATATTGAGAATTGCATAAGAAATTCCTCAGAAGACATATGGAAGACACGAAGAAGACAGGGAATGCAAGATGCGGAAATAACATAAGTAAAATCATAAGAAACTACCCGGATTCTGATGATAAATCGCTCTTCCTCAGAAAATCCGCAGAGCAAGCTCCTCCCTTCTTCAAAATTCTCGAGTCCTCCAATGCTCCAATTGCACTCCCAACGCTATCTCTAAGCTTCTAAGAATGCCTAAATATAAAGAGCTTTTAGGAAACATCTAGAATGCTTCTAGAAACAGCTAGAAGGTGTCATCAACTAAGCATGGGTCCTTTCCAACCTTTTTGATGAGCCATAGGGTTGTAGACACTATGTGTTTAATTGATGCACAAACCCCCGTGTTGTTGACACATGAGAAATAGAAAAGTGCGTTAATTCACATGCAAGCTTATAACTCCAATTTACTTTTTATATAATTTCTATTTAAATATTTATAACTTTTATTTTAATTTTTATATCTTTTATTATTATTATTTATTTATTAATTTATTATTATTTTATAATTATTATTAATTTTAATTTCTAATTTTCTTTTATTTAATTCATTTTTCCTCAATCAATTTTTCAATTAATTAATTATAATCAAAATATCAAATAACATGATATTTTATATTAATTTTCTCAAATAATTAATTTATTAATTAAATCTATTTATTAAGACTTAATTAATAGAAAATTCACCATAGACCTCCAAGAATAAAATATGAAAACCCATCATAGAGAAAATCACTCAAAATCAATCTAAAGGGTTAAAAATCACGAATTATGTCATCCGGCACATTCGGTGGGTAAAATATCCAAATACTTGTCCTACCTCACTACAACAATTGGCTTAAAGGTTTGGGATTTGGACTTGAGAATTTATCTCCCTTCTCTTATCATTGAGATAGTATAATAGGGTACGCTCATCCTGGCAATTCAGGGAAGTCGATACCTGGTACCTGCAACCTGTAGAAAAACCATGCATGTACATACAATATATATAATGCTAAGCTAAATAGACAATGGCAGGAAGTGGTGCATCATGTAGATCCCGACTAAGCAGGTGACTACGACTCCCTTCCTTAACCACATCAGAAACACCATACAATAAGAAAACACACACACCATACACATGCAAGTATGGGGTAAGTATCCATAATAAAACACATAAGATAATAACCATCCAACTAAACATCAACAATAGCTGAAAGCAATGTAATGATCATCATGTATGCATGAAATGTAAAGTCTAAGTGATCTCTTCATATATCAACTGAATCCATAACATAATGTCTGAGAGTCTCAAAACAATACCACTAGTCCATCAACATAATACTAATCCATCAAAGTCTAATAATAATAGCAACAATAAGTCTAGAAAAGATGTGAATGAGGGTAGGCACTACACGATTTATTTTGAAAATTAAGAAATAATTTATTACAATAACATCTTATAATTTATTACCTCTCACTTTCCTCAATCGACCTTTCCCCATCAAGTACTCCCCTTCTAATTTTTTAAAAGGCTCGAGATCCCAAATGCGATCTACACGGATATTTGATGCAAACTTAGGAAGATATTCAGTAATATACACCATAGTCTGGTATATCCCTCTACCATAGAACCCTTAGGATGTACTCTTTGTTGAACCAAAGCCTTCAAAGATTTCAAGTGCCTCTCAACCATCCACATTGACCTAGTGTGTATAGGTCCACACAATTCAATCTCCTCAACTAGGTGTATGAGGTAGTGTTCCTGTGCATTGAAAAAAGTTGGAGGTAGACACTTTTGCATTTCACACAATAAATGAGGAATTCTTCTCTTCCAATAGTTTATATCTTCTTTATGGATTTCTTTAGATGACAACCACTTACATTAAGAGATTCAAGTCACAAAAAATATATAGATACGAGACTTTACAAAATAATATACAATAGATTACATAGAAAGAAAAATAAATCACAAATATAATAAATATATACAACAAATTGAACAGATATTACTGCTTACCTCATGTATTTTCCAAGATCGTATATCACTTGTTTGATTTTATTGTTGAAGGGCTCTGGGAGAGATAGAGGAAGCATGTACTGTAGTAATTATAAACCAATCATTTCATTATTTTCTAACATAACATAATGAACAGTACACATAGTTTACGAATATATTGTAAATATAGAAGAACATAACTTACCTTGATGAAAGTATGCCAATCATGCATTTTGAGCCCTGGCCCAAATTCACTTTTTTTTTATATGAGATTATTTATGTTCGCAGCAAATCCTGTGGGAAATCGAATTTTTCGTATGACTTCTTTTATGGCATCACTTTGCTACTCTGTTAATAACCAAGGAAGGGCACTTATATTAATCTGATCTCTGTTGCTATTTGAGTGAATGAAATTCTTCAATGCATGATTGGATTCATGAATGTCATTACAAATTTTTACAATTTTTTCTTTGTCATGCCTTCCATCCAATATTTTCCGCAATGTCTCTGTTATATTCTTTCCAATATGCATAGAATCAAACAAATGCACAATTTGTAAGTGCTCATAGTAGGGCAACCTACTAAATTGTCTAGGATAGCTTTTTAGTCCCTTTGGAAGGTTGTCAGTACTGCCTTGATGACCTTCATGATCATCAATTACACAATTAGTAAACAAAAATCACAATAGAAATATATAAATTACAAACATAAACCATTAGGTGGAATGCCATTACCTCGATGATTAATTCTATTATATTCCAACTTCCATAGGCGAGGTGTCATTCTTCGTGGCTTTGATGTAGTCTCTTCTTTCCCATTGAAAAAATGTTTTTTCATACTTCGATACTTATGATTCCTATGGAGGAAGTGTCTACACTCATCAAACACCTGCTTTCCTAAACTTTTGAATGACGAGATTTCATTTTTGGACCACAAACTAGACATGCAAATTTTCCCTTTCTTTGAAGACCTACAAGATAATGATATAATTGGATTATTAAATATGTTGATTTTTATAATTAGAATTATCGTGCGCAACTTGAATTCACTATAACATACCACAAAAATGTGTTAGCCCAGGGCATCATGTATTGTCCATGCAAGTATTGCATGGAATTGAAATTGTCTTTTTCCTATTGGTCTAGACACGTCATACATAGTGACACCATTCCATAACTCCACTAACTCGTCGATAAGAGGCTCAATATATACATTCATATCTTTAACTTGATATTTACCTACTTGAATGAATAGTAACATTACATAATTATTGTGACCGTTTTACTGCAAGATTTGTAAGTACATGTAAATTAATAACTATCAAATGATAAGATACCTGGAACAATCATTGCCAACATAATGTGTTCCCTCTTTATTGACATCAATGGAGGAATTGTTGATAACAAAAATAGGCCACACCGAGTAAACATATCTCATCTCTCCAAATGGATTGACACCATCCGCTGCCAATAAAAGCCTAAGATTACGAGGTTCTTCTTTGAAGTGTTGCCACTTTTCCTCTATGTGCATAAATGCTGAACCATTCACAGGGATTCGAATAATGTCATCTCGACTTCTATTGCGTGCATGATAATCCATAAATTGAGCCAAGCTACTACACCTGAATAATTGTCACATCCGTGGAATAATGGGGATGTAATGAAGAACCTTTTGAGGCACCTTTTTTGTTAGTCGATCTGTTTGATATCTACTCATATGACATAGAGGGCATTGTGTTGCAAATTCATGTTCTTTATAATATATAATATGATCATTGGGACAAGCATGTATTGCTTGATACTCCATTCCAATATCTTTCATAATAGCAGATAATTCTTGATATGAGTGAGGTAGAATATTTGATGATGGTAACAGAAACTCGCTTATCAATCTACAGGAAAAAATATAAGTTGTTAATATAAACAATATTAGTGGTACATTATTCACCCTTTGTTAACTATAAAGACATATATGACATACCTTAACATACGTGACATTGTTATGTTGGATAAACCACTCATAACCTTCAAGTTCAACAATAACAATACAACAGAGAGAAGAGTTGTTTGGGAGTCTTTATATAGGGGCTCATATGCCTTCTCAAATAGAGGTACATCAAGGCTATCATCATCATCATGATCACTAAATGTGTCATGGATCAATGTATTTATACCATCATCTTCAATTATGTTTTCTAGTGCATAATCGTCATCTTCCATGGGATCATTATCTTCACCTTGGATATTTGCACCTCCATGTTCCTCCACTTCGAAAACTATATTCTTTGAATTGTTGTGGTTCATATCATGTACTTCCCTGGGGAGATCAACCTATATAAAATTGATTAACATAAATAAACCATGATCATCAACTCATCATCAAGTGATTTCATGTGTATATAAATTGTTAAAATGATATAATGAATGAATTACTAGTGGATGATAGTCATGCTCCCCTTCAATGTGACCATTCTCCCTACAATGTCTCTTAGTTGTTTTGATTAATAGTCTTCTACGATTTAAGCCCTTACAAATTTTGCAAGGACAATAACATTTTCCATCACCTTTTCTTTTCAAGTTAGACCACAATCTAGCGATTGTCTCCCTATTTTGTTCTTCACTTATATTATCTGACATGATCGTTCTTTGCAGAAGCAAAAATCGGGCTATGAAAACTTCGGTCTACAACTTTCACAAACTAAGAAAAACTATCAAAAGTACACAAATCTTCTTAGACCTAGCTAAATACTTTAATATTTTAAAAATACTTTCTTTGACTTTATTCCTAAGACATTTAATCCAATCACCTTTTATAGCATTCAATCAATTGCTCTAGGAAAATTTCTAGATAAGAATATTTGTAAAACTTTGACCAACTGCCTAAAGGTCTTATTTCAAGAGACCTTACAACATTAAGCCACTAAAAAATATGCAATTTTCATACCCGATCGCGCGGCTATATAACTCGTGCAACAACCTTCTTGCTTAGCTGTAGAAGCTCTCCAGCAATCAAATCATACAAGCTACAAGGCCTGACAACAATTTCAAAACATATAAGCTAAAAGTCTAGTTAAAATATACATTAGATTAAAAAATATGCAATTTTCATACCCGAGCACACGGCTATATAACTTGTGCAACGGCCTTCTTGCTTAGTTGTAGAAGCTCTCCAGCAATCAAATCATACAAGCTACAAGGCCTAATAGCAATTTCAAAACATATAAGCTAAAAGTCTAGTTAAAATATACATTAGATTAAAAAAATGCAATTTTCATACCCGAGCGCGCAGCTATATAACTCGTGCAACGGCCTTCTTGCTTAGATGTAGAAGCTCCCCAACAATCAAATCATACAAGCTACAAGGCCTAATAGCAATTTCAAAACATATAAGCTAAAATTCTAGTTAAAATATGCAATTTTCATACCCAAGTGTACGACTATATAACTCGTGAAACGACCTTCTTGCTTAGCTATAGAAGCTCTCCAGCAATCAAATTATACAAGCTACAAGGCCTAACAACAATTTCAAAACATATAAGCTACAAGGCAAGACATATTATATGGCATGGCAAAAGGAACAAAATTTACAAGTTTTAGCAAGACATAATAAACAACATCATAGTGCTAGAGAGATCACAATTATATGAGTCAAACATAGTCATGAAAAAGCACATAAATTATCTGGTTATTGATTTTTTGACATATTGTTGTTGATAATGCTTTGTTATTATCTGGTTCGGAGATTTGATATATACTCATTGTTGCTGTTTAAATGCTATTGAGATCCACCCTCTTGGCATGTTGGCCAATGGAGTCATGTTATTGTATTGTGTGATCATCTTGGGACCTGCACTCTTGGTGAAGACCAATCAAGTCTTTTGAGTTTATATTGTTACCTTCTCTGAAAAGTTTAAGCCATGGGTGACTTCTGAAAAGTTTATATTGTTACCTTCTTTGAAAAGTTTATGTGGATTGTATAATAATTGTTTTCACAAGATTCTATAGGTGAATATAGCTTTGGTGGATAAGAAACAAAAATTCTAAATAAATCTTTAAAATAAAATCTATAATCTTAATGACCTATGAGTAATTTGAAAAGCCTTGCTTTTAATTAATCTATAACTAGACATCACTTTGGTGTCTAGATTTTGATTGTAGTATTTCAAAATTGTGTATGGACTATGGTAGTATACGCATTACATAAAAGACCATTGTTATGATAGATTATAACATTTTCCTTTTTTTTTTAAGCATGTGAAGAGGAGGATATTGCAAATTGGAAAAAACATTGTTGTAAAATTGAGCATTTGTAATTCTACCTAAATGGGTGGAATTGGAATATGTGTTCCTATTTCAATTTTATATTTTTTAGAAAATATAAATTTTTGGGTCTGTGAATTCCCCATCAAATTTTGACTCAACCAAACAAGAATAGAAATATGTATTCTTATTTTCTATTCTAGAATAATAATTCTAGAATATGCATTCCTATTCCCACATTCTTTTTCCTACAGCCAAACAGATCTTAAGAGAAAATGATACACACATTTCCCTTGGTGACCATGGAAGAAAATTTGAAGGCGCAATGGGGTAGTACAATCTTGGTGGCACATCTATTGTGCTAGTAGGAATAAGGTGTTCACTACCACGTTCTATCTCCATCCAAATTTGGGTATTCAGGATTGTCATCATTCACTTTTACTACTTAAGCACAAATTAGAAGTAATATGAATAGCTATTATCTACTCATCCTCTAACACCTCTATAAAGAATATGATTATGTAATGAACTTAATTTATGCTACAATACCAAACAATATATATGTATCTTCCCTTGATTATTTATTATTGTGTCTGCCATGACTTTTTCTTAAAAAAGATTGTGCAATAGCTTTGCCTATATGTGCTCAAGTTTGCACAATCTCCCAGGGAATTCAACATCCCCTTCTCTTGAGATGTATGTGACTTAGATTTTTGTCCTCCTATGGGTTAAAGTCAACATGCATGATTTTCTAAAATCCTCTACACTACCATTTTGCAAGCTCATTGACAGGCTCTGTGATAAATTTTTTTAATCATTGATAATGATTAGGTTGTCACTAAGTGTGTTGAAGAGATTGTGGTGATGTTAATGAAGGTGATGGAGAATAAAATCCTCAACTCTCCAAGTTCAAAGAGGCTAACCTCAAGCATAGGTTTTTTCTTTCTTTACATTGTAAGGCATTTAAATATATGATTTTTGGCTTGAATTTCATAATGTTTTAAAGTTTTCATTGCTTCAATTGATTTGAGATGTGTCAATGTTGAGTAAGGGTTTCAATATGTAGTTTTTCATCTCAAATCAATGTGGATTTTTTTTTCTTAATTTTTTTAAGCTGATTTGAGTTTAAGGAATTCTCACCCCTAGCCATACATAAAATCCCTTTTACATCCACATTGTTCTCTCAAAGTTGTTAAATATTTAATTTTGAATTCACAACATTTAGAAATAGATTTGAGTGAAGGAGTGTTCAAATTGCTGAAATTTATGGCATGTGGGGAATGTGTGTGGATCAATAATTGAAGGAAAATATTTTTCTTTTAAATGAGGTAGTGGAAGACCAAATCTACCTTGGAGGAATAAATGCCCCCAATCCTAAAGATGAAGATAGATAAAGCCCATTACAGATGGGATGATATTTGGTGTATTTGTGGAAATTAGCATTATTTCACACCAATGGGTGGAATTTTCCTTGAACTTTGGACACCACTTGAAAAAAATACATGAATCATAAGTGCTCATTTGGTTGTTGGCATAGGAATTGAAAATTAGAATAGAAAATAGGAATGGGAATGGGAATAGAAAATGGAAATTACAATCTTGTTATCCTTTGTTTGGTTGTACAAAACTAGAATTAGAATAAGGTTAAGTTTATTCACAAATCAAATTCAAAATAGAAAGAAATGAAATCACCTCTTGATTATCTCCAAGGCCCCTAAATTGTAAGTGTAACAATGCAAGAAAGAGTATTGAAAAAAAAAAACCATGCCTCTCTCTCCAAAAGACGTGATAGTGTGATCGAGGAAATTGTTGAGCACAATGGTGCTCTGCAAAATATGCCAAACAAAAGTAGAAGACTCATAACATAAATGATTGTCTTGGGTTAGATTAATTACAAGTGAATAAAAAAGTGGGTACAAGAATCATAGTTTTCCAAGGGCAAGAGAATTTTGATAGGTTCTAGGCTAGCAATTCATGTGAAGTAGCATCATCAACTTCTGCAAGATGCCACTCTTGACAAGCTCTCTGGTCTTCTCTATTGCAATTCTTGCATAAATTTAACAAGATCCCAACACCATGAGTGGTCATGCACCAGATTTCTAACGATCATGGTCACTACCTGTGAATCCACCATTATCTTGCATCATCCTTGGAAAAATTCTTCGATCTAGCAAAGAAAATGTTACCCTAGTGATGAATGACATAGACATAGAAGGTAATAAAACCCCTTCTAAACTTATCGCACCATTTCATAGCAAGGGAGGGCTCTAATGAGCTTCTTGTTATCACTCAGTCCACATTCTCAGTTCATAATTAGTCATAAGTTTTTATTGAGTAAGAAAACTCAAATGAATTCATACTTAATAATGACAGCCTTAACTATTAAACACTCATTATATTTTGCTAGTGTAGAACTACATGTGAGCCCATAGCATATTTAAAGAATTATATATTTTGGAAAAATCAAATTGAGAATAGGAATGTCTCATTACAGTAAAAGATATTTTTTGGAACGACCATATGCTAATTTTAGGGGGGAAATGAGAATATGTCTTCCCATTCTCAATTTCAATTTGGCACACCAAACAGAGATTATAAAACATCTTATAATTTTCTCTTCCTATTCCTGTTGTATTCCTACAACCAAACAAGCTCTAATTAAATGCCACTTTTTCTTGTTCAATTCATTTTAGTGGGTACACTATCCTATATTTATTGTGTATAGTTGATTGATTAGGGCATATTTTTAGTTCCTACCATGTTATGGAAGAGAACTATTGTGAAAGGGCTCTTCTTCAAACAATGATTAATCATTTTTATTACAACCAATTATGTCTTTTCATTTTTTATTTTCCAAGACTATTATTAAACTTTTACTACTAAAATTTTATCAAAGTTTAACATTTTCATGTACTATGTGTGCTTTGGTAGGTCCCTGTTGGTCATTACAGATGTATTTTAGACTTTAAGTTTCTCCACCAGAGGCTCTACACATTACAAGGCAAGAAAAAGCGTAGTAATAGAGGCCCAATCCTAAATTGTTAGGAAGTTGCAGTATGATGCAGAGACATTTTAGTTTTTAATGCCGAAGAACATTGATCATGGAAGAAAAGACTAGCAAATGGAGGTATTGGGGTGTGCAACTGTAGGATTTGTTTTTTTGAATGCAAGTTAACATGTGAGACTTGTTTTGTGCCTTGTAAAATTTTCTCAATCAAAGATGGATCATACATATGGGATGGCCTCAGCTCTATTTTTAGTTTTTGGTTAAGCCTTTAGAATTTTTTAGTTTTCTAGGAACAAATCCATTTTGGAATTTATTTAAGATTTAAAAGGAAAATCTTTTCCTTGTCTACATTTGGATGACACGAAGCTGATAATATGGTCGTGCAAAATAGAAAAAGTGGTGGTAATATGATTGTGATTCTACTAGTATGCTTCCATTCAACATATTTTCTTCAAGGTCAAGGGAAACTAGACTAACAATCCTTAGAAGGGTTTTGGAGATATTGACCACAAGCCTTAACTACAAGAACTTCAATTTACTGCAGTCACTATATAGGAATTGCAAGTTCTCTAGACTATCCCATATCTGATTCTTTTGATTCTAATCTTCTGAGCAATGTTTCCATTGTGAAATCCTTACTCTGTAAACTATTAGGAGCTTATCTTATAGTTGCTCTAGCATCTTCACAGTGAGCAAAAAATAGATCTTTCTTGGTTGATGGGGCTACTTCTGGGTGTGCAGATCCTGGTTTTTTATGCTCTCGTAAAATTACTAACACACATATGGTGCTTGCAAATCCACATGAACTATATAAATGTGACTCAGTTATTTCTAAAATAGCTTGTAATGCAAATCTGCAGCTATACTTTGTTTGGCAATAGAAGCATAGTTCTTTCTGTTATTGTAAATTTGAATGTGTATTGAAATACACTGTCACAACCTGAAAGAAATTATCTTTCTAACCAAAAACTAATCCTTAGCTCTAAAACATGTTTCCAGTTGTAGATATGATGTTCCTCAGTCAGTGCAAATCAGTTAGTATGCTTCAAGATTTACATCTGTAAAATCCAAACTGTTGATACAAGAAAGAGCTAAAGAGTTAATTCCTAAAGCATTGTCATTCATCTTTCTGTTGTTAGACTTAGACCATGTTGAAAGGAAGGTTAACTAATTTAAATCTTACAAGTTACACACATATCAATACATCTATGTAGTCATGTTGAGTACCCATGGTGTGGATGATTCCTATTGATGAAGATAATCTTGGTGAAAAGTAAATAATATCACACACAACATAAATGGTTCCTCACCAAACACTCAGAAACATGGAAGTTGATGCTTGATGCATTGATCAAATGCTTATTATTCCTCTAAAAACTACTGCCTTGATGGGAGTTTAAAATGAGTTGTGGTTGCTTGATCTTTAGTACCCTAATCATGATGGTGTGTACTAGCCCTTTATGGCTCATATGTATATTGATGCTATGAAATTTAACCAAAGCCATCTATAAAACTAGTTATGCTCTATTTCCACAAGTATATAGCTAGGTAAACAAGAGAGAATGTTACGCACCCCACATTCGGTATCAAGAGAAGTTCAAACAGTACCATCTTTCATTCCTGGAATCGATCGTGGGCAGATAAGTTGTGCTTGGAGTTCAGCCCTAAGGGGTTTATTCACTCTGGGAGATCTGATTCGTTGGGTGCTCTCTTAAACATTGTGAGCAACGCGCCTATTTTTTTTTGTCTTATAACCCGACGACATCGCAATTGCGATGTCGTCAGGTTATAAGACAAAAAAAAATGCCAAATACACATTGAGGTCACAAATTAACATCACAAAACACTACCAAATGTATTAGTGATGGAAGATAGAAGTTTGGAAAAGGTGGAAAGAAATGGAAAAAAGAAAGAGAGTTTGCCTCAAGAAAGAGAATGCCTCAAAATCAATCAACTATTTAAGATAGAAAAAATCGATTGAGATCATGAAAGAAGGTTAAAAGTCCAAAAGAAAGATGAAGGAAAACCCACCATAGTCGATTAAAAGTCCAAAAGGAAGATGAAGGAAAACCCTCTCAAACTTATAATGCAACCTAAAAATGCAAAGTAACGTGAAGTCTAACAATGCAAGATACATTAAAATGCAAATGTGTACTTGCAATAGAGAAATTATAACATAGGATTTTATGTTCATCATTCATGAAAGAATGCAAAGGAACTTATTTTCATCATTGGGCCATTATTAACGGGCATTCAAAAATTACACAATCATCACTAGTCACAAGCGCAACTATGAAGATATGAATGCGATTTATATCGGATTGGAATTTGGAAAGATTCTAACATAAGCATTAAAGACTTAAAGGTCAAGATGACTTTGATGTTAGCTTACCCCATTTAATGTAGCAAAATCATGCTTGCCTCAAGGCATAGTTGTTGGGAGGACCATAAGAATGGTTGTGCAAAAACAGTCAAGGATGATGCCTCAAATATCCTAACTGTTTCAAGGGAACAAAAAGAGACACCTAGAGTTTTAGGACAACACCCACAAGTAGAAAGAAATGAAAAATATGCCCCATGCCCCAAGTCCTCTAGATATGCATACCAAAGAGATTTATTAGACAAAGACAATTAATAAAAATTAATAACAATCTGTACACAAAGAAAAGATCATGACATAGCTCAAGCATTAAGTATTTGTGTTTAAAAAATTTAAGTGTGTTAACTAATACTGAGTTCCAAGGATAATGATCAAATGCTTGCAAGTAGATAAGATCAGATGATAAAACTGGGTAAGACCAAACCAATAAGTGTTAAAAAAACCACTCAATGTCAAGGGTTGTATTGAAAAATATAGTTGGGGTGGTTTTGAAAAACACCATTTATGAGGTGTCTTAAAGACTAACGCATCCAAGAGACCAAAGTTAACACAGTTATGCCCCCCTAGACAAAGACAAAGACCAATTCCAAACCAAGGAAACAAAGACAAGGAATGATGGAGAAAGGCTAAGTGTCGAGGATACGTGCTAAGATATAGGGGTGCAAAGGCCTCAAGTAGCACCCATTTCCAAGTTTTCACCACTCGGATCTTATTGCAATTTTTTTCATTTTTGCTTTGTTTTTGGAAAATATAATTTTTTTGGAGATACATCAAAGCACCTATTGCTAGGTTTTCACTAAGATGGTCATTTTTTTAGGACATTTTCTAATTTTTAGAATTTTTGACAATATATCATTTTTTAAAATTTTTTTGAAAGATATCATTTTTTTGGATTTTTTGGATTTTTTGAAATATATCATTTTTTTGGATTTTTGAAATATATCATTTTTTTGGATTTTTTTATTTTTATTTTTATTTTTGGATTTTTTTAATATATCATTTTCTTGAATTTTTCAGGATCAATAAATATATACAAAGGATGCCCACAAGCATCATGGATAGAACTTCTTCAGCTGCAAGACATTGATAGGATTAGGTAGTTGCTCTCCCTCTTCTGTAGATGGTAAATAAGCACTAGACCCAAAAGTTGTTGTAATGATGTAAGGTCCAAGCCAATAAGGTTCAAATTTCCCCTATTGATCTCTATGTTGTTGATTCTTAGGATTTTCACGTAGGACAAGGTCTCCCACCTGGAATTCTCTATGGTGAACCTTTTTGTTAAAGGCTTTGGACATGCACTTTTGATAAACCCTCATATGGTTAAATGATGCTTTATGTTTCTCATCTAGAAGTTCTAACTCTTGAAGTTTCATGGCATGGTAGTCTTCATCTATAACTACCTTTGAGAGAAACTCTAAGTGAAGGAATCTTAACCTCTAAAGGTAACACTGCTTCAATGCCATATGTGAGGGAAAAAGGAGTGGCCCTTGTTGGAGTACGAATACTTATTCTATAGGCCCACAAAGCTGGATTTATTTGTAAATGCTAATCTCTACCACTCTTTTGAACTGTCATATGTAGAATCTTTAGAATGGCCTTATTTGATGTTTTTGCTTGACCATTTCCTTATCGAAAGTAAATGGAGGACCAATGTTGTTTAATCTTGAATATCTTGCAGAGTTGTTTAAGGTCCTTATTTTTGAACTGGCCTTCATTGTTAGTAATAATCTCAGAACACACTCCATATCGATATATGATATGGTTCATAATGAATAGAGAGATTGTTTTGCCTGAGGTAGTAGAAAGTGGTACAACTTCTACCCATTTAGTAAAGTAATTAGTAGCAGTGATAATAAACTTATGTCCACCTAATGAGTTGGGATGAATTTTCCCAATAAGATCAAAGGCCTAGTGCTGAAATGACCAATGAGAAATAGAAGGAATGAGCTCCCTACCTTGAGCATGTATTAGATTACCATTTTTTAACACTTTTCACATGACTTTGCAAAAGCTATTGCATCATGGGCCAATAGTATCCTACCCTAAGAAACCTTCAAGCCATGGAAAGACCATTGGAATGTCCCCTACAGATGCCTTCATGGATGTCAACTAATGCTTGATCAGATTCTTGCTTTTCTAAGCATCTAAGAAGCATTTTATGTAGACCCTTCCTATACAAATCACCAAAGATAAGGGAATGATGAGAGACATTTTAGATAAGGTTTTTGCATTCAAATTAGTTAAAGGTTTTGGGTATAATACCATCACGAAGTATGAATAGATGGCACCATAATGAGATGACTCACGACCAACAAGGGTGCAAATAACATGACTTGCTTGGGAATCATAGATAGGGTGATATAGCTCGTCCACCAAGAATTCAAATATGGATTCATGTTGCTCTAATTGAAGAAGTGAAGAAAGTGTAGCCATGGCATCAGCTACTTTTTTTTGCTCCAGGGATTTGCTGAAACATAACAAATGTGAAATATCATCTCAAGAAATCAACCATCTACTTGTAAGGTACCAATTTCTCATTTTTTGTTAAATATTCATCATTAACTTGGTTGATTATGAGCTGTGAATCTCCATAAATGTGTAACTTTGTGACTCTCCAATCTACCGTCATTTTAAGTCCATTTGTTAAAGCTTCATACTCAACAATGTTGTTTGTACATGGGAATAATAACTTGTAAGATTTAGGAATCGTGTACCCATGAGGAGAAACAAACAACACACCAACTCCTAAACCATGTTGCATAAAGGATCCATCAAAGAACATCTTCCACATTCTTTTAGTCATATACATGAGGTGCTCATTTGGGAAGTCAACTTGAATAGGTGCATTATCTTGTATTGGGAAATCAACCAATTAATTTGCTATGGCTTGTCCTTTTATCGCTTTACGCTCAACATACTCTATGTCAAACTTTGGATGGATCATCATCCATTTAGCAAGTCTACCTACGAGGGAAGCCTTACCCAATAAATACTTGAGTGGATCTATTTTTTCTATGAGGTGTATAGTGTGTAAAAGCATGTAATGTTGGAACTTTTGGGAGGCAAACACAACCACCAAGCAAGCTTTCTCAATACTAGTGTAGTGAACCTCATATGAAAAAATAGTATGACTAATGTAGTATACTGCTCTTTCTTTCCCATGTTCATCAAGTTGAGCTAGTAATGCCCCTAAGGAAGGTTTTGTGGCTGAAATGTATAGAATAAGTGGTTTTTTTGGGCTAAGAGGTATTAAAATTGGAGGATTTTCCAAGTACTTCTTGATTTGATCTATTCTCTTTTGACAATCCTCATTCCATACATATTTGACTCCTTTATGTAAGCTCTTGTTAAAAGGTTGAGCTCTATTTTCCAACTGTGAAATAAATCTCCTTATGGATTGAAGACATCCCTAAAGACTCCTCATTTGACTAATATTTCTAGGAGGTGGCATATCCATAATTGCTTGGACCTTTTCAGGGTCTACCTCTATTCCTTTTGCTGAAATATTGAATCCTATTAGTTTTCTAGAGGTAACTCCAAATGCACACTTCTAAGGATTTAACCTTAGTTGAAATTGTTCCATGTGATCTAGAATGACTTCTAAGTCATCTAAGTGTGTGTCTCTTTTCTTAGACTTGGCCAAGGTGTCATCTACATAATATTCCATGTTTTTAAGTATCATATCATGAAAAATAGTCATCATAGCTCATTGGTAGGTGGCTCCTACGTTCTTTAATCCAAAAGGCACAATGTTCCAACAATAAGTACCCCATGCACAAGTGAATGCAATCTTTTCTTGATCTTCAGGAGCTATCTTAATCTGATTGTATCTAGAAAAACCATCCATCAAGAAATAAATCTCATAACCCATGGTCATATCCAATATCATGTCTATATTGGGAAGTGGAAAGTCATCCTTTGGGCATGCTCTATTGACATCTCTAAAATCTATGCAAACTTGAATAGTTTTGTCATGCTTGGAAACTAGTACAATGTTTGATATCCATTCAGCATAGTCAATAGCCCTTATGCATTTTGCACCAAATAGTTTCTCTAATTCTTCTTTCACCAGGAGGGCTATGTGAGGATGCATCTTTCTCAATTTTTGCTTATCTGGTTTGACACTCAAAGCTATGGATAAGTGATGCATGATAAGATTAGTGTCCAACCTTGGCATATCTGAATAAGCCCAAGATTAGTGTCCAACCTTGGCATATCTGAATAAGTCCATGCAAAATTTATCTATTTTTTTTTCTGTAAGAACTCAATGTAAGCTTCTTTTTCTTGCACTGACAAGGACTGAGCCAAGTGTACCATCTGTGGAGTCTAATCCATACCCAAATTGACTTCTTTTGTTGGTTCAATAAGTATTGAAGATCTATCTTGAAAATAGCTAGGGAGATGATCAAGTACCTCATCCTTGGGCACCTCAGAGAAGTTTTCACCCTTGGATACGCCCTTTCTTTTTACTTTTTTTGGTTCTGACACCACCACATAGTGGTTTTCATCATCAAAACTCTCATTCTTTTTCTTTTCTTTTCTTTTTATTTTGCAACTAAGGTACTTGATGTTTGGCTTTGTCATGCTAGTAGCCAATTCATTGGTGGAAGAGACTACAGGTTCAATGGCATTCAAGTAACATGCTATCTCATGGTCATTTTGAAACATTAGGAGCTTAGGTTCTTGATAACATTGGGACCAATCAATAAGGTTGGGATGAACAAGGGGCAAGTCAATGACTAGTTCAAGGTTGTGAATGTGAATGGTTTCATCTCTGGTCACCAAAAAGTTGAAGTCCATCAAGGAACTTCCTAAGCTACCCAAATCAAGATTCGTCCTAACAAATGACGAATTGTCCACTAAGTCAACATGTGAGTTCAAATCTTCTAATCCTACATGTAACTCATTAGCTACCTTAGGTTGAGAACTATAAGAGTGGATAACATCAACATCCATGTTAACTATGGAAGGCTCCGAGAAGGAATCCCATTCATACTCATGTGAACTCATTTCAACTTCTAGTAGGGTGCTTACACCATGAAGGCTTGGGATGCCTTGATGTGGAAGCTTGAATATCATCAAGGGTAACACCTTCTCTTTCCATTAAACTATCTAAATTTGATTCATTTTCTTCCACAATTGCAATTGTCTCATGAGTGACTGCACTATTTGAATTTTCCCAAAGGAGACTAGTGGAAGGAACCCAATCTTCACACATATCTTGTTGATTTTCCAAATCAGGTACATATTCTAGTTCATCTTCATTATTTGACTTCTCAAGAATAGTAGTGTTCTTATTATGATTTGCAAATCCTAGGTCAACCGTCTCCTTAGACTTGCGTCCAAAAAGTACAGGGTCAAGGGGTTCGACTCTAGCATCCAATCTATGACTTAGAGGTCCATGTCTAGGATAGCCCATTTGTTTGAAAAAACTATACCCTCTTCCATAGGCCTTAGGAGAGGGAGAGAAGTTCTCATTGTGCACATATTTCTCTTCTCTATAAATCTAGTCTCTAACAACTACTCCCTCTTTCTCATCTTGAATAGGCATTGATGACTATATAAATGTGTCAAATAATGTCATAGCTGAAGAGGAAGGTCTCATTTCTTGTGAAGGTTTTCCATAAGACCTAGGAGAAATTGGTAATGTTGTGAAGAAGTTGATTTGATACCCTCCCATGCCAAGGTCTATTGATTTGAACTTGTTTCTATATTTAGCTAAGGCTACATCAGAATCATCTTCTTATCTATTGAGGGGCACATGAGTACTCACTAAAATTGAGTTAATAGATAAAGTATTATCCCCAAGTATACAAATATGTGTTCCATTGTAAGGGAACTTAACACACTGATGATAGGTAGATGACATTGCTTGCATATCATGAATCCACGATCTACCAAGTAATATATTGTACACAAGGGGACTAGCGTCAACTATTTGAAATAAAATATCTTCTCAACATGGCCAATCCTAATAGAAAGGATGGCCAACCCCTTTGAACTTCTTTCTGCCTCATCATAAGCTTTGATAGCGATCATTCTTCTAGTATCTATGACTTGTTCAGAATAATCCAATGTCTTTAAAAGACTCAAAGAATAAATATTAAGCCCAACACCCCCATCTATCAACACGTGCCTAACATAGGTTTTTGTGAATCATGACTTCAATATGGAGAGCAAGATTATGTGGGTGGCTCATAGATTTATCATCTTCCTCTGAAAAGGTGAGGTAATGAGGGCTAGCAATATGATTAACAATGTTTTGGAATTGATCAACATCCAAATTGTTGGGAACATTCGTTGTGTGCAAAGCATCCTCAAGGACTTGCTTATGTCTTGGAGACAACTCTAAGAGCTCAAAGATCAAAATCTGAGCTGGGGTTCTTTGCAACTAATTGACAAGACTATACTTTGACTTAGGATTGACTCTTGGTTTTGAGGTAACATTCTTAGATGTCACTTGCTTTGGCTTACTTGGTTGACTTGAATTGGGTCCTCTAATGACAAGGGGACCTTGTTTTTGTGTGACAACATTGAAACTTTGAGATCACACTCTAGAGTGAGGATCCCTTAGCACCAAGATGGGATTTTCATCAAAGATGGGAGGAGAATCCATATCTAGGTTATAACCATAAGGATCTTTATTTCTTATCATGTTGACATTCTCTTCTACTACTTCAAACATGTTGACAACATTCTCTGCATTTGCCTAGGTGTAATTGATCTCATCTTTTCCATTCTTAGGTTTAGAGGTTTCCCCCTTATCATACTTGGGAAAAGGTTCATTGAAGGTCGTGTGATCAACATTAGTGTTCAATCCATCCACTTGAAGCTTACCATTCTCAATAAGATCCTGAATGATATGCTCGATTTTCCCATAGTTTTCAACATTGTGTCCAATGCCATTGTGAATCTTGCAATAGGCTTTCTCATCCCACCACCATGGCTTAACCTCAGGTATACAAATTTGTGGGATCAAAAGGATGCACCAAGTTGCGAGCAATAAGCTTTGTCAATATCTCGTCATATGATTCACCAAATGTTGCAAAATCTTACCTTTCTCCCTTTGGCCTATCTTGGTATCTTGGCTTATTTCCTTGCTAATTAACACTAACCAAATGAGGGACACCTTGATCATTAGATTTTGAGGAGTCCAAAACTCCATCATTGACCACTTATTTATTTCTATTCGAATACGAATAATTTCCTTTATCTTTGTTGTTGTTACTTTGGCCATTGTTGTTATTGTTTCCATGTTTGGTCAAAATTCCTTGTTCTTTCAAAACATCCTCAATTCTAAATGTGGTTTCAACCATCATGTCAAAAGACTCAAAAACCATCTTCTTAACTTCATACCACATTTTCGGGAATCATGTTTCTAATAAGGATTTCAATCTTCTCTTTTTCAAGGATACTCCTAGAGTAGCAAGAGAATTGTCATCTCCATCTTTGCAAGAAAGTGACAAAGGATTCTCCTTGATTTTGCTTCATGTTAGACAATTCCAATAGGGTGACAGATCTTGAAAGGTTGTATGCGAAGTGTTGAACAAATCTTTGAACAAGCTCTTTGAAAGTTTTAAGAGGAGGAGTTATGTTGGTGAACCATTCCATTGGTTGACCCTTAATACTCCTTGGAAACAATCTCATAAGGTATGAGTCTTCGCGATGAAACTCAAAGCTCATGGTATAAAATTGATCCACATGATCACTTGGATCCCCATTCCCATCATACTTATCATATTGGGGGATCTCAACCTTTCTAGGAAAGTCTTTCATATCAACACTCTTATCAAAAGGGTTAGGAAAAATCAAATCAAGTGAGAAGGAACTCTCAAGTGCCATGAACTTGTCCAACATACTCTTCACTTGATTAAATTGTTCTTCCAAAGAAAAATCTTACCTCTTAATTATTTTGTCTACATCATAGTTGTAGGGAACTTTAGCATCCTTATCAATTAAGTTCTTTAGGAATGTTTCTTTGTTTTGATATATATACCTCTCCACACACTCTTAGAAAGAACAATTTTGTTGCATTCTCATGAAATCTTGAGATTCATGGTCAAAATTTGAACTACCTCCTCCATACTGTGAACCATGGTGAACACATTGTGAAGGTTGTCTTGAAATCCTAGGAAGTGTTGGTCTCCTATAATGATTATATCTTGAAGCCTCTCTTCCTCTAGGGCTAGGAGATCATGAAGGTGTTCTTGAACATCTTCCACTTCATGGAGTCTTAAGAGGGGTGGATGGAGGAGAGTTGTTTCCACCACCAACACATATGTTGTTAAATTGACCATTAAGTTGTTGAGGCAAGAGTCTATCATGCTCTTCTTGGAAGGTTTTCCTTTCTATCTCCAACAAGGCTTGTCTCTCCAACTCTAGGAATCTAATATGCTCTTCCTTTGCAGCTTATTCATCTAGGAAGGCTTTCTTTTCACATTCAATTCTCTTAAGTCTTTCACTCATTTAACTTGAAGATATCTTGAGAGGTGAACTTGGTCTTGAATGTCTAAACAAGTTATTGGTATATGTTGCATTCACATGAGTGCCATGATGTTCATTATCTTGGTTTTTATGTTGTGATGGTTCTTGTTGATAGGTTTGCCTCTTATCTCTTTCACCCCTTTGGTGTGCGTCCAGATATCTAGTTGAGATAAGGGGTGAGACTAGTCGATTTTCATGAGAGGAATTGCCAAACAAAATGGTATCTCGATGTTTTTCAAATATGTCATCAAGGTGTTCATCTATTTCTTCCCTCTCTTGCTAAGTCATCATGTAACTCATATCCATATCCGAGCGAGAAGGTGCTAAGGGTGTACTCAACTCACTAAGGTTACTCTTGGGATCAAACCAAAATTTTGAGTTGTTCCTGGGTGATTGATCAAATACAAGTTCTTTTCCCTTACATATTTGGTGAGTTTGAACTAAGGGTAATTGGTTAAAGACTACTTGAGGTTGCTTTCCTTGATCTACTTGATATCTTGTTATAATCAACATGAAACAAAAGGTATTAGGTGATAGGACAACCCTAAGAAATGTTAGTACCAAACTAGGATAGTAAAAGCACTCACTTGCCCAAAAGAGATATTATAAGATAGAATTTTTGCAATAGGCATAAACCAACACTGCTATAGTGGTGCCCCCCACTTTGGGTGAATACCATAGTACATATGGATCAGGAGGATGGTTTACCCAAATTATAATTAATTAAAATTAAATTTGAATGGAAGTGAATGGACAATATATTACTAAGACTCTCCAAGCATGTTATCAAAGAATCCAAAGGTTTATCTTCTCAAGAAGGACAGTTTCTAACACACCAACTCCAAGAAAGGTCACTCATAAAATCAAAGATTACTATTTCAAAAGGTCAAAACACAACAATCCAAGGTGAAAACAAGCTTCCAATAGTGGGGTAAGTGACCTAATTTGACCCAGATCAACCAAGGACGACAGGAAATGACAAAATAAAAAATTGAGAAAGGTTTCAACTTGGGAACTCAATTTTCTTGTTCGTTTTAATTGACCAACTAGATGCATCAATAGATTTTTATCATAAATCAGGCACACAAGATAGCACTTAGGAAGTTCAAGCAAACATCTACAAGCAATGGACAAGGGAAAAAGCAACCTTGCACATAAACAAGAATAATGTCTTAGTATGAATCTAATCCCTAGAACCACTACTGTGTATGTTCTTGAAATGTTTTCCAATCACACACATAGTCCTAGAAAATAAAAAAATGGGTTGCACTATGGTTCTTAGTAATGGTTAACTCTATAACTCTTGCAATCTCAAGTGGGCAAAATCCAATCCCAGTGCAATAGGGTTTTGACACATTTTGAGAATTTAATCAATTAGAGATGCTGAGGAAATCTGACAACCCAACAAAAGATAACACTCGTGGAGATTTCTTCCACATAGAAATTTATATAGTGGGTGTTGCTACCACAATGAAAGTGGCTACTACCACTTGATGTTTTGTCCATGTGGTTTACCCAATAAAGGGAGTGTCCACTATGGTTAACCCTCTCTAATCAAGGAAGACTCACAAAATTGGACCACATGGGACTTAGTTCAGATTCAAGGGTTCTAAGTTTCTGATGTGCACAAAAGGAAATAGATCATACTCCTCTAACCTCTTCACCTCACCCAAACATAACAAATAGATTCATTGACACACTAATTTGAAATCACTTCACTGAGGTTTGGAAAGCCAACAACAATCACCACCAATCTCAAGAAAGAAAGTACTAACAAATGTCGAAGACAAACCAAACAAGATAATGAAATAGTATCAAATCCTTTCCTACCTACAAGGGGATCTATCATCAAGAAGAGCTTCATATGTAAGGCAAGTGAATGAAGACCACTCTCTCAAGATCACCACCAATATTGTTTGCAGGGCTTAATTACTATGTGAAACATGTATGCAAGAAAGCAAATCTAGGTCCAATTTTAGAGCACAAATTGAAATGTGAATCACAAAAGCATGTAAAACACTCAAGCCAAACACATGAGAGGTTCACTTTTAATTCTAAACTCCAAAAGTTATAGAGATGTATAAGAATACCTCAGATCCAAAGCAACACATGTGTATCACTCCACTGATCTAACGAACCAAGCAAGTGCTCCAAGCAAACACCAAGCAAACCAATACAAGATAGATATGTCTTATGAAAACCCTAGGGTTAGCCTAGGGTCAGATCTCAAAATATAATTGTTAGGAGTAATAATAACCAGCAAATAACCCAAATGAAAACTCACATCATGCATTGAACCATGTGAAAATTAAATGCAAGTTAATCATTAAATGCACTTTTTTTAATTTTAATTTTTGACCTAGTTAACAAGATTGGACATATATGCCATGAATTCAAGCCCACAACCCTAAATATAAAAAAGAGACCCCTATTAAAAAATAGAAAATTTTCCAAAAATATTAGAATTTTAGAAAATATTTTCATTTGTGCCCTAGGGACCCATTTTGTCAAAACAAACCAGTTTTTATAAGTTGAGTGTTTGAGCACTCATATGAGCTCTAAACTCAAAACACAAAGAAACAACCCGATTTAGAATTCAGAGACCTTTCCAAAAAAGTAGACTTTTCTAAATAATTTGTGCCCAAAAAATTTTTTTCATGAAAAATAAAGAAAAAATTATAAAAAATACAAATTACTTAAGAAAAATCTGAATTTTTAACTTCAGCTTCCCTGACATTTCTCCAACCTTCAAAACAAATTTCAGGCCAAAATACCAAGCCATTTGGGAGATATGTTTAGATCTTTAAGATCTAGGGTTTTTTTTGTCTTCAAATGAATCCGCACAAGCGGGTTAGCTCCAAAAATAGCCAAAACTACCATATAAAGGTGGGTTGCCCCATGGTGGGTGCCAAAAATGTGTGCTAAAATGCTGACACACTTCTATGAGTCATTATATCCAAGATTACTCAAGAATGATGTCTCAAATGTCAACTCATAGCTCTCTATTCATGGAGTGCAAGGGTTTGTAATGGAGACCCTCAGTTTGACCTAGTTTGTACCCATGCAAGTACACCATAAAATGAGAGATTTAAAGATCAAAATATGCATGCAAATGAAGATGCAAGCTAATCTATATAATAACAATACAAAACAATGCAAGTAAGGAAATCTAATCTATTAAATAAGATTATTGATGAAATGATCAAACCTTAGAAAATATTGAAATAATTAAATTAATTGCAATTTGATCAAAGAAAATGATTTGAATTGATTGAATAAAATATTGCAATGCATTGATTCAAGAAATTGATAAATTGAAGAGTTGGGGCCCATAGTCTAGGCGCCAATTTTAGGGTGCATACAGAATTAAGATTCAACCTCTACAAGGAGTGGAAAATTACTTTGATACCACTTGGTGTAGCTAAGGATAGGAAGGACCTCAAAAGATTTGTCCAATCCTTGAAACAAGAGTAACACAAAATAAGCAATAGATAAGAATTGAGAGACAAACAAGATCGACTTTCTTATTATCAACAAATTCAATTATAAAAGATATGATACATGTAGTCTTACACACCATACATACAAGCCAGATTAGACATGAATTCCTTACCTTCTAGATCCACAGAGCTAATCATATCCTTAAATACTTTAATGTTGCCAAACTAGGAACAACTACAAATGCCACAAGTCGACCTTAAAAGGATTACAATCCCCAAGAACATGAAAATGTATTAGAAATATAGGTCAGGACCCAATTCATGTGAATCACCCATAAAATAAAGAAATATGAACAACAATCCAAGAGATATGTCAACCAAGGACCCAAGAACCTCTATATGTGCGACATTAAGCTTTACTAATTAATAAATAACTTTGAAAGAACGAGAAACACAAATTGGCCATGAAATATGCACAACATATAGGTCTAACTAAGAGTCCATCATATATCTCTCAAGAAGCATTGGATCGAGGTGCGATCCTAGACAATGGTCCAACATGACTTTAGGTTCAGACTTCAAGGTTCACAACAACAATATATTCTAACAAAAGGCTAGCTGAAGAAAACTTAGAGACTATACAAACAAGAATTTGAAAGCAAACATATTTTTTTGGTTGATGCAAGATTGCCATGAACCCAAGAGGCTCCTACTTCAGGAAGACCCAATCCAACATGTATTAACAAGGATTTTACAACCTCTAGAACCAATTATAATCAAATTTTAATTTATTGGAAAACTTGATGTTTAAAAAATTAACTTACAGTGTATGTGTGGGTATGCATGCTTGCCCATGTTTTAAGAATCAAATAAGACATTGAATGCAAAAAACCTACAATTAACACACCCAACATTATAGATGCTTTTGTATTTTACAAATAGGTTCAACTCGTGCCTTTATTAACAAATAACAACATAATTGTTTTATGATATAGGAAACAAGTCCATTAATTAGAAATTGTCTTCTCCCAACGTCCATGCAAACTTATGCATACACACTATATAGATTGCAACTGTCTATCCAATATTTTCCTCTCCACCATTCAGTATTTGCCACATATTTAATCTATGGTCTTGAACATTTGACAATTTCTTTATTTTAATTCATAACCATATCCAATTCATAATAATAGTTTTATTAATGCAGATAGGCATTCTACAATGGCAGAATGGGGAGTGAGATGGTGTGAGCGTGTTAATGTTAACTTTTATTCTTCTAGGTTAAATTTGACAACCATCTACATGTCAAAATTTTAAATCTTATTATAAATATACTTTTACAAATAATTTATTAGATAGAACATAAAATATCCGTTTAAATTATAATATTTGTAGATATAAATCATTCATTTTTTAAGAAATTAAAATAAAAAACATAAATTAGTTAAAAACTAAATAAATAAAGATAAAGGAAATATGAATAATTTTAGATGTAGTAAATTAAATTATAATTATTTTGCAGCGGATATCTATCAACATTTCTTTAGATATATTTATTTTAGATATCTATACTAGTTTATATGGTAGTGATGCAGCCAAAACTCCTCAAATAATTAACAGAAACTTACAAAAAGAAAGAACACAAAAATAAATATTAGAACTCCAAATTCTTCTTTATTATTCTTCCAAATCCTCCTCGTTCCAACAATGAGAGAAATTACAAATTTAAATACAAATCCAAAATTACCATTTTTGGCAGTTTTTTTATAAAACTATTTTTTTGCCATTTTTTATAATTTTTAAAACAACTTGGAAAAAGCTGATTTTTTTCGTGAAGCTTCCTAAAACTGAGATAAGATGAACTGCCAACTAACATTCGAAAATGGAAGTAATATTTTGAGGTTATTAATAAAACCCAACTTTTAAAAAACTAAGAAAAATATTAAAAGCTCTAAAAAACTACTAAAAGCTCCTGCTTAGAAAGCCACTAAAAGCTCTTGCATCATTCTCCTCTAGTTGAAAGAACACAGCTCCTACAAGTTGTTTTTGAATGTGTATAATTTATTTTCTAGAACTTTTCCTTCCATCGTATCAAACATTGATTTTATTGACTTAGAGGAATGGAAGTTTATTCCTTCTTCCCGATCTTCCAATTTTTTGACATTTTATCATTTGTCTTTGCATCTATCATTGGATCCCTCTTCCTCTTGTTTTTCTTAATCCATATTCTACTCAATATCTTCTCAACCTTTAAAATCCAAAATTCCATTTCTTTTGTATAAACCTTTGTACCATAATCATTTATGTCTTCAACAAATAATATATCAACATATTCACCATGACCACAATTAACATAATACCTTTGGAAAAATTCATATACCTCATTAAAAAAATCTAAATCATCTTCATTAGAAATCTCATTATAAACAACCATTTCTGTTTTCTCATTCTGAACATAAGGTTGAAAATGACAAAAAGACTCTTCCGTGGCTATGTTCATCTTGGCTTCTTCAATTCTTGATGTCAAAATAGTCATTAGTATACTCACCATTTCATTTTTGGGATCTTCCTTTATTTTTTGTGTCTCTTCTTTCCTTTTCTTCTTCTGAATAATCTTCTGAATAGGCCATGTGATCTTCTTCTTAATTGATAGGTACCATTTTTGCATTTCTAATTCCATTAGCTTTCTTAATTGTTGCCATCTTTCTTGTAATTTTCTTAACATTTCTTTTGACTCTAATCGCCTCATCTCTTCCTCCTTCCTCTTCCTCTCTTTCTCTTTCATTTTATTTTTTTCTCTTCTCTTATGCAAATACTTCATCAATAAATCTAGTTATTCAAACAAGTCCATTAACCTTGCTTTTGCTTTGCCTTTGCCTCAACCTAGGTATTTTATCTTCTCTACCTAGTCTTCAAGAAACTACTTCCTCTTCTCAACCTGCATAAACAAAAATCAAAACCACACAACCACAAAAATCTCCTTCTCTAAAATCTTCTGTGCTCTGATACCAGATGATGCAGCCAAAATTTCTCAAATAATTAATAGAAACATAAGAGACAAAGAACACAAAAATAAATATTAGAACTCCAAATTATTCTTAATTATACTTCCAAATCCTCCTCCTCCTACAATGAGAGAAATTACAATTTTAAATACAAATATGAAATTACCATTTTGGTAGTTTTTTCATAAAACTATATTTTGTCATTTTCATAAAACTATAGTTTTTCATAAAACTGCCAACTAACATTCAAAATTGGAAGTACTATTTCGAGGTTATTAATAAAAACAAACTTTCTAAAAACTAAGAAAAACATTAAAAGCTTTAAAAAACTACTAAAAACTCCTACTTAGAAAACTACTAAAAGCTCCTGCATTAGGTAGTTATCAAATCATTTAAATGACAACTTGTTTATTTTGTTTACAATATATTTTGGACACAACTAAGTCTTGTAAGAGGACAACTAAACAAATTGGGAGAAAGATGGAGAGATAAAAGAGTAAGATAAAAATCTAATTGGACTGTATGATAATAAATGAGAAGGCATTCAAATATTTTTCAATCTTGAAAGTAAACCATTTATAATAGTGTGTGTTAAAATATTTTTATAAAGATAGAATAATTTTTTGTTATAATATGTTTATTAGTCCTTGCCTTATTGGGAACTAATGTTCCTGGTTTCCCATTTGCATTAATTTTGGAAACCAAATAAATCTCAATTTTGTTTATTTAAAATTTATTTTTCTTTGGCATTTTTTGATTTTATGATTGGAAGATGGTAATTTTCCTGGGGTTAAAGGGTGTTTATAAATGAAATTATTAAAAACATGCGGATGTAAGGATAAGTGCAGATAAAGATTGATTTAATGCATTTGACAGACAACAACTATAGAGATGAATTCAATGCATTTGATAGACGAAGATTGATGGTAAAAGGATAAAGATGGTATAACATGTTATGATTTTGGAGAACTTTAATATTGGTACAATTGTGATTTTTTTTTAATAGTAACAAAACATATTATATTTAATCATATATTAAAAAAAGTAAAATATTAAATATAATTAAAAATAAATTTAAAAGAAGATCTCATGTTTGGAACTGTTAATAAAAAATATATACACACACATATATATAAAATATTAATGATTAATTATATAAATTATTTTATTAAATTTACTTTTTAATTTTAATAATATTATAACATATACATGTAACATAAGAGTAAGTTACATTGAAAATATACTACATCTGTTAACATTGTACTTAAGCACAAGGCAACTGCTGCTCCCACAGAGCCCTTGTTGGATACAAGTAGTGAGAAATAGATAAAATTATAAATAAATTTGTTATTCTATATTTAATAACAAATTAAATTTTTCCTTCAAATGACCATTTACATATTTCATATTTACATTCATTTCAAACTTTAAAAATTTTCAATTATAATTTTCATTTTTTTTAATAAATCAAATTAAAAAAAAAAAACCTAAAGGAACACAAACAACATAATTTGTTGAATGAATATCCTGAATAAATTTTTTTCACAACTGACTTTCCACAACTGTCAGGGACATTTTGCCCACCAAAATGAGATCGCTAATTATTTATAAACCCTTTTCTTCTAAATATAGAAAACCTGTCAATGGGCTCTTGATCTACTGATGAAGTTGAATGGCTCACAAAGAGCCCACCAGGTATCAAGTCTTGCTGAGTGCAAAGCTCTAATACCATAAGAGATGAGGCTGCAATTGTGCTCTGAGTGATTTTGACAGCGTGGATGCCCCTCAATCTTTGGCTTTAAGCCGAAGAGGTTTCAGGCATGTGTGGGCCCATATCGGGTTTCTAAATCTTCAAGTGGTGGCCTTTGCTGGTTGGTAGCTCGAAGGCCTTGTGCCTCTCTGGGTTGCCTTGCAGATATGAACCCTTCATCAAAAAACATAAAAATAAAAATAAAATAAAAATATAGAAAACCAAATCAACAAATTTTTTCTGTAAACTGAGCAGTTGAATCGGGACAAAACATCATAAAAAGGAAATATAAACAAAATCCGTGAGCTGGTTCAAAATTAACGAACAATTTTCAGACACCACTGGTGCTTCTAGTTTCATATATATGCAATGGCTACCATGACAGCCAGGTTTCGATTGTGAAATGTGAGGGATTTAATGAACGAAATTAGAGGCGAGCAGGGAATGAAAACAGCTTGAAATATGGCTCACAGAAGTTCCATGATCTTTTAGATGTTGAGATTAAGGAAGATTGGAAAAGATGTTGAGGATTTTCTGTCAGAGGTTTCTCTACCCACCAATTCCATTGCCGATTCCACTCATTAGAATTACCAGAGCATTTCTGTCATCTTTGCAGTTGAATGCCCAACTAAAAGAAGGGGACACATTGAGGAAAGAACGGGGTTTCACTCAACAAGAAGTAGTCAAATATTCACAGCTTAGCCAGGACAGCAACCCTATCCACTTGGATTCAGCACAGGCTCGAGAGGCAGGATTCAAAGACACAGTTGTTCATGGAATGCTCTATGCTGGTCTATTTCCCTCTATAATAGCTTCCCACTTTGTGAGTAACCAAATAAATATCTCCCATTTTTGCTGTCATTCTTCTTTAACGGTATAGTGCCATTTTTTATGATTAAAACTGTACGTGGGCATGATCAAGGTCTAAGAGTATGCGGTGAGTTTACTGTTTGTAATGAAAACATAACCGTCTTTAAGAACTGTAAAAGAAATGGTTTTGATTTTAATGTCCATGGAGGTGTTTCCCTCAAAGGCATGTATGCCAAATGTGGGAGTGGTCAAGGGGCCCTTGGTCTACTGGTGAAGCTAAATGATTCATAAAGAGCCTACCAGGGATCAAGTCTTGCTGAGTGCAAGGCCCGAAGACATCATAAGAGATGAGGCCGGGATCATGCCCCAGCCGAATTTGGCAGCGTGGATGCTGTTTAGTCCTTGGCTCCTAGCCAAAGAGGTTTCAGGCACGCGTGGGCCCGTATCGGGTACCTAAAACTTGTTTGTGGATGACCTCCATAAAAAAATAAATGTGGGAGTCCAGAAATATTTGGCAAATTACTTAAGAAGATATTGAATCACGATCTTATATTTCTAACTTTTTTAAAGTAAAAGATTGAGATTAAGAACAAGCTTGATTTGTGTTTTTCATTAATCAGCCAACAATATCTGGTTCCTTTTCTGACTGTAGTCCATGAATGCGATGGCAGCATAAGAAAAATGTCCCTTGTAAATTTCTTTGCAGTGTCTGCAACAAAAAGTGCATCTAAGAAGGCATAAATGAGTTTAGAATTATGGCCTAATGCAAAATGTACTTAAGACGCTACTTTGTGCATGTATCTTGATAAACTGTTTCAAAACATACCAGTAGCGAAATTTATGGAAGTGTAACATGCCAATAACCTGTTGGCAAGTTGGATGTGTTGTGATTGATATCAACATGTCTGTAAAGCAATTTTATCAAATGAACAAGATGTTTACTGGCATAACAAAGGATGATTGTTGAGGATGAGGAGTTGCGCACCTCATGGGATGTTTTAGAGGTTGTCTACATGGTTCACATCAAGTTTCAGGTGTTGACATGATGATTTGATTGAGTTACGAGATCATAGAAAGTGACCCACTATTTTATTGTTTGCCAATATAACAAAGTTGTAGAGATTGATATTGTGCATGTGTGAAAGATGTGATCTTTGGTTGCGCAGTTGAGAATATGGTAATGTGTCTACCATTCAAAGGTTTGTGAATCTAAGGCTCTGCAAGGCATAGTGTTTCAGATGAGGGTGACAATTTTCTTGAGGGTTTGCAAGAACTATTGGCAAATCCAGTGGATGCGATGAATTTGATTGTTTAATTGTTCTTAACTTCTTCATGATGCCTAAGGATGTTCTTGGATTATGTGCCTAATGAGCTGGCAGCTCACATTGATCTAGGTGTTCGAGTTTGAAAGATCTTCCCAACTATAGGTGATGTTTTTGTGTTCTTGACCAACATGTTGATAAAATGTATTATGGGCGATCGCTAAAACATTTTAAGGAAAGAGTTATGATCTCGAGTTGATAATGCAAGATAAATTAATGTTGCATAAAAGCTTATTTGATCAGGATCGTTGATTTCAGTGCGATTGATTGAGTGCTTGAATGTTAGCAAGAGTCAACCTAGTTCTGGATATAAGGAGATGAATTAGGGCAAAGATTTGTGTGCAGAAAAGGGTTGGTTGTGGATGCCAGGGATTGCTTGGGAAGCAGTTTTACAGATCTTCTGGGGGTTGAATTGCTAATCTGAAGGAGTCAAAGAGAATTGCAATAGCAGATCTGATTGCACTTGAATGGTTTTGACTAAGGCATAGATAGATGCTATTATACAGTTCATAAATTCTCAGATTGTTGTCTGAATTGTGTTTGTAGATAGTGAGTCTTCCTGAGGTTTGGAATCCAAGGCCAATTGAGCAGTGAGCTCTGGGCAGTGTGCTTGAATGCATGTGCATTCCTCATTTGTATTAAGTTTATACTTCTAACAAGGTATTAGCCTTACTGTGGTTTCAACCCCACTATGGTTTTCAACCTAATTTTGGTTTCCACGATAAAAAATCTTAGTTGTATGTGTTGTGGATGTTTTCTAATTTGTGCTTACATGCGAAGTCACAAGCTTCGAATTTGAATTTGAGTTCATTGATCATAAAATTCTGAAAGGGTAAAAATTTGGAAAAAAATCGATATTCAGTTTAACATATATAAATTTCTTTATTTTTAAATATAAGTAATATATCCACAAAATTGTCAAAAATAGTTTGATATTGCTAAATATTTAAATTAAATAACTCAATATTATTTAAAAATAATATAATATTATTATAAATAACAATATTATATTAAATAATAAATATCATAAGATTCGGATGAAGTTCAAAAAGGGTAAAAATAGCTAAAATAGGAACTTCATGGATGAAATTCGGTGAATCCTGTGACTTAGCTTACATAATTCTTTTACTGCAAATCAGTAATAAGGGTTTTCATGCATGAGGATTTCAAGGTTAAAGATTTTAAGAGTTGAGAGTGATCACCCCACCACCCCCCCAGTTGCTTGCTGCCTTATTTCTGATAACCCCCACACGAGCTTCCAATACAAAGGAATGAAAACAAAATTGCTTTGGACAGGTTTGTATAAATTAAAAATAAAATTATCGACAATACAACTAGAGAATGCAACATGAACTTGGATTGAACATGATCATAATTGATAATGTATCTTATCATCAAATAAAATACCTGATTTATGCAAGCCTCAAAAAGCAGTCCACCATTACTCCTTCCTTAAAACACAACTTTTTAGGCTGCATGTCACCCTCTATTACAAGGATCATCAAATTGGTTTCGTTTTCTGGTCAGAGAGCCTATTTTATGCCATTCTGCTCTACATCACCGTTCCTACGATTCTTCATCAGAAGATACTGCTTCAAAGATTTTCAAATTATCAATACAACAATCATGAAAAGATGGGGTTATTATTGTTGAAGTCCAAGGGGCCATATAGCAAAGTTGGATGCAAACTGTCAAGAATGGTATTCTTTTTGCTGGCAACGAATTTTCTTTTTATTTGAGGCTAATTGGGTTTCAAACTTTCAACAACCTTTCCATGAGCGACAGACTAGCACCGAGCTACTATGTTTGTAACAAGATTGTTTGTCAGAACAGAATCTATCGTGAGGATTGCATTCCTTTTCCATCTTTCACATGTCATATGGATAGAGATTTGAAAATGTATAAGCCGAAAATTCAGACAATCAAATATTTGAGTACTTATATCAATTGCTTGTTTTATGAAGCATCCCTTGCTTAAAATAGGAAATTATGGAGACGTAATGCTTAGGTGCAAAACCTATTATTGAAAGATAAAGAATGCAAACTATGTAATGAGTTAACATGCACCACCAATTTTGAAGTTGAAGCCTGCAATCATGAGGTTAAGAGCTTCGTGTCCATAATTTGAGGGCTTTTAACATTGCATGAATGCAGCAGAGACTATCTTTTCCTTTATATTTCTGCTGCTTGTAAATCAAAAGAAGCTGCGTCTCTTATCTATCCAACGACAAGTTATATTGAACAACCAGCACCGATGATCACACTTCCCTCTTGGAGAGTTTTACCAAAAGAAAAATAATCTCACAGAAACAAAACACATGGTCACTGTGTGTGTGAAAAAGTGAACCTGCACAAACAACACCACACTTCAATAGAACATTAGATTGTTAGTCCATAATGAGTAAATCATGCAAAAAGGGACTAACAAGAGTGTCCTATTGCTATCTATCCAGAACAAGTATGAAATGGATCTTGAGGTGCTCTCAGACATTGCAGACCATGATCAGTGACAATGCATTCTCGAATGAGAGATTCAAATTGAAATAATGCAATTGCAATGCATCTAAGATGAGCAAATTAAGACTAAACGAGTTGATTCCATTATGAAATTGAAGTTATCTAAATGCAAAGTGCACAATTAAGCTAGATGAGTATTAAACTCTACAACATGTGCACTTAAGATGTGAGTGGGATCAAATGAGCTCTGAATTCATTCCTTTTATAGAAATTGAGATGAAATGAGTGGTTAAGATTGATTCTTAATGAGTGATTAGGATTAACCCTTAAGTGATCCATGTGAGGTGATCTATGTTTGTTAACTCCCATTGGTCCATTAACAACTGATTTATCACTTGCTGATGAGTTGTCATTTAGGAACTTTTATTAATTTGTTTTAATTAATTACTTTAGCCAAGGGATTTAATCGGATTGATTTTATTAAATAGGCCAAGGTAATTAATGAGGATTATTGATTGGTTAATGGTGATTCGACGCTTGATTAGGGATTTTGATGATTTTGCTGAATTATGCAGGTGATCGGACAATCGTACTAGCATAATTAAGGAGCAGGTTCTGACTTAGGGAAAATAGGGCCTCTAGTTAGACTAGTCCATTTTAGGTTGGTTAACATTACCTCCTTGTCGTTGAAGTTACAAAAAGCTAGCAGCACAGCAATTTAAGCCGTATGTGGCTGAACATTTGATACATAGCAATTGTGTTTGAAAAATACCCAAGGAGGTGGCTTTATATGGAACATGATGACCGAAAGGTACTTTAGCAACAGTCTATGTTTGAAAACATGTATTGTCTACTATAAAATATAAAATGCAGGAATTTAACATGGTAATTCACCCTTCCTATTCTAGTCAAGGCATGAGCCGATTTGTCAGCATTATAAGTGTGCAAGAAGAAAACTGGACTCAAGTTTGATATCATTGTGGGAAATTATATTATGACCAATTATTCAGAAAAATTTCTGATGACCAAGGTGTACTTGCAAACGATAAAAGTTGTCTACATAATGAACAAACATACAAATGGGAAAATTTGTTGCTTTTCCATCAAATGCAATCAAATACTATGGTTGTATAAACTCACTAATGTCAGGATGTGTGGTTTTGATTTTTTTTCAAGCTGCAGGCATACAATTCAATGTGCTTTTAAGCACAAGCCTTATGGACTTTATGGTAAAGCTTTGGGTTATCTTCTTCCCAAAATGACTGGGTCTTTTCTAAGAGAAAAAATGATGATTTTTTCTGGAATACGTAGGAAGTTTACTGCCTTTGACACAATTGTGTTTTTTCTATTTGTGTCATGGCTTTCAAATTCTTTTTGAGCTATATGAGATGACCTATCTGTCTTCATTAATATAGATTGAAAAGCCATACATACTGTGTGCTACTTTATAGGAAGAGAGATGGGGAATGGACCATTTGTTAGAGAAGGTTAACATTGCTCTTATTTATACTTATCATAAACACCTAACTCAAAGAGAAATGTTTGGAACATGAACATTTTTTGAGCTTTAGCGTGTTTTTTTACGTACTAAATTTTTTAAATAACATTTATCTAATTCGTTTTTGTCCCAATCTGCAGTTATTTATAGTTAGAATGGAGGGAACTCCATGGTTAAGCATGCTTGAGTTGGAGTAGTGTTGGGATGGGTGACCTCTTGGGAATGTCCAATGCTTAACCTTTGTGAGCATCACCTAGATGCAATGAGTACTAAGTGAACCATTCATTCTCATTTGAGATGTGTTCTTGTGAACTACTACTCATGAAACATGGGTCAATGAGTTTAACCCCAAAATTACATTGTTGAATCCTAATAGCAATATTCATAATTTGACTTGCTATGGAAAATATCTCATGCTTATCAATTGATGAGCTAAAGGAGCTCTATAATGAGTGATTCATAGGGCACAACACTTGCTGAAGGTTTTTCAAACAGGGTAGCAAGCTAAGTGGGCTTAACCTTGGAGGAAAATCCATGATTAAGTGTGCTTGAGTTGGAGTAGTCATGGGATGGGTGACCTATTGAGAAGCTCCAATGCTTTACCTCTTTTAACATTATTTAGATGCAATGAGGGCTAAGCAAAACATTCATTCTCCTGAGAGATGGGTTCCTGTGAACCACTACTCATGAAACATGGGTCAATGAGTTTGACCCAAAAAACTACACCAGTTTAGTCATCGTAGCAATATAATAATTTGATTTGTTGTGGAAAATATCTCCTACTTATCAATTGACGATCTAAAGCAGCTCTATTTTGAGTGGTTCATAAGGTACAACACAAACGTTGCAAATGTGTAGCAAGCTAAGTGGGTTTAACCTTGGAGCAAACTCCACGGTTAAACACACTTGATCCGAACTAGTATTGGGATAGGTGACGTCCTAGGAAGGCTCAGTGCTTCACCTCTATGAGCATCACCTAGATGCAATGAGTGCAAAGTGGACAATTCATTTTCGTGAGAGATGAGTACTTGTGGACCTCATGAAAAATGGGTCAATAAGTTTGACCCAAAAACTGCATAGTTGAATCCTAATAGCAATATCATAATTTGACTTCCTGCAGAATATATCTTTTAGCATAGTAACATGGGGACGCATCCCCCCTCTTTTTGCCCCATGTCCCGGAGACTTGGACACACCGAGGACTTGGGGACTCCATTCCCTCGTCCACAGCGACACCACCAGATTTTGCCACCTTTGTCGAGGATGGGGGACGTCTCAGCGTTGATTATTTATGTTTAATGTTCAATGTTCCAATTTAATGTAATGGTCAAGTATTTACTCTTCTACATCTTTATATCTTATATTGCAATACATCTTTTCATAATTGGCATTTTAAGTACCATATGTATAGTATACACAACCTTCTCCCGGTCCCCTGCCACCATTCCCCTGCCGTCCCCAAATTAAGGCCCCTTTGTCCCCCCGTCCCAAAAACTTGTCCCTCCGTCCCCCAAGGAGGTGTAACTATGTCTCCTAGTTACCAATTGATGAGCTAAAGAGATCTTTAATGAGTGGTTGATAAGGCACAACACTTGCTAGAGGTTCGTAAATAGGGGCAATCTACGTGGGCTTAACCTTGTAGGAAACTCCATGGTTAAGCTTGCTTGAGTTGGAGTAGTAGTGGGATGGGTGGGATGGGTGACCTCCTAGGAAGGCCCAATGCTTCACCTTTGTGAGCACCACCTAGATGCAATGACTGTTATGGGGGCAATCTATGTGGGCTTAACCATGGAGGGGGACGCATAGTTGAGAATTTATTTTATTATTGAGTTTTCATTCTCTTTTCATAATTCAATTATTATTTCTCATAGAGAGAGTTGCGGGCATAGACCAATGGTTGTTGGCACCTACCAATATCAGATCTATTGGTCCTTTCCCTATCCATACCAACATTTTATCTATGGACCTGTGTCTGCATGCCTCGTAAATGTGTTTGTGTGTTGCTGATCAAGACCCCGACGGAGATGCTCATGAACCTATTTCTCTACCTCTAGCACATAGGCTTGTGAGATCATGGTTAAGCATGCTTGAGTTGGAATAGTACTGGGATGGGTGATCTCCTAGGAAGGCCCAACGCTTCACCTTTGCGAGCACCACCTAGATGCAATGAGTGTTAAGTGGACCATTCATTCTCATGAGAGATGAGTTCTTGTGAACCACTACTCACAAATCATAGGTCAATTGAGTTTGACCCAAAAAATACACCGTTGAATCTTGATAGCAATATCATAGTTGGAATGTTTTCAGATTTTCACTCAAAATGTTTGGTTTTCTGTGGAGTTCAGGCTCTTGCATGTGCTGATATAAGCATAAAATGGCCAAGATGCTAAAAGTTAAAACTACCAATGGTATCATTTTAAAACAAGAGCATTGTTTGTGTTGTAGACTAAAGTGTTATTTTGTGTGATGTCCTCAATTAGGAGTTGCGTTGGCTATATTATTTGCCAGTGTTTTAACTAAATAAACAAATTATTAGATAAATCATAAATAAATAAATTATAAATAAATGCAATTTTTTACTAAAACTGTTCTATAGGCCAACTTGATTGCTTGTAGTGGTCTTCCTTTTGAAGTCCATCTTATGAGTTATAGTTTGTGGCTAGTGCATTGTCATGTCTCCACCATGAAGGGAATCAATGCCTTAGGAAGAATCATTTGGACTTAAGACCTCATGATTTTTTTCAAGGGCGTGATTTGGAAAGATGAATTCAAGAATAGCAATAAAGGAATCAGATTAAAGTAATGCATCGATTCTCCCATTGAGCAATAGATGAAGTTAACCATGAATGATTTATCTACGATGATCTTGATCTTGATATGTATAACGAAGGTTAGCGATCAACCTAGAAGGATGACACGACATCGATCATTATTAGCAACGTTACAGAATCCTCTTCATGAATACTAGCAAATAGACAACAGTGTTCTCATCTAAGGAATGATGCTCTGATCATGAACATCTGCTGATTATATTAATCAAGAATAATTACACTAGCTCTAGCACTGCAATTAATACACAAACAAAAGTAATATGAAGATGACATGCAGAGAGCCTCCAAAAGGCCAGTAACCTGCATCATATAACAGAAAGAAATATTATATATACAGCAAGTTATTAATTTAGTGATATTCAGTACTTAGTTTTGAGGAGATCACTCAAAAGGCGGCAACGTGTTTTAGAACAAGATGGGGCGATTTGTATTGCTAGTATACCACAATTATGATTGGTGATTAAGATTGGAATATGTTGATCATGGGAAGGCGTGGTGAGCATCACACTCTGATTTGTATTTAAGAGAAGTTATATGTAAAGGCTTTTACATACATTCCATGCATCAAAATTTAAGAGAATAATCATGTTGACCTTACCAAAGTAAGAGAAAGCATTGTCATTGATGTAGCGATATTCAGTACTTAGTTTAGAGGAGATCACCCATAAGGTGGCAATGTGTTTTAGAATAAGATAGTGCAATTTGTATGGCTAGTATACTGCAATTAAGAATGGAATATGCATTGATTATGGGAAGGAGTGGTGAGCATTACACTCTAATTTGTATTCCAGAGAAATTATAAGGAGCGTAAATATTCTGCTAATTCTGTGCTTTTGATCAGACTTATCAACAATCCTTATGTGGTAAATAATGAACTTCTCAAACTCTGATGTAAGGAGGAATGATCAACCTTTGATCTGATCTGAAATGGAAGTATCTCTGCAATATATTTTTGCTGGATATTGTTGCTTGAAGGAGCAGATTGGAAATGTAATTGTGTGTTCTTCAAACTACAACAATAATCTACCTAAATATCATCATTAAAGGGCATGTCCCGTAGAGGGACATGTCCCTTCCTAAATCGACATATATCTCCTCTCTGGAAATTGGCGATCTGCAAGGTAAAACATATCAATTACTAACTAACACAATGTGTTAGATTAGTAATGAATATTAAACAACTCTTTTAGAAATTGCCGACTCACAAGGAAAGTATAAAACTTAATGCCAATCGTATGATATTCAAGGTGAGAAGATCAAGTGCGGTCTGCACATTCAGACCTGTAAGATTACTGGGTTACATACTTAACACTCCCTCTTAACTTGATAATCATACAAAGAGATATTATATCTAGCAACATCAATAGAGATGAATAAGCAAGAATTAATACTCTATGTCTTGTTGAATCTTCTTAGTATGTGGTATCATATAACACATGATACAATGTCATATTACTAAACCTGTGATATGACAAATCACTACAACTAGTGATAAGATACAAGATAAATCTGAAGAGTAATTTAATTTTTTCATTTATCCAAGTTGTGACTCATAGATACTGATATTTCTATATCACAATCATGATCCTGAGCTTAAGATCTACCAGAAAATAGGATAAATTTGGAAAATAATAAAATTCTTCCTTTATCCAAATTGTGAATCATTGACATAGTAATGTCAACATCACAATATAATCTTAAACTCATCTACATCTTACAGTAGAACTCTACTGTTTAACACATTATGTAAGAGATCGTCATCTCTCATAATGTCTTTTATACAAGTGTTCATTATCGCAAAGATCGTCACTTCTTAAATAATGAATACAAATGGTGGAGCCCATAACAATCAATAGCTTGACAAAATAAAATTATTCTATTAATAATTTAAAGAGTACAAATGGATTACAACTCAACCATACCAATTCTCCTCCAGAAGTGTTCCATCTTCACTCTAGATAGAGGTTTGGTGAGTATGTTTGCTGTCTGATCTAAAGTGCAAATGTATTCTAATTTTACAGAATTCCTGTCTACCATATCTCTTACATAATGGTAAGGAATTTCAATATGCGTGGATTTGTCATGAAATACTGGATTCACTGAAAGCTTGATGGAACTCTGATGATCACAATGAATAATTGTAGGATTCATGGCTTGCCCAAATAATCCCACAAGCAACTTCCTTAGCCAGACTACTTTTCGAGAGGCCATCGCTGCTATAGTGTATTTGGCTTCTGTAGAGCTCTGAGCTACTGAAGATTTCTTTTTGCATATCCAAGATATCATCGCTGATCCTAAACTGAAACAACATCTTGAAGTACTTTTTCTGTCTTTAACACTTCCATCCCAATCTGAATCAGTGAATCCATGTAAGTCCAAGCCAATCTTCTTGTATTTGAGTCCAAAATTAAGAGTGCTTTGTAAGTATCTCATAATGTGTTTAACTGCAACTAGATGAATCTCCTTTGGTTCACACATAAACTGATTTAAGCCATTAACAACATAGCGAATATCTGGTCTTGTATTTACTAAGTACATAAGGGACTCAATCATCTGTCTGTAGAGGGTAGAATCTATGGAAGGTGATTCTGCTGCTGCTTCCTTAAGTTTATGTAGATTAGTCTCCATTGGAGAAGACATAGACTTGCAATTCCACATTCCAAATCTCTTCAAAATGCCTGATGTATACTTCCCTTGATTAAGTATGATACTGTCAGAATCTGTCGTACTTCCAGTCCTAGGAAGTAATGAAGAAGTCCCAAATTTTTCATCTTGAATTCTCTAGTCAGATCTTTCTTGCACTGATCTATGAGATGATCATCACTTGTTATTAGTAAATCATCAACTTACAGTATCATAATTACCATATCATCTTTATCTTTTTTATAATATAAATTTGGATCGGCTTCATTCTTGGAGAATCCTAAGCTGGTGAGATACTTATCAATTCTTTCATACCAGGCCCTGGGAGCCTGTTTAAGCCCACAGAGAGCTTTCTTGAGCCTGCAAACAAAAGCGTTAGGATCATGAGTGTCAAATCCTTCAGGTTGCTCTAGATATATTTCTTCTGTAATCTTTCCATTTAGGAATGCTGTTTTTACATCCATCTGATGTACTTTCCATCCCTTCGATGCTGCAATTGCTAAGACTGCTCTTACGGAGGTATATCTGGCAACAAGAGCAAAGGTTTCTTCATAATCAATCCCTTCCTTCTGAGAAAATCCTCTGGCTACAAATCTAGCTTTATATTTTTCAATGCCGTCAGCAACATGCTTTATTTTAAATATCCAATTGGAAGAAACAATAGATTTTCTTTTAGGTTTAGGAACAATTTCTCAAACATCATTTTTCATAATAGATTGATATTCTTCTGTCATAGCTTCTTTCCAAGCTGTATGTTTAATAGCATCAAAAGGATTGGTTGGTTTTGTTTTGGATAAATCACTCATGTTTGTTGTATAACTAGAGAATCTTTTAGGTCTTTTGCTTTCTTTGATTGTTTTGGAAGGTGCAACAAAGTCTTGGGCTGCCTCGATTGTTTTAATGGTCCAAAGTGGTCTTTTCTTTGAATTTTGAGTTTCTTCAAGATTCAGATTTTGAATTTCATCTTCAATTTCTTCTAAGTTTTCCCTCTGGGACCCAGATTCACTATTTCTTTTAGAACTAGATAAAAGAGAAGGTTCTTCAGAACTTAGGGCTCTTTTGAAAGCAAGATCTTCTTAAAAAATCACACCCCTACTAAGTTCAATACTTTTCTGTCCAGGTATGAAAATCCTATATGCTTTAGATGTTTCACTATATCCTACAAAAATACCTTTCCTCCCAGAGGGTTCCAACTTGGTTTTCTTTTCTTTTGGAACATGGATATATATGGGGCACCCAAAAATCCTAAGATGACTTATATTGGGTTTGACCTTAGTAAATATTCTTCAGGAGTTTTATCTCTAAGGTAAGAGTGAGGGCTTCTATTTTGAATATAAATAGCAGTACAAGAGGCTTCTGCCCAAAGATAATATTCTAGATTTTGATCAAAAATCATAGCTTTAGCAGCTTCTATAATTGTCGTATTCTTTCTTTCTGCTACCTTGTTTTGTTCTGGATTATAAGGAACAACATACTCCCTCTTAATCCCTGATTCTTTACAAAACCTTTTAAACAAGTCTGAGGTATATTCCCCCTCGTTATCAGTTCTAAGGGTTTTAATTTTATGCCTTGAAAAGTTTTCAGTTAATGTTTTAAATTCTTTAAATCTCTTTAGGATTTCTTTTGATTCTTTGCATTTTAAGAAGTAAATCCATGTTTTCCTAGAGAAGTCATCTATGAACAAAATATAATACCAGAATCCTCCAAGAGAAGGAACAGACATAGGTTCACATAAATCCGAATGAATTAATTCCAAAACATTATTTGTTTTCCTAGTGCTATCATGAAGTGGACTTCTGGTGTTCTTAGCTAGAGTGCACCCTTTGCATATGCTTGAGTGGTCTTTATTTAGTTTAGGTAATCCAGTAACCATCTTCTCCATAGTTGATAACATTTTGAAATTTAGATGCCCTAATCTTCTGTGCCATATTTCATTTATGTCTGCAGCGTCATGAACTAAGGCTTGAATAGGTCAATTAGATTCTGTATTCAATTCATACAAATATCCTTTTCTCTGACCAATCAACTTCGCTTTCTTGATTGAGGAGTTCTTTGCCCAAGTTAATACTTTGCCATCCACGAATGCAACATTATGCCCATTATCTTCAAGCGTTGTAATTGAGATTAGATTTCTTTTAATTCCTGGTACGTAGAGTACACCTTTGACAAGAAGAGTATTTCTTGATTTTAGTTTCAAAGTGCAATTTCCAATTCCTTCAACGAAATGTGCTGAATTATCACCAATGGTAACTTCACCGTTAACCTTTTCTGATAAAGAGTCTATTGTTTCTTTGTATCCCATTATATGCCTAGAAGATCCACTATCAATTACCGATGCTTTACTTGATTCATTTGATAGTGAGGAGTACAATACACGATTCTTAGGATCATAGGTATCATCTTCCTTAGTAACATTTGTACAGTTTGCTTGTTGTTTAGAATTTTCAGGACAATTAGATCTGTACTATCCAGTTTTTTCACATTTGAAACACTTTATTTTAAATAGAGCTTTCTTGGGTTTCCCATTCTTTTGATTTCCCTTTTTCTTCTTGAAATGCTTCTTCTTGCCCTTATAGGAGTTTGTATTAAAAACATGAAGTTCTTCATCTTCTGTTTTCAGTTTCCCTCATTTCTTTAGCTTTCTGGATTCTTCTTGAAGACAATTGTTCTTAAGTCTGTTGAGGTCAGGAAGATTATCTCTAGCACTTATTCCTTGTGCAAAAGTCTCCCATGAATTTGGTAATCCATCTATGGCTATTAGTATTAATTCTGTGTCACTAATAATGGTTCCTATACTTGACAGTTCATCTCTAATGCCGGCAACCCTTAGGAAGTAAGAATTCATTGATTCTCCTTTCTTTATTTGAGTGTGATTTAGTTGTCTTTTTAGTGCAAGAACCCTAGTTGCATTGCTGACCTCATATGCATTTCGTAATGCTTTCATCATATCAAATGTAGTTTGATGTTTTGTAAGCATGGGTACGATATCATTTTTTACTCCATCTAAAATGATTTGAATGGCTTTTCTATTTCCTTTGCTCTAGATAGATTTATGAGGTTCAATTGGAGGTTGTTTGGATGCTCCATCAACAAATTGTCTTACATCATTCTCTTCAAGAAACATCATGATTCTGAATTACCAAGCATCAAAGTGTTCTTTCCCATCAAACTTGTCCTTGGGTCTGATTGTGTATGCCATTGAAGATAGGAGATAGTTGCTAGATATATATGAAGTCTGATAACTGAATTTTGCAGAGCCTAGGTTCGACTACCAAAGCTCTGATACCATGTAAATATTCTGCTAATTCTGTGCTTTTGATCAGACTTAACAACAATCCTTATGTGGTAAATAATGAACTTCTCAAACTCTAATGTAAGGAGGAATGATCAACCTTTGATCTGATCTGAAATGGAAGTATCTCTGCAATATATATTCGCTGGATATTGTTGCTTGAAGGAGCAGACTGGAAATGTAATTGTGTGTTCTTCAAACTACAACAATAACCTATCTAAATATCATCACTAAAGGGCATGTCCCTCAAAGGGACATGTCCCTTCCTAAATTGGCATATATCTCCTCTCTAGAAATCGGCGATCTACAAGGTAAAACATATTGATTACTAACTAACACAATGTGTTAGATTAGTAATGAATATTAAACAACTCTTTTAGAAATCGCTGGCTCACAAGGAAAGTATAAAACTTAATGCCAATCGTATGATATTCAAGGTGAGAAGATCAAGTGCGGTCTACACATTGAGACCTGTAAGATTATCGGGTTACATACTTAGCAAGGAGAGGGTGTTACATGCATTCCAAACATCAAAACATAAGAGAATCATCATATTGACCTCACCAAAGTAAGAGACCCTAAATTAGTTGGTTGTTAAGCATTATATCAAGGGCTGCAATAACTTAATAATCCATTTATTAAAAGATATGATCTGTTGTGGAGAGATGTGGTTAACAAGATATATAGTACGGATCAAATCCAAAAAAGAGGGGAAAGGGAATCATAAGAAAAGGAAATAAATACAGTACAAATGATATATTGCAACTTACAGCGGTTACATATATTTTGTGGTATGAGTTTCCATACATGATAAAATTATGTATCAGCATGAGTAAGATAGTTCTATACATCCGCACAAGTAGGATAATTTTGTACGTCTGCATAAATAGGACAATTCTGTACATCTGCGATAATAGGTAGCTCTGTACACACTTGCATTAATAAGATAGTTCTGGTACATTTGTATACCTTCGAAGTAGTAAGCATTTTGTAATTATCCGATTTAGCAATAAAAGGTACATTGCTGGTTCAATGACTTAATATAGGAAGTACATATAAAGATGTTATGCATATTTAATATTTTTCGACTGCTGTAATCAACTATGTTAAGGAAAATGAGGTAGTTACAGTTGGAAAAACAATGATGAGGTTGTTTTACCATACTGGGTAAAGAAATCAATGCACAGACAATAGATACGAACAACAGAACTCCTTATATTATTCGCATATGCCAAAGACATTACATTATGCTTCCATGATGATTTACAATGATCCCGAAGGGTGTATAAATACTTTCCGAAGAACCTTCCCGAAGGGGTCCGTCGGTTACATAACAAGAACCTTCCCGAAGCTTCCTGACAAGACCCATCGGCTACACAATATTTACCGACGACATCATCCCCCCCAAAGAGAAAAGTCGTCTCCTGACGACTACAGAAAAAAACTCAAACAACTAATACAACAATATTGATCTGCCACATCACTCTCACATTCGTCCTGTGCTTGCACCAAACTGGTCTCCAACCCACATTGCATCTGTAGCCACAATATTGTCTCCTTAGTCAAGCTAACCTTGATAGCCACATGTGCTGCTTTCTCTGCTTCCACCTCTGGGTCCACTGAGCCAAGTGTCGCTGAAGTGCCTTCAACTGGATGATCAACTCCTCTCGAGCTCTCCCTGCATCCACCAAGGCAGCTTCATGGCCAACACCTACTCCAAGTGTAACACCCCTCTCGAAATGCTTGTTCCGTAGATCTTTTCACCTCTGGCACACTATGTCTGCCGCAGCTCCAGGTCTCATCAATTGGTTACGCTTCCCATAACTGATATCCGCAACGACTGGGGGTCTAGGGGGCAATGCCCCCGTGGGGTCTTGGGGCAGCGCCCCAGGTGTGCTGCCTGTCGTTAGCACTCTGAAACCCACAAAATTGCATGGAACAGACTATTTCTGCAATTTCTCCTAATCCCACACTCTTTCTAGCAACTGCTGGTGCTTCCCCTTCCCTATGGCATCATCTGATACTCATTCTGAGCATTCTTGATTTGTCGACGTTTTTTTTTTAATAAGAAAACCTCCTACCACCCTCTGTTATGTTACAACCTTAACCTTGTACGCCAATTCCTTATGCAATAACATGTAGAAGCTGTATGCCCAAACCATGAAATTCGTACACTAAGTTTTGCTTGAGAAATCTGTATAGAAATTGCAAGTTACAGGCCTTCCCAAATCCGTACGCCGGTGTTAAAGTCCATACGCCAAGATATGCAAAAAAACCGTACGCCAAGAGATATTGTGAATGCTGTATGGTAAGAATGGCTTTCAAAATCCGTACCCCTCTTGGATTCTTGAATCCCGCATACCAAAGTTACTTAGAGTCCATACGCTAGCAATCTTTAAATCCATACAGCTATGTGCCAAGTTGGTATTAGACTTTATAATATCCGCAAAATCAAAGCCTCCAAATACCGTACGGTGAGCAAGTTATAAATTCGTACGATGACCAAGCTTAGAAAATCCGTACGGTGGCCTCTACCATACATCAACTCTGAAAATCCGTTCGCCAATCTCTAGCATCCAAAAATCCGTACGGTACAAATTGCCAAAAATAATGTCTTTAAAAAATCCGTACGTCCTAGCTTATTAGAATCCATACGCTATATGATATGAAGCCGTACGGTGCATAACCTTTCCTTTCCCAAGCCGTATGGTTAGGCTTTCAGAATCCGTACACTAGGTGCCTTTAAAAACCCGTACAACTGTGCTTTAAAAATCCGTATGGTGGCTTTTCCCAAAAAACCGTATGGTGGCATTCTCACATCTTTTTAAAAAAATTTTTAAAAAAATTAATTATTTTTTTTTTTCACTTTTTGAACAACTATGTACAATAGTTACATATATACAACACTTACAGTTTTCTCTCAGTTGTTCGTCCACGGAGGTGCATTACTTCTTTCATGGCAGACATTCAACTTTGACCTATTCACTACATCGAACACTTCCTTTCCATCTACCATCGATTGTTTTACTGCTCCGTTATCACCCACTTCCCGAATTTGATATGGTCCAACCCATTTAATTTTGAACTTGCCTGGTTTGATCTCATTCCGGTCGTCGTACTTCAACACCCATTGTCCAAGTTGAAACCTGCTACGCCTGTTCTGTGTCATCTCCATATCGCCCAGCATTTTCCCGAAGCTCCCTACCATGGACTCCGTCAGCTGCCCCTTTTGTCCGTCAATAGCACATTCACACTGTACTGCTACAACTTTTATTGAACCCTTCCGCTTTGTTTCTTGTGCGGACCGTATGATGTGTATTCCTTGCTGCTGGCACCTTTCTGCTATATCTGTGGTTCGACGTAATACTTTCTTCATGCACGGTCGTATGGTGGAATCTTTCCTTCTTTTAGGTTCGTACTGTATGTTCTTTCCTTCAGCTTCAGTCATACCCACGTTTCCTTCTTCGGCTTCTCTGTGTTGCTTCGAACATTCATTTCCTCCTTCGGCTTCTCCATGTTCCTTCAGACATTCATTTCCTCTGTCGACTTCTCTTTGTTCCTTCGGACATTCATTTCCTTCTTCGGCTTCTCTGTGTTCCTTCGGACATTCATTTCCTTCTGCGGCTTCTCTGTGTTCCTTTGGTCATTCATTTCCTTCTTCTTTTTTACCTTCGTCGATCCTTAGCATATTACAACTCAAAAATAGTTCGTAGTCCTCTATCTGCCAGTGGTAAAGACCGTTCACCGAATCTAGATCATCGTCTGTCGATCCTCCTTCCAACCGTGGGACTCGCTCCTGATCTGGTTCCATATTCTGCCTCCTTTCATCCTCTTCTTCGGAATCTAACGATAGAGCTTTTTTTCCGACCATTTGAGTGTGTAGATCGATGACGTACTTCCGCCCTTTGCTTTCAAGTGATAAAGTATTTTTCTTCCAATCGTGCTTCGCCTTGACCCCCGGCCTAGAATGGCATCATATCCTCTCCGCTTCAGTGGGATCACGACGAAGTCCAACAGGAACGGTTGTGTTCCAAACGTTACTGGTTGCGCTGTCAGGACTCCCGATGGCTTGATTCCATGTTGATCGGCCGTTAGCAACTGGAATGTAGGCGGCCATAATGTCAGCTGTCCCAACCTTTTCCAGGTGTCTTTAGGCAACACATTGACACCGGACCCTCCATCCACAATTGTTTCCGTCAATACAGTCCCGAGAATTCCCATTTCGACTACTGCCGGATGGCATCCGATGAGAGGGCTAACAGCATCGGATCTTCTACACTTGCGCCACTTTCCTTCTCCTTTTTGTCCACTGTACTTGCTCCACTTTCCTGCTCCCTTCCATGTTCTCTTGGTAGTTTAGCAGCAGGAATGATGTTTGTGAGTGCCGATCGGAGATGAGGCATAGTGAGCAAGAGATCATTTATCCTGACGGGTACCTCAGCTTGCAATATTTGTCGTACAATGTTCTGTTATGCGCAGTTCCGTAAAGAGGTACCCGACGTGTCCTCCAGGTGTGCCGTTTCTACCTACGTTGCTCTCTGGATCTCTGCCCGTGCTTCCTCGAGTCTCTTCTTTTCCTCCATTGGATCAGGGTAGAGCTTCACCTGCTTCCGAGTGATTGCCAAAACTTCTTCGTCCGTCCTGATAGTAATCAAGTTTACTCCGAACTTCAAGCACTTAGCATCGTCATGATCGCCAGGTCCACACCATTGGCATAGCAACTTTGGTGTGTTCACCATTGTGCACTCTCGGGCGAAGTGACCCCACAGATTGCATGCGTGGCATTGAACTATCGACCGACCATTTGCATCATACTGAATTCAATTCCTTCCGCCATTATTGTTGTTGCCGCTATTGTTGTTGTTTTGCCCTCTGCTATTATTCCTGTACCCACCCGAAGTGGCACCATCAATGTTTGCATTTCCGTTCCCTCTTGACGCAGACACTTCCTGCGTGAGGAACACTTGTTGTGGTGCTCTTGATTTCAGGTTGAAAGGGCATTCCTTTACCGAGTGTCCTAGAATCTGACAAATCTCACAAAATTGATCTTTTGGGCAGGATCGCTTTGTATGGCCTTCTTTCTTGCACTCCGTGCACCATAGGTCATTGCCCTTAGTCTCCTTGTTCATGTTTTTGAACTCCATCACCCGAAGCATGTCCTTTTGAAGAGCACGGACTTTCTTGCTGCTGCCTTCATCGTCGTTGCTATCTTCTCCTGAAGGCTCGTCGTCATCTAAATCGGATGAGCTGGTCTTCTTCTTCTTCTCTGTCTTCTGTTCACTTTCGAGGTTCAATGCCCGATTGTATGCTTCCGTGTATGACGACAGCGGCACAATTTTCATTTTCTTCCGCAAGTTTGGGCGTAGACCTTCCACGAACCACCTTTTTTGAAGTCCATCCGCCGGCTTATTTTCCATTTTGTTTATCAAATCTTTTAATTTCCTAGCGTAGACACAGACAGTTTCGTTCTTCCCTTGCTTAGTATTGAAGATCTCTACTACAATTTCATTATCGTCACGCAACAGTTGAAATTCGGTTAGAAACTCCTTTTTAATGTTATTCCAACTATCCAGCTTCTGTGGATCTGTACTAGTAAACCAGTTAATTGCCACGCCCCATAGGGTGGCCGGAAATTGTCTCATCCAGTCGTCTTCATCAGTTATCCCATTTGCCCTCTAGATCGTTTCACATGTTTTGCAATGTCGAATGGGATCGGTGGTACCATCGCCATCAAACTTCGGCAGTTTCTCTTTTGGTCCTGCCATCATTACTAGATGTTGTGGGTTTTGTTGTGTACTTGCACTGTTTTGCACTCCCGTGTTGTTCTGAATACCCGCGTTGTTTTGTATCACACTTGCGCTGTTCTACACACCTGCGCTGTTTTGCACACCTGTGCTGTTCCGCACACCTACGCTGTTTTGCACACCCGCACTGTTCCACACACCTGCGTTGCTCTGCACACCCGCGCTGTTTCCAACACCCGCGCTGTTTTCGACACCCGCGCTATTTGGTGAAGAAGGGTTTTCGTCAACTGAAGCTGTTTGTTCCGGAAGTATATCTCGGACGAAGAGTTCACTCCACGCTCGTGCTCCCTCGGCACTCCAAGCCGTGCGAGTCGATCCCCTTCTGTCTAGATTCTCTTCCCTCGGTGTATGCAGGTTTAGAAACTCCTCCCTTGCTTCTTCCACTAAATCGAGTCGTTGTCAAGTCTCTTCCAACAATTGTTTAGTGCTTCTGTGTCCTTCGGTAACTTGCTGAAATCTCCGTCTGCATTCAGCCTGTTGTGCCAAAATTAAATTTTCTTGCGCGACGCATATTTCGTCCTTTTCCTTCAACTTATTCTTATTCTTATTCAACTGATTCGGCATTTAGTCTTCATCCGTCTGTTTGTGTACCAGGTCCATCAGGGAATGGCGCCAAATGTTTTACCGTACTGGGTAAAGAAATCAATGTACAGACAATAGATACGAACAACAAAACTCCTTATATTATTCGCATATGCCAAAGACATTACATTATGCTTCCATGATGATTTACAATGATCCCGAAGGGTGTATAAATACTTTCCGAAGAACCTTCCCGAAGGGGTCCGTCAGTTACATAACAAGAACCTTCCCGAAGGGGTCCGTCGGCTATATAACAAGAACCGTCTCGACGAGACCCGTCGGCTACAGAATATTTACCGACGACAGAGGTCACCTTTCAAGCATGCCATCTTATGGTGGTGACTGGGGAATCCCCATGGGGCCAATGGGGGGGACAAAGTGGACTGCCTTTGGGCTTAGGAAGGATAGATGGAGGAGAATGGTGATAGTACCTCACACTAGGTATACTTCCTTATATGTATGGCATGAGCCACATGAGGCCAAAAGGGATGGTATATCTTCTTTTGGGCCTAGGGTAGGAGGTTTCTTGGACACCTCGTCAAATCACACTACCTTATCACTTCTATGGTTGGTTCACCTTAAAGTTAATTCTAGCAATCTATTGATTTGATCTACATTCCTCATATTGGTTTATATCTAACTAAAGAAATCTAGCTATGAATTATGATTGAAAATAAATCCTATGTTATATGGCTTCAACCAAAGTGAAAGGTATCTTTGAAAGCGTATTTTTTTTGACAATAATTGTGATCTAGGGCAAAATTTGGATACTTATAATTTGGGGACATTGCAAGCATCAAAGAGTTTCATTATGATTTGAATTAAATGAATGTACTCTTAGATGCAGCCCTAAGAGACTTCATCATTGGTAGGGCGAAATCTCTATCAATAGTCTTGCTCAAAGTAATATTATATTACTTCTACTATTTCTACATAATGCCACTATCCTTTTCATTGATATCAAAGTCTAGGTGTAGATTTAAGTATTATCTAAGATGGGCATAAACAAGCATAAAGTGGTGAATAGATCCATTGCATGAGAGAAAAGGAGCAAGTACCAAGTATGGAGCCTGGGATTGTGTTGGGACTCAAATTGAAGCCCTGATTTTGAGTACCATTGAAAAATCAAGTCCTATAAGTGCTTTTTAATGCATGCGTACCTGGCTGTACTTGTGAGGCCTAAGAGGTGTTTAATGTTTCTAACACCATGCATTTAGTACGCCTATGTGTTCCATGAAGATAAATTCTCATTCCGAGCCATTCTGTGAAGTCCCGTTTTGAGCGATGTCCAATTCTGCATTTTTGCCGAAGTGTCAAACAGCGATAAGAGGCTGTGTTTGCATTTGAATATCTCGCACCCAGTAACATTTCATGACTCGCCACTTTGGAAGTGTTTAGTGTCCATACCAGAGAGCCTATGTTTCAGATTTCGAGTCATTTCAAATCCGTTTGACTAGGTTTTGAATCCCTCAAAGTTGGTCATTTATTTTTGTCCTGTTGATGTGAATTGTTCAAAATTCTGGGAGGCCCTGTTGACTTGTTATAACTTTGACCCAGTTGATCGAAATGAGAAAATTCCTTTTGCATTGCATTCTAGGGGTTAGAGACTTGCTATGTTTCAATTTTGAGTTTATGACGAATCCGTTTGATCAGTTTCCAAATGCGTTCAATTATTCGTCATGAGCCCTAATCGCAGATTTATATTGTCCTCATGACAATGAACCAACGCCCTAGATCCCGCTCCCCCAAGTGCCAGTTTGCCCTTTTTACAGAGTCGATTCTGAACGTGATTTGTAGTTTTCTAACATGTTTGCTTGTAGGCAGTTCTGAGAGGACAACTTTGATAGTCAATATCTTTTGACTAAGAATTCGTCATGAGACGAGATTTGACATGGTGCAAGAATGCAAAACAGAGAATCAATATGTTTGATTTCAGAGCCCAGTTATTTGTTTGGATCAGTTTTTAAGGTTAGCCGATAGGCCTTGTTGGCAAAAAATCATAAGTTTGCAGAAAGGTATAGAGTTGCAAATTTGTTTCCAGTGCTCGAATTTGTTTCAAATCAGTGCCAGATGGTGAATAGATCAATTTGAGACTTCAGTTGTTTGAAAACGAAATTTTTTTTAGCCGGACCCGCTTTGGGGCACGACTGATTTCATCAGTTTTGCGAAGAAGTACTCGTGGAATAAAATTGTCTTGATAAGATATAATGGTCTTGATCATTTTCAACAACCTTTTCTTTTAAGAATATGGCACTTCTTGATGTCAAATACCTAGTAAACAAGATGCATTCTTGTTTTACCTTGAAAGATGTTTTATAGTTTCATATGGGGAGCAAATGAATTTGGCTTCTCTATGTAAGCCAATGAGAAGCTTTTGAAGTTTCTTTGAAAGGTGAAGAAAGACTTGAACGTATTGACCACCAATTTTGAACCTGCAATTGTCCCGGTATGTGATGAGTTTGTGGAATTAATAACCCTCAATCCTGAATGTGAAAGTTCGTTTAAAGTTTTTCAGCTTGGCTCTGGAGAATTGTTGGTTTTTATTCAAAATTTCAAAGACTCGTGCCTGTATTTGTATCACTCACCAAAGATTGGTTTCAACATAAATAGCGTGAGTCCGATTTATACTTTCAAAAGGGGGTTTAATTTGTTGTTTGTAGATGAAGGGACCCACCAAGCTGAGAGGATGCTTTCATGCAGAAGTTGCACTAAGAAATATCACAGGAGCTATTTAAAACGTTTGGGCTGAAAACAAAGATTTTTTCAAATGGGCTTCTTGGGTTTGCCCCTCGTGTATGAGTTGTGAGCAATCAGAAGCAAAAGCTATTTTGCATATGGGAAGACACAAGGGCACACATCTAGTTGAGGAAGCAACTAAAAGTGATAATTTTCTCGAAGAGAAAGGATCAAGAGTACCAAAAGTAATGTGTAGGATTTTCTTTTTTGGAGAAGATAACGGAAGAACATGCAGAGCGCAAGGGGAGGCGCACCGCAGAGAGAAGAGGCTTTTCTGGTGGCCTATGCAATGGAGACGATCCACGTTGCCTCATTCATCCTCGACGATCTCCCCTGCATGCATGATGACTCCGTCCAACATGGCAAAGAACTATCTTGTATTTGGTAGAGCTTCGACGAACCTAAACAAAACCTTCGATTACACCATGTTTTGCAAGGCTTCAGATACCTACTCGGGATGGTTCAGGCTCATTGTGCGAGATAGTAGAGAAGTGGTAATTTATCCAGTGGAAAGGTTATTGGATAAGGCGTTTTGGTGGCAGCCTTCTCTCGTTTTTCTTTTTGTGAAGTCAAACTTGTTTTGAAAAGGGAAGTAGATTTCAAAAATTAGAAAGAGAGACACCATCAAAATTGCAGCATGCAGGGAGTCAGCGGCAGGGGAGCTCCACGTTGAGTATAAATCACATCAAAGTAAGGAATGAATCTGCCAAGTAAAGGGGAGCTCTCATGACGTGAACGGGAGAAGAGCAGTGTTGAAGAAGGAACAACAAAGAGAAGACAACGCCAAGGAGCCCAGAGCCCGCCATGAACAAAGGAAAGAAAGGTACAGGCTTAATCCCACATTCATAGTGTGGAGGTTCCTTTTAGTTTTTAAATACAGTAGCGTGCAATATGGTAAGTGTCTTCAAGACACGAGTCTTTTGAAAGGCAAGCCTGTGTGGTGGGCCTGACCTAGACGGCTAGGACAGCTGGAAGCAACCAAGAAGTTAATTTTGACTGGCGAAGACATCAAAGTCCCAAAAAAGTTGAAGATTCTGGTGGTCGCCATGTCGCCATTGGAAAATAGGAGGTTTTGCTGGCAAGTGACATGGCGACCTCCCGAAAAAGTTGAAATACAGTAGAGCGTTGTGGGGCCCGCAGGAAGAGACAAGCCACTTAGAGTCCGACACGTGGTGTTGTGTAGGTGGCCAACGAAGATATAAGGGAAAAATTTAAAATAATATCTTTTCTAGTTTGAACACATTAATTTGAGAATTTGAAAATTTTGTTTAAAATATGATTTTCTATAGTTTAGACTATAGAATTTTTTAAAAACTTTTCAACTCAAATTCTTTTAAACTGAGTTCATAGTTTGGAGCTTGAAACTTTAAATGGCTGCCAGAGGGACATTTTTTGTCCGAGATGTGCACTCCAATATATTGTTGGAACCGGGATGAGATGAGTTTTCCAAATATGAGGTTAGATTTTGCACAGATGTTCACCGGTTCGGTCTATAAGCAGATTTGTATTTTTTGGGGCATTCTCAACAAAACGGGCATAATTCATTATTAAGCATCATAATCTGTTGGAAGGCAAATATTGAAGTTTGTTGAAGCCTAAATGAATTCTGAAAAAGTTTTTCTTACCTCTAGAGGTCATTTTAACTGATTTTTGCCTTTGCCTTGATTTGAGATCTGGCATCAAAAGCAGTTATTGTTCCATCAAGTATTTGAGATATTTTACGCTTTTGGGAGGCCAAAGGATAGAGGATTTGATTTACCAGTTGCAAAGAGAGATTAGAGAGATTCTTTTCACTTCTTAAGAAAGTTTTCCAAGTGGACACATGTCAGACAGAGCAGATTCGAGAATTCATTCCTCTATATCATTCTCTTTCTCTCTCATTGTGGGGGTTCCAATTTTTCACTGTGAAACCGGTTGGTTCCAATTCTTGAGATGTTTTCATGACTGTGATACCATTTCTTTTAGCAATTTCTCTTGTAATGAATAGCAAAAAATGAGAATACAGATAGTTCTGATCTGTTAGGTAGTTTTGCATTCCAATTTCATGCATCTTATTGTATTTGTTTCAAAGGAATGAATGAAAAGGCAGCAGCAAATTAGTCTTCATTCTGATATCTTGTCTCCCATTCATGCTGTTTGTGATCTTTTGTGTTTTGTAAACAAAGATTATGAAACTCAATTGCAATTTGTTGGTTGTATATGTTGATCTATTTTGCTTATGACTCAAGGAGTTATGTAAATGCTTGATTTATCATCATAAGATTGCAAATCTCATGAAGGGATAGGTCGAATATGAGGTTCAGAAAGATGTAGATGTTTGGTTCACAAGGTGAATAGATAGATTAGGAAGTCCTGATATATGGGATATGTCAATGACTTTTAGGGATTTATGTTAGGGGTTAGTATGGCTGCCCAACAGATAAGACACTGATCATTTTGAAGGATCATAGGGTTATGTTGTTCATGTCATGTTTTGCTGAAAATCAACATCATTAGTCAAATATTTTTCCTATAATGTTGAAGAGCTAAAACATAATGCCCTTACTCAGCTAATGAATTGCATTGTCTTGCATTTAGCTATTGCAGATCTATGTTATTGCATAAGTCATTAGTAGAAATAAGGGTTAAATCTGCTGTTAATAGATTCAAGAATATGCTTAGCACTGGTACCATATAAATTGAATCTGAGGTCCACCCGCCTAGGTTTTGTAGAGCCTGAAGTAGAAGAAGGGTCTAGCCTTATAGTTGGTTTGGTGTCTGAAATGATATGTTAAGGATGAAAAGTAGCTGCCCCTAGATGTATCTTATTCTCATCAGGGTAATTTGGAACTGCGTTGTTTTAAAACACCAACAGATTGGAAGCAACAACTATTTCGTTTAGTTGGCTGTCTCCTTTGCTGTTGTCTTACAACAGAGAAAATAAAATCTGTTGAGTGTATACACACACCACACATATACATGTCTATGTTATGAGATCAAGGCATGTTTCAGATTTAAGATTCAGTATGGAAAAGCAATCAGCTGTGTCCTTGTTAACTGTGCCACTCTAAGGCCCCCTCATACTGACCTGCTATTCGATTATCTGCCCAGTCTGGACCCTGTAATTGTCTAAGGAGCATTCTATTAGGTTCTTTTACACTTAAATGATTAAATTGTAAATCTGAATTCAGTTTGAGAATTGTTAAAGTTTCAATCTGCAATTAATAATAATGTTATTCGAACTCATTGGAAAGTACAACAACATTATAGATTTGAAATAGTATGCCTTTAAGTTACCATTGTGTCGTATAATACTTTCCAGAGTTGCAAAATTTTGTGCTAGTATATTTCAGTGGTATTAGAGCTTGGCATCCAGCAAGCCTGTGGATTAATGACAGAAATCATAGATACTAGCAATGAGAAAAGGACACTGCTATTGATGACAGAGAAGAGGCAAATCGTCAAGATATCATTAGGGAGACCAAAGAGTTTGAGACCAGCATGAGCGTACCATGATGGAGATGATTCAACTAATAAGAGGAATGAACCAACCACTGAAAGACCTATGCAAAATGGAGCAGAATCAAGCAGCTGGGGTGTTGAGAAGGCCTCAGAAAATACAAAAATCTTATAGGGCCAAATTTCTGGAAAAAGAGGGAGCAACAAGCAGTGAGGAAGAGCAACCTTGCTAGGAAGGTGAGATAACAATGCTTCATGATAAATAGAATGCCTTGAGTGTTGCCATATGTAGGGACGCGACCTCACCAAATTTAATGAGATGAAGACAAGGAATGGGTGTAGGAATAGAAGGTGTGAACAGAGGAAAGACATTCAAAATTGTTTGGGAAAAATCACCACTCCCATTTTTGATGGAGCGGGCAGTTCCTCAGTAACAACTAGCTGCATAAATCAGATACATATTTTTCATTGAATCCAATGTTTGAAGAAGAGGCTATCAAATTTGCCACTTTGCATCTTGAAGGAGTGGCTCACAAATGGTGGTATCATGGCACAATAACCCAAGGGCATTATTCAATCACCACCTTGGAAGACTTCAGCCAAAGATTAGTAGAGAGTTTTGATAGGAGAGACCCAAAAACTCATTTAAGAGAGTTGGCACAATTGAAGCAAGAGGGTAAGGTGGAAGACTATGTAGCAGAATTTCAGAGGTTTGTGGTGATGATTTTTGATGTGTCAGAGAAAAGGCTTATAATCTTCTTAATGGAAGGCCTAGCCAAACCCCTTAAAGGTTTAGTAAGGGTATCTGATCCGAGCTCATTGCAAGAAGCTACATTGAACAGGGACAAATTTAACTTCAAGCAAGCATCTCCGATTCTATAGAGGAAACATTCTCAGAGCATGCCTCCCAAAGAAGTACTTTGTAAGCCAAATCAAGTAGAGGTGTCTTAGAACAAACTAAAAAGAAAAAAACTATGCTTCAGATGCAGAGAACCATGGAAACCAGGTCATAGGTGTTTGAGAAAGGGACAAATACTTTATATCTAGGTAGTCTCTGATAAGAATACAGATGATGCAATGTGGGAAGGTGGGGAAGTCATTGGGAATCCAAATCTGAAGTTGCTTGAGGAGAAGCAACACTTGGGATGGGCGGACTGTGATGTCCCCAGTAAGGAGCTGGGTTGGTTCTTTTATTTGTCATTGCTTTAGCTAAATAAACAAATTACTGTATAAATAATAATAAAAAATCTATGAGTAAATGCAATTTTTATATAATTTTGTTTAAAACAGCTTTATAGGCCGACTTGCTTGCTTGTGGCAGTTTACATCTTGAGGCCAACCTAAGGAACAAGTATATATATTATCTGTGAGTTGCTGATGGTGGCTAAGGCATCAAAGAGTTTCATTATCACTTGCATTAAATGAATGAAAGAGTATCTCAGACACAAACCTGAGAGACTTCATCATTGTTAGGATGGAATTCTTGCCAATAGTCTTGCACAGAATAATATTGCAGTACTTCCACCTCTATTCTTTCACAGTGCCATTGTCCTTATTCATTGATATTACAGAGTCTAGGTGTGGAGTTAAGTATTATGCAGGACGGACGTTGACACGCATAAAAGCAGTGAATAGATCCATCACTTGGGAGCAAAGAGTAAGTGCCAGGGGTGTAGCCCAGGATTGGAAACAATAATGTGTTGCATAGTTTGCTGTCTCCTTTGCTGTTGTCTTACAAATAGAAAAACAGATATATTGGTATATATATAGGCGATCAAGTCATGTTTCAGATATAAGACTGAGCATGGAAAAGTGATCAGCTGTGTCCTCGTTGGAGACGCCACTCCAAGGTGCCCTCATACTGATCTGCTATTTGATCATCTGCCCAATGTGGATCCTGCGATCGTTGAAGAAAAATTCTAGCAGGTTCTTTAAGACTTAAATGTTAAATTTGTAAATCTCAATCAGTCTGGAATTGTTAATGTTTCAATCTGTAATTGGGATGAATACTGTTATAATATTATTCAAACACATGCATATGAACAGTGTTAATGTGCACAGGATCTCTGATAGAGTGATATATACAGTATTCTGATAATACCTTACTCGAGATCTGATGTGAACAAAGTAGATTTGAATATAATATGTCAATATTATATATATATATATATATATATATATATATATAGCAATGAACATTTTAATAGATCAAGGTATATATATGACAGTGAACTTGTAGATGATTGAATGCAAAAGAGTGAGATTCTAAATCGCTGCTGCAGATACTTGAGATGTTGTTCCTCTGATATCTTCCTCTACAGCAGCAACAGTAATATCTACATGTGGCTGGGGTCAAGTCTATGTAGAGACATGATGTAACGACCACTTTTTCCGGGTCTTAACTAACAACTAACATATCAAGGAAATACAGTTATTACTTCATTTTTATAAGAAGACAGTTATATTAGTTACGTTTATGTGAATGAGATTAACGGTTACAATCAGTTCAACGAAATTTCGTAACTAACGATTGAAAACACCATCAATGAATTTACTATGGAAATTAAAATCTACATACCATGGAATTCGAAACCGAAATCAATCTAGGGATGCTTCTGCAAGCACCCAGGTTAGTCCATAAATACCACTTAGGATCAAATACCGATTACCATCCAATACCACTATATCAAAATCAAACGACGATTACCATTAAATACCACTTATATCAATTAGGGCATCGATTACCGATGGATCATTTAGGGCATCACATACCACCGTATCAATTAGGGCATCAATTATCATTGGATCATTTAGGGCATCAAATACCACTGTATCATTTAGGGCGTCAGATACCACTACATCACTTAGGGCATTAGATACCACTATATCATTTTGGACATTAGATACTGCTTTATCATTTGGGGCGTCAGATACCTCTGTTTCATTTCTTTTCTTCCTATTGCTAATTGTGGCAATAACATAAGATTAGAAGATATGCTCATAATCATTATTCTTATAAATGAAAGATCGAAATAACAATCCTATGGATATTTTCCATTTCAATTGGAAGGTTAACCAATCTAAATGGTCATCAATTGCATTGATGAGAAGGGTTGCTTTCGTTAAAGGAAATACCCGAAGTCAACGAAATAAATTAATCCATCATATCTTCTACTTGTATAAATATCATGAAAGTAAATATACCTGTTACCAATAAAGGTTTGAATGCTCAACTTATCTTTAATTGCTGCACGTCCTGACACCTCGTGGAGAGGGGAAACATTGTCAAAGGCTTAACCACTCAATCACGGACCTCAAACTTATCCCCACACTTTCTCTAACCAGAAAGGCCCTCCCTACCCGGAATAGACATAGTTAACTTTGTCAGCCATAGAGCATCCTGGTACTTAATCACACCATTCGACTTGACAACAGAGAATGTATTGGACATGCATGAGCTATCAAATGATTCCTTTTAGAATAATAAATAATTGTTATGTCACATCTGAATTTTGTTTTCATGCTAATGCAGATTCCTCTCTCTCACCTCTTCACCCTTTTTCTTGGCTATACAACTGGGTGAGTCCTAGGTGTTTGAATCTTAGAGTAGCTAGCTCTTTCTGTTGATCCTCAACTAATATAAGAATATTATATGTTTTCAGCTCATCACAATTTGTGATTCTGAGAAATGTAATCTTTAAAACTTGTAGAATAAATATCATTTAATTTTGACTTCCAATGGTATAAATAAAATATGATAGCATGCCATGGATACTTGGCTTTTATTTATCATAAATAGCTCTATCTTAGAGAAGGCCTAACTAATGATATTTAAGCAAGATGATTTGCATCATGATACAAGATTACATCTTACCGTTATAGTAAATTGGAATGCAGTAATATCTGATAATAAAACATATTGCAATGCTTGGAATATAAACACCACATAACCTGGTTAAATCTGGAATTAGAATGGTGTCTTGCTGGACGCTATTAATCAGCCCCACCCTTCATGGAAGGAGTGCAAACTCCAGTGTGGTTAACAATCATGTCTTCAGTAAATCATCAATGGCAATTTGTGGATGAAATATACAATGAATAACGATGATAAATTTTAGAGATATCGTACTGTATCTGCAAAGGTATCCGTAATATAGGAAGAATACGGGTGCCAAAGAGAGGAAGTCGGATGGTATGGAGAAGAAATCGAGTGCAACAAAAAGAAGTCGGGTGCTATTAAAGAAGTTGGGTGATGAGTTATATTGTCTTCCGACTCACTTGGCTCCATAATATAAGAGGTATTTGGAAGTCTCTTTGGCTTCCAAGAAGCCGTAACCTACCAAGAAGAGACTTGGCTCTTGATTACCGATAAAATATGCCAAATGTTCATTTCGGTTTAAGTAAGAAGAAATGAATAAATATGGAAAAAGATTTGAAGTTTTTAAATCAAGGATAAATATAATTTATATCTATCGACTTGCACGTAGATATACTTATGAGGTGGCATCATATTATTTATAAAAATAATATTATGGTGTCACTTTATTCCTATATCTATGTGTACGTACATAGGTATACATTGTAATGATGTGGAGGAAAGATCAATCAAAAACCTTTTGAGGTACGCATTATTTTTAATTAAAATAATTAATATTTTAAATGTTTATTTAATAGCTCATGCCTGTCTAATGTGTGTATCCTGTTATGCATTCGTTAGGTCCTCAACTATGGTGATTCACGATTCATACCCATTTTTCCAGTGATGGTGATGCTCCTGTGCCCAATTCTTTTCTGACAATGCTTCCACCCCTTCAACATGCTCCCTACAAGGAAATTCTCTATAGTTAAATCATATTACCATAATAAGTTATTAATCATAAATAATCATAATGGCTAACCGCCTTTTCAATTCCATGGATTGATGATAAATAATTAACCAACATGTTATCTTCATATGAAATTATAATGACTAACCATATTACCATTTTGTAGGATTATAAAAAATTTAAGTGTCAATTGACTTCATGTGAACCTCAACGGCTATATGAACATTTTAAATTGGGCCAAAAATTGGGATGTAACACATGACTCTACATGGCTTATGGCCAGTTAGGGTCATGTCCCTACGTGGACCCAAACGCAAACTAATCCTTTATAATAACTAATTGACCTGTTGGTTCATTCTGCCGATAACATCGTATTGTAGACTATATGACACCCGATGAGAATATAAAGGAAAGCCCGATAAGAATAGGTTATTTTTTTCTATTAAATATAAGGTAAAGTCATTTCAACATCTGCTTACCACCTAATAACCAGTAAAAACGAGGAAAGAGTATGCAACTGATCTGTGGTCCGTACGGATCTTCATTGAACATTGGACCGAAATTCAAAAAACTTCAAAAAAATTACTATCTGTTCATGGAAGAAAAGACTAACAACTTGTTTCATAACAACTATCAACTTAAATTTCCATCCAAGCCGTCCATGGTAACGGCCCTGTTGGCAATATGGCTAAGTAGGATGAGTTAGGGTTGTCATTTATGGAAACATATATCTCAGGATGAGATGGCAGAATGTGCAGTTAAAGTTCTCACAATCTATGACAAAAAATTGTATAAGTGTTAGACAGTTTCACTAGCAGTACAGAGACAGTTTTGGTAATGTGCAGTCTACAGAGATATTTGGCACGTGTGCAGTTAAGGACAGGTAGTACAGACTGTCTTGATGGTGTGGCTATGTGCACAGTACGGTACAATCAATATGACATCACATATATTTATTTTACCAATAAAGGCAGTAAACAGAGCACATCAATAAATGGTGAATAATAGGTTAAGGAATTATTTTGGTTATGAAATAATTACTTAATTATTTAGGGACGACATCCTAGATGTTAACCCTATGTTAGCAAGAGTTAATTTTGTAATATGCCAAGCATGTGAAAGCTTGAATTCCGACAGGATAGAGTTTTTCTAAAATGTAAGGTATATGTAAGAAATCATATATGGCGAAGTGTGTTGTGTTGCGAACTATGTATGTGATATGCGAGGTTATGTGAAGGCTATGTGATGCGAATTCTGATGTAAGATCAAAGATATACGAAGTACAACAATCAACAGTGTAGAGGTTTTTGTATCTATCTCTTTTGTATAAAGGCACTATATTGTATAATTGTATGTTTGGGCAGTGGGCTCTTCTTGCATACATTTGTAATTGTATTACCAACTGCTAACAGGGTTGAGGCTTTTAACAGGGCCTAGTCCTCTAACAAGGACCGAGACACTATATGTATTTCATAGACCCCTAACAGGGTCAATATCCTTAACAAGATTCTTTTGTTTAGTGAATCATTTTGTGGGTAACATCCCCACTGGAGTTTTCCCTTGGCCAAAGTTTCCCTAGTTAACAAAATATGGTGTTATGAGTTTTCTTTGTGGGTGGATTTATTTACTGTTCAACATTGTTGGTTTACTTTCATATGCATGTTTTAAAGTAATTAACAATATTGAGTTGTGGGCAAAAGTTTGTAGAATACTGATTCACCCCCCCCTCAGTATTATCTATTTCTAACAATTGGTATCATAGCTTTGTTACTCATAAGAGGCTTAACAACTTGAGTAAGATCCCTATGGATATGGAACAATTAAAGATGAATCTTGAAGAAAGAGACAACTTGAAAAAAAGGTACGAAGATGCAAAATATTATATTGGTAAACTGGAATATAAGATTGATCATCTCTAATCTAGAAAAGAACTTAGAGAGAAAATTAGTGGTAGTGATAAGGTAGCAACCCTAAAGACAGAAAATGAGATTTTGAAACATGAATTGAAGATTGTTGAACTAAAGTTGAGCTTGAAGAAAGATGATTTTAAAATTGAATCAGATCTGAAAACAAAGAATGCGGATTTAAGATCCCATTTGACACAAGTGACATTTGAATTAGATTCTATCAAAATAGAGCATGCAGAACTAGAGAAGTACAATACTATTGTGAAAGGAGAATTTACTCAGGCTAAGCAACAGTTAGAGAAGCTATATTCCAGTAGTGAGAAAATTGATGAACAACTATTCTGTCAGAGATCTTCTTAAGATAAGATAGGTCATGGATATCTCATTGGAAAAAAATCTGCAAAGCTGAAGCTAGAAAGAACCAGATCCTGTTGTTGAAACCCCTGAACCTAAGGAGAATGATCAGAATAGGATTGAACCAAGCAAGTCTACAGAAGTACCTAAAGAAGTTGAGCAAGTCAACCTGAGAAATGTGATGAACCTAAACAAATAGAGCAAGTTGAATCACCTAAAGAAGTAAGACATGAATTCAGAGGTAGATGTTTTATATGTAATGAAGTTGGTCATATGAAGAGAGATTGCACAGATAAGTCTTTCAAACCTATTACTAACTTCTATTGTTAATTGTCATGGTTTTGGACATAAAGTAGTAGATTGTAGAAAACCTAAGTTTGATGGTAATAATGGCAAATGTAGAATGTTTAGGGATACTAAACCTGCAGGTAATGAAAGAAGGAGATCCTCAAGCAGGTCCAATGATGGAGAAGGAGCTAATGGAACAAGAAGAAACATCGCATGTTATAAGTGTAACAACTTTGGACACATTGTGAGGAATTGCAGAGCACCAGTCAATCAAAGTGGACCTAATTAGAGAAGGAGTATAACTGTATTTCAGTTGTGCAATAACTTTGGACACAACGAGGTTTTGTAGAATGGATAGGAGGAACATCAATAGGAACCCAAACTACAGAAGAAACAACAACATTAATGATAGTAGCAATAACAGTAAGAAATTAGCGCTTAAAGAGCATGTTGAAGAATTCAAGGAAGTATTTGTGAAAGCAAATGATCCATCAAGGTCACATGTGGTTTTAGAAGAATATTATTTTGACGCACCTGATGAGAGATTGAAGTCAGCCATTGTGTGTGATTCATCTTATTTGAATTAAACACTTATCTATCAAAGATAGACTATCAGAAAGATGGAAAAAAGGTTAAAGATTGAGTTAGAGGTTGCGAAGTTGGCAAAAGGATTAGCAGATCGTAAGGAAGCTTTGGTTAAGAGCGCAAGTCATTTGGAGATCGTATGAGACCGTACGAATGAAAGCAAGTATAGTAGCTAATAGTTAACAACTTTTACGAATTGGGTAGTTGCGCAATCAATGCAAAGTTCAATTTGAAAAGATTTAAAGTATGCAAACACGATTTTGAGTACCATTTGATTGTGTGAAGAATTGAGAAGCAATTGAGAGCGATTTGACAACAAAGTTAAGGCAAATTTGAAGCATTTACAGTGCGAAGTAAGAAACCCTAGTTACGCGAATTATAGGTATTTTACGGAGTTTTTTAATTGTGTTTTCAAAATGCTTGAATCAGTTAAGATGGAAAATCCTACTGTATGTGATGTAAGTGAGAGGCCACGATATAAGTTCAAGAAACACCTATTTGTGTCAATGGAAGATGATCCTTTGGGAGCATTTTCACAAGTATTGTCAAATGTATTGCACGTAGAGGATGTAAGGGCATACATTCACTGCAAGTTTGATGCCATTGGGGACAGTGATAATTACAAGGATTTGGATGTGGTATATAACAATGATTTATCATTGAAACAAGGTTTCAACATTTGGAAGAACTAAATATTATTAGGGAGATGTTCTATACGAAGTTTGATAACCATGAATGGAGCAAAATAATCTTGAGCAAAATCCATGATGGAATGTTTTGGGTAGGAGACATCCCTATCATGATTGACAATGACATGATCCATAGGCTAACTGGATTAAGCAATGAAGGGAGCAATCCAGTGAATGAGAAGAACGTGAAGAAATTGGTTGAAACCAATCTGAATACAAAATCAGAAGGCAGAAACATGAGAATTGATCTGATTAAGGAAGATGATGTAAGAATCATTAGCAAAATTATAGGCTATAAGATGAACCATAGTTCAAGGTTGAACTCTGTACTTGCTAGATTTATTCATCCATCATATCTGATGACAATGGAAAAGGAAAAGATCAAAAAGTGTGAAATTGTGAAGCAACAATTGCTTGACAACATTGAGAAACTGAAAAGGACAAAGAGTACTGTCTTTAGATTTGAATCACTGATAACTCACCTATTCTTCCAAGTTATCAGAAAATTTCCAAGTATGCCAGACCATGAATGGAATGGAAACAAGTGCACAATGAATTTGATTACTTATCATTACAAAAGACAATCAGAGGAAAGAAATGTTGAAGACATAACCAAGATGATGAAGAGTTTCTGGTCTGAGATGAAGAAGAGATTTAGGATCCCTCCATCACTAGTGGAGAAGTACAACGATGACATGTTTCATGGTTGAAACTGATGTCACATGTATGGAAGCAGTTGAACCTAGAATTAAATTCGAAGACCCAATTGGCTATGAAATGAGTGAAGATCTTGTTAAAGTGTAATGTCCCCGTTTTTGGCAAGTCGGTGTAGTTGATGGAGTTAGCTCATGATAGTGGCACTCGTGAGCTAACAGGGTGTTTTGGGGGTCCCAACTATAGATTTACTATTTTTAGTAGGTCTATTTTTGGCAGTTGCTATTTTTGGCAGTGTAGTGGGTGGCTTCGGCTGTTGGTCGTCACTTGCAGTAAATTAAGTTAATAATTGCATGAGCTCTTATTTATTCATTAATTATTAAGTTGCATTATTATAATAATGACATTAAGTGATATTTATAATAAGTATGTTGGAAAGTTTCAAGTGTTGAGTTCTTTTGGGAAACTTCCACAATTTTTGAAGTGGAGTTTTCTAGGAAACTTTGGCCAACAAAAGATTATAAATGAGAGCTCATTTCATTGGGAAAAGCACGCTTGAATGTATATTTGTTTTTGTTGCCTTTGTGGCTTTTTCCTAAGTTTTGATTTCTTCGCCCTTGTTGTGATATAAGGGTCTGAAGTTGAGTGGGCAATTCACTGCTGAGGTATAGTGATTTGTGATATTCTGAATATTTATTATATCTTCCATTTCTGTGTTATTGTTGCTTTGGAAGAAGTCTTTGTGTTGGGAGTTGTGGCGGATTAAATTCTGAAAATTGTGAAGCTTGAGATTGTTGGAGTCTTCCTACTGTATGACCTGTGGCTGGAAGACATCTATTGTTGGAAATTTAATTACATAACCGCCTGCAAGTTGTAAGTGTTTCATTTGAATTTATTGTGAGGAGTTTTGATGTGCATATCGATGTGAGTGGAAATTAGAGGCTAATAAAAATCACATTTGATACTTGTGTTTTATAGACTGAAAGATTAATCTGAATTTGTGACTGCTAAATTTGCATTTGGGAGCCATATTTCTGCATGTTGTTGGCGTCTATTATAGCTTTGTCCTAGAGCATATAGCTTCTGTTTTTGGCGTCAAGCTGAAGGGTTTTTTGAAGACATTGATTGATTTGTGGAGGAAGTCGAAGAGTCTCTTCACATTCTGTGAGACTGCAAATTGATGTTCAAAAGTGATTGGGAAATGTGTTGTTGCTTCCCACTATTGGTGTTGGGTATTCATGTTTGCATTTGTCAATTACTATAGGGCTGGGCAGCATTTTATATTGAGTCTGTAATTAATAACAAGTGGTGAGGGGTTTCCTTTATTAGCTGCGGGTGAATTTGCAAGATAGGCGACCATCATTTTGTACTTGCAATCTACATATTGGATGAGCGAACTGCCTATTCTGGATAGCGTCTAGTTGCTACCACCAGCAATTTGACTTCAAGGAAAGAATATTGCATAATTGGCATTCATGTGGAGCAAAGGGGTGATTGAATATTTCTTTCAAAATTGTATTCTGCAAATTTGAAGATCACATCGAGAATCTAGACTGGAGAACATTGCCATTCAGTTTGAAAGATCCATTGTCTTGCCCTTACAAATCAAGTTCTAAGTGTTGCATTTTTGCTACCAGTATTTTATGCAATTAAATAAAGTAATCATTTTGACTTTCAGAAAAACATTGTTCAGTTCAATCAACATTTTGGATAGAGAGAAATTCAGAATTCAGTAAATTGGTTGTCTTCATCATGGTTATCTAGAAAATTGCCTCTATCTTTTAATATTTTGGGTGTGTTACTTGGGAATTGAGAAAATTGCGACTCGACCAACATTTATATTGTTTGCTAAGTGTTTGACTAAATGCCAAATCTCTGATTAGTAAGGAAAGTTGATGTTTGTTTAAGCCATAACTGACAGGGGTTATTACATGAAGGCTATGCGAAGATCATCCCGGAGTCTGATTGGGACAAGGAATGCCCTAGATGGGATACTTATGATGAAAAGATGAAAGAAGTTCGTAGTGAAGTATATAGCAAGGATATTAAGAAAAAGGTAGACAAGAAGATAGAAGCTATCTTGAAGGAATCAGGCATGAGCAGAGAGGAATTCAATTAAGTTAAAGGAATTGCCTCGAAAATGAAGGCAAGTAGACAAGCTGAGGTACTGGCAGCCACACCCCTTGCAGTGACAGGACCTTCAGAAGGAGTAACAGTAGCAAGATCTACTTCATAGATACCTACTGTCCCTTATGCCGCAGTAGCTCAAGTACAACCCACTGTTGTACAGCCAGCCAAGAAGACCGAGGAAGAGGAAGTCACTACTATTGATGTCAAATCAGTCATTCCTCCAAGGAAATCAGAGAGACTCACCAAGGCAAAACAAGAGGTTGAGTCACCTAGCAAGAAGAGGACTAAGCAATTGTCAAGTGGACCTGGAAAGAGAAGAAAGACATTGCAGATGATTGAATCAGAATCAGATGAAGAAGATGAAGAGGAAACAGAAGACAGACCAACTGAACAAGTATTTGGAGAAGCAAGGACATCAGTTGGGAAGAAGCCTTGGAAGCCAAAGGTAGAGAATTTAAATGTTCAAATAATTAATGATGACAATTTTGTTGAATTAATTAAGTACTATAGTCTATATAGCAACATGGATAGACTACAACTAGAAAATGCTGTAGTTAGGAATATGGTTTTGAAGAACAAAAGATTTGAAGATATTCAGAGAAAGATACCAGAAGATCTGTACAACAGATTGATCAATAGGAGAAGAGTCATTGAAGAGGACAAGAAAATCAGAGAAAATTTAATAAAGAAACTTTGCGAAGTCAATGATGATGATGACATGAGTGGAATAATGAAGGGTATTGAGCCCTTGTTGAGAATTAAAAGAAGAGCTATTCTTTTGATGGGAGACAATTATGAAGAGGTAAACAAAGAAACAGAGGAAGTCATTGTTAAATACATGACTTCTGTACCCAGAATTGCAGAGAAGAGCACAAAGTTAGGGGGAGCAATCCCTATGTCTATTGAGCAGATTACTACAGCAGCAGCAGCAATGAAAGTCAAGGACACCAAGATGTCAGATTTATCTTCGCAGATCTGAATAGAGACTGACACCATGCAAGTTGGTGCCACAAAGGTTACAGTTAACTTTGCAGAATATCCTTTTTAAGGATCTTGGGCCAAACATTGTTGGCAATATTATTGATTATTTCAGCTTAGATGAGGAAGAGGAGAAAAGAAAGAATGAAGCAAAAGAGAAAAAGAGAAAAGAAGATGAGTAGGAAGAAGAAGAAAGAAAGAAAAAGCAAGAAGAAGATTAGAAAAAGGATGAAGAACAAAGAAAGAAGAAATTGGAAGAAGAGGAGAGAAAGAAAAAGGAGGAAGAAAAGAAAAAGAAGGAAGAAGTAGAAAAGAAGAGGAAAGAAGAAGAAGAAAAGAAAAGGAAGAAAGAAGCATAAAAGAAGAGGAAAGAAGAAGAAGAGAAGAAGAAGAAGAAGGAAGAAGTAGAGAAGAAAAGGAAAGAAGAAGAAGGGAAGAAAAAAAAGAAAGAAGATGAGGAGAAGAGGAAAGAGGACGAAGAAATCAAAAGGAAGGAAGATGAGAAGAAGAAAGAGGACGAGGAAAAGAAAAGAGAAGAACAAAAGAAGAAAAAAGATGAGGAGGATGAGAAGGCAAGTGCACCCAGCACATTTCTCACCCTAGCTGCACTAATAGGTTCAGATGATGATGATCAAATAGAATTGATATCATCCCTCAGCAAGATTATCATCAAGAATAAACAAGTAAAGAGTTTGCAGAAATTCTTATGGATGTAATTGAAAAGTTACAAGGAACATTGACAGTGAAATCATTAGATCCTAATCCAAAGGATAGAGCCAAAGCTGTGATTCAAGCTTTTGATGCTGAATTCACAAATTTGTCAGAGGTAGCAGCAACTCAGGCACAAGCAAGGCACAATGCTCAGATGTTTTACACTATATGTTGGAACATCAGAAATTGACTTAGGAGCTCTTGATGCTTGCATCAAGGAGTCAAGAAGGTGCGAACTTGAAGGTAAGGCATTATATGCCAAATGTGCCATGTCCTTCAGTTTCACCAAGGACATTGATGAGGCGCTGAAGAAAAAACAAGATGAAGTCGAAGCATTGGCAGATCTGCTTGGCCAACCTGGTGTCAAGATTGCAGGAATTGAAACACAAGTCAACGAGACTTATGATGAAATAAGTTTATTAGAAATCGGCAAGGAAAAGATTATAAAGAGGTTCTCACTTTTGAGAGAAGACCTATCTTTGAAGATAAGCACAATTGAGCAGCAGGTAGAAGAATGTTTGATAGCAAAGACATCATTTGATAAATTCATTTACTTAGACTTGAATGCAGTGGAGATTGCATCTTATGGGTTGTGCACTCTCCTCAGCATATCAGAGGAAGTAAAAGACACATGGGAGAAGAGCATGGAATCTGACAGTAAGTTTTGTAGACTGTATCTCTCGTCTATTAGCCTAGAGAAGAGGTAATGAACCAAAATTTTGACATGTAAATAAGTTTTGATACCTTTTTCATTGATGTCAAAGGGGGAGAAGAATACAGGATAATTGTAATAGGAAAATTGTATGAGGAGAAGGATACAGGAAATTGTATAGAGTAACAGTTATATACTAAGGGGGAGTAGTATTATTAGGAGATATAAGGAAAGATGGTTAATGATCCACAAATTTTGAATTTTGCAAATTTTTGTAAAGTTCTGAAAGCCAATTTTTGAAGAAGTTTTTGTACAACATTTTGGGACGTAGCCAATTTTCCCATATGTTTCCATCAATGCCAAAGGGGGAGATTGTTGGCAATATGGCTAAGTAGGATGAGTTAGGCTTGTCATTTATGGCAACATATATCTCAAGATGAGATGACATGTTACATCCCAATTTTTGACTTAATTTAAAATATAGCCGTTGAGGTTCACATGAAGTTAGTTGATAGTTAAATTTGTTATAATCCTGCGAAATGGTAAGATAGTTAATCGTTATAATTATTTATCATGAATTCATGGAATTGAATAGGTGGTTAGCCATTGTGATTATTTATGATTAGATAACTTGTTATGGTAATATGATTTAACTGTAGAGAATTTCTTTGTAGGAAGCACGTCAAAGGGGTGGAAGCATTGTCAGAAAAGAATTAGGCATTGGAGCATCACCATCACTGGGCAAACGGGTTGAGGACCTAGCGACTTGAACATCAGGATACAATCGATAAAACTGCACGAGTTATTAAATAAATAATTTAAAGCGTAAAATAATTTAATTGAATTATAAAACGTACCTCAAAGGATTTAATATGATCTTTCACGTTATTATTATAATAGATATATCTATATACGTACATATAGATATAAAAATGAAATGACACCATTATATTATAATAATTTAATAAAGTGATGTCACCCCATTAATATATTTACATGTACATATATAAATATAAAATTATAATAATATTCAAAATATAATAACATTCGAATTATAATAATATTCGAATTATAACCTTCCAACTCTTTTTCCATTTTTTATTCTTTTCCATGTTTATAACCGATTAAACACTTGGCGTTTTTAATTAGCAAGATATTCTTTAAGCTATAGAAGCCAAAGAGTCTTCTTTAAACCTTTTTATATCATGAGTCGGGAGGGAGGCAAAGATATATATATTTTCCTAATATCTGACTTCTGGCATTCACCTGAATTATATTTTCAAGCATACCCGACTTCCTTTTATTTTGCCATGATTTTGTTCTTATTATATGGAAGCCGTGAGAGAGACGGATATATATTTCATTCACTCGACTATTTCCTTGCTACATTTTCTTTTCTAGTATTATTACCGCCTTCGCATAACATCCGACCTTCATTATTTTATTTTGAGTGGGGTGAGAAAAAGAGGTGAGAACTCTCATTTCCGATTCCTTCTTAATATCGTATTCTTCCCTACTTAATGCGGCGTCCTTTACCATCAATGCACTGCTGAATTTCTGCAAGTCAATTCAGAATCCTTTTCATTTCATAGCAATGCCGTCGTAATCTAGTCTGCCGTACATGTTCTATCCTTGTTGAGGATTTAAGTAGTACTTATACACCATGGATTCACTTGCAAGCAAACCAAAGAAGAGTTGATACAATTTGCTTAGCAAGACTCCAGAAAGTTTTGGATTTATATTAGGTTATGTGGTAGGCATTCCTAGTTATTGTTATATTCCATTGTTATTGCAAAACGATTCCCATAGTTGCAGTTGTAGATTATCTTCATTTATAACTAAATAACTCTAGGGAGTTGCTTACCATTAAACATAGTAAAGTATCCATGTCATCAAGAGTTATTATTGCTACTAGTCATCAGAATTGGGATGGTCTTTATTTCTGCATGTTTTAAAGAATATAATCTCTCAAATGATAGATTGTGAAAAAGCTGGAAGTATATAATCAATCATGTTCCAAGAATGGCTGTATACTTCTTATCATTTCCTTTTGGTTTCCAAAATCCATAACAGCTAAAATTTAGTTATAATCATTGGATAAAACCTCTTGAGAAAGAGTTATTGAAGATGCAATAAAATCATGATTTAAATATGCAATTTGGAAATAAGAATCAATGATATTTCTGCTAGTTTTTAAGAACATAATGTTTTAAGTCACAGTTTGAGATAAGCTGGAAACTTGTAATATTCTTTTACCAGTTATGGATCAATAGAAAGAGCAGGTTGCTCTGAGATTCCAACACCTGGGACTCACCCAACTAGTTAGCGAAGGAAAAGGGTGAAGAGGTGAAAGAAAGGAATCTGCATTAGCATGAAACTGAATTAGATGTGGTATAACAATGTTTATTACTTTTAAAAGAAATCATTTAATAGCTCATGCATGATCACATTTAATAAATTCTCTTGCTGTTAAGTTGAGTGGTGTGATTAGATACCAAGATGCTCAATGTTTCCATGTCTATTCCGGGTAGGGAGGGTCTTTCTCGTTAGAGATTGTGTGGGGATAAGTTGTGGTCCGAGGTTGGGTGGTTAAGCCTCTAATAATGTTTCCCCTTTCCACAAGATGTCTGACGTGCATCGGACTAAGATAAGCTATGAATTCAAACGTTTGTTGGAAATAGGTATTATCACTTTTATGATGTATATGCAAGAAGGTAAGATTAATTGAGTTATATCATCGTTACAGTTATTTTACACTTAGATGTGAGAGATGGATTTATGGATTGTCTTTCATTTATATGAATATTGAATATGAGCATATCTTCTAATCTTATGTTATTGCCACAGTTAAGCAATCGGAAGGAAATGAATGATATAGCAGTATTTGGAGCCCTAAATGATATAGTGGTATTTGAAGTCCTAATTGATATAGTGGTATTTGAAGCCCTAATTGATTCAGTGGTAATTGATGCCCTAATTGATACAGTGGTATTTGATGCCCTAAATGATCCAATGGTAATTGAAGCTTAAAGTGATACAGTGGTATCTGAAGCCCTAAATGATCCAATGGTAATTGATACCCTAATTGATATAGTGGTATGTAATGCCCTAATTGATATGGTGGTATTTCATGGTAATCATCATTTGATATTGATGTAGTAGTATTTGATGGTAATCGTCAATTTATACTATGTGATATTTGTGGACTAATCGAGGTGATTGCAGAAGCATCCCTACAATGATTTCTCGTTTCAAATTCCATGGTATGTAGAATTTAATTTCCATAGTAAATTCATTGATGGTGTTTTTCAATTCTTAGTTATGAAATTTTGTTTAACTAATTTTAACCGTTAATCTCATTCATATGAACGTAACTGATTTAACTGTCTTCCTATGAAAATGAAGTAATAACTGTATTTCTTTGATATGATAGTTGTTAATTAAGACTCGGGAAAAGAGGTTGTTACATGGCAAAATGTACAATTAAAGTTCTCACAATCTATGACAGAAAATTCTGTAAGTGTTAGACAATTTCACTGGTAGTACAAAGACAGTTTTGGTAATGCGCAATCTACAAAGATATTTGGCACGTGCGTAGTCAAGGACAGGTAGTACAGACTGTTCTGATGACGTGGCTAAGTGCGTAGTACAGTATGATCAGTATGACATTAGATATATTTATTTTACCAGTAAAGGCAATGAATAGAGCAGAACAAAGAACAATAGTACAAGGTGAATAACATGTTAAGGAATTATTTTGGTTACAAAATAATTACTTAATTATTTAGGGATAACATCCTAGATGTTAACCCTATGTTAGCAAGAGTTACTTTTGTAATATGCCAAGCATGTGAAAGCTTGAAGGCCGACTGGATAGAGTTTTGCTAAAATGTAAGGTATATGTAAGAAATCATTACTTGCGAAGTTGTGTGTTGCGAAATTGTGTGTTGTGTTGCGAACTATGTATGTGATATGCGAGCTTATGTGAAGGCTATGTGATGTGAATTCTGATGTAAGATCAGAGATATGCAAAGTATAACAATCAGTAGTATAGAGATTTTTGTATCTATCTCTTTTGTATAAAGGCACTATATTGTATAATTGCATGTTTGGGCAGTGGGCTCTTCTTGCATACATTTGTAATTGTATGACCAACTCCTAACAGGGTTGAAGCAACTCCTAATAAGGTTGAGGCTTTTAACAGGGCCTAGTCCTCTAACAAGTATCGAGACACTATATGTATTTCATAGACTCTTTGTAGGGTCAATTTCCTTAACATAATTCTTTTGTTTAGTGGATCATTTTGTGGGTATCATCCCCACTAGGGTTTTCCCTTGGCCGGGGTTTCCCTAGTTAACAAAATATGGTGTTATGAGTTCTCTTTGTGTGTGGATTTATTTACTGTTCAACATTGTTGGTTTACTTTCATATGCATGTTATAAAGTAATTAACAATATTTAGTTGTGGGCAAAAGTTTGTAGAATGTTGATTCACCCCCCCTCTTAGCATTATCTATTTCTAATAGGCCCATCTGACCACCTAAGCCTCATGGCTTCATCACTAATCATTGTATTTGAATCCCTCATGAGCTGTTTCCAAGATAGTGCTGGTGCACGAGGGAAAGCAGTAATCAGGATGCATGGGGTTCTCACCTCATTGAATTCTCCTTTGTTTTTAGTAACCAATATCACATTTAGAGCATCACAACTTTTAGCAAGTCTGTTTACCATTTTGCCCAGCCTGGTTTTGCTAGAGCTCAGTCCCATCACAGTGTCATTGTTACTTGCTTGACCTCCACTATCATCATGTCCATCCAAATTTTCAATTAGATTCCTCAACTTGATTTGCTTTACCATTTCCTTGAGGGTACTTTAAAGGTGTTTGGTTCATATGTCTCAGCCTCTATATTAAATTGAATTCCTCCATCTTTCAGTACTTTAGCACATGTATTGATTATCTTCACCGCTTGTTTTTCTTTTACTTTATAGTTGAGAGTGACCTGCACACAAATTTTATGCATAATGAGTCTCCATAGAGACTCAATAAGGATTCTACTCCTATCTTCTATCTTTAAATACATCATCATTCCTAATTAACCAAATAGATCAAAGCAAATAAGAGGAAAAGATGGCCCAAAATATATTCAAGGGTTTGGGAAGTCCAGGGATGTTCCCAGTAATGGCAAGGAATGAAAGAAGCTCAGGTTTTATCTGGATGCCGAACTAGTTTCAAATCTCTCTGGCGAATTCACATTCTGAGAATAAGTGTGACATGGTCTCAGGCTTGGAGCAAAAAGAGCAAGTGAAAGGAAAACCATCAACGTTGTTCAGAGGAAGTTTATGAAGAAGAGCTTGCCAAATAAAAAATTGAATCTTAGGTTCCACTCTGCGGTGCCAAATAGCAAAACAATGTTTGGTCCATACTTTATGGTCTAAATTGCAGTTCCATTTGGTATTGAGATACTCAAAAACTTCATCGTTATTAGACAACATGCAATACAGGTGTTTAGCTTTGGTGGAGAAGAGTTTGGTGCCATTGGGCGAGGTAAGGAGGGGAAGTCTGTGAATCTCATTGCCACATACTTGGAGAAGTTTGGCTTTTAGCCAGCCTTCCTTGAGCACTGCATAGGTTCTTTTTTGAGACTAAGAGCTCTGGAACTTAGAGGCTAGGTTCTCCCAGGATATCAATTGGTTATCCATAACAAGGTTGCTAAAGGAATGAATGCCCATCCTGTCCCATATTTTTGTTGAACAACCTTGCAGGAGAGCAAGAGGTCTTCCTTTTCTTTCCAAATTCCACCATGGGGACCTTTCTCCACGCAGTTTGTCTCGGTTGTCTATCAAGTCAGCCCCTACCACCCAATGTCTCACCTTATCCCATGCTTTCCAGAGAGTTTTAAAGATGACAAAACCTTCAACTTTAATCTTCCATTTACCTGAGAGCAGGTCATGAATATGCATCCCTTTCCATGTTTTCCCAATACAAGGGACCCCTCTTGCAATGTTATGTCTTATCAGAACTTTCCAGGGTTCACTTCCTTTTGTGGACCTGGTAATCCATTTGGCTCCTAGCGCAATTTCTTGCAACCTTAAATCCTTCAGCCCCATTCCACCTACTTCTTTCCTCATAGTGAAACAATTCCATTTAACTGCATGCCTCTTCTGATTACCTCATCTATAGACCACAAGAAATCCCTAATAATTTTTTTAATGTAGCAAATCTGATTTTGATTGAACAACCAAGCAAAGGAGTAATATATGGTGTATGCTGATAATATCTTTCGGCAAACTTGTACTCTTCCAGCTAGAGATAAGTGATTATTTTTCTGTTTGCTGAGTTTATTGACAATCTTCTCCTTGAGCCATTCCCACATTGAACTTAGATTTAGAGAGACTGAGAATGGTATTCCCAGATATCTCACGATGTGTGTAGGGCCACCCTAGGAGAAACCAAATTTACAATACTATTATGGAGGCTGCTCCTCCCATCCCAACATTATGGACTTGACAATAGATACTCTGCTTCCTGAGGCTTTACAAAATATATACTTAATCTAATGTGTGCTTCAATTCGACTGAAGCTACATTTTAACACTCCCTCTTAGTGAGGAAGAAGTGAATCAACAAAAGAACTCATATTCTCTTGATATGTACACTGGCATCAACCTCATTGATACCTATTAGGAGAACAGGTCATATGATTTCCGGCACTTTAGGACATCAACTTAATGTAGTCTATCAAATAACAATAAATCACAATGTCACAATCTATATCATTACATGTATCATAATCTCCGACACTGCGTGAACAAAACTTAATGAAGTTTGATCATGATACATTCGTTGTCATGACTTCTGACACTCCTGGATAACAATTTAATCAAGTTTTCCATGACAATAGGTCAAACTATTGATAAGATCGTCACCTTACAATAGCTTCCTTCTAATTAGATATATCAATGAAAGATTGTCACCTTTCATGACATATTACACATATATAAAATAGTAACTCTATAAACATAAAAAATAAATGTACATATATATTACAACAATTTAAACTGAGATTCATTCTCAGGAGTTACAATCACATTTGAATCATCCCCACTTTACCTTTGAAATGCTCCAATTTAGGCTTAGAGAGAGGTTTAGTAAGTACATTGGCAGTTTGCTCATTAGTGCTGATGTATTCTAGCTTGAGAACATCTTTGTCTACCATATCTCTGACATAATAATAAGAATTCCAATATGCTTGAATCGGTTGTGGAAAATTGGATTCACTAACACCTTAATAAAACTCTGATTGTCACAATGTATAAATGTAGGTTTAAGGGTGTTCCAAATAGTCCAACTAGCAACTTCCTTAACCATACTGCTTCTCTGGCTCCCATGGAGGTAACTATATCTTTTGTTTCTGTAGAACTTAGGGCGATAGATGATTGTTTTTTGCTAAACCAAGAAATCATAGCTAAACCAAGATTGAAACATCCTGTAGTGCTTATATGATCAATGGAGCTACTGACCTAGTCAGGATCTGAGTACCCATGAAGTTGAATCTCAAGTTGATCGTATTTAAGACCAAATCCAATCGTACCACATAAGTATCATAAGATGTGCTTTGCTGCCATGAGGTGCATCTTAGGTTCGCACATGAGCCGGCTTAATGTATTGGTTGCATAACAAATATTAGGGTGAGTATTCACAAGGTACATTAGTGATCTGATTATCTGTCTATAGTAAGTAGGATCAGTAGGTTCAGATTCGACTTTGTCATTTTTAAGCTTGTGAAGATTTGTTTCCATTGGTGTAGTCAAAGGCTTATAGTCCATCATTCCAATTTGGTCAAGATGTCAATTGTGTATTTTCCTTGGTTTAAGAAAATGTAGTTTTCCTTTTGCCATACTTCTAGACCTCAGAAGTAATGTAGAAGTCCAAAATCTTTCATGTCAAATTTAGCTACTTGATCCCATTTGCATTTTGCATTTTACTATAAGATGGTCTTCACCTGTTATTAGTAAGTCATCAACATATAATACGAGAATAGTCATATCACCATTAGATACTTTGAAATATATATTAGGATCAGCTTCATTTTTGGAGTATCCTAATGTAGAGAGATAATTGTCTATCCTTTCGTACCATGCCTTGGGGGCTTGTTTAAGACCATAGAGTGCCTTCTTTAATTTGCACACATAGTTATTTTTGTTGTGAGTAACAAATCCTTCGGGTTATTTTATATACACCACTTCTTCGATAACACCATTTAGAAAAGTTGTCCTAATGTCCATTTGATGTATCTTCCACCCTTTAGATGCTACAATGGCTATAATGGTTCTAACAGAGGTGTATCGAGCAACTGGAGCAAATGTCTCTTCATAATCAATTCCATCTTTCTGAGAAAATCCCCGAGCTACAAATTTGGCTTTGTATTCCTTTTAATGCTTCTTTAGGGGTTATGTTCTCTAAGATTGAATGAGGACATCTATTTTGAATGTAAACTGTGGTATTAGAGGCTTCAACCCAAAATGATATGTGGACATTTTGGTCATGCATCATGGCTTTGGCAGATTCTATAATAGATTTGTTTTTCCTTTCTGTCACTCCATTCTATTGAGGATTATAGGGTACAAAAAACTCCCTCTGAATCCCAATAGAGGTGCATAATTCTTTAAAGTTTTTAGAAATGTATTCACCCCCATTGTCTGATCTTAGTGTTTTGATTTTCTTCCCAATTTGATTTTCAACTAATGCCTTAGACTCTTTGAATTTGGATAATACTTATTTGATTCCTTAAGTTTTAGGAAGTAAATCCAAGTTTTCCTAGATAAATCATCTATAAAAAATTACATAATACAAGCACCCACTTAGGGAAGAGACAGACTTAGGACCACACAGGTCGGTATGAATAAGTTCAAGTACGGTTTTGGATTTATGTTCACTTTTGGGAAATGATCCTTTGGTATTTTTTCCTAATGCACATCCCTTGCATGTTCCAATATGATCAGATTTTAAACTAGGTAAGCCTATTACAATCTTTTCTATAGATGGCAGGGCACAAAATTGAAGATGGCCAAGTCTTCTACGCCAGATTTCATTTGAGTTTGAAACTCATGGTTTAATGCTAGATTTTGATGATTACAAAGTTTGTACAAGCTTTGATCTCTGAAACCAATGGTGATTGTGTTCTTAATATTAGAGTTCTTGGGCTAGGATAGAACTTTATCTTCTTGAAATGTGATAAGATACCCTTGATCTGCTAGGCCTGAGATTGAGACCAAATTTCTTTTGATGCTAGGTACAAATAATACATCCTTTAGTTGAAGAGTGACTCCGGTTTTCAGTTGTATTGAACATGTTCCAATTCCCTTTACTGGATATGTAGAGTTATCCCCTATTGTTACTTCTTTAGTGGAGTGACCTTCAAAAGTTTCAAATTTGTCCTCGAATCTAGTTATATGATGAGATGCTCCACTATCTACTATCCAGGTATTTTTGTTGGTATTTAGCTCACTTGATAAAGCTAGAAAGAATGCTAAATTTTTAACCTTTACTTCTGCTAGGGCAGCTTGCATTTTCTTTCTGGGCAAACTTTGTGAGTGTGACCAAATTTGTCACATTTGAAGCATTGTACTTTAGACCAGTCTCTTTTCTTGCATGTTTGATTTTCTTTTCCTCTTTTTCTTTTGAATTGACCCTTCTTCCCTTTATTATTTGAATTTGCTTGAAGAGCTTGAATTTCCCCCTCTTGATTTAAACCAATTCCTCTTGAAATCAGTTTGGACTCTTCTTGTATGCTATCATTCTTAAGTTGATCGAATTTTGACAATTCAGGTCTAGAGCTCATTCCATGGATAAAGGTTTCCCAGGACATGGGTAACCCTTTAAGGGCTATTAGAGATAGTTATTTGTCATCTAACTGATTCCCGATGGTTGCGAGATTGTTTTTTAATTCTGCAATTCTCAGGAAATAAGACGTAATAGTCTCTCCATTGTTCATTTCGATATATAGCAGTTGTTTCAAGGTGAGCAATCTGCTGGTGTTATTGATTTCAAATGTAATTTTAATAGTCATGAACATTTCATAGACAGTTTTGAGATTTGATATGGATGGAAGTATGTTATCTTTAATAGAATCTATGATAATCTTCATGGCTTTATTATTATGCCTTTTCCAAGCTGATTTGTCTTGATCATTTTCATGCATTTTCTTATCTTCTTCCACATACACTTCTAATTCAAGTTCTTGTAAAATAATCATAATTCAAATTTTCCATGAAGCAAAATTTGAAGCACCTTCAAGGCTATCTTCCAGTCTTTGTGGTTCACCATGATTTTAATCTGAAGCTTTGATGATAACTGATTATAAATGCTGTATCAGTTTAGCTCTGATACCATGTTAATGTGCACAGGATCTCTGATAGAGTGATATATACAATATTCTGATAATACCGTACTGAAGATCTGATGTGAACAAAATAGATTTGAATATAATATGTCAATTATATATATATATATATATATATATATATATATATATATATATATATATATATATATATATATATTGCAGTGAACAATTTAATATATCAAAGTATATATATGACAGTGAACTTGTAGATGATCGAATGCTGAAGACTGATAATCTAAATTGCTGCTGCAGATACTTGAGATGTTTCTCAGATATCTTTCTCTACAGCAGTGACAGTAATATATATATGTGGCTGGGGTGAAGTCTACATAGAAACATGACTCTACGTGGCTTATGGTCACGTAGGGTCATGTCCCTACATGGACCCAAACATCATTTATAATAACTAACTGAACCGTCGGTTCATTCTGCCGATAAAATAGTATCGCAGACTATATGATGCCTGATGAGAATATGAAGGAAAGCCCAATAAGAATATAAAGGGAAGCCCAATAAGAATAGGTAATTATTATTTTGATTATATGTATGTATGTATGTATATATATATGTGTGATTATGAAAAGAGACATAGAAATATAAGTATATGCATAGTTTAAAAAATCGGCGTTATATCGCCAAAACCGCGGTATAACGCGGGAGTTTGCAGCAGCCGAATATATCGCTGAATATATCGGCAGCGTTAAATATCAAAAACCCGCGGCGATATATATGGAAAAAATCACGTGATAAACCCTAAATTCGGCAAAAAAATCGTTGAAAACAGCATTGAGTGGTCATCAGAAATTTAGGTAAAAATTTTAGGTTTACAACGTTTGATATCTTCACTCCCAACCACATTTGATATGCACACGAAAGTGACTTCTTCCTCCAGTGATGCGGCCATGACCTCCTTCAGTGGCCTCGACAACTTTTAAACTTTATACAGGTGAACGAGTTTATTTTGGACAAGTGAGCGAGGTGCAGGCGGCCACGACCTCCTCCAGCAGTCTGGTTGTACGTGATGATGTTTGGACGGCAGTGTTCAACTCTATAGTTGCATTCGACCTCCTACTCTCGGCATTCGACTTTTCTTGCAGAACTCTTGGTGGTATGTGAAATATTTTTTAATTTTTTTTAAAAAATTAATATATATTCATATTGTAACTTGTTAAATAAAACTATAGATATTAATATAACTATATAAAACTATATATATTGTGTATAAATAATAAAACTATATATTATTATTATTTATAATGTAACAGACTAACAGTAATATAGTAATACTAATTAGTAAATTACTATTAGTAATTTAGTATGATTTCAATTTTAAACACAGTTAGGAACTTAGGATAGTTTTAAATTTAATATCAGTAAATAACAACAGTATAACAAAATTGGAAAGAACTATTAATGTTAATATAAATGTCCCTTAATTATCAGCAAGGTAAATAACAGTTGAATAGTTTTAAATTTTTAATATTAGTAAATAACAATTGGATACTCATTCTATTCTATTTTGCTTATAGACTAATTCCAGTTTATTTTAAACCCGAACAATTGGATAGTAGATCTTACCCTCCTTTTGATAAAAGTTGGATTACAAATCATTAAATTCTATATATTCATATTGTTGCAAATTGTGTTTGATATCAATCTTATTTTATATTTGATTGTTCATTCTTATACTTGCAGAGTGCAGACTTCGAGTGTTAGTGACATACCTATAGAAACAGGATGACTGGTGGTGGCAGAGGTAAGGATCCTTTATGGAAGCGTGGGATCCCGGGCATAATCAGTGGACATGTCGAATGTATCCATTGCCATAAGAAAATGACTTCAGGGATAAGCCGATTGAAATACGATCTTGCAAAGATTCCATGCAATGATATTACAGCGTGTGAAGAATGTCCGAAAGAGGCTACAAGAGAGGCTTTGACAAGCCTACAAAAATATGCACAAAGTAAGGTAGAAAAAAAGAGGACATTTGAGGCTATGGCAGCCCCAATGGGGACTTTTAGTTCTACGGGATCAGAAATAGGTGGAGAGGATTCTTCTATAAGGCCTCGGATATGAGGATCGGTAAGTACGAGAGGTTCTCTAGCAAACTTTTGGATTCCACGTAACACTCCTGGTGCTCAACTCGACTTGCTAGGCACGACATGGAACAAAGAGATGCATGAGAAGACAAGGGTGGCAATTACAAGATTTTGGGTCTGCAATGATATTCCCTTCAATTCTTTATTCAGTCCGTATTGGGATCAAGTGGTAACTTCCATTTCTTTGTCTGGTAAGGGGTTCAAGTCCCCAACTCCCTATGAGGTGAGTGGGCCATTGTTACAGGACGAGGTAAGAAATATTCATCAACTTGTAGAAGAGCAAAGAACAGTTTGGGAATAGAAAGGTTGCACTATTATATCTGATGGGTGGACAGATGGCAGGAACAAGACACTCATCAACTTTCTAGTTGCTTCAGGGGGGCAGCTGGTATTTCTAAAATTAGTTGATGCCTCTGATTAAGTAAAAAATGCAGAAAATTTGTGTAACATGTTGGATGAGGTGGTAATAGATGTGGGAGTTGCTAATGTCATCCAAATTGTGACTGATAATGCAGCTGCATATGTGGCTGCCGGTAGACTTCTCATGGAGAGACATCCCACATTATTTTGGAGCCCTTGTGCTGCCCAAGCCCTTGTGCTGCCCATTGTCTTGACTTGCTTCTTGAGGATCTAGGGAAACTAAGCCTGGTGGAGAAGGTGGTTGAAGATGGAAGGAATATTGCTAAGTACATCTACAATCATACATGGATCTTGAGCCTTATGAGGGAGCACACTGGTGGTAAGGATCTTGTACAGGTAGGGGTCACATGCTTTGCTACTAATTTTCTAAACTTGCAAAGCATATCTGAGACATTGCTAGACCTCAAGCGTATGTTTCTTGATAAGAAATGGTTAGAGAGTCCTTATGCCAGGAAGCCTGAAGCAGAGAAGATTGCGAGGATTGTGTTTGATAGTAACTTTCAAAAGCTGATGGAAGAGACCCTCAAAGTAAGTTTTCAAGTATTCATTGATGATTTAATATTCAATTTTGAAATATTGTCCTTGGCTGATTTTTGTATATTTTATTATGTCTAGGTATCAGAACCGTTGGTGAAGGTTCTACGAATTGTGGATGGGGATAAAAACCCCATGGGGTTTCTATATGAGGCCATGGATAGTGCAAAAGAGGCCATTCAACACTTTTATAGGTCAAATGAGACCAAATATAGCCCCATATGGAACATTATTGATCGTAGGTGGAACCGACAACTCCACCAACACGTTCATGCAACTGCCTACTTCTTGAACCCCAAGTACTATTTTTCCAACACTTTTAAAGCAGATGCAGAGGTTCAAATTGGCTTGGACACATGTATTCGAAGATTGATTGCTGATACGGACCTCTGAAACCTCATACTTGATGAGTTGCAGAGCTACAAGAGGGAAGAGGGGCCATTGTTTTCTTCTCCTGATTGCAAACGTAGGAGATACACCTTGCAGCCAAGTAAAAAAGAATGTGTTTAGTTTTATCATACCGTTCATTTCTCTCGTGAAGTTTATTGGAAGTTTTACCACATTATAAATGGTTTTTTAATTTTTTAATCCTTGCAGATCTGTAGTGGGAAGATTATGGTGCCACAACGCCTAATCTTCAAAAGGTTGCCATCCGAATTTTATCGCAGCCTTGTAGTGCTTCTGGCTGCGAGAGAAATTGGAGTACTTTTCAAAACATTCACACAAAGAAACGTAATAGGTTGACTCAAAAGCGCCTGAATGATTTGGTTTATGTCAAATATAACCTTCTCTTGCATGAGAAGCAGGTGAAAGGGCAAGCCTCATATGAAGCACTAGACTTGGATGACATTGATCCATACTCAGGTGATTGGATTGCTCCTCCTGATGGTGAGGATGCAGATGTTGGTGAACCTTTACTGACAGATGAGCAGCTAGCTGAGTTTGAGAGAGAAGCAGATGAGTGGGATGCAGATGTGGCAGCACGTGAGGAGAAACATGAGCTTGGTCATCCATCAGAGGCTTCTATCCAGCGTGAGGGACCTATTAGGGCACTTGTTGAGGATGTTCCACAACAACTACTTCAACACCACCCACCCAGCAGCAAGGATCTCTTTTGAGTTTTACTTGTAGATGCAATTTATGATTGCTACTTTCAGTTTTCATTGATACCAAGACTTGAACTTAATATGTATTCAGAAGTAGTAGTTTTGTAGAGTTTTGACTATGTATCGAACTTATTTATATTCAAATGTTCTACTTGTTTTTTGGTATACGATTCTAGTAGTATGTTAAATTGTTAATGATTAATCTACTAAGTTCCTCTTGCTATAAGTATAAATTACTGTTTAACTTAAACTTTGAATGATATATGGTGGGTATCTCAATTTTCAAATTATTATATATTCTACAAATTTGGTGCATGTATGCATTTTAAAGCATATTTTAAGAAATTTTATATTTTCAAATGTTCGATAAAAGTGCCGATTTATTGCCGAATTTTTAGCTGAGTTTTTCAAAATTTTTGGGTCGGCCGAGATATTGCCGATACCGAGTTTTTAAACTATGAATATATGTATATATGTATGTATGTACATACATACATATAGCCCAATAAGAGTATAAAGGGAAGCCCAATAAGAACAGGTAATTATTATTTTGATTATATATATATATATATATATATATATATATATATATATATATATATATATATATATATATATATATATATATATATATATATATCCCAATAAGAGTATAAAGGGAAGCCCAATAAGAACAGGTAATTATTATTTTGATTATATATATATATGAAAAGAGACAGAGAAATATAAGTATATGTATATATATACATATATATATTTATGTATGTACATATATATATGTATGTATGTACATACATACATATATATGAATGTATTGCAAATACATATACTTAATCTAATACGTGCTTTAATTTGACTGAAGCTACATTTTAACGAACGACAAAGTGTAAGTCTATTAGAATTTGAAATGATATACCTCTGATATATTGTTGTTTAGCATAATACTTTCCAGATTGCAAAGTTTTGTGTTGTTATATTTCTCTAAGAAAATGTAGATAAATCCGTGGTAGTTCGAATTTTCTTTTGGAATAATCAATGCTGTAAATTGCTTTTCAAAGTTTCTTTTCAGTTGAGTTTCTGTCCATAAGTTTTTACATTTCTGTGTTATATGTTATGGGTCATGGATAATGAGGATAGTCAACATTGATTATTGAGCATAAAATTGTTTATTGTTCTCTGTCCACTGTTCAACTGACATGTTTATTCTACTGTATTGACTAACTAGAAAATAGAAGCCTTAGAATATCCCTTTCAGCCATGGCTCATTTTCTGTACAGTTTTCATCCATATTTGGCCATTTTAGATCTCAACAATAAGTTGTAGGAGGTTTTGATGGTGTAGTGAAAGGAATGAGGAAGAGCAATTAGTTTGGACATGCACTCTACAAAATAGAAAATCTTCTGTAGAAGCTAGTGTTGTTTCCAGTATCTGATCATCAAAATTGAGTAGTGTGCAGTTTCTTGTTTTTGAAACTTAAAAAAACAGAATAATTTGTGTTCACAATGCAGTGTTTTCTTGATAACTGTACTTAATCTCTATACACCATACTACCTAAAGGACTGTTATATGACTGTCACGTAATCTGCCATCTTGAACTGTGTATGCTCACACCACTGCCATTTTACCTAGAAGAAGCTGTCATAAGCATGTCATCATGCATAATAGGCTGTCTTTGACCTGTCCATGCATATTAAATGGCCTTCGCTTACTAAGCCCACCACATTAAACTTTCATAATGCATTATCACTTGAAAAAAACTGTCCTCTGAATTTTTGCTCTCTAGAATGGCATTATGGTACCCTTGTCACTTTTCATAATTGTGCATTGTCCTCTTAACCATTCCTTCACTTCATTGCTTGATAGGTCTGTGTTATGGCTTCCTCATAGACCAGCAAGAAAAAGATTATAAGGTTGATGATACTCAAAATAACAAGAAGCCAATATCTTTCCTGTTCAAGTTGCTTGGAAACCAAATGCTACTTTCACCATGTTTAGTGACCTTATAAACCATGTTAGCCAAGAGGCTACTATAGTAGTAGCCTCAGAGAAAGTGTACTTGATGAAACACCTGCACTCATTGATTTCGTATTGACTGGGAATTCCTTGATGAAGAATTAAGGTCAGCCACACAAGTAAAGGCTTCTCCTTGAGGCTTCTTGTTCCTACATAGGCATGAGGCTCCAAGCAACAATGCCACTGCCAAAATCATGCTATCTGCTGGGAATACATATCCCCTTCTCTTCCTACATTATCTTGTATGTATACCAACACTGCAACTGCTAACTTTCTCACAAATGCTCTGTCAATACACTGTACCCTCTTCACTAACTACTCCATGAATAAATAAAATGCAAGGGTTCATCCCACTAGATTAAATGTTAATAGTAGCAAGGTCTTTTGACAAGGGTTTCGGATATTCCGATATTGACAGTAAAAATCATCAACATAATACAGTCATCTTTGTTAGTTATACACAAAACTTACAGTGAACTCTCATGCTTGATATTTATAAGGCTTTGAGATTTCACAGGGCCCTTTGATGACTATTTGGATCTTTTAGAATGTATCATAATTTCAAACAATGTCCCAAAACTTACAGACAGCTCTTTGGACTGCATATAAAACTTCCTTGAAAACATCTAGCTGGAAAAAGGAGATATAACTTGCAGAAGACAGAAGAAGCATACAAGTTTGGTAATGTGGATTAGACCTAAACAAAATTCTGGAAGCTCTTCCTCTTACCACAATATCCCAAGCTTTAATCCCTTCTTCTGCAATGTGGATGGCATAGCATGAAACCTGAAGTTCCTTTAAAACCACTGCAAAGTGGATAGATAAGATAAAATAAGATTATTAATATCCAACAAAAGATCACAAAAGGTCTATGGGACTGAAAGTTTACAACCAGAAAGCTGACAACAGCAAGAGCACCAAACGGTGTCCGAAAAAAGCAAACAGCAAGAAACAAGAAACAAGAAGAGGAAAGAGGCCAATGCAAAGACTAGGAGTCCTTCATTGGTGAAAAGAAATCAGTCACAAAAGGATAAGACTTTGAGTAGGTAGGAGCCCTGAACTGTCGTTGTGAACCCGTGAAAGAGTGTCGCTAGCGTAACAAGCGGCTGCCGGGCTTGACAGATTTGGAATGGCTAGTAGAACTGGTAAAACTAGACGGCCTTTTCACACCCAAAAGGAGATAAGGGTGTGAAAAAAGGCAGTAATAAGCTGATAAGAGGTATGTCGGTGGGGAAGTAGCGACTGTAAAGTACTAGCATGGAGCAGAGTGGCCTCTTGAAGATAAAGCGCAAGACACCGCTGGTCACAATAATGGAAGAAGGCTGAAAGAGAAGAACAATCCCGTAATAGACAATAAAATCTCCCTCTGATCTCATAAAAGATAGGGCAACGAAAGATAAAGTGAGTCTCCATCTCGATATCATCAGGAGTACACAACTTATAGCTACGTTCACCTCTGTCAATATGATGATTGGTCTGAGCTCGAAGAAGGTGAGAACCAACTCTGAAAGACCCCAGATAGAACTTTCCCATAGTACCGCAACATGGTAAAATCTTCTTCTGCAATCCTGCAACCTGGTGAAACTCAGAGTCGTAGAATCTTATTTCCTTATAGGCATGGAGACTTTTTGATCACTGGTGAAACCAACCCTTTAAATTCATGCATTACCCTAAACTCCCAGAAGAAGTTTTCAACATGGGTCTTGGAGACTTAACAAAAATTACATTTAATTTTTTTAGTTATGTTTTCTTGGCACCTAGGCCCATTTGCAGAAGATTTTGCAAAAGGGACTAAAACATAAAGGATGATCATATATTATCTATTTAAATTTTAGACTAAAGGTAGGACTAAAAAACATTTCAAGCACCTCTATATCTATATCTATATCTATCTCTATATAATGGGTAAGGGCATGGGCGGCATGTATTTTTTTGATAAATTGATGCAGTGAAATGTGGTCTCAGGGAATAGAATATTCAAGGATTAGCAGTACATGCTTTATTGAATCATGTTATCATGGGCTCCAAATTTTATGGTTATGTGCAAGCAAGGTATCTTACCTTGAGATTTTTTGAGCAAATACATTTGGAAGATGTAAAAGGAGACTCATTTTTTTTCGCTAGCTTTCTCCCAACTTGTGCCAAACATGGAACTTTGGACAGAGATCTGAAGGTCCATCAAATTTTCTTTGAAATTATATCTGTAAAATGTGGCTTTGTCAGGCTCGAGCTTAACTTCGCACTTTTCAGAACGTGCATCAATTATTTGTTGACATGCCTTAACATGTTACAATTTCATGAAATGCAATCATTGATGGATATCCAAAAACTAAATTGAGCTGTCATATGTTCTGCTCAGATTTTGTCTCATTATCTCATCATGATATCTGAAGTCTGTTTGTGATTCTTTTAGCACAATTATATTCGGCCAAAGATGGATTCTGCACTTTTTTTTTTTTCTTAATTGGGCTAGACTCTCAATTAAGTTCCTCATGAATCTGACCTTCCCTAAAGTGAGGTAAGTGGAACATAGTAGAGGAGCTTTTTAGAGTTGTATTCTACCTCATTCCATTTATTGAAGTTACTGGATTATTTGTGCAGCCACCTCAAAGTTCATTGTTATCCTTTCAGTCATTGTGACTTCGTGAGCTGGTCTTGTGGATGTTATTGCTTCTGGTCACTGGATTGCCTAACCTAATATGTTTTGTTGTTTGTTGTGTCAGCGGTACCTCCATGAACCAGCCCAGCATCCAACCTGCCTTACCTTGGTCTTACTTTCTAACAAGGTGGGGTCAGGAACGTACAAAGCTGGCTGCAAGCTAGGTGTTCGGGTGAGGGGTTTTGGAGTCAAAATCAAGACCATTGGGGAGCAAACCCAAGGTCCAAGCCAACTCTGCTACCCATGTGGGCTACCTAACCTGACATGTTACCTTTGAAAGATACATTTAATCGTTTTCTTGTAACCTTACCAAAAGTAAATAATCATGTCATTCTAGAGTTTTTGAGGAGTCCCACATCAGTTACATCCAGTCACTTCTTTGTCAATTGTTAACTTATGGTCACAGGCTCACAGCATTTCATCATAACTCCACAAGCGCTTAATGCTTTATCTTGAGTCCCTTGAAACCCTCTTACCAATTATAAAATGAGAATCTTTAGATACATGTCAAAGACATGATGAATGGGCATTTCTGTAGTATAAAGCACAGGGCAGTCCTTCACCCCTAGCTGGATCACACTTATCCATGCAAGCATCTTATTACATGCATTCTGAAAATGACTTAGAACTTAAAGTAACCTCTTAACTATAATAATACGACCTTGTTGTATAAATGCCAACTCAAAATTTGTCAGCATTTGTACAACAAAGGATAAAAGACACCTGCCAACATCACAAATAGATTACAGTATTCGATTTTAAATTTTTTTGTTAGTCTGAGAGGCATAACTACACTGGCAGCAAGGGGTTTGTAATGAAGTGAGTGGATACAAAGACCCCTAAGCATAACTGTAATGTATAATCATATGATGTATTATGCAAGAAGTTTTACAGTTTTTGGTGTTATTTCTGTAATTTTTTATGGTTTGTCCCTTGCATCTCGATCCTATCTTCCCTTATGCCATTTATTGGAATATGAAGTTCCTGTATATCAAACCTAAAATGTGTTGTTTTATCCTTCACCAACCTAGCTTTTCATTTTCTAGGGAATTTGTTTTAGCAAGTTTTCAAATGGCGATTTTTTCCCTTCATAGCTACCTCATTCTCACTCCACTTCGTTGAATATAGCCCTTATCCACATTCTAATCATTAATCTTAAATGCTAGGTGCATGTATTGTGTCACAATTATTTAAGATTTTAAAATTTAGGCTGTACCATTTGCTAATGTATTGGTAATTCAAAATAAATTACTCTATTTTTGCATTTGACTCTCATTTTCATCATGCTTACTGAGAAGACTATTAGCCTTATCAATTGTTTATTTTGAGAGCCAACTCAAAATTATAATAGCTCTTTCTCGAGCCTGTGCCATATCGGGCAAGGCAAACCCTTTTGTCTGGTAGGCAAATACAAGACTATTGGGTCTTTAGACACTTTATCATTTGCAATGCTGGGTTGATTCCTCTTGCAATTTGGAGAGTTTCTTGAGTCAGGAGGATCACAATTGAGGGGCTGACTTGTATCTACCTGCTAGAAATTGCAAATTTGGCATGTTTTTGGGCCCACGAGTGCAAACAAATCAATCAAATTATTATTTTAAAATAGAAACATCGCCTATACTGTGGGATATAGCTGGGTACATCCCTGTACAGCCAAGTGACATCTTGCTCTTGTTTCAGGTATCCCCACCCATATGCGTGCATATAAGTATACGAGTTTTTGTGTCAAGTTGTGAACGATAAATATCTTATGGTTGAAAGTAGGGGTGAGGTTTAGCAGTCCTGCACCCTTGCCAAAGATACTTTTGTACAAATGCAGTAACCTTAGTGACCTAATAACTATTGCCAAGATTTTACAATGTGCAGTTACTTATTTTGAGATGGATAAAAAATGGAATTCTCTTCGATTGTTTTACACTGTAATTCAAGGCATTTTTAATATCCATGACATGATAGCATGCAAGATGCTTCATTTGAAACTAAAAATTATTGATGTTAAGATTGTCTAGACATATTGTTTGAATTAACTTTTACGTAAAATGAGAATGCAGTGCCATGGCCTTATGTAGAGGACATGAAGGAAATCTTTGATTTGGGCATGGTTTGTGCAATAGTCAAGCTGTTAGTTTGTTGGAAATTTGTGATCTCGTTGCCTTACTTTGATCTGTTTGTTTATCTGATGATGCAATCATATAGCCAGGGGCAATTTATGTATCCCAAACATTGCAGTTTAAGGCTCCCGTTTGCATTGAGGATAGACTACTTGCTGAAGTACAGGCATTACAGCTGAGGGAGCATCGAAAAAAGTACAGGTGTGTCGCACTCTATTGCCTCTATCCATTTAAATTTATATTTATCAAGATATTAGCTCTGTTCTTCAATCGTTCAATGCTGTTATAAAGAAAATAAAGTAGATATGTATATTAAGATTGTCAATTTTATAAGTTAATAAGATTGTGACTTTTTTTTTCAGAGTGAGGTTTGCAACCAAATGCTTTATTAAGGAAGGGATGCTTCTTGTCCTTGATGGTGAAGCTGTAGCTCTGTTGCCAAATTTAGATTATGCAGGGTGAGATGGACTTTCACACCACATTTTGTATCTTAAATGTTTTATCTGATCCATTATCTAAGCAAAGGATCTCCAGGTGTAGTACGTTGTGACAGGCTGGTGGTTTGAGCCTGGGGATGTTAACACATTATTTAATTTACAGGAGAAATTCATTGTACTTCCTTTCATCTCATTGCAGTTATATACACGATTAGTTATTCCATTTATTTTATCACAGGTTTAACACAAGTGAATTCAGGTAATACTCTTATCTATTTTCTGATTCTTACTAGTAGACTTTTTGAGTTTTCTCTATATCCTCGAATGGTCACAAGCTGAACAAACCTGCAAACCATACGTACTGAGTTGCTACACTGTTATAAACTTTATATGATAAAATTATATGCTGAAAGTATTTTTTAGTTTCTATTAGACACATGCTACCAAATCAAGATCATTTGATTGGCTCCAGAATAGTCTGAAAATTTGAGTTTAAAGTCAGTTAAGTTGTTGTAACTTATGATACAGCTTGAATGTTTAACAGTACCCAAACTCATCAATTTGGCAAGAGCTCTCAAAATTTCAGTACATTGTTTCAATCACCTCACCATTATGATGCTACGGCAAATTGAGACATCTGTTGCAATCATAATCTAAGATTCACAGAGTGTCTTTTTTGGGGAGACTAAAGAGAACAGTTCAAGAGTGGATGTGACATTGCAAGTTGGGTAGTTTGTTTGGGACAATTGCTTTCTAGTAGAAGTGGTATGCATGTATCCTCTTGATCTTTAGGTTCAATGGGTTGGGGGAATTTATGCTCTTGATAATGAAGAAGATTTAGGTTCTTTCCAAATAAGGAGAGACTTAATGATGAAGGATTTTGAGATTATGGTTTGATGGGAAGCGACATGCATGTGAATTTCATCATTTTATCGACGTATGTAGTTCCACTGGTCAAGTGCCTTAAGGACTTTCCTATGCCATGTTGCAAGGACTGTTGATAAGGGGTCCAAGCTTCTAGAAGAGTAGCACACAACCAATTGCAATTTGTGGTCTAGTGCTTTGGTGAAATTGATTCCTAGGTGCACCAAGCACATAAATTACCTATGCTAATCTATGTTCCTCACTTGCAAAGGCTGATTCGATTGCCAAGATGCACTGGAGAACAATGTTAAATTTAGTTAGTGCTGAAATGAGATCATTGTATATTAAAAAAATAGATATCCAAAACAAAAATATGCTCACATTCATAAGGCTGTGATGTCCTGTTTCTTGAATAGGCTTTAATAATAAAAAAATAAAAAAATAAAATGAGTTAGTACGAGAATAAATAATAATATAATTAGATAAATTATAATAAATCTATTATAAAAATATGATATATTATGATATATCATAGCATGATAAATTTTTAGTTATTGTAATAATACATAATAATAATATATCTAAATATGAAATACTAAATTAAAATTGTTATATCTATCAATATAATCTATTAAGTATTATTATGAACTGAAATACATTAAATAATATTGTATAAATAACATAATCCAATATAATATAAAATATAATATAAAGACAATAATATAATGACCGAATATAACATAATCTGCCATTCATAATAAATTCTTTAACATTAATATAAAAAATGTTAATAAATCCTAAATTAATCATTTCTCATAATATTAATATTAATCCAATATAAGCATAATAGAAATCTTAAATATATAATATAAATGTAAATCACTTAAGTATGGAGGAATTCATACGATCATCGGCATCCAGAAGGAATTGAATGATGGTGGACAGATAACATATATCAATACTTTGCGCAGGAATGAATGATTCTTTCTTTGGGAAGAGGAAATACTCTCTATGGTACAGGACAGCAGCGTTAGCACCAGCAAGTCAAAAAAGACGGTGGAAATCTGAGTCAGCATTGCGGAGGAGACAGGGGACCAAAACTCCCAGTGTCCAACTTATTATTTACATTTCCAGTCAGCGTTCAATATCTCAGCCAGCAACATATAAACTAAGCTTTAAAGACAGTCTTCCAAAAGTGTGTATATATATATATACTGAAAACCCATATAAACATATATTGAATATATCCAACTACAGAACAATTGCAGATATATTAATATATTCTGATTATCCGAAAATTGAACAAATAATTCCATCTACAAATTGTTATATTCCAGCAATTGCATATTTTAGCAACCCTTCAACCTCCGATTTATGCATATACTCTTATTGGGTTTATCGTGCATTCTTCCTAAGTACATCAAGGAAAATCAGAGACAGCATCTTTTATTGTAAGGAAAAATCACACTTACGACAAACATCAGACTAGAAGCAAATTTATAAACTCTGATCTGCAATAGCAATTATAGAATTATTGTTTAGTAATTATTTATTTACACTTATTAATTAGATCGTGTTGATTTAATTAATTAAGTCATGTATTACTCTAGTCTACTTAAGCTTTCTCTTAGGTGCATATAATTAATATTTTATATTAATTATAATGCGCAAACTTAGTTTTATTTCCCTTTAGGGTTTTGTTCACCTTTAAGGTTGAACTTTTGTATTTTTTGTTTTTTATAACTTGGAATACAATTTCGCTCTCACATTGTTGAGATTTTCCAAACTCTGTTTTTCCTTTTTTGGTTTCTCTTCAGCACAGGTTATTTGCATGCATGTGTTCTTGGTGATCTATGAAGTTGGATTTCACAACTTCTACATGGTATCAGAGTGTCCTTGTTGCTTCCTGGTTTGAAGATTTTTGAAGCCACAATTCGGAGACAAAAATTTCAGCTTTTTCGAAGTTTTTTCCTTCAATCAGGACTTTTTTTTGGCTCACTTTGGGCCAAAACGGACGCTGCCATTGCGCTCAAAAGGCTCGGTACAGTAAAAAGTCATATAAAACTTTCGATTTTTGGACATTGTAGCTTTTGAAAAAAAAATTTGGCCTCCAAGAGCACCATACGGACGGAAATTTGAAAAAAATAATAAAAAAATCAAAAAATGGCCGTCTGGGCTGCTTCGCCTAACAACGACCCTCTAGTGACCTCACTGTTGCGGGAGCGCCGCCCGCGCTCGGCCCGAGCTCCTTTGACACTAACCGCGCAACCGCGGCATAGCTTGCGCCCCACTACCACCGGCAGGCCACCCTCCTGCCACCTCCGCGGCGTAGCGCCGCTCTCCGGCCACCACTGCGGGTGGCACACCACCCAACCACCACTGCCTCGTGCTGACGCAAGAAAACCTGCTGTTGATGTCACGATATCAGCAGCTGGCGTCACTTGACAGGTGACTGACGTCACTCTCAGGTGTGTTGACATCATCTTCCCGGTCCCCCTGTTGACGTCATTTTTCCATAGGGTGATGTCACTTTTCGACTGTTGATGTCATCTTTCCGACTGCTGATGTCATCTTTCTAGTAGCCGAATTTTTTTTCCAGCGACGGGCAGTTGACAGCCGTATGACTATCAATTTTTTTCTCGTGATTGTAATTCTCCAGTGAACTTGTTTTTGGAGCAGCAGTTCATTTTTTGGCCATAACTTGAGCATATGGAGGTCTTTTTTCGATCCGAATAAAGCGTCGAAAAGCTGGTTCCGAGATGGAGACAATAATATTGGTTTCATTTCGTTCCAAGTCCGTTTGAGCTCTCGTTTTTGGCATTGAAGTAGAGGCTTCAGTTTCTTCCCTCTCTACATCTGGTGTCCAGGTTTTTTTCTCAGTTTTTGTGCTTCCAATAGTTGTTTCTTTGGTTTTTGAGGGATATATTTATACGTTGTGGGAAGGAGTATTTTCCATTTTGTAATTTACTTCATAATTGACCCTTTTGCTTACGTCTTCTCTCAATGTTGGACCCCTCTGTGGCCCGGCGAACGCAACACAATTATCACATTTGGAAAGCACACATGACACGATTTCTTATGTCATGCGGTCATGTTTGGATGAGAATCAACCTGTCCTGCAACACCCTTTTGAGGTTCTCCAGCATAGGAACAAAATGGATGAAGCCATGAGATTGATTGCACTGAATATTTCAGATAGTCTCTTGTTTCACCTGATGGTTTGACCACTCGGGCTATTTGGACCAAGTTTCGCAACTTGTTTGCACTATGAATGAGTTCTGGGCACTTCAACTTGATGCAAAGTTGACTTCTTTGACACCTACTGGCTTTCCTACCATTGAGGACTTCTTGATGAAGTTCAAATCTCTATGTACAATTTTGTAGGGATGTGGGAAAATCAAAACAGATGATGAGTGTATTTTTTTGATACTCTCAAAGTTGTGAGGATAGTATCAGATATTTTCTCCCACTTTCTACTCCACTGTGGATGCCTTGGGTAATAGACATCAGATGCCTTCTCTTGAAACATTTTGTGATCGGTTGACACGGGAACAAACAAAGATCCGATAGGTGGATGCCTCTGGCTCTTCCAACCAAGCATTGGTTGCTTAGACTTCTCAAGGGAAACCAAAACAGAAAGCCAAACCGAAGAAAGATACACCAAAAAATTGATTCCAAACCTCCAGTCAACCCTTCCAAGGGTAAATTTTCTTTGAAGTCTATTGAGTCTACCTCCAAGACTAAGAAGAAATCAATTGAGACCTTTCGTTTTTGTGGAAAGGATGGACATCTCGTTTCTAGGTGTTGGAAACATTTGGAGGCTTTAGAGGAAGCCATGTAGGAGCATCACATTTCAGCTCCTAAGTCTGCATCCCCCCTACAGGGAAAGGTTACGCTCTTACTACATGAGCTATGACTTCTGGGCTTGCCTGGATTCTTGATTCCTGTGTCTCTCACCATATGACAAACACTCAACAGTTGGTCACCTCACTTGCTCCTTATGCTACTTCATAGATTGCTATTGGGGACTCATCACATCTTTTAGTCGTGGGTTCTGGTTCTGCTGAATTAGCTGGGGGTTCTCTTCAAGATGTTCTTTTTGTCCCTGACATCTCGACGAACCTATTCTCTATTTATCAGATCTACCACTCTGGCTCTGGTAAGACAGTTGAGTTCTCACCACATGATGTGGTTATTCAAGACCTACTTGACTCTAAGTTGATTGTGGCTACTGGGAGTGTTGACTCTGCATCTCACCTCTACAGATTTGATGGATTTGAGTCTTCTGATGACACAGGTTCCTGTCTTGTAGCACATGCAAGTTCAGTAAGTAAACTTTGGCATGAGCGTTTGGGCAATGTCAATTACAGATATCTTCAGCAGATGAGCACATAGGCACTTGTTCTTGGGCTTCCCCAGATTTCCTGCACAGATGGTGTTTGTCAAGGTTGTGCTCTTGGCAAACAACATAGGGGTCCTTTTCCACATGGACGAGCCACTCGTGCTTTGGCACTATTGGAGTTGATTCATAGTGACCTCATGTCATTTCCCACTCCTTTTTCCAGTGCCAGATATGGGCTTACTTTCATTGATGACTTCTCTAGATGTACATGGGTGTACTTTTTGAAGTACAAGTATGATGCCTTTGATTCATTTCGACTCTTTAAGACATTTGTAGAGAAGCAGCCTGGTCTTTCTATTCGATAGATACACACAGATAATGGGGGGGAGTATGTGAACTAAGCTTTTAGGGATTTTTGTTCTAAACATGGTCTTTAGCATTAGGTTTCAGTGCCCTACACCCCTTAGTAGAATGGTATGGCAGAGAGAAAGAACAAAACACTTTGGGAGATGGCTAATTGTATGATTCAATCCAGGTCCATGGATTCGTCTTTTTGGGCAAAGGCTGTCAATTGTGCCAACTATATTCAGAATTGGATGCCTCACAAGGCTATTCAACATGACTCTTGAGGAGGCTTGGTCTCATGTCAAGCCTAATGTATCTTCATTCTGAGTTTTTGGTAGTGAAGCATGGGCATTTGTACCAGATGCTCAGAAGAGAGCAATGGAGCAGAAGAGCCAACACTTCATTTTTGTTGGCTACTGCAAGGGTGTTAAGGCCTATAGGTTGTTTGATCTTGATTCCAGAGAGGTCCTATTTTGACGGGATGTCCAGTTTGATGAGCGCCTTCCTGTAGTAGATACCTTGTCTCATGAGTCTACTTCACTTACCACTACTCCCTCATCCTTTTCAGTTTCTTTTCCGGATGATGAGGATGATGATCTTGGTGATCGCCATTTACCTTTGCCACAAGATCCTCCCTAGATGCCTAAATGGACTTGAGCTACAATTGAGGCTGCAGGATCTCTAGCTGGTGACCCTTCCACTTCCCGTCACACCCGATCTCATACTGCGGGTTCTAGTCTTCTTAGTCATGCTATTTGTGATGATCCTCAGACATTTGCAATAGCAACAAGACATTCTAAGTGGGATAGTGCACTGGAGGAGTATTCTTCTTTGATGAAGAATCATACTTAGGATCTTTGTTATCTTCTTAAGGGAAGAAAGTTAGTGCAATGCAAATGGTTGTATCGTACTAAGTTTGTTGCTAATGGTTTTATTGATAAGCACAAGGCACATCTTGTTGCGAAGGGTTTTTCATAGGTTGAGGGTATTGATTACATTGAGACATTTGCACCTGTCGCCAAGATGAACTCTATTCACTTTGTCTTATCCCTCTCAGCTTCACAGGGATCACCCATTTTTTAGATGGATGTGAAGAGTGCATTCTTGCTCGGTGATCTCACTGAGGAGATTTACATGGAGCAACCTCAGGGATTTTTGCAGGATTCCTCCTTGGTTTGCAGACTTCAACACTCATTGTATGGTCTCAAATAGGCCCCTCGAGCTTGGTATGAGAAGATGGACTCCTTTCTACTTTCTACAGGTTTCACACGTTGCCATTCCGATCCTACAGTCTACATTCAACATCTTGACGCTGAGGTTTTGATCCTTGTGCTATATGTTGATGACCTCACGGGTAGGTTGTCCTCTATGATCTAGGATGTTTAGCGAGCATTGATGGAATAGTTTGAGATGATTGATCTTGGTCTCTTACACTATTTTCTTGGTCTACAAATTGTTCAATCCTTTGCTGGAATCTTTGTTTACCAACAGAAGTATGCTCTTGACATGCTTCGACGCTTTGACATGCTTGATTGCAAGCCTGCTCCTACACCTTTTCAGTCGAGTGTTACTTTCTCTACCTCTTACACTTTGCCTTCAGTAGATCCCACATTGTATTGGCAGTTGGTTGGCAACTTCTTGTACCTGACACATACTTGTCTTGATCTCTCCTTTGCAGTGGGTCTTGTCTCTCGATTTTCGCGAGCCTCATGAGAGTCATTGGCAAGTTGCCAAGTGTATTTTGAGATACATTCAGGGCAACCTTATGTATGGCATTCATTACACATCAGGGACTCCTCACATTGTTGGCTATACTGACTCAGATTGGGTCGGTGATGTTGATGATCAAAAATCTACTTTCGGCTTTGTTTTCTATCTTGGCTCTGGTCCTATCACATGGTTGTGCAAGAAGCAGCATGCTTACGCACTTTAATCTATAGAGGCTATAGATCAATAGTGCTTGCTAGTCAAGAGATTTTGTGGCTTTGACAGTTGATGATTGAGTTTGGTTTTCCTCTTGATCATCCCACTGTTTTGTGGTGCGATAATAAGAGTGCTATTCATATTTCCCACAACCCGGTGGAGCATCAGTGCACTAAACACATTGAGCTTCATATGCATTTCATCCGTTAGCTGATCCAGGATGGTGTTCTCTCTTTGGAGTAAATTCCCATTGATGCCCAGGCTGTCAACATCTTCACCAAGTCATTTGCATCGCCACGCTATCTTCAGTTGCAATCTATGCTTGGGGTTACGGAAGTTGTCCTTGGGGGGTCTTGTTGAGGCCTTCCTTCATGTTTTTTTTCAGCATGTTTGTTCTATCTCTTTTTGGAGAGGGGTTTATCCCATTGGGTTTTTTCCTTTGTCTCTGGTTTACAGAGATTTCTTTGTTTTGGGTACCTGATAAGGCCTTGTTGCTGGGAATAATACCTGTTGTTAAGTTGTGGGGAAAGGATGATAGATCCCCATAGAACAAAAATCTATCCAATCTTTTTGCAATAAGGCCATTTCCTGCTCTCCTATTACATAATGTGAAGGATCCATTAGACATGATAATGTCCATTAAGTTATTGAAGGAGATCCAAACCCTAAAGTTCATAGAAGTTTGATTGAGGATTCTGATTTCCCTATCTTTTCTTCCAGGTTGGGAATAGCATTAAAATCTCCACCAATAATGATATTGTTGGAGTGATGGGTGGTGATGAAAGTAGATTAATTCCTCCCATATTGATAGTTTCTCTAATGCAGAAATTGGACCATACACATTGATAATAATGAAGGACAAATTTGAATTGATACTCTTTATCTAACCACATATCCAATGGGAAGTGTTTGTTGTGATGTAGAGCCTAATCAGACTCGAAGGTTTATTTGGTGTGGTTTCCCCCCAGATTATTTCTACGGGGTTTTGGGGGCAGCACCTCCAAGACGAAGTCAAGGGGCAGTGCCCCTTGCGGGGTCCTGGGGCAGTGCCCTAGGTGCACTCCCTGTTGCAGTACAAAGTGGGGTTGAGGGGCAATGCCCACACCGGGGTTTTCAGCTACTATTTTTCTATTGTACAACTTATTCTAACCCTAATTTTGTAAGTGGCAAAAACTTGTATAAAATGGCTTAGGGGTAAAGATTTCATTATGTATGATGAGATTGTAGCTTATTGTGACGGTATTGAGTTGTAAGGAATTGCGGATTATAATCACTGGATAATAATAATATTGGACTTCTTGTTGGTGGACGTAGCCCAGGGATTGGGTGAACCACGTTAAATCTATGTCTTGTGTTCTCTTTTGTGCAATTTATTATTTTATGATATTGGTTATATTTGCAGGTAATTGTTATTTCTGTTTGTGGTTGATCCTAACAAGTGGTATCAGAGATAGACAAGCATTATTTTTTTTAAAGCCCAAGCTGTTGTCATTTTTTGTTTTTAGCTATCCTCTACAGCAAGGTCTCATGGTTGACTAGGAGTCTCACGGTTGAGTGGGAGCGATAATAGATGAGGGTAAGTTGAAGGTTAAGAAGTTTAATGGGTAGAACTTTCAGTAATGAAAAATGCAAATGAAGGACTATCTTTATCAGAAGAATTTATGGTGTCCATTGGAAGGAAAAGCCAAGAAATAGGAAACTTTGACAGATGAGGAGTGTGAAATTTTGGATAGAAAGACACTTGGAAGTATTTGATTATGCTTGGCACAATCCGTGACATTTAATATTACAAAAGCGAAGATAACAGAAGTGTTGATGCAAACTCTAGTGAAACTCTCTAAAAAGCCCTCCGCTTCAAACAAGGTATTTCTCATGAAGCGTTTATTTAATAAGAAGATGGTAGAAGGTGGATCTATTGCACATCATTTAAATGTGTTTAATACAATTAATAGTTAGTTATCTTCTATGAATTTTAATATCGATGAAGAAATTAGACTCTCTTGATTTTGTGTTCTTTGCCTGAAAGTTGGAATGGCTTGGTAATGGCTGTGAGGAATTCTGTTTTAGGATCTAATACCCTAAAATTTGATGATGTGATTGGTGTTATTCTAAGTGAGGAAACTCGTAGGAATACCTTAGGTGGATCTACATCAAGAAGTGCTTTGAACACATAAAGTAGAAGCAGATTGACTATGAGAGGATGTAATTCTGGAAATCATGGGAAATCAAGAGGAAAATCAAAGGGGAAGAGGTCTCAATCCAAAGGACCAAGAGATTGTTGGTACTGTGGGAAATTAGGGCTACGAAGAAATATTGCTGGACTCAAAAGAACAATAAAGGAGATAAACTAGAAGGGAACAAAGAGACAAATATGGTAAGTAACAAATCCGAAGAGGATGCTTTGCTTCTTTTTTTAAAAAGTGTTGACGATTCTTGGGTTTTAGATTATGAAGCTTCATTTCATGCTACACCCCATAGGGGTTATTTATTGATTATATCTAAGGGGATGTTGGGCTTGTTTATTTGCGGGATAATGAACACTGTCAGATTGTTGGAAAGGGAAAAGTTAAGATTAAGTTGCAGAATTAGAATCATTTGACTACTGCACGAGGTAAGACATGTTCCAAGACTGAGTAGGAATTTAATTTTAGTAGACAACTAGGTGATGAAGGTTGCACAGTTACTTTTAATGATAAAAAACTAGAAGGTTTCAAAATGTTCCCTTGTAGTAGCAAAAGTTGTGAAAGTAGACACCTTGTATCCTTGTACAAGTCGTATTGTTCTTTCTACTTTAATTGCTTCAGAGAAAAAAGAATGTTCATGAACAATTGTTGCAATTGAGCAGGGAGAACAAACAATTGCTATAGATTCTGATACAATGCTATAACACAACAGATTTGGGCACATGAGTGAGAAAGCTATGAAATTACTTCATTTAAAGAAAATTTTATGAGGTATGAAATGTGTCAATATGGATTTTTGTGAAAGTTGTGTATAGAAAACAAAAAGGGAGTAAGTTTTGTGAAGAGTGGGAATGCAAAGAAAAATGAGAAATTAGAGCTTGTGCATACAAATGTATGGGGGCCAACTCAAGTTGTTAGAGTAAATAATTATTTATTCATTATTTATTCTTTTACTTAAGCTTACTTAGGTTAATGCATGTAGTTAATAGCTGTAGTGATGAGTTGTTGACAACACGGGAGTTTGTTCCCTTGTAGCATATTCCACGTTTTTGTGGACATATGCTTAGTTGTCAACCTTATCTTCTTGCACTTTCCAGCGTGTTCTACAAGCTTCCATGAGGCCTTTATATTTGGGCTCTCTCATTGTATTTTCACAACACAACTCAACTCATTGTAAATACATTTTATTATTATTTTGCAATATCTTCTCTCTCAAGTCCATTTAGTGTTTTCCCAAGCTCCACCTCTTTCTTCTTGGTTTCCCTCCAACAGGTTATTTGCATGCAGGTGATCTTGGCGCACTATGGAGTTGGATTTCATCAACTTCTACATGGTATCAGAGCCTCCCTGTTGTTTCTTGGCTGAAGGATTTTTGAAGCTGCGATTCGGCGACACAAACCCTAGTTTGTTTGTGCATTTTTCTTTAAATTGGGGGAAGAGATTTTTTTTGGAGCACTTTGGGCCTAAATGGATGTTGCCATTGAGTTCAAAAGGCCCATTACAGTTAGGATTCATATAAAATTTGTCCATTTTGATGACAAGAGCTCTGGGAGGCAATTTTTTTTTATTTGGGAGGTCGTACAGACTCATACAGACGACTTAAAAAAATAAAAAATTACACGGTCGCAAGGCCGCTCTGCGGCCACTGCGGCCCCGCTTGTGCCCCACCCAGGTGGCGGCGGTGGCGGCGGCAGTGCAACCGTAGGGTAGCCACTATGTGGCCACCTCTCCGTGGCCACTGTTAAGTCGGTCGACCTGCCACCCTCCCAACGACGCCTCTAGATTCCTCTGCCTCTGCTCCGCTCCGCCAGCGTTTGCCACTAGTTTGCGGCTTCTGCAACACCCGATACATGTCCCTGGTTTGTGCAAAGTTAGCCCTGTCGCGTGGACGTTTTTCAGACAGTCTGCACCACTCCACGGGTGACACGTGGCACGAGTACCATGTTGGCACTTGCCGCGTGGCCCCTGCCATGTCACTCGCCACATGGCACTGCCACGTGGCTTCTTTTTTGCTGCGATGGCTTGGAGGCCATCAATTTTAATGCAGTAGTTTGCTAACGTCAGCATGATGTCACCCTGTATCAGCACCCTTGCAAGCACTCCAGGTCCTTTTTTGACCTACTCGCAATTTTTTGGCCATAACTTGAGCATACAGAGGTATTTTTCCGATCTGAAAGAAGCGCCAGAAAGTTGGTTCAAAGATGGAGACATCGGTGCAGGTATTTTTAGGTTTTGATGTAGTTTTGTTGCTCGTTTTTACAGTCAAAGTCCGAAGTTCTATTTTTCACTCCGGCAAGCATATCTTTTGCATCCCATGTCCGTTTTTTGAAAATGTTATATTTTTAAAAAGTTGGTTTTGTCATCTTTTTAGAAATGCTGTCATTTCCCTCAAATTTTGCCCCATGCTCTTTCTATCATGTTTTTGACATTTTTGCTCAATGGTGGATATCTTGGGTGTTCCAGGTCCGAGGATCGTTTTCATAGCATGAGATCTTTTGTTTTGGGTTGTACTATCTTTTTTATCATCTTTTTTCCTTTTATGATAATTGTAGCTATAATTTGTAAGCATTTTTATGTACACACAATATGATAAAATGCCACTCTTGCATTTTGGGTTCATGAACGTTGTTTTGAGACAGTTGTACTTGCACTATTTTATATAACACCATGGGGGGGATAGTTGTTTGCCGTTTTTTTGCCTTCTTCCTTTTTTGCCCCATGCAGAGTCGGTGTGACCATGTCTTTGTAGGTGTTTATACCTTTTCAACTCTCTCGTCGTTCTTGGTTCTTTTTGTAGAGGATATTGGCCCACCTTCTCAATTGCCTATCATCTCACCTCGTCTGCATTAAGGGGGGGGTTATTTTGTTGTTCTAATGCTTCTTTGGTTTGATGGTTCGATAGTGTGAACTATGTATTCAATACCTGATCCTATATACTAGGCAATTGCAGTGGCTGGCTACCTATGCATTTCGGTGAGATGTATCATCTACCATATGAACATGCTTAGTTTGTGCATTCTTCTTCCATGGAGGTTCTTTAGATCAATAGTTTCTTTGATGACAGAATTTGCAGCTTCTTCCTGATTTAGTGATGCTCTTCATGATCACTCTTTGTTCCTATTTTTAGGGACATTCCTCTAGTTGGAGGCTTCTTCAGTCCTTCACTAGGGTCTTACTTCTTTTTGGGGGAGAGTTTTTCCCATGAAGTTTTCCCTCTTTCCCTGTTTTTAGAGGTTGCATTTCTTTGCATTAAACATGGGTACCTAACATGGCCTCATTTCTGGGACCCATTCTGCATTTCATCTTAGTTTTTGTGAGTTTAAGGCATTCCCCGAAGGAATTATTTATTAATTATTTATTCTTTTACTTAAGCTTACCTAGGTTAATGTATGTAGTTAATAGTTGTAGTGATGAGTTGTTGACAACATGAGAGTTTGTTCCTTTCTAGCATGTTCCACCTTTTTGTGGATGTATGCTTAGTTGTCAACCTTATCTTCTTGCACTTTCCAGCTTGTTCTACAAGCTTCCATGAGGCCTTTATATTAAGGCTCTTTCATTGTATTTTCACAACACAACTCAACTCATTGTAAATACATTTTTCATTGTTTTGCAATATCTTCTCTCGCAAGTCCGTTTAGTGTTTTTCCAAGCTCCACCTCTTCCTTCTTGGTTTCCCTTCGACAGGTTATTTTCATGTAAGTGATCTTGACGCACTGTGGAGTTGGATTTCATCAACTCCTACATAGGTATCTTCCCTTGGTGGCTCTCATTATTATGTTACATTTATTGATGACAACAACTAGAAAAGTATGAGTTTATTTCCTTAGACATAAATCTGATGTATTTATAACTTTTAAGAAATGGAAATGCTTGGTTGAAAACGAGATTGATAAGACGCTAAAATGTCTCAGATTTGATAATGGTGGTGAGTATTGCGGCAATGAATTTGAAGATTATTACTCCACTAGTGCTATTCATAGACATAAAACTATTCCAAGGACTCCACAAGAAAATGGATTGGCTGAATGCATGAACATGACAATAATGGAGTGTGCATGGAACATGAGGTTGCATGCTAGGCTGCCCTTAAACATGTGGGTTGAGGCTGTCAATACCGCTACATATTTGATCAATAGAGGTCTCTCTACTCCTTTGGGTTGTGGTATTCCAGAAGAAGCATGTACTGATAAGAAGGTGAGTTATTCTTTTCTAAGAACCTTTAGTTCTGAAACATTTGCACAGATTGATTTTGAAAATAGAACCAAGCCAGAAGCTAAGTCAAAGAAATGTGTATTTATTGGATATGTCATTGATGCATTTGTTATAGGCTTTGGGATTTTGAAAATTGTAAAATTGTAAGTTCTATCTCTAAAAGTTGCGCGCCTAGATTGGATTCTAACTCAGTCAACTTTGAGTAATATGGAAATACTCCTAGGTAGTGGGAAGTACCTAAGCTAGGAGTGAATCTCCGGGTTATAGGTTGGTTCCTTATGATGTTTCATTGATTTACTTCTTCAAACAGGAAAATAAACTTGAAGGGGAAAGGGTCCATAGAAGGATTGCTTGGAAATAAATACTGAAAAATTAAAATGAGGTGATACACCAAATGGTAGGATGAAGATATTTCTAGCTTGGCTCGATGAAACAAATTCTGGGAAGCTAACAAGAACACAATATTGCAAAGGTTCATTCACATATAAATATTTCACAAAGAGGATACAATTCAGACAAGATGTTAAAGGGAATGCTAACATTCACAATGTCACAAACTTGAAGGAAAGTAGAGTATCTCAACTTGTAACCTATATGAATACCTCATACCTTTCTTGCAACTAGAACTCAGACACAACCCAGGCATTCGAGGATTAAATCACAAAAAGCTATATCAAATCAATTACAAAAGCAATAACGAGACACAATAAGGGTTTTAAGACTATTCCTTCTCAAAGGTCATTGAACAACATTCATCCATATTGACTGTATAATAAAGTGGTCTGCAAAAGAAAAACATGGACTCTTGGGAGATCTCGACAATACTATCTTGCATAAAACTTCAAAATGCTAGCCCTTTCTCCACATCTTGGGAATCCTTAAATAGACCAGGATTGAAACAAGCTTTAGATGGGAGGGACACATATCATAAATTCACTGGAAGAGTATAAATATTCCGAAGAACTTACATTCACATTTATGTTCTATACTCTCCCCATCATGGGCAAGGCTAGGTGTTTCTTGTTGTAGGAGGGCCTTAACTACTTTTTTCTTTTCTATGCCATCCAAAGATCAAATCCTCAACCACCTTGTCGGCATAGCCATTAACAGCTTCAATTGCGTTCGAGATAAGTCATATCTTCTTGGTGATCATCCCACAGAAATAATCTAATCTGATCTCCACCATACCCGTGCTTAATTACAAATCAGCATTCATTAAAACTGGGCCGTTTGAATCACCAACTCATCCCTTCGATCGATGCTAACTTGCACTATTTCATCTCTGTATTGGTATTTTGCCACCCTGAAGTCAAATAATAGCTGACTACCAAATCGCACCTATGTGTCACAATATGATAGGTTTGGCTTGCCACCTTTTGTCTTTGTATCGATATATTATTATGCTGACCCGGTTGACCCACGATATCGCGATCAGGAGACACCCTCTATTGACCCCTTTGTTTCCTTTTGAAAAAGTGCCACGTATCGGCCATTGATTTGATGCATTTATGTTGGCTTGCTAGTTGGGTCCACTAGGACATGTGTCCTACAGGCGCTTCCCCACATTGTTTAAACACCTTGCATCTTCAAAATGTGGGAAAGCGGCAATCGTCAATCATCAAATGATCGACAATCATGAAAGACCCTAGTATTACTGCGCTTCCTTTCAATATTTTCAGGCCCACTAAACACTCAACATCCACCTCCGCAGACACGTAATCCTCTTGGCAACTCAGCATGAACTGACTGACACATATTCCACCTCAACACTACTTGACATTCTTCAAAACAACTGACCCTACATGGCCACGTGGCATGATGTCGCTTCCCTGCATTCCTTAAAAACCTTGCAACTTCTTAAAGCGGGGAAGCGACAACCATCGATCAACAAATTATCAATAGTTGTGCGAGATCTGCATTATGACTTGGTCCAGTCATCGACTTTGCCCAATGATGTAACACCAAATTGCCAACTTGCCCTGACATGTCTCTGAGTTTTTCTGACAAGCTTACTTTTGCAACCCACAAGGGAAATGGTGTCACAAAATCCACATGTTGAGACCTCGCTTCCCCACATTCTTTAAAGTTCGAGCAATTCCATAAAGTAGGGAAGTGACGATCATGGATCCTCTTACATCGGATGGCTTGGAAACATGCAACCAACTTCATTCTCCATGTCAGTACCTTGACCAACTAGAAGCCTTCTATATGCCAACTCAACCAACAACCTTCTTGCTTGCGGCCCACACTGAGAACTAGACCCACCTGTCCACGTGGCGGCAAGGCGCTTGCCCGCATTGTCTAAAGATCAATCATTTCCAGAATGCGGGCATATGCCCACCGTAGATATGAGAAGATCTAATGATTAGGAAGATGCACGATTAACACTGTTGAAAGTTGAGGAAAAGAGGGCCCATCGTGCTATGTGTCATCTCTTTGCGCCTTTGCAGTCAAAACTATGGGTTGACAACCTAACTCTGTGACCAAGCGATCATAAGGGAATCGAGTTATTACTACCTCAACCATGGTTTACCTCTAACCCAGTGTGACCGTGCGAACAGGTAGAAATCGCTACTTTGCGACTTAGATCTTGACCTTGACATTTAATCTCGTGACGATGTGACTAACTGTTAGCTGACTGCTTGATGACCACCTCGCACAATCGTGGCAAAAAATGTGACTACATCCCTTCCTACCTATGAAGTCACGATAAACACCTAAACATTGATCGTACGATCACGTCGCAAACTGTTCATGTGGCCTTAATTGTTGTGAAGCCATGCAACTCAAACATATAACATTTTCTACCTAGTCGCAGCTAAGAACACGGTTCGTAAGAAAAGGGGTGCAAAACTGCGGCCCAAGCAGATAAAGACAAAAATGAGGTATTGACCAAAGACTTAGGGATAAAAGATATGCATGGTGTTTTTACATATCCCTAATTGCATGACAATAAATGGGTCAACATATGAACGTGAATACATGGCCACCACCCTAGATGAAGGAAACTGGTCAACCTATCCATTTTATGCATGGCGATAAAAATGGGTAATAGTAAGAAGTAGGGATGTCATATTCAATGAGAAAGTGTTGTAAAAAGATCTGTTGCAACAACATGAGAAGAAGAAAATTGATTATGTGGTGTTGGATGATACTCAAAAAATGATGTTCCAACAGTTCCTCATGCTCTGCAACATCCGCAACAAAAAATACCACACTCGAGTGAATGTTAGACGGTTAACAAGGTTAAGTAGACCTCCAGAAAGATTTTCTCCCTCTTTGTATTCTATATTATTAACAGATGCTAGTGAACCTGAATGTTATAATGAAGCTATGTAGGTGGATACAAAGATTCAGTAGGAGTCTGCAAGGAAAGAAGAAATGGACTCGCTGAAAAATCAGACATGAGACTTATGCAAGTTGTTTGTAGGTAAACGAGTTTTACAGAATAAATGAGTTTACAGGTTGAAAGAAGAGGATGGAGGTAAGAAATGATTTAAAGCTAGGTTAGTGGTAAAAGGATTTGCATAGAAAAAAGACATTGATTTTGTTGAGATATTTTCTCCTGTTGTTAAAATGACTTCTATTCATATTGTTTTAAGTATTGTGGCTACTAAAAATTTGTATTTGGAGCAGCTTGATGTTAAAACATCATTTCTTCATGGTGATTTGGGTGAAGAGATCTATATGATACAACCACAGGGATTTGAGGTCAAAGATAAGGAGAACTTAGTGTACAAATTGAAGAAAAGTTTATATGGCTTGAAGCAAACACCTCAGCAATGGTATCTTAAATTTGATGATTCATATACCTGCTAACAACTTCCACTGCATGTGCAATATCTGGCCTAGTACATACCATGACATACATTAAGCTCCCTACAACTGAAGCATAAGGTACCTTGGACATTTGAGCCTCCTCTTCTGGTGTCTTTGAACACATCTCCTTAGTCAATTTCAAATGATCGGGTAAAGGTGTGTTGGAATCTTTGGACCATTGTGTTTATTTTAAGAGGTTGGATGATGACAACTACATTATTTTATATTTATATGTTGATGATATGCTTGTAGTTGGGTCTAACATGGATCACATTAAGGGTTTAAAAGAACAATTAGCACATTCATTGGCTATGAAGGATTTGGGGATAGCAAAGAAAATCCTTGGTATGCAAATTTGTAGAGATAGAAAAAACAAAAAATTGACATTAGCTCAAGTTGATTATATCGAGAAGGTGTTGCAACATTTCTCTATGGAGAATGCTAAAGTTGTCAGTTACTTTTACTCGGTCATTTGAAATTGACTAAGGAGATGTGTCCAAAGACACTATAAGAGGAGGGTCATATGTCCAAGGTACCTTATGCTTCAGCGGTAGGGAGCTTAATATATGTCATGGTTGTACTACACCAAATATTGCACATGCAGTGAGAGTTGTTAGCAAGTATATGAGTCATTCAAGGATCGAACATTGAAATGTAGTTAAATGGATTTTCAAATATTTGAGAGGAACATCTAGTAAGTGTTTACATTTTAGGGGCTCTACTACTAATTTACAAGGCTATGTTGACTCAGATTTGGCAGGGGATATTGATACTAGGTAGAGTACTACATCTTATGTATTTATTGTTGGTGGACAATAGTGAGTTGGATTTCTCGATTGCAAAAGGTTAATGTTTTATCCACTACAGAGGCAGAGTATGTTGCTGCTACAGAGGCATCCAAGGAGATGATATGACTTTAGCTCTTCATGAAAGAATTGGGACACTCATAGAGGGATAATTATTTGTTTATAGATAGCCAGAGTGCCATACATCTTGCCAAGAATTATGCTCTACATTTAAAGACAAAACACATATAGTTGCAGTACCATTTCATTTGATTAGTTTTGGATGATGGACAATTAAAGTTGAAGAAGATACATATAGATGATAATCTAGTAGATATGTTTACCAAGACAGTAACAAGGCAGAAGTTGAACTCCTCTTCAGTTTTGGTTGGTCTTCTAGACTAAATAGAATAAAAGAACAACAGAGTCCAAGATGGTTTGATATTCTAGTGGGAGCTATAGGTTTAGTAGTGCTATGATCAATGTCCAAGTGGGAGATTGTTGTGATGTGGAGCCTAATTAGACTCAAAGGTTTATTCAACATGGTATGCCCTAGAGTATTTCTATGGGGATTTGGGGGTAGCACCCCCAAGACAAGGTCAAGGGACAACACCCTAGGTGCGCTACCTGTCATAGTACAAGGTGGGGTTGATGGGCAATGCCCCTATGGGTGCCCCCCGAAGCCAAAAATGACTACTATTCTAAAAGGTGTTGGTTGCTATTTTTATATTGGATGACTTATTCTGACCCTAACTTTGTAAGCAAAAAAAGCTTGTATAAAATGACTTAGGGTTAGGGATTTCACTATGTATGATGAGATTGTAGCTTCTTGTGGCGGTATTGAGTTAATGTAAGGGGTTGTAGATTGTAATCACTGGGTAATAATAATATTGGACCTATTATTGGTGGACATAGCCTAAGGATTGGGTGAACCAAGTTAAATCTTTGTGTCTTGTGTTCTCTTCTATGTGATTTATTATTTTATGATATTGGATATATTTGCATGCAATTGTTATTTCTGTTTGTGGTTGATCCTAACAGTGTTGATGCCCAGGCTGAATTGAATGGATTTTGGATTCTAGATACACACTAATCCTCCAAAGACTGAGATGACAGGGCACCCCTACACCTTCCAAATGCCTAACTTATTGTTAAGATGGGCCAATTCCTCATGATCTAGCTTGGTTTCTTGCAAGAGAATGAAATCAAATTCAAAGGTTTTGAGACAATGTTTTAGAAGTTGAACTATTTGATAGGGGCATTACAACCCCTTATATTCCAACATGAGATCTTCATGAGGGGGGTGGAAGGCACTTACCCTTACCATTGTTGAAAATAGAGGCAATCTCATTTTGGTTATTGACTTTGCCTTCTTTTTTTAGCAGGTCCAACTTTGATTTCATTCCACGTTCCCTGGATATCTTGTCATAGTTGGGTGGTTTATTTCTTTGGGATGTTCTTGTAATCCCCAGAGAGTCACGTAAATGTTGGAGCATAGATTTATGAATTTCCATACAATGTTCAGAGTTTGAAGATCGGTATGCGAGTTGATGAAACGCTTCCATGTCTAGGATACCAGAGGGGAAACCAAGGGATTCATTGACTAGGTTAGAGACTTGGTGGAGACTCATCATGTCATAGACAAAAGCTAATTCCATTGGGATTTGTTCAGAATCTCCATTTACTTGTTCAAGGGTTGCTTGTGCAGGACTTGTGAAATGTGGTCGGCTTGCCTCTAATTCTTTCCAGTGTAGTAATTCCTTTTGAATTGCCTCATTAGTATAGGTAAACTCTCTCATGAGGTTATTAAGCTGAAGGAGCCTATTTTCAAGTGAATTGATAATGAATTTGCTTCTTTTTTGGTAGAAAAATGAAGACTTTGAATAGATAGAGGGGGTATTGAAGGGGTTACCATTGGGGGAGGAGGATTGATTGGGTCCATATCCAACAAGGACAAACCATGTGGTAGATAATGATTTTGCATGTTAGTAGACATGGCAACCTCACTGTTGCCCAAATCAATTAGAAGGGGAGGGGGAGAAGGATGTGGATTTCTCTCTAGAGGAATATCCTATGAATTGATATCTAAGTTATGTTTTGGTGAGGAAGGAGTAGGGGGGAGAAGATTAAAGGAGCTCAGAAGAGCTTGGGAAGTGGTAAATTCCTCGATTGCTCGAGTAGGTTTTTGTAAAGATGCTAAAGGATGTATCATTGTGAATGGTCATATTTGATAATCCAAAATAGGGATGGGCTAGGAGTAAGATCATGCATTCCTCTTGGGGAGATGGTAGATTTTCAATTCCTAAGAAAAAACCAAAGTAGTCCCCGATGATATGTAAAACGTCTTTCCTCAATAATGATATCGGGAGGGTACCCAAGTTTTACCATATAGCTATCATTTGTAGTTGATAGTGGTGAGAGTTGAATATGGAAGGCATGTTGAGAAATAGAAAAGGGGACTTTTCAAAGAAGATTTTTTTCTCATTAACCAAGAATTTACTAAGGTTTTTTGATGAGCATTCTATACAATAGAAATTATAGTCTAAGAATGAGATACTTACCTAGGCACGAAATTTGGTGTTCCACTAGTCCATCATCCTCACTCAATTGTGTCCATTCCAGTATGCCAAAATTTTGTGACAACTTGATGATGTGTGATCACCTTGTTCCCTGTCAGTATCTTCCACTAATCTCAGGTCTGGGATATTGGGGTTATGTGATGGATCTACAATGAACGGATTTGCTTGATCACCCTTTTCCTTCACAAGCTGCCCTAATGTGATTTTATTTACCCCTATAGCAAAGGAGGGGATTTGGGATGATAGTGGAATAGCCCATATGCCTTTGATTCTTTGTGACATGTCTTGATTCAGGGGAATGTCTGAAGTAGTAGGAGATTTCCTTTGTTTTTTGGCTCTTTCCCACCTTTCCTTTTGAGTCATTATAGGAGGGTTAAGCTTCACGTGATTCCTTGCCAAACTAAAGAGGGATTTGCGAGCGAAACTTGTGAGAAATGTCTTGAATTTTTGCTAATTACTTGAAACCAAGGAGCTTTCGGATGAGGAATCTCTAATTTGTAGTTTGAGGAAAAAATGGTGATCCTCATCTTCCATATATGGGGACACACAGGGGAGAGGGGAAGAGTATGGGATGTAAGATCAAACAATGCCTCTTTGCATCTACCAAAACTTTGTGTGCATCCACTAAATACTTCAATATTTTGGGGTAATAGGTTGAAGCCAACAATGTTCTTTAACCCTTGGTTGTAACACTACAGGAAATAAGCCCCACTATTTTACCAAGTGTCAAAGTCAACAACTCTCAATTAAGAACCACACTAGAGAGCAACCCTTTGGAGACTTGAACCTTGGTTGTAGGCACTACAAACAAGAAGCCCCGCCATTTCACCAAAGGCACAAGCCTACAAATATTAAGATTTTGACATGTAGATGGTCGTTAAATTTAACCTAAAAGGTAAATGTTAACATTAGCACACACACATCATCCCACTCCACCCTTTCTCCCATTATAGAATGCCTACCGACATTAATAAGAGCTTAACTAAAGGAGAATACTTTTTAGCCTAACAAGTTCATCAATGTTGTTTGTAGACACCACTTGTTAACAAAAATAGGTGACAAATATTAAAGTAAATAACTTTTTGGTATGACAATAAATAAATTTTAAATCTACATACAAGGTTTTGTTGGTTGAGAAACTAGTTCTATAGTCATGGATACGAGTCAATAAAATAATTAACATTTTATAAATCTTAAACAATAGTTTAACAAGACTTAAAAATAATATAGAGAAATATTTGTCACAATCAAATAAATCAGCATCAAATCTAAAACTAAATGTCATTGCATTATTTAATCATTTTAAAATCTATTTTAATATCTTTATTAACTTTATATTATTTATTCAATAATAATTTTTTTCCTTTTAGGCATAAGAGGAATTTTTAAAATTCAATTATTCATGATATCATTAATTAAGCAATGTAAAACATTTATATGAGAACGCTATTTTAGCTTACACGTATCAACATGCAAATGATATGTCACTTGTTATAATGAGACTACATGTGTATCTTCAATATAATTAGCCAATAAGCTTTTACGTCAAGGCAAAGCTCTGCCGAAATGGTCTCACCCACGTGCTTTTTATTTTTCGATAATTTTGAAGTAATCGGCAAATGACTTGCTAGTAATTTTGGACAATGGTCATCCTATTTTCTGGGGAGTTCCAATCGTATACAATGATATAATGAAGATATAAAGATTCATATAGAATAGAGATATAATGATTTACATTTTATATTTTTAAATATGTAAAAATTAATATATAATGTTATAGTAATTTATTGTTTATTAAAATTTTATGTTTATAAAACTAGTAAAGGATATAGAGTTTTGTTAAAAGAAAAACATTAGCATTTATGAGGTTAAGGATAGTTAATATTCTCTACATACCGAAAATCTTTTTGCTGAAAATGCAATATGGAGCAACTTCGAGAAAACGGCTCCTATAAGAAAAAAGGAATTGAGCCAATCATATAATTTATATAGTTTATAAAATATATAATTAAATAATTCAAATTTAGAAAAATGTGTTTAATTCAAAAATAGTTTTATGTCATTGGCTAAAACTAATTGAATCTTCGAGCAAACTGAATGCAATAGTATTTGCCTACAGTAAGTACAATAATCTACTTTGATTAAGAAGTCGCCTCTATATTGTAAACCCAGAAAAGTTAAATTAGTCTTTATTTAAATTAAATTTCAATCTCTACAATAAAAATCTTATATTTTAATTAATAAACTTGTCCCTTAACAAATAAATATATTTTGAATATCTATACTAATTATATACTTTAATTATCTATGCTAATTTTGGAATGGTCGCATTTAGAAGTATATTGTAGTTATAGAATTCTAATCATTTAAAGATTATATATATCTGAAATTGTTGAGTTGCAATGGCTAGGAATTTGAGGTTTTGAGGCTTCAAGTTCACTAATTACAAAGGCTGTCTTTCAAGTTCACATCCTTGATCTACTCGCATGGCATTGTTGAGCATATTGATGGGCAAAAACTCTTTGAAGCTTTTCTCTTAGCTAAGCTTGTAGCTCTCCCAACACACCCTCTTAACAAGATTAATGAGGAGATTAATGAGGCTATGGGATATACCATGTTTTAGATAAATGGAATGCAAATATATTGTTGACGAAAAGTGAAGCTTTACTTCTGAACACTATTAATTGGTAACTTAGTAGTACATGTTTTAGGCTAACTCTAAAATTCATAACCAAAGAACTTCCTAAAATAATAATCAAATCTTTCAATTAAAGATAATTCATTATGTATTATGCCTTTACACAAATGTTTAGAATATCTATTTCTCACAATTTTCTTGATATATGTTCTTGATTGACTATGGTATTTCTACCACTAGAGACATAATTCAAACTCTCTTACCAAACCGATTTCATCATATTTTTGTTATTTGCTGCAATAGTTTTGCATATCATTCTCTCCATTAAAATCTTCCAAAAGATTTTAAAATAGTTATAAAAAACTTAGAACTAGCCAAAAATATATCAGAAAAACATTTCAGCATGAAGGAATTGTTCAACATATGTTCCAATTTGTAATAATGAGAAATACAAAAGCATATTTAAAATTCTACATAAAATTAATTGCTTGTAGCATATGTAGGAGGGAAGAATAATTTTACGAAATTAGTTGAAAATATATTAACATTAAAGATTCATTTATTACAAATAATTATGAAAAAGAAAAAAATGTAGGCCTTTAATAACTACAATATTATTATATTATTATGGGAGAAACAAAGCATGAAAATAAAATATGACAGTTATGTTTCAATTATGATTTTGAACGGAAATCGTCATATTGAGAGCATTGACATCAAGTGCATTTAAAAAAGAAGGTAGAAATAGACATAAATATTACGAAGTAACTTTCTAAATGTCTATGCTATTGAACATATATATTACACAAGAGTTATATGTACAATTTATTTTTACATATTGAATCATGTAAGTCAACAGATTTACCTCATACAACTATCGACTATTCACTTGCACCCACTCTCCATGCAAGTGGTTTCATTCTATCTATAATAATAATAGATATTAATATTTATATAATGTAACTTTTTAAAATTTTACAATATAAAAAATATATATTATAAAATATAAAAATTGTAATCAATTATAATTACTTTTAAATTTAAGATGCATCAAGTTGTTATAATGATTATTTAGACAATTAAGACCATTCATCAAAGTTCTAACATTTAATCTTATAGATATCGGTGTGTAGTTGGTTAACCTAAGATAATTTGCAATTTAGATTTATCCTTAGGGGAAATGAACTACTAGCTATAATCATAAATTCTAAATAACAAATCAAATTTTGATGACTTTTCAAATTTTTTTTTGACTTAATTATTATATTGACTTTTGGCTAGCCACAACACATTTGGGATATGTTATGTGCCCATGGATCAAATGTAGTCATTTCAAAGTGTCAATAGATACCTACTTTAGATGCCCTACCTAAAAAGTTGTCAATTATTATGCACAATATCTCAATAATCATTCAAAAAATGCTAACACTTACATACAAATGTCCTAATAGTCATTAAAATACTTATTACTAAAATTCTAATAAACTTTTAATTTTCATTTTAGCTCACACTATTACCGTATTCAATTTGTTGTTTTTAACTATTGAAAACTCTGCCCAGATTGATAAGATAAAAAAGTAGCCATTTCAAAGTATCCTCAAATGCCTACTTAAGATGCCCTAATAACAATGCACTACAACAATAAGTCCCATAATCTATTTATATCAACATTCATAAACAAGCCAGTGTAGTGGCTAGAATTTGCCTCTTATAGTTATTATATTAAAATAATATTAAATATAATTTAACTAACGAAAATAATCGATAATTTAATGAAAAGGATAATGATTTAATAATAAATAAATTTTATAAATTATTTTATCTAAATAAAATATTATTTGAACCAGAGTATTTATTTACAAAAGAATTTGTCTAAAATAATTATTTAATATAAAAAATTATAATATAAAATTGTGAAACAATATATATTATTCTAATTATAATAAAACAATTACATGGTTTTTGCAATTAACATTTTCCTAAATTAAAAATAGGTCAATGGGCCCTTGGTCTACTGGTGAAGTTGAATGGCTTACAAAGAGCCCACTTGGGATCAAGTCTTGTTGAGTTGCAAGGGTCGAAGACATCATAAGGGATGAGGCCGGGATCGTGCCCTAGGCAAATTTGGCTGCGTGGATGCTCCTTAGTTCTTGGCTCTTAGCCAAAGAGGTTTCAGGCACACGTGGACCTGTATCGAGTACCTAAAACTTGTTTGTGGATAATTTAAAATTTTAAAATGAAAAAATACTTATCTATAATTGATTGATATAGTTTATTTTAATTACGAGGCACTAAAACTCAATAGTATGTAGGGAAACTACTAAAGTTGAAGAATGGTGTAGCCATATTAATTATTGTTGTGTCAAATACTATATATTTGTTAAGATTCACAATCATTTATTAATTTTAATCAAAATTTATGTAGTTTAAATATATTACTTTTTAAAATTTCAATCATTTATTAAGTTTAATCAAAATTTAGATATTTTAAATATATTAATTTTTGATAGAAATTTTAAATTGAACTTTATATATATTCTATTTTATAATTTAACATATATGAGTATAGCTTTTGTTTCTAGATTTAGATTGTGTGTAGATTTTATAAGCCAACATTTTCCCTCACACTAAATATAAGTATATATCTATTAAGCATTCATATATAATGAGGTATCTCAAAACCTAAATGTAATATAGAGGAAGTGTTCTAATAAGACAAATTGTTTTCAATCAAAATAGATTTTTTAATTTTTTTTTGATCGGTAATGGTATAGTATATTAGATAAAAGATAAAGTAGTTACATACAAGTCATTCGAATATCAACGAAACATCATTAACAAAAAAGCCCTAAAGGCTTGAGCACCCAACCTGATTCCCAATCCTAGTTTCAATACAATCTGTAGCCATACATATGCAAAAAACCACCAACCCATTACAAGCCTTAGCTCCCTACCACTATCATATCAGCCAACTAAAAACATAGCATTCGCTTGCACAAAAACTTTATACATTGTCAGCTTATCCAACATACCCTAGCCCATATCATCTCCATGTGAAAACACTATCCCTACATCTCCAAAGTAGCACGCCGACCGTGAGGACTACGCCTTTGATGGAAAGGTGGCCCATTCATTTGTTGGCTAAGCATCCCTGCCTTCCACCCTGTAATAAAAAAAAGTGTTAGCAAATTGACTACTTGGTGAATAATTGTATTGTAATACTAATACGAACACAAATATATTTATTAATAGACTTTTAATTTGCATGCACCAAATAAGAGAGCCAAGAATATGTAGAAGAATACTTTTAATTTATCATAATATTTTACCCTATTCTTATACTATTACTTCACTTAATAATTAAACCCTTCCTACATCTATATAATCAATTTATTTTCAAATAAAACAAGGGTTGTGTGCAGCTCGAGTCCCTGCCTTTGCTGGAGGAGCACTAACAAGCTTTAATTGCTAAAGAAAGTTATAGATTTTGTTTTCTTGAATTCAAGTGGAATCTCTATTTCTAGTTGCTTAAATGTGCAAGCTAGGAGATGAACTCATTTAGCGTTACTACTTTTAGTTTAATTCTTCCTTTGTCTGGTTTTTCATTTCTCTCACTCATGAGAAATGGATCTACGAAATTTTTAACATTAAAAAAAAAAGTTTTCAGATTATAAACATATGAGATTATATCAAACTTTGATTGAACTGACTTCAATTTCTCTCTTGGAAGACTTAGTACCAACAATATTTCAACTTTTTTTTATCAGCACAAATACATAGAACATAAAGCTCAAAGTAACACTTAAATTATAATGACAGACACGACAAGTTTTGTTTGGAAAAGTTATGTTTTCTAAGTATAGTAATTTTGAATTTACATCTCGTGGTAGTTGTATTGCAATGTTGGTGTGCAAGATGAATACAATGCATGATAGAAGTATCCAGCTACATGAAAAAGGCCTCACAAATTGAATCTTTTGAGAACAAATTATAGGAGTAAGAAGTGATATACACGAAGCACAAAGGTATCCATTCATGAAGCAAGGTTGCATACAATCCAGAAGAAATTGAGCATGTTCAAACACTCATCTTTCCCTTGATGGTGCATTTGGTGGATAAATGGAATTTATTTTTTATATGTTGTAAGATGATTTTTCAGTCATGGAAGGTAGTGGGTCAAGAAGATTTACATTGATTAGAGGATTTTCTACTCATAAGTTGTGCACAAAGAACATATTGTCCTAATGAAATAAAGTCTTTCATTTCCTAGTTGAAGCTTTCAATAGAAAAATGTCTCTACTTGTAGAGATGGTAGTCAGAAACCTTCATGAACAAGAGAAATGAAAGCTTATATTATACCATTGCTTATGATAGAGACAATCAACTATCTATTAAATAGATGAAATAGTGTCAAGAAACACGATGATAAAAACAAAACAAGGCTTTGCTTGAGAGTTGAGGCTTGACCTAACCTTTTTCTTTTTCTTTTGTCAACCATCCAAAGCAACTTTAACGTTTTATTATTGTTCATAGGCTACCTATAGATGGGTAAACTATCCCAAGTTTAAAATATCTTTTCCACTTAGAAGATACAATCCATATATACTATTTTGATTCATCATGGGTCTTTGGATTTTTTTGAAAACACCATATGGTGTTTTCTACATATAAATTTTGTTAACATAATGCATCCAATTTATACTCACCAGAAAAGGTAGTGGGTTTATTTCAAAAAATCATCATAGGGTTGTACATTCACGGTAGGAGACCTAGGTGAAACACAACAACTCATTTAATGTAGTCAATAGAAGGAAATCCCAATTTTGAAAAAGAGTACCTAATCCTTGAGATGGAAATAAATATATGAGAATACTAAGTTTGGGAATAGAAAAAGCAAAAATACAATCATTTTTGCATTAATTGGAAAGGACTATTTGTAAATTCTTTGAGCTTAGTGAGACAAAATATAAATTCTCTATGGTGATTCTTGTAATTGATATAATTTGGATTAAATGGTGTGATGTGCTACTGAAAGAAATATATAGTGTTGAATCACGCCAAATATAATTGACAAATCTTAATTCCTAAACAAGGGACACAAGCGCCAAGGTTGCTACCTTTTTTTGAGGTGGGTTATTTAATTGTGAACTTAATATAGAATAGTAGATGACATGGTAAGCTTGTTTATTATCAAAGTGTGAAGGTAGGCTTTTGTTTATTGTAAACCAATATTCAAATGCTATGGAGGGAAAGTCATTGATTAATAAAAGCCTTTAATTAAACACTAAAGAGATGTCATTAGTAAACATCGAAGACCATTGTTTGTTAGTAGTGAGTGTTAAATATCTATCTCGCTTAATGTTTGAAGGTAAAATGGTATATACTTCTATAATATACAACTAAGCAATACATAACTATTAACTAATATTTTAATTGATAACTAACAATATGTGCTCTCATAAGAATGGTATCATTTTGGTAGATATTAAAAAATAAAAAATAAAATAAAAATATTTTAAAATAAACCAATAATAAGAAATAGTTTAACTGTTACTTTTACATCAATAGATAGATTTTTATTTTATTTTTGGTAGAATTGGATGATCCATTGAACATATATATATATATATATATATATATATATATATATATATATATATATATAAACTAGTTCAAGAGCTCAATTGGAAAAGAACCAGAAAGAAAACCCAACATTGTTGCAATATGTACAAGTGGCAAGCATCGATATTTACAACATATTATATTGTTGAGAAAAAATATTCCCCCCAAAATTCAAAATTTATCGAATTTTTACATTTTCAAACATATCGAACAACAGGCATGGGGGACTCAAATTCAACCAAAATTAACAACATTTTTACAAAACATGCCTGATGTTGGAAAGAATAAACCCAAAAAATAGAGGGTATCCTTTATACTATCGTTCTTCCATGTCCTTGCATGAGGTGCCCTCAGCAGAAGTGGAAGCCAAACTAGGTTGTAGAGAGTGACCCCATCCAAAATCTGAGCATGGTAAGGGAGCAACCTCCCATCTCGAACTCGAGCCTTCAACTACTACATCTGAAATACCAGTGGAAGGAGGCATACCCCAAACTATGGCTTTGGTGTAATCTGACTGAAAATGCCAGATAGTTTCTTGGGTGATAGGGTGTTTTGAACCAAGAGCACTAAAAGCTGGAGTCGACTAGACACCTGATTCACAAACTGACTAATTTGGGGGAGCCAAAGGCATCATCTTGTAAGATGATATTGCATGTGCTTCAAATATTGGTAAACCCAAAATGTCAAGCATTGCAAATCATGTTTTCTTCACACCCTCAGTCAGCTAGTAACCCAGAACTTGTGACGTGGCTTGCAAAGTCTTGGTTAGGAACTGTGGGTTATGCTTCTTGAATGACTTCTGTAACACCTCAAATGTCACCATAGCTTCATGTTTCTGCATGAGTAAGGATCTTGGGAACAGTCCACCCACTAGGGCATTTCCAGACCGCATATCATAACTCTGCATTGCCCATTTTAACTTATTTTTAGCCCAAAATTTTGGTTGGACCACCTTAATTGCAATAATTTCTAGTCGTGATGTTGATTGGAGAAGGTCCATAGCATTAGACAAGATTATCAAGACCAAATTTGAAGGAAACAACACATATCTTGAGGTATCAAAAAACAAGTCCTCCCCAATGACGGTTCGAATCGTGCGACAAGTAGAATAAGAGTGCACATTGAACATGATATCCAGTGCCGTATCATCTAAGGGATGAGAGAGTGTATCTTGATCCAACACCGATTGAAGCTTAATTCTGAAGTTTTTGGGGAGGATGCTTCAATGATACTGGTGGCAGGAATCACATTTCACACAGGTATCATATGGAAGCGACATCCCGGGAACAATTAAGATGACAAACACACAAAGCAGAGAAGATGAAATCATGAAAAAAGATCCACTTTTCACATATAAATAAATCCCCCATCATACTCTTTAAGGATATGAAGTACCTTCACCCATGTGAGTAATAAAGGAAATGCTATTAAATCAAAACCCAATTGCAACTATGATGGGCAAAGTACAAAACTGACACCCCCAAAATTGATAAAGAAGCAAATGTTCTACTTCCGTGTGTACTAGCATGTTATAAAGATTTTATTAACATCTATTAATGTCAGCCTTGATCTTGCCATGCGCAAAAAACCACACGTCCAAAATGAAGAAAAATTGTACTCAAGTGACGACAACAAACATGACGCTGATCAATGAGGAAGGAATTGGAAGGACTTATCATAACCTCACACAAGTGAGCTTGAATTATAAAAGGAACTAATTAATGATTTGTACTTAATTTTGGCCCATACTTCAATTGCCAAGTTGATTTCAGCTCGGTGCCAACGAGTCATTCAACTAACCTTGCCCCCTCGGTCATCAAAGCAGCTCATTGCCATCACACTTTCGCTTAATGACCGTCAGGAACTCGATCAACATACCACCACTTGGTGCCCTACAAACACTCGGTTATTACTGACCCAAGTCACTTGACAAGATCAGACAACTTAGTCAACAGTAAGCTCGAGAACACTCATTAAGCATTATGCCCAAGTAATTTGGCAAAAGCATCGCCCTACTTTACTCAGCACAATGCCTGACTAAAACTCGGTCAATACATTGCCGCTTGATGCCCGATAAACGCTCAATAGTCATTGATCTGAGTTAGTCGGTAAGGCTCGAGCAACTCGGTCAACACTAGACCTGAGCTTACTCGGTAACAACTATTCCTGAGTAGCTCAGAAAATGCATCACCCTACCTAGCTTGGAAAATACTGAAACTCAACAAGTATTGGATCTTGATAGTTGTAGAAACTTGGTAGTAATACTAGGGCTCAACAAAGACTGAGCATTCACCATTGATAAAAATGTGAAAGGTAACCAACTACTGCTGGCATTCCAAAAATTCATTAGAAATCAATTTTTGCAAGTCTTTGTAATGCTCCATGAATGCGAAAGGTTGTAATGTAAAAGTTGTAATCCCATTACAACCTAAATTGGAGAGGTAATCAAAAATTATATTTCCCTCTCTGTATGTGTTGGATAATGTAGCCTCCTGAAACTGATCAATTATATACCAAATTTGCTGAAGCACATACTTGAGTTTCCAAGATGATGATTGTCTCTTGATACAATTTGAGATTATAACTTGAGAGTCACCTTCAATATGCATATGATGGAAATTCCCTTTCTTGGCAAGAATTAATCCTGAAAACAATGACTGAGCCTCAACCATATTATTAGTTAATATTGGTAAGGGTGTTGTTGTAATTGCCAACACTTTACCAGTGCAATCTCTAATGCATGCTCCCAAACCCGATTGTCTTGGGTTACCTCTAGATGCTCCATCAAAGTTGAGCTTGACAAATCCAAGCACAGGAGGTTTCCATTTAACCTTAGATCTATCTATACTTGTTTGTGATTTTGAAGATGTGCCAGATCCTAATGGTATAAATATTGATTTCCATTCCTGAATGATATTTCCATCCTAGGAAGTGATATTTGGATTAAATTTGCATCTATTAACACTTGCATTGGTAACTTCTGAAATTGATTTTCAATGGTTTGTAACACTCTCTCTAGAGATGATACTTCTTTTTAAAAAATCCTCTTATTTCTTTCCCACCAAATTGCCCAAATTACTAATGCAGGTGCACATTTCCAGATTCCTACAAAAAGGGCATTGGGGTAAAGAACTAGCCATGCCTGAAAGATGTCCCAGATGTTATTTTGTAGTGGAGTAGAATAATTTAATTTGTTTAAAATAAACGTCTAGCACTGGTATGAAAAATAGCAACTTGCAAAAAGATGATCATCCGACTCATATTCTTCTTCACATAAAACACATTTAAAAGGAGGAGCAATACTTAACCTAACCAACTGATCACTTGTTAAAATCCTATGCTTAATTGCTAGCCATGCAAAGCACCTAGCCTTGGGTAACACCACCTTATTCTAGTAGAACATGAAGGCTCAAGAAGGGGATTTTTCCAACTCAACTTGTTGGAGAAGTTTGTAACCTTCCTTAATTTAATAATTTCCATTCTTAGCTAGAATCCACAGTAATCTATCCTCAACCTTTGACACAAAAGCTTGTCTATCTGAGAAAATAGATTGAAGGAGCTATTTACATTGAGGCTCTAGAGGGAGTTGATATGGATCTTTCCATATTACTTTCCTTGAAAAAATGCATACTACATACATAAAGTGAATAACCAGATTATCCCACTTTACTTCTGTAATTGATACAATTTTGTGTGTGTGTGTGTGGCATTGCAATTAAGGAAGGTTGTCCATTCCAAGAGTCACCCCAAAAGTTAATCTTATCCCCACAATTTAATTCTCAAGAAATGTACTTAAGAACAATGTCTCTAGATGCAATCATGAAATCCCAAATAACAGATCCCTTAGGGGGATCCAACATGGAGAATATTCTATGTGGATTGTTATTATCTAGGTATTTCTGTTGGATTATTTGACACCATACTAACTGTGATTTAGTATGCATATGCCAAGCCAGCTTACCTCCAAACACTTTATTCATTGTTGTCAAATCATGAATTCTAGCTCCTCCTAAAATAGGACTATGTGCCATGTCTTGGAGAGAAATAAGTGGAAGTTTCTTTTCATTTGTCAAATTTCCAGATCATAGAAAACCCCTAATAAGTTCTTGAATTTGTGAAATGACAGAAGACGGTGCTTGCATGACAACTATGTAGTAGTTTGGTATTGTAGAAAGAATTGACTTAATAAGCAATATTCTGCCTAATAATGGCAACCATCTTACTTTCCATGAGACAAATTTTCTCTTAATTCTTTGGTAGACACCATCCCAGAAACTTTTCTTATTGGATCCCATAAAAAAAGGGATCCCAAGATAAGTGGAGGGTAGGAAATCCTTAGAAAACCCCAAAATGTGTACTATCTTGTAGGGATCAATAGATAGAATAAGAATCGTTAGTTCAATTAAAAAATTAGATTTTATAAACTTTGATTTTTAATTTTGTAAATAATGATAAATATTTTAAATTTTAAATATAAAATTGACTACTATAATAAAGAAATTAAATATTTAAATTAAACGTTAGAGGAAAATCATAAATAACTTTGTCCCTATGCATTCAACTATGGAGTTTCATGTTGGTTGTTAATAGTGAGTGTTAAATATCTATCTTCGTTGGTGTTTAGGGTCAAATGGCATATACCTCTATAATATACAACTAAACAATACATAGCTATTAATCAGTATTTTAGTTGATAACTAACAATAAATAACTTTGTCCCTATGCATTCAACTATGGAGTTTCATGTTGGTTGTTAATAGTGAGTGTTAAATATCTATCTTCGTTGGTGTTTAGGGTCAAATGGTATATACCTCTATAATATACAACTAAACAATACGTAGCTATTAATTAGTATTTTAGTTGATAACTAACAATAAATTAATCTCAACAAAGGATAAAATGAATGAATTGACCATGTTAACATTTTTATTTTGATCGGTAAGAGGCTGAAGTCAAGATTAATTATTATGTGTTGTAATTAATTATTATTATTATTTATTAAGTGTGATTGCGAGTAGATTTGAACCAAAGACCTCTTCGATAAGAGGCTCACGATTTACCATTGTGTTGTAGGCTCTTGCCTAGACATGACCATGTTAACATTAAGACAAGTTATTATATTAAAAAATTCAAACATTTACATGTCAAAATGTTCATATATATATTCAAAAGAAATATAAAAACATGAATATATGCTCTCATAAGAATGATATACTTTTAACAGATATAGAGATATAAATAAAAAATACTATTTTTTTTTTTTTAAAAAGAGAAGTTTAAATTTTATTTATTACATGTTAACTTTGAGTTTTTATTGAGATCTATTCTTTTTTTCTTTTTCTTTTCATCCTGATTGTATAAATGATTTCTATTTATTTATGCATTTTAAAATTAAATCTAAATAAAAAATGAACATTACAAAATAAAATATAAGATGTAATAAGATCTAATATTTAGTCTCAAATACTTCTTTGTCAATTTCCTTGACTATCGTGAAACTTCTTCCTCATTTTTGCAACATAAAATTTGTTTTAAAAAGTGATTCTATGCTATGTCTTGTAAAATATTGTTAATTGGATGCTATGTTTTGATTAATTGAAAAATAATTACTTCCATATTGTAATGCATTGAACATACCTAGATCTTTATATTGAAGGCACATTAATAAAACTATTTTAAACGTAGGAATGAAACATTGACATTGCATAATCTAGTGAAACCAAATACATTTTAGGGTAGAAGACCCGATTTTTAATAGTATTCCCATATGAACAAAAAAAAAGTTTGTAGCCATAATATATTAAATACTATGTTGATTGCATTTTCAAATGGCAGGACTTGAAAGTGGAACTAGTACATGGTACGATACGATACCAATGCTCACAACATATAGCCTTTCAAATTCTACTTTTTGCCTTAATCTGTGCTCTGCAGATCAATTATTTTTTGAGATGCGCCAATGCCTGAAGAGACCAAATGATTTCAGCCAATGAAACAACAAGCTGCATGGCCAATACAGGGCTCGACACTAAGGCCATTTGGAGCAGTAATATTAACTATGAACAAAGGAAGGCCAATACATAATAGAAGCTTATGCCATGGGGGATTGTAATCTATACAGAAATCCAAGCATTGCAGTTGTTTGCCACATCATTAAAGAGAATCCTCTCAGCCTAAGTGCTAAGATTTGACCAAAACAATAGCTCAACCATTATTTCTATGTCTTTGAGAAACAACTTGAAGTAGAAGTTTGAGAATTTTATTCATAAAGCTTTCAATTTTTTGGACTATTACGTTTTTTATATTTTTATTAAGAAAGACTAGTTAAAAACTAGCTTATATATACCTCTATATATATTACGTCGAGAGTAATCGTTCACGAGGCGCCTATTTTCATTTAATCCCAAGGTTATTTTAATCACAGCTGGGATTTATGAAAATGAAAATAGGCGCCTCGAGAACGATTACTCTGGGTGTAATATATATAGAGGTATATATAAGCTAGTGGCAATCGCGGCGCAACAAGAAAAGTATTTTTAAAATTTTTTCTATTTTTTTAAGGTTAGTGCTGAATTATTTATTTATTTTTAAATACAATTGTATAAACTTACTATAAAAATGTAATAGTGTAAACTTACTATAAAATTATTCTTGAATATTTTATTTTTTAATTCTATATATGGTGTTTATTTGCATCACTTTAATTCAATTTTATTTTAAGCATATTGTTATGTAAAATGTTATATTAAAGAGTAGAGTTATAGTTAGGGTTAGGGTTAGTGTTAGGGTTGGGGCTATTGTTAGGGTTTGAGTTATGGATAGGGTTAGAGTTACGGTCAGGAATAGAGTTACAATTAGAGTCAGGATTAGCATTAGGGTTAGGGTTAGGGTTATTTTTAGGATTACGAATCTTGTTAGGGTTATAGTTAGGGTTAAGTTTAGAATTAGAGTTAGAGTTAATGTTAGGATTAGGGTTAGACTTTGGGTTACAAATATAGTTAGGGTTAGAATTAGAGTTAGGGTTAGGGTTGAGGTAAGGGTGAGGGTAAGAATAAGGGTTTAGGTTAAAAATATAGTTAGAGTTAGGATTAGAAATAGAGTTAGGGTTTGAGTTAGAGGTAGAGTTAGAAATGGAGCTTGAATAAGAGCTAGAGTTAGAGTTGAAATTAGGGTTATAATTAGGGTTAAAGTTAGGATTAGGGTTAGGGTTAAAATTAGATTTACAATTAGAGTTAGAGAAAGGGGTGGAGAAAGGGTTAGTTTTAGGGTGATGGTTAAGGTTAGGTTTATATTTAGAGTTAGGGTTAGGGTTAGGGCTATGGTTTTCATCTAGATTAAAGTAAGGGTTAAGGTTAGAGTTAGAGTTTTGAGTCAGGGTTAAGGTTAGAGTTAGGATTAGGTTACAGTTTTAGTGAAGGTTAAACTAAGGATTATGGTTAGGATTAGAGTCTAATTATGGTAGAGTTAGATTTACAGTTAGGGTTATATTTAGGGTTAGAGTTAGGGGTAGGATTATGGTTAAAAAAAAGTAATTTTCTTTTTGGCATATTGTAATGTAAAATGTTATAGTCAAACATAGATATATGGTTAGGGACAAAGTTACCATTACAGTTAATGTTAACCTTAGGGATAGAATAAGGGTTAGGGTTAGCATTAGGGTTAGGGCTGGAGTTAGGGTTAGGGTTTCAGTTATGATTAAGGTTAGGGTTAGAGTTACGGTTATGGTTATTGTTAGAGTTATGGTTAAGGTTTGGGTTAGAGTTATGTTTATGGTTAAGGCTAGGGTTAGAGTTATGGTTATGATTAAGGTTCATATTAGAGTTATGTTTATGGTTAAGGTTAGGGTTAAAGTTATGGTCATAGTTAAGGTTAAGGTTAGAGTTATGGTTATGGTTAGGGTTAGTGTTATAGTAAGGCTAGGGTTAGGGTTTGAGTCAGGGTTAAGGTTAGAGTCAAGGTTGGGGTTTGAGTTAGGATTAAAGTAAGGGTTAGGGTTAGGGTTAGAGTCCAATTATGGTAGAGTTAGATGTAGGGTTAAAGTTAAGGGTTAGAGTTATGCTTATGGTTAAAGTTAGGGTTAGAGTTATGGTTATGGTTAGGGTTATTATAGGGCTCGAGTCAGGGTTATTGTAGGGATAGGGTTAGGGTTTGAGTCAGGGTTAAGGTTAGATTTAGGATTAGGGTTAGGGTTTTAGTTAGGGTTAGGGTTAGGGTTAGAGTCTAGTTATGGTAGAGTTAGATTTAGGGTTAGAGTTAGGGATAGAGTTATGTTTATGGTTAAGTTTAGGGTTAGAGTTATGCTCATGGTTAAGGTTAGGGTTAGACTTATGGTTATGGTTAGGGTTACAATTATAGTAGAGCTAGGGTTAGAGTTAGGATTAGGGTTAGGGCTTGAGTAAGGTTTAAGGTTCTAGAGTTATGATTAGGGAAATTTTTTGAGCCAAGATTAAAGTTAGGGTTAGGGTTATGGTTAGAGTCCAATTATGGTAGAGTTAGATTTAGGGTTAGAGTTAGGGACAAATTAATGTTTATGGTTAAGGTTAGTGTTAAGGTTAAGGTTAGGGTTAGAGTTAAGGTTAGGGTTAAGGTTAGAATTAAGGTTAGGGTTAGTGTTAAGGTTAGGGTTAGGGTTAGAGTTAGAGTTAGGGTTAGCATTAGGATGAAAATTAGGGTAAGGGATAGGGTTTGAATTAGAGATAGGGTTCTTGTTAGGGTTAGGTTTACAATTAGAGCTAGAGTTAGGGTCAGGGTTAGAGTTAGAGTCAGGGTTAGGGTTAGGTTTAAAATTAGAGTTAGAGTTGGTATTAGGGTTAGGGTTAGAATTAGGGTTAGAAATATAGTTAGGATTAGAGATAGAGTTAGGGTTAGGGTAAGGGTAAGAATTAGGGTGAGGGTTAAAATTAGGGTTACAAATATAGTTAGGGTTAGTGTTAGGGTTAGAATAAGAGTTAGGGTTAGGGTTAGAGATAGAGTTAGAATTAGAGTTAGAATAAGGGTTGGTTAAAGTTAGAGTTAGAGTTAGGGTTATATTTAGGGTTAGAATTAAGGTTAGGATTAGAATTACAGTTAGGATTAGAATTAGTGTTAGAGTTAGGGTTATGGTTAGTGTTAGGGTTATGGTTAGGGTTAGCATTAGGGTAAGGGTTAGGGTTAATGTTAGGGTTATGGTTAGGATTAGCATTAGGGTTAGGGTTACAATTAGAGTAAGAGTTAAAATTAGAGGTAGTGTTAGTGTTAGTTTTAGTATAAGAGTTAGAGTTAGAATTAGAGTTAGAGTTAGGGTTCAAGATAGAGTTAGAGTTAAAGTTAGAAATAGAGTTGCTATCAAGGTTAGATTAGGGTTAGGGTTAAAGTTAACCGATTAGATTTAGGGTTAGGGTAAGAGTTAGGGCTAGGATTAGGATTAGAATTAGGGTTAGTGTTAGAGTTAGAGCTATATATAGTGTTAGGGTTAGGATTAGGGGTATGTTTACGTTCAAAGTTAGGGTTAGGGTTACAAAAAGAGTCAGAGTTAGAGTTAGGTTAGAATTAGGGGTAGGGTTAGAATGAGGGATAAAGTTAGAGTTGGAGTTAGGGTTAGAGTTACAATTAGAGTTAGAATTAGGGGTAGAATTAGAGTTACTATTAGAGTTAGAGTTAGAATTAGGGTTAGGGTTAGACTTAGGGTTACAAATTGAGTTAGAGCTAGAGTTAGGGTAAGGGTAATAATTAGGGTTAGGGCTAGAATTAGGGTTACAAATAAAGTTAGGGTTATAATTAGGGTTAGGGTTAGGGTTAGATTTAGAGGTAGGATTTGAGCTAGAGTTAGAGTTAGAATTAGAATTAGAACAAGAGTTGGAGTTAGAGGTAGGGTTAGAACTAGGGCTAGGATTATGGTTAGCATAAGGGTTATGGTTAGAGTTAGGGTTAGCATTAGGGTTAGAGTTATAATTAGTGGTAGTTTTAGTGTTAGTGTTAGTGTTAGTGTTAGTGTTAGTGTTAGGGTTAGAATTAGGGCTAGAATTGAGGCTAGGGTTAGGGTTAGGGTTAGGGTTAGGGTTAGGGTTAGAGTTAGAGTTAGGGATCAAGTTAGAGTTAAAGTTGGAGATAGAGTTGGGGTTAGGGTCAGATTTAGGGTTAGGACTGGAGTTAGGGTTAGATTTAGGTTTAGAGTTAGAGTTAGGGTTAGAATTAGGATTGGTTTTATGATTAGAATTAGGGTTAGGATCAGAGTTAGAGTTACATATAGTGTTAGGGTTAGGATTAGCATTATATATAGTGTTAGGATTAGGATTATGGGTAGGATTAGGGTTAGAGTTAGGGTTAGTGTTAGGGTTACAATTAGAGTTAGAGTTATAATTATAGTTAGGGTTAGAGTTAGAGTTAGAGTTAGGGTTAGAATTAGGGGTAGGGGTAGGGTTAGGGTTAGAGATAGAGTTGGAGTTAGAGTTAGGGTTAGAGTTAGAATATGGGTTTAAAATTAGGGTTCGATTTAGGGTTAGAATTAGCATTAGAGTTAGAACTAGAGTTAGGATTAGAGTTATAGTAAGGCTTAGGGTTAGGGATAGAATTAGGGTTAGGGTTAGAATTAGCATTAGATTTAGGATTATAAAGGGTTAAGGTTAGGGTTAGGGGGAGAATTAAAGTAAGAGATAGAGTTAGAGTTAGATTTAGGGTTAGGGTTAGGGTTAGGGTTAGGGTTAAAATTAGAATTATCTAGTTAGAGTTAGAGTTAGAGTTAGGGTTTGTGTTATTATTGCGGTTAAGATAATTTTTGGGTTACTAATCATATTATAGCTGATGTTAGTGCTATTTTTACACTTTACCTTGGTGTTAGGATAACTGACAGGTTAAATTTTAATGTGGGTTAGTTCTATTATAATGCCCATGATTAGTGCTATTGTGATTCAAGTTATTAACCTTTTTAATAATGTAATCCCTCCCCCCTTTCTCTCCCCCCTCTCTCTCCCTCTCTCTCTCTAACTACACCCATTAATATCTCCCCCCACTATCTAAATATACCCTCTCTGTGTAGTCTCTAGTAATGCCCCCCTAATCTGTCTCTCTAATCTCTAGATACACCCACTTATCTCTCCCATCCTACTTTCTAGATACTCCTCCTCATCTCTCTCTCCCTTTATGCTCTCTAGATACACCCCTAATCTGTGTGTGTGTGTGTGTGTGTGTGTGTGTGTGTGTGTGTGTGTGTGTGTGCGCGCGCGCTCGTGTGCCTACTCTCTAGATACACCTCATAATCTATTTCTCTCTCTCTCTCTCTCTCTCTCTCTACATAAAACATGCCTCTAGAAGAAACATAATGTGAGCTCCTTCTTGACTACAAATATGCTCTCTCTCTCTCTCTCTCTCTCTCTCTCTCTCTCTCTCTCTCTCTCTCTCTTTCTCTCTCTCTCTCTAGGTGTGTGTATATACATATTATCACTTATAAAAAAATATAATATTATTTCTAGTTACTTGTACATATAGGGTTAGGCTAAGGTATATAATTTACTAAATGATTAGTACAATCATATATAGAGTAAGAGTTAAAGTTAGGATCCAAGGTTTACAATTTCATTTATATGACACTTGGTGTTATGATTAGGGTTAATAAGTGGTTAAATGTTACACTAAAATAAGGGACATGGTTAAGGGAAGTATGAGATTTAGGTGTAGTGTTGGAGTATTTGGAGTACAACTATGGTCAAATTTCATATATATGTTATACAAATGACTCAAATAGTGGAAAAATTAATTCATGAAAGGGAAGTTATAAGTCCCAACACAACAATTCAGATGATGTTAAAAGTGTGAAAGAATATATAAGAGTCAATTTTATGAAAATTATTTCTCCATGATGATGTGAGAACATTATATATTGTTGAATTTTTAATAATGCTAATGCAATTTTTATTGCAATGATTAAAGAATTGTAATCAATAAATCTCCCTATCATTAAGGAATCTATTTAGACTTATGATTTTCTTTCTTAATTAATATATTTAGCAGCCACATCCATTGAAGAAATTTTTCGTACAACAATAAATTTATTTTGTCTTGTTCTCTTCTCCATGAAAGTTACATTGAACAATGGGGATTCGAGAAATAAAATTGCCAATACAACTAATTAGAAGTAAAAATTTGAAACCGGAGACAAGAATGAACTATATACAAAAAATATATATATGATGGTGTAAATACATGTCACATTCTTCAATGATTAGGATTCTTTTGTGACCTTTATTTGAACAATGATTGTGAAATACTTCTTTCATCATTGAGGGAAACCCATCCACTTTTGTAGATGTGTCACACAAAATATTTTATGCATCTTCCATTTCCTCAACATAGTCAATTGGAAATATTGCTTCTCTACAACTTTAATTATAGTTGTGTGCACCTCTTTAATTATTTGTAGGCATTTTTCAAACTCAATCTCAAAGAAATTATTTGAGATCATTGAAGTAGTTAGGCTCTAGTATCCAATAATGTTTGATTCTCTATTCGAGGTATCCATAACTCAAATAGTAACCTGCAAACTTATAAACAAAAATCAACATATGGAAATAATCATAATGAAAAAGTATTAATAGTTAACATAAATTCTTTCAAATGAATAATGTTCAAAATAGCATAAATAAAAATCAAAACTATTTCAAATGAAATAGTTAGATTGTAATGTTTGAAATATGGTGGCATTGTCTTCCACTTTTCAAACATTACAAACATAAATATTAATAAAAATCTATATATAATCTAATTAAATAATGACAAAATATAAACTAAATATATGATCCGTTTATTTTAAATTAATCACTAAATTTAATAAAAATACAAATTTTATTGATAAGGTGACCTTCTTGTCCACATCAACAATTAAATTTAATTATGAAACATTAAAAATATAAATATTTTGAAACATGCAAATATAAAACTATTATGAAACATACAAATCTAAAACATGGAAACCAAAAGTATTTTGAAATATACAAATCTAAAACTAATGTAAAACTAAATTGAAACATGCACATTAAAAATCTGCAAAAGAAATGTATTATCAAATATCTAAATCAAATAGTTTTTGAATCCTAAATCTAAATCAAACATACAAGGCTAAACTATATGAAACTTTAATCTACTCCCATTCAAAAACTCTAATTGCTCCAATAATCTCCATCTCTTCCTCCCTGCAAAAACACAAAATGAAAATGAAATCAGGAGCATTTGTTTTATAATTTATGAGAGAACTCTCATATCCCCCAATGGATGTCTTTTGACATTCCATGAATTTGTTTCAAATTCCCCCACTCCTCACAAAAAATAAGCATGAATGTACATGCAAAAATATATTTAACAAAAAGAAAATGTTTTATATTTAAAATTTTAATTAAGTTATTTCAGCCCTATTTTCTTGGGTTCTATTTTTTTGGCCTTATTTTTTCAGGTCCTATTATTTCAGCATCCATTTGGCTTAATATTATTTTGGCTAGCTATTATTTCGAGAATTTTATTTTATTTTATAATTCAATAATGATAAAATATATACTAAATATATGATTTATCTACTTTAAATAAATCATTAACTTTAATAAAATATAAATTGTATTGATATAGTGACATTCTCATCCAGATTAATGATAAAATTATGCTTTCAAACATGAAAATATAAATACTTAGAAACATAAAAATGTAAAACTATTGTGAAACATTCAAATCTAAAACATGCAAACCAAAACTATTTTGAAATATGCAAATCTAAAACTAATATGAAACATGAAAATATAAAACGAATTTGAAACATGCACTTTTAAAATATGTAAATGAAAAGTATTATAAAACATATAAATCAAATAGATTTTGAATACAAATCTAAATCTAAATCAAACATGCAAGAGACTAAACTATTAAATGCAAGCCTAAATAGTTATGAACATAATTCTAAATCTAAATGAAATTAATTAAAATTGAAATCTAAGTCAAAGTAGAATATTATAACTAATTTTGAATTTCAATTTACATCTACATCTAAATCTAAATGAAAATGTAAATAAAAAATAGAAATCTCACCTGCAAAAATGTTACTCCAAATCTTCAATCTACTCCTATTCAAAAACTCCAATCTAATCCTCCAATAACCTCCACCTCTTCCTTCCTACAAAAATATAAAATGAAAATGAAATGAGCAACCTTAGTTTTATAACTTTTGAGAGGCTCCTCATATCCCCCAACAGACGTCTCTTCACATTCCACGAATTTGTTTCAAATTCCCCCACTCCCCACAAAAAAAAGCATGAATGTGCATGCAAAATTATATTTAAAAAATAAATAAAATCATATTGAAATTATTTCGCCCCTATTTTTTCGGGCCCTATTTTTTGGTCCCTATTTTTTCCAGTCCTACTTTTTCAGGCCCTATTATTTCGGGCCTATTATTTCGGCCTCCATTTAGCTTCCTATTATTTTGGCCAGCTATTATTTTGGGAATTCTTTTTTAATATTTAATTTGAAAGTTTGTAATTGCTCCCAATTCTTTTTTATTGACGGAGATTTTTTTTGGCATATTCTCGTGCTGGGTATTTGTGCTGTGATTGTATAGAACACCTCTCGGAGTAATTATGCTTTGAAACATGAAAATATAAATACTTAGAAACATGAAAATGTAAAACTACTGTGAAACATTCAAATCTAAAACATGCAAACCAAAACTACTTTGAAATATGCAAATCTAAAACTAATATGAAACATGCAAATATAAAACTAATTTGAAACATGCACTTTTAAAATATGTAAATGAAAAGTATTATAAAATATATAAATCAAATAGATTTTGAATACAAATCTAAATCTAAATCAAACATCCAAGAGACTAAACTATTAAATGCAAGCCTAAATAGTTATGAACATAATTCTAAATCTAAATGAAATTAATTAAAATTGAAATCTAAATCAAAGTAGAATATTATAACTAATTTTGAATTTCAATTTACATCTACATCTAAATCTAAATGAAAATGTAAATAAAAAATAGAAATCTCACCTGCAAAAATGTTACTCCAAATCTTCAATCTACTCCTATTCAAAAACTCCAATCTAATCCTCCAATAACCTCCACCTCTTCCTTCCTAAAAAAATATAAAATGAAAAATGAAATGAGCAACCTTGGTTTTATAACTTCTGAGAGGCTCCTCATATCCCCCAACAGACGTCTCTTCACATTCCACAAATTTGTTTCAAATTCCCCCACTCCCCACAAAAAAAAGCATGAATGTGCATGCAAAATTATATTTAACAAAAAATAAAATCATATTGAAATTATTTCGGCCCTATTTTTTCGGGCCCTATTTTTTGGTCCCTCTTTTTTCGGGTCCTACTTTTTCATGTCCTATTATTTCATACCTATTATTTCGGCCTCCATTTGGCTTCCTATTATTTCGGCCAGCTATTGTTTCAGTAATTCTTTTTTAATATTTAATTTGAAAGTTTGTAATCGCTCCCAATTCCTTTTTATTGATGAAAAATCTTTTTTGGCATATTCTCGTGCTGGGTATTTGTGTTGTGATTGTATAGAACGCCTCTTGGTGTAATAAGAAAAATCATATTTTATAATTATAACAAATAAATATTAATAATTAACTATAAGGATTAATAATGAACTATAAGATTTGTGTTCACTAGAATTTAATACTTAAATGATATTGGTTGGTCAATTAGGTCAAATGAGAAATCTAGACGAAAATGATTAAGTAGCTGCCTATGATAGGAACTAATAAGCATCAAAGATGACATGGTGGAGATTATTTTCAAAAGAATGATTCCATAAGTAGCTGCCTATGATAGGTACTAATAAGCATCAAAGATTTGAATTGTGAATTTTGAAAGCTCCATCATAATAAATATAGCCCAAAAGAGTACCAATCGTACACTAAGCCTAGTTATTTTGACTGACATTAGTCACTAATATTAAATAAAATTGTAAGATGGAACCATGGAAGATTGAGAAATTGTAGCGAATGGTATCTATAAAACTGTTTAAGCAACTACACTTGTACCTTAGGCTTTGAAGGATTTTATTTTCTACAAAATAATCACTATCAAAGACTTAGAATAAGAAATTGTAGCCAATGATATCTATAAAACTATTTAAGCAATTGCCCTTGTACCTTGGGCTTTGAAGGATTTTATTTTCTGTAGAATAATCACTGTCAAAGACTTAGAATAAGAAATTGTAGCCAATGATATCTATAGAACTGTTTAAGCAACTACCCTTGTACCTTGGGATTTGAAGGATTTTATTTTCTGCAAAATAATCACTATCAAAGACTTAGAATATGCATTGGACTTGTAGTGTGAGAGGAAACAATCCATTTTGTTGGGATCAATGACACTTAAAAATATCAATATCAATTAAAATTATATTTATGATGCATACAAAAGATATCATCTCGACCAAACAAGTAGGTTGTGCTTTTAACAAAAATAACATTGCTATAATGTACAATAATATTGGTGACCTCAGAAATTAAAATGATAAATTACCAAGTATGGTTGGATACAATTGTTCAATTGTGTGTTGTCTTTGATGATACACAAATGTCATATTAGTTATCAGACAGAGTCTACCGAACTTATTTGGTTAGCAAAGAAAAAGACAAAGTCTACCGAGCTCAGATGGTTAGCAAAGTGAATTACAGAGTCTACCGAGCGTTTCTGGAAGTTACACTGTGGAGACAATTTCTACCGAGCTCACTCGAGTGTCAAAGGTTTTTGTAGCAAAAGTTAGTTTCTACCAAGCTCACAAAGTCAGTGAAGGAAAGTTAGTGTTTATTGAGTTCACACGATCTCCAAAATATTTTGTAGAATTCTCAATGTTTACTGAGTTTCAATTGGTTAACACTAGAAATCATTTCTGGAGTAGTGTTTACCGAGCAAGGTCGGCCAATGAAGGATTTCATTATTTTGAGAAATAAAGTTTAATTGTTTCATGTAAAGTTTGTAGCCGACTGATGTAATGATTATTGGTAATTGTAACTTGTAAATGAGCTGACTAGATAATTTGTAAGGTATAAATAAAAGGTCTAGTTGTGAAATCTAAATTGTAATGAGCGAGCATGCAAGTGAGTTAATTGTGTGAAGAGGAAAGTGTGAGAAAATTTAGAAGAAGGATCAGATATCCTTGAGGAGCAGCAAAGGTGTATTCAATCAAAGAGGATCTAGTGAAGCAGAATAGAGATTTGTAACAACAAATTTTAGTAGCATCTCATTCATGTCACTTCATTGTTACTTTTTCATCATTGTAGCAATGATTCCTAAATCTCTTAACAGAGTTGGTTTAACAACCATTTGTTGTAAATCCTCTAACAAGGTGGACAATTCTATTGAATTGTTCTTAAGTACTCTAGCAAGGCCACTCCTAGTAGGGTAATTTAATCCTTTAACAAGGTGACACCTCACAGTGTGTTTTGTAACCTTTAACAGGGTTGGCTCCTAACATGGCTCACTTCAGAAGAGTGAAAATTGGTAGCTACTTACTTGGTGGTCTTTCCCATATTGAGTTTCCACGTTAAATCTAGTGTCTCTTGTGTTGATGTTATTTCTTTTATGCATGCAAGTTAAATCTTTGTGAATGCTTAAAAAGTTAACAAACATCTATCGAGTTACAACATTTTTCTGTGTGGCTATTGAGTGACAACAATAACTAAGTTTATGAGATATCTAAGGGATCCGTGGATTTATTTTTGTGGTAATTGATTCACTCCCTCTCTTAGTTACTCCATCTATATTTCCAACAATTGGTATCAAAGCTTTTGGTGCTTGCAGGAAGGATTTCAAGGATCTAAGCTAAAGATCAGGATGTCTTACAAGAGAGAAATTCCAAGGCTTAACATGGATAACTTTTCTGCATGGCAAGGTCTCATGAGACTCCATCTGGCTTCCATTGGAGATACATGATCAAAATATCTTGATGAAGAATATGTGACTCCTTCTGGTACACTATCTATCAATGAAATTGCTGAGAAGAAGACTCATAACACCATGATGATAGACATTGCATCTATCCTAAGCTATGAAGAATTTGATGATGTCAAGGACTGCAAAACTGCCTTTGAAATGTGGAACAAGATAAAAGATATCTATGGAGGTGATGATAATGTGGGAAGAGCCAAAGCAAAATGTCTAAGAGTAAAATTTGATCAGATGAGGATGAGAGAGGATGAAAACATTGCCAAATATTTTGAAAGAGTCAAAGTAGTCATTAGTGCAATCAAGGCTTCTGGAGGAGACATTGAGGAGGAAACAATTGTAAGTAAAGTTCTTAGAACATTATTTCTCATTTATGCAATTAGAGTTTCTGCAACTCAAGAAAGAAGATGTGAAGCAAATCATAAGATAAATTTAGAGGCCACAGTAGGAAGATTGACTACATTTGAGCTAGACAACTATGACAACTATGTTCCAGCTTTCAAGAACATTGAATTAGCATCTGAGGCCAAGCTATCACTCAAAGAAAAGGGCAAGAGGATAAAGGAATCCCAATCAGAAAGTGAAGAAGAGTCAGAATAGAGTTCTGATAGTGATCTTGAGGTGGTTGAAGCTCTACTAGCAAGAAAATATTCTAGAGGCAGAGAGAAATACAAAGGTAAGGTTCCTTTGATCTATTTTTCATGTAAGGAAATTGGACATATTGCTGCTAGGTACCCAAAAAAGCAAAACAAGGATCAGAAGATAGGTCACACGTGTAGTGGAAAGAAAGATTTCAAATCATTCAAGGACAAACATAAGAAAACATGTTTCATGGCTAAGGATTCTAATGATTCTGATGATGGTGAAGATGAAATTGTTTACATTGTTGTGAAAGATGAATCTGATAATGACGAGGAAGATAAAATGGCACTTATCTGTCATGTGAGAAAAAATGATACATGGATCATAGATAGTGGTTGCTCTCATCATATGGCTGGTGACAAAACAAAATTTGAACATTTTGAAGACTATGATGGAGGTAGTGTGAGATTTGGTAATAATGAACCTTGTTGCATAAAAGGAAGAGGAAGAATCTCACTAACAAAAGAACTTGAATCTGATAATGCCTATTGGGTTGAAGGACTAAAATACAATTTGTTGAGTGTGGTACAACTAATCAATATTGGATTCAAAGTGGAATTCATGCATGGAAAAGCAAGATTGTTGGATGACAAAGGAAAGTTGATTGGATTAGGCATACAAACAAAAGGTAACTTGTTCTATCTTGAACTTGGTGAATGTTCATGTCTTATTGCTCAAGTTGAAGAAAGTTGGTTATGACATAGAAGGTTATGTTATGTGAACATTGATAATCTAGTGAAAATAAGAAAATTCAAGAAAGTAAGAGGCATTCCTAGTATAAAGAAACTTGATGTTGGTCTATGCAAGAATTGTCAGATTGGTAAGATGGAAAAGACTAGCTTTAGAAGTAAGAACTATCAGTCTGAGGAAGTTTTGGAAATTGTGCATACTAATTTGTGTGGACCTATTGGAATTGAAAGCTATACTGGAAAAAAGTTCTTCATTCTTTTTGTTGATGATTACTCTAGAATGATGACTATCATGTATTTGAGAGAGAAATCAAAAGCATTTGAGAAGTTCAAATGGTATTTGGCCAGAGTAGAGAAGGAAGTAGGGAAAAGACTGAAATGCTTAAGGTCAAATAGAGGTGGTAAATTCATCTCCCATGAGTTCAATAACTTTTGCATTGAAAGGGAAATCAAAAGATAGGTATCAGCACCTAGAACTCCTGAGAAAAATGGAATAGCTGAAAGAAGGAACATATCTATCATGGACTATGCAAGAACTTTAATGATTGAAAAGAACATTGCTATCAAATTCTAGAAGGAAGCTATCAACACTGTAGTTCATACCTTGAATCGAGTACAACTGAAGAAGGACTCATTCAAAACCCCCTATGAATTATGGTATGGTTATAAACCCAATGTAAGTTACCTAAAAGTATTTGGAAGTACATGTTATATTTTGAAAGAATCTAGAAAAGGTAAATTTGATGTGAAAGATGATGAAGGAATATTTTAAGGATATTCTTGTAAGAGTAAAGCAAATAGATGTTTGAATTTGTCTACTCACAAAGTCATAGAAAGTGCACATGTGAAAGTGGATGAGTTTTTAGAAAGGACTGAAGAAGAAAGCAAAAAGGAACCAAAAGATTATAGGAGATTTGTTTTCATCACACCTGATACAGTACCAGATACATTTGTTAATCAGGAAACTTCTACTCTCGAGTCTTCAATCACCAAGTTGCAAGAAGTTCAAACCGAGCTACAGGAACCCAAGTCACATTCATATGCTACTAAGCCAATACCTACCAAGTTTGAAGGACCCGAGCAATAGTTAGATTAGCTAGAACAACCAGAACTTGAAGTTGAAGTGCAAGAGGATGAAAATGCAATTCGTTCAAAAGGAAAGGAACCTATATTAGCCAAGTATGTCAGGAGACATCATGCACTAGATTAGATTGTTGGAAACAAATCTGAAGATACTATGACAAGATGTAAGTTAAAAGGTACTTGTTTACTTGCTGATTTTGAACCTAGAAATGTCAAAGATGCATTAGAAAATGAAAGTTGGATTGAGGATATGAATGAAGAGATAGAGAAAATAGAGAAGAACAAAACATGGACTCTTGTACCTAGGCCTAAAGAAAAAAATGTGATTGGAACTAAGTGGGTATTCAGAAATAAGTTGAATGAAGATGGTAGGGTGTCAAGGAAAAAAGCTAGATTGGTATGTAAAGGATACTCTCAAGAAGAAGGAATAGACCATGGAGAGACTTTTTCTCCTCTTGTAAGATTGGAAGGTATCAGGACCTTACTTGCATATGCTGCATACAAAGGATTTAAGGTTTATTAGATGGATGTCAAATCTACATTTCTCAATGGTATATTGGATGAAGAAGTCTACATTGAACAACCTGAAGGTTTTGTTAATCCAGACAAGAAGGACATGGTTTACAGATTACACACAGCATTGTATGGTCTAAAACAAGCCCCTAGAGCATGGGATAAAAGATTGCATAAGTATCTTATTTAGATTGGTTTTTAAAGAACTAATAATAATAGTAGCTTGTATATCAAGGAAGGACCAGATAACAAGATTGTTTTGGCAGAAATATTTGTGGATGACACTTTGTTTACAGGGAATGATGATTTATGCAAAGAATTTTTAGAGAAAATGAACAAGGAATTTGAGATGTCAATGTCTGGTGAGATTAAATTCTTTGCTGGTCTTCAAATTTAGTAGAGTAAGAATGACATCTACATCACTCAGTCTAAATACATCAAGGAGATACTGGAATTTTTTGGCATGGAAGATTGCAAACCAGTTGGAACTCCTATGTGCACTAGATTAAAGCTTACCAAGGATGATGAATCAAAGGAGGTAGATCAAACATTATATAGATCAATGATTGGTAAGTTGCAGTATGTAGTTCATACAAGGCTAGATATTGCTCTTGCAATTGGTATTGTAGCAAGATTTTCAGCAAAACTAAGAGAGAATCACATGATGGCAATCAAGAGAATCATGAGATACTTAAAAGGCACTCAAGATTATGGATTATGGTACAAATTTGGGGGTAACTTGGATTTTAAAGTGTTTACTGATGCAGATTGGGCAGGAAACATTGATGACATAAAAAGCACAAGTGGAGGAGCTTTCTTTCTTGGAAAGAGATTGGTTTCTTGGATAAGTAAAAAGAAAAATTGTACATCAATATATTGCAACAACAGTAAACTGTTCTAATATTATTTGGTTCAAACAATTATTGGAAGGCATGAAGGTGGAAATAAAAGAACCTATTGTTATGTTTTGTGAGAATACAAGTGCAATCAACATATCTAAGAATCCAGTAATGAATTAAAAAACCAAGCACATTGCAATAAAATATCATTTTGTCAGAGAATTGGTATAGGATAAGGAGATCAGATTGGAATATGTCCATACAAAGGAACAAATTGCTAACATATTTACCAAGCCATTACCTAAGGATGCATTCTTTTATCTAAGAGGTAAATTAGGGGTCATTCCCCTATCTGAGACTCACTAAAATGAAGTTTTAGTGATACATCAATAGGTATCAAGTTGAAGATCTATCAATTGATGCAACATAATAATGAGAACATTGCATATGAATCAATATTTAAGATACATTGCTACTCATTTGGTTTGCATTGTCTTTGGCATGTGTTGTCAAAGAGGGAGAGTATACTATCATATCATTCTAAAATTTGAATTTTTTTTTATGGAGAATCTGCTATTTGAAAATAAGCTATGTAATTCCTTCATAGAGGGAGATTGTTGTATTTGAGAAGTTTGTGAAATAAAATCTAAGAGGGAGAAATATTCTGTCAGAAAAAGACTTGTTCTCAAATTTCATTCTACTATGACATTTTGTGTTGCCATCAATGCCAAAGAGGGAGATTGTTGGATACAATTGTTCAATTGTGTGTTGTCTTTGATATTACACAAATTTCATATCAATTATCAGATAGAGTTTACTGAGCTCAATTGGTCAACAAAGAAAAAGATAGTCTACCGATCTCAAATGATCAACAAAGTGAATTACAGAGTCTACCAAGCATTTCTGGAAGTTACACTATGGAGATAGTTTCTACCAAGCTAACTTGGGCCTTGAAGGTTTTTGTAGCAAAAGTTAGTTTCTACTGAGCTCACAAGGTCGGCGAAGGAAAGCTAGTGTTTACCGAGTTCACTCAATCTCCAAAGGATTTTGAAAAATTCCCAGTGTTTACTAAGCTTTAGTTTGTTAACACTGGAAATCATTTGTGGAGCAGTGTTTACCGAGCAGGGTAAGCCAATGAAGGATCTCATTGTTTTGGGAAATAAAGTTTAATTCTTTCATATAAAGTTTGTAGCTGATTGATGTAATGATTATTGGTAATTGTAACTTGTAAATGAGCTGATTGGATAATTTGTAAGGTATAAATGAAAGGTCTAGTTGTGAAATCTAAATTGTAATGAGAAAGTATGCAAGTGAGTTAATTGTGTGAATAGGAACATGTGAACGAATGAAGAAGGATCAGATATCCTTGAGGAGCAGCAAAGGTGTATTCGATCAGAGAGGATCTAGTGAAGCAAAATAGAGATCTGTAATATCAAAGTTCAATTGCATCTCATTCAGGTCACTTCATTGTTACTTTTTCATCATTATTGCAGTGATTCCTAAATCTCTTAACAGAGTTGGTTTAACAACCATTTTTTGTAAATCCTCTAACAAGGTCATCAATTCTATTAAATTTTTTTGAAGAAGGATCAGGTATCCTTGAGGAGCAGCAAAGGTGTATTCGATCAGAGAGGATCTAGTGAAGCAAAATAGAGATTTGTAATATCAAAGTTCAATTGCATCTCATTCAGGTCACTTCATTGTTACTTTTTCATCATTATTGCAGTGATTCCTAAATATCTTAACAGAGTTGGTTTAACAACCATTTTTTGTAAATACTCTAACAAGGTCATCAATTCTATTAAATTGTTCTTAAGTCCTCTAGCAAGGCCACTCCTAGCAAGGTGATTAAATCCTTTAACAAGATCACACCTCACAGTGTGTTTTGCAACCTTTAACAGGGTTGGTTCCTAACATGGTTCACTTCAAAAGAGTTAAAATTGGTAGCTAGTTACTTGGTGGTTTTTCCCATATTGGATTTCCATGTTAAATTTGGTGTCTCTTGTGTTGATGTTATTTCTTTTATGCATGCATGTTAAATCTTTGTGAATGCTTAATAAGTTGACAAACATCTACCAAGTTACAACATTTTTCTGTGAGGCTACCGAGTGACAGCAATAACTAAGTTTATGAGACATCTAAGGGATCTGTGGATTTGTTTTTGTGGTAACTGATTCACCTTCCCTCTCAGTTACTCCATCTATATTTCCAACAAGTACAATGTCAAAGAATGGAATAGATGTTTCTTAAACAAAAAAAAAACACATAGAGCAACACAGAGGATGAATTGATCTGAAGTAAAGTAATGGACACAAGTAAAATTAGGGGAAAAGTGCAAGAAAATAGCATAAAATGACCCTAAATGTACAAACCCTATTTTAGCTCTTTGACTCTCACGGCTCCCTCAAACGATTCAACCAGAATAATTGATCTTGCCATCTTACAGTTCTACAAAATAAATGTAGTGGAGAGCCTATGAGTAAAATAAATGATAGTCTATAATACAAATCATCAAGTTTAAAAGCAAAATCAGATAAGATTAATATTTACAGTTTAGAATTTGAAAATTAGTAATGTGGAGACAATGATATGAAAAAAAAAATGGAGATTGCTGCTATGAAATCTACAAGAAGAAGTGGAGGTTGACCATGAAATCTTTAATAACAACACACCTATCATGAAAAGGTTGCAACATCTGCCCTCTTGTGGAGTTGTCTGGTAACCAACACATGCAGCAAACAGGTGGATACCTCGAAAATGATACATATAATTGATAATTTTTTGCAACTAAAATTGAAAAGACTGCTGAGAAAAATTGAAGTGACCAATGATAAAATAGTAATTAACTGTGAAAATTTTCAATTAAATGAAAATATTGTTCAAAACCTTTGTTTTATGAAGATTTCACATCATCCCAAAAATGGATTAATACCAAAATGCTTGGTGAAAGCTTCAGTCTCCTACCTAACAGCAGGGACTAATAATAATACAAACATAGTCAATAAACAATACATATAAAAATTATATGCTATCGAGTTTTTAAAAAAATGTTGGTTTTGAGTTCAACCAGTAAATGCCGAGGAAGAAAGAAAGCATCTGCAACAAATGTAAGCGATTTTATTTGTATTGTTATGGGCTTCAAAGAAATCCTAATTCTTTATTTATAACGTAGTTATGGGAAAACTAAACAAAGATTTATTCTACAACAGAATTTCCATCATAGGGAATTCCCAAAAAAAAAAAATCCCCAAAACCAAATCAATCCCATTAAATTAAACTCACTGTCTAAAAAAAAATGAAAAACTGAGCGAAATCTATAAAAAAATCTCCTATGTTTGAGGGAAAATGACAACCAGTGGAAGAAATAGAAAAACCCACATAATTATTTATGTGTCACATAACTAAATATTTTATATTATTCACATTCATTTATTAATTTTAATCAAATTTAGATATCTTAAACATATACATATATATATATATATATATATATATATATATATATATATATATATATATATATATATATATATATATATATATATATATATATATATATATATATATAGAAAATTTACGTGAAATATTTATATATTCTATTTTATAATTGAACAAATATAAGTATAACTTTTGTTTCTCAACTTAGATTGTGTGCAGATTTTATGAGTCAACATTTTTCTTCACACTAGATATAAGTATGTCTGTTAACAATTCATGTATAATGTATATCCCAAAAATCCAAAAGAAATCTAGAAGAAGTGTTATAATAAGACAAATTATTTTCAATCAAAATAAATTTGTAATTTGAGAAAATGAAAAATATAAATTTAAACTTTATAAAATATAAGATTATTAATACCTATTTGAAATGACAATAAATATATTTATTAATATAATTTTAATTTATCATAATAAGTCATGTTGTTACATATTCCAATTCTATTACTTCACTTAAAAGACAAAATCCTGCCTACATCTATATAATAAACTAATAGTCACATGCTTTAATACATTCAACACTAAGGGCCATCAAAGAAGAGATGAGGAGAAAAATTAGGAATGTAGATAATAGATCTAAAATAGAAAATATTAAAATTAATATAAATTATATGGAATACAAAATACAAAAGATGAATAAGGGAAACTTTTCGTTGTAGATTGTTTGATCTAAACTTGAGATCAATAATATTTTATTTGTTTAAAGTACAAAAACTTGATATGGCAACAAATATTATACTCATTTTGCAACTATAATTATAACCTTAATTATACTAGCAGTTGCACGTTTGTGTGCTTGCAACGATAAGCTAATAGGTGCACAATAATAAAATTATTTTTAAAAATATAATCTTATGTGAACAAAGTAGATTGTTAATAATTTTCAATTTAAATAACATAATATTTACTAAAATCTTTTAAATACATTAATAAATATTATTTATTTAAATTTAATTTATCAAATATAACAAAAAAAAATTATTTAAAAAAACCCTATCAATAAATCTATTATGAAAAATTAATAAGAGAAATACAAAAAAAAAAATAATAATAATAATTACGTCTATAAAAAATATTTTATTGCCTAAATAAATTTTAGAAACTTAAAAACAATATTTAAAGCAAAAATTAAACTAATATAAAAATAATTAAAAAACTAAAACCTAAATCAATTGTAAAAATAAAAAGTTAAATAGCTAGAGATCACAAGATGAGGTAATGTAAAGATCACAAGTAATTATTATTTAAATAAATAATAAAAGAAAAATAATAGTTAAAAGTGGAGATATAAAATATTGAAAAAATTAGATTATTAATAATTTTTAATTTAAATGACATAATATTTACAAAAATATTTTAAATAGATTAATAAATATTATTTATTTAAATTTAATTTATCAAATAAAAAAAAATTAATCATTTAAAAACCTCATCAAAAAATCTATAATGGAAATTAATAAGAGAGATATAACAAAATAATATGAAAAAATAATTTCTCTAACAAATATTCTATTGACTAAATAAATTATAGAAACTAAAAAATAATATTTAAAGAAGAAACTAAAAATAAATATTTAAAGAAGAAACTAAACGAATATAAAAAATAAATTAAAATAATTTAAAAATTAAAACTTAAATCAATTTAAAAAATTAAAAGTTAAATAAATAGAAATCACAACATGAGCTAATGTGGAGATCACAAGTAATTATTTTTAAATAAATAAGAAAAGAAAAATAATATTTAAAAGTAGAGACTTAAAATATAATCCAATGTGAACAAATTAGATTATTAATAATTTTCAATTTAAAAAACATAATATTTACTAAAATCTTTTAAATAGATTAATAAATATTATTTATTTAAATTCAATTTATCAAATATGAAAAAAAAATCATTTAAAAAATTCCATCAAAAAATTTATTATGAAAAATTAATAAGAAAAATACAAAAAAGTAATATGAAAAAATAGCAACATTTGTAACAAATATTCTATTGACTAAATAAATTATAGAAACTAAAAATCAATATTTAAAGAAAAAACTAAACTAACAAATAAAAAGAAATTAAAATAATTTAAAAACTAAAACTAAAATCTAAATCAGTTTTAAAAATCTGAAGTTAAATAAATAGAGATTAAGCTAATGTGGAGATAATGAGATTTTTTTTTTTTTAATAAATAGAAAAAGAAAAAGAATAGTTAAAAGTGGAGATAACAACTACCAAAAATCAAAACAAGAGTTAAATGTGGAGTGAGATAAAAACTGGTCGGTAAATAATTAATGGGAAAGATTTATAATTTTCCAGCCAAACTGACTTCTCTGGTGAACTAACAACTTTTTCGGCGACCTGACAACTTTTTCGTCAAAAATTCAATTTTCGAGAACAAAGTTCCCACAAATAGCCTCTCACCTAAAATATTAACAATAATTTTTTTTGTTATGGCTATCATTAGCTTAAAATAGTATACATGACCCATTATAAAACAAGTGGTGGGTTAAAAATTAAAATCATTAAACCATAATAACATTCTATTTGTTGATGGTACCTTTCTCTTTGGAGAGTCCTCTATTATGGAAGCTGAGGCATGGAAGAGTACACTTAGAAACTATGAAGACAACTCAGGTCAGCAAATAAACTACTTAAAAGCAAACTTTATTTTTTTAACACTGATGCTCTTATGCAGAGCAAGATTAGGAACATCTTAAGCTGTCAGTCGGTCAACCTCCCAGATACTTATCTGGGCCTACTGTTAACCACTAAGGAGGTGACTAATAAATTTTGGAATACTATTGTTGAACGAATCCAAAAGAAGCTAGTAGGATGGAAAGGGAAAAATCCTTAGTAATGTTAGTAAACTACAACTACTCTTTGCGACACTCTAGGACATTCCAATCTACTTTTTGTTCCTTTTTAAAATAAATCAAAACATGGTAGACAAAATTGAGAGAATACAAAGGAATTTTCTTTGTTTAGGTACAAAGGAAAAGAAGAAATTAAATCTAGTCATCTAGGAGGATGTTTGCAAACCAAAGGAAAGGGGGGGTTTGGGAGTGAGAAGGCTTAGAGATCTAAATAAAGCCCTTCTTGCTAAAATTGGATGGAGACTAGGAGAAAACAATATAGATTAGAGCACTATCATGAAAGCCAAATGCCTATCTAACTCCCTTTTCAATCATAGTCCTTTTAACAATGACCTCCCAGGAGGATCCAAAATATGGATGAATATTGTAAAAAGTAGAGGTATGCTGAGGGAAGGGGTAAGGTGGATTATGGGAAATGGGTGGAGCATCAGGTTCTGGGAGGATGATTGGATGGGGGGGAAACCACTGGTTTATAGAAAATTTAGAAGACTAATGGAGAAATTGAAGACATGGATGGGGCTGAGAGTGGGGGATTATATTGACCTTGGAAGGAAGCGGAAGAAATTGCAAAAAGATACATGTTCCCAGGAGGATATCCAACATTTTAATGAACTGGAAGAGCTAATTGAAGCACACAGACTCCTAATTCTAGTTCAGGAGGATAAAGTGATATGGGATTTAACTCCTATTTGTAATTTAACTGTCAAGTTGGCTTACAAACATCTCTTCAGAAAGGACTTTTGTCCCACAATATGGTGCAAAGTTTGGATTAGTAATCTTCTACCCAAAATAAACTTCTTCTGGTGGATTGTTCAACATGGTAAAATACTATCACTCGATAATCTGAAAAAAAGGGGATTCTTTATCACAAATAGATGTTATCTATGCAAAGAAAAAGAGGAGAATATCTTGTTGGTCTTAGATTGGTTTTGACAAATCAGTTTCAACACACTTAACCAATTTTCACATAGAAGATGAATACACTGTATGTGCCGAGCTAGAATCCCAACAGGTGTCGAGCATTATATAGGTGCCAAGCGATATATAGGTGTTGAGTCACAGTTGATGTCAAGCAAGTCAAGAACACTTCATGTGCCAAGTGAGCCATCGACATATATGTGTTGAGCAAGATAGAGTGCAATAGGTGTCGAGCAAAGCAGGATAGTATATGTGTCGAGCACCAGTAATCCAGTATGTGTTGAGTAACGTAGAATCAATATATGAATTTGTGCCTTCACAAACTCAGATGTAAACCATTTTTTGAGTTGACATAGAAGGATTTTGAAGGATAATAAGGATAAGAATGAATCTTTTATATTTCCTATGCAATTAGCATGCAACCAATAAGAAAAATGGAGAAGGCATGCAACCAATGAGAAAAGTGCAAGGAATAAGCATCAATTAAAGATTCAATATGGATCGTAGATCCATAACTAACCCTAAGTCTTCAAAAACTTTAAAAGGAGGACAAAAACCCATTGTATACATAAATGAGGGTAGTGTATGAGAAAACTATAGTGAAATTTAGAGTGAAGTGTGAAAGACTTAAAGGAATAGAGCAACATTACAGTATCCAATTATTCAAAATAGAGTAAGGAAATTGAATAGATATCAGATCTCAGAGGATCAAATTCAGAATGAGTAGAACTAGTGCTTGAAATTAGCAATTGAAGATTGTAAGCAATCAGGTCAAAGATTTCCAGTACTCTCTAGCAATTATATTAGATAGTGAAAATCCTATGCTGATAGGTTAGCTTAACACCTAAGTTGTAGATCCTTTGAAGAGGTGAACAAATCCTTTAACTATTGACACAGTGTAAAGCCTTTAATAGGGCAGATCATCAGAAGTGGTCAAAGAATTATTGTTGTAGTGATTTTGTGGATATCATCCCCACCCTATTTTTACCTTCTTATTCTTGGAGGGTTTCTGGGTTACCAAATTCTGGTGTCATGTGTTTACTTGCATGTTTTTACTTTATGTTTATATAGTATGTTAGCATGCATGCAATTTATTTTTAGTTATTTGTTTTAGAGGAATTGAAAAGATAAAGTGTGGTACTTTTGATTCACCCACCCCCCCTCTCAGAAGTACACTTCCCATTTGAATATTTCAACAATTGGTATTAGAGCCTAGTTACTTTCAAAGAAAAGCCTAACAGCTTAGAGAAAAGATCTGAAGATGGAAGTCTTAAAACTTGGGAAGATAATAGGCAATCAGGTGATTGATGTGCACCTTGCTCTACACAAATTAGAGAAAGCTAGAGAAGAATTGAGAAAGTCCTTGAAAAGAAGGAAGGATATAGCCATAGCTTAAAATGACACACACTACAAGGAGATTGACATCACACAAGTGTTTTCCAATGGAGATTCCAAGGAATTTGATCCAATAATAGCAGAATTGATTGAGAAGAATAGAGCTCAAGTAGAAGAAATTAGAATACTCAAGTTTGAACAAGAATCACAAGCCATAATGCTCTGTGAGGTGACTGAATAGAAGAAGAGAGCCATTGAAGACAAGGCTATGATAGAAGATGACAAGAGAAATCTTACCAATAGACTGGAGGAGAAGACAATTGAGTTTGAAAGAATCTCAAATATGCAGCTAGACATCTTAAGTCAAATGATGAATGCACATCATGAGCTAAATATGAAGTACATTAAGATCTCTACACTGAAGATACAAAATGAAAAATTGCAAAATGATTTAAAAAGAGAAAAGGAAGTTGCAAAAAGTTTCAACAAACCCAATGAGGCTATCAAGTACTTTGAGTGACTATTGAAATCACCAAGTGCTAGTAATGATACTTTAGGACTTGGTTACATTGGCACTGAACAAGGAGAATCATCCAAGACTATAGAAGAAAGGAGCAACAAAGGTAAGAACACTAAACTTACTTGTCATTTATGTGGTAAAAAGGGATACACTACTAATGTATGTAGGAGCAAAAATGCCCATCAACATAATAAGCCTAAAAATGCAAGCTTCTGTCACAAGTGCAAAAAGCAAGGGCATCAAGCACATGAATGCAGGACCAAGACTATTAGTACACCAAAATTTGAAGGTTACTACTACAATTGCAAGAAGTATGGACATAGAGCTTTTGAGTGTAGATCAAAGCCTATGTGGACATCAAATCAAGTAATAGGAGAAGGAAACTATGTTCATCATCACAATTGGGACTACAACACTAGGTATAACTATCAAATACTGTCAAGAATATGGACACATTCCTAAAAATTGCATAAGGACACATTTTAGAGTGAACTACAGTAGATGGCTAAGTCAAACCACATGTTTTAGTTGCTTAAAGACTGGTCATATCAGTAGGAATTGCCCAACAAAGTCAAAGGCACCCAAGTCAGAAGTGAACAAACGAAAAGAGAAGGTAGATGTTGAACACATCAAAGGATAAATGAACAAGACTTGGAAGAAGAAAGATGAGTGTAGCTCATCAAATGAAGGGATCACTTCACATAATAGGTCAAGTGGTCACACCTCATCCAACTAAGCATGGAAGAGCATGATGGGATTGATATACAAAGCTACACCAAACATTAGTCTCAAACAAAGAAGTACTGCAAAGAAGAAATCAGCATGAGCAAAGATGCCAAATCAAAATTTGAAGATGTCGAGTAAAGCTCTAGTGCATGCCGAGCTGCTAGTAATGACTGAGTTGATGGTTGATGCTGAGTTGAGAAATGTCAATGGAAGCCGAGTGAAGTGGAAATCTAGTGGAAGCTGAGTGAATGAAATCCAATGGAAGCTACGTCATGTTGAAACCTTCAAGAACTGAGTTTACAACTGTATGTACTAAGCATTTAATGCTAGGTCTTGAAAGCTATAAGGTCAATTTTTTGATCATTTTCTCACTACTCAAATGCAGAGCAAAGACGAGAAGAGCACATAAGAGATCAAAGAACAACATTAAAACCTTTTGCACCAAATTCAATAGCAATTCAACATAAAATTTGTCGATCTAAGCTATTTATCAGGTGTCGAGCTATGTAGTGTTAAAATTTTAATATATTGAAACCCTAGATCAATATAATGGCTTCTAGCTCTAAGAACCTAGAGGATAAAGAAAGTCATGAGGTCCAATTGGTTAGTAATGAGGTCAAACAACCCAAGTTTAGCCCAATCCTAGAAGTTGACTATAAAAATGACCCAGCCAACATGTTTTCCATAATTCCACCCAAGGTTGTTATGGTGTAGGATGTAAGGAAGTGTTACAACTGCAAAATAGGAGCAGTAGGAGACCTTGAAAATTTTCAAGCCTATGATAAAGTGTGTGATAATAAGATATTGAAGGATGAATTTCAAATTGTTGAGAAAAAGGGTTTAACCCATGCCCTAGTTTACACTACAGGTTTCAAAACAAAATGGATAAGAATTGTTCTCAACAGAATACACAACAACTATTTGTGGTTGGAAGGAGGACCAGTGAAAATAACAAAGAAGATAGTGCTTAGGGTTATGGGCTTTCCAACCCTAGATCGGCATAAGACCTTGAGAAGTGACTCAAATGAGGCAATTGAAAAGAACACTAGGGCTAAATAGAATAAAAGGGGCATGACCATCAACACAATCACAAATACCCTTCTGGATTTTGTAGTGAGAATCATTTCTCATAAGTTTTATCAATCTAGTAGATTAAATAGCATACCATGCATTGTTGTGGATGTGGCATATAAACTTGTCAAGAAAGATCATACATATGATCTGTCAAAATTAATGTTGCAACAAATTATGGAGAATTTTGAAGCAATAAGAAGATCCTTCACCAATCAACTCTAAAAGAAATATTATGCAATAATCATGTATTGGTAAGTGTGGATGAGCTACAGAAGGTAGTAGCTGACTCATCAAGAGACAAGGTGAAATCACAAGAGTCACCTTCCGTCTCTACAACTACTAGTACTCTAATTTTAATGCTTCCACCCCTAGTTGCAATAGTTGATACATTTGTAACAGTTGATACCACAGTATAGAAGTCAAGTGTAGAGGTAGTAAAACACAGAGAGCAAACAGGACAGATTGCTACATCTGATTGTATAGTATAGTCAAAAAGTACAGCTCAAACTATTGTGATTGATTAGGAGAGAATAGATGAAGAAAAGGAGAATAAATCAAAGGAAGAGGAGCAGGCCACAATACAAACATTGGTAGAGTTAACAAAAACTGACACTCCTACAAAAACTCTTCATAAGCCGAGCACTGATGCAATACCTTTGCAAATCTCTACACTAGGCTCGAGCTCAACCAAAGTGACTAGGGTACTTCACTATGGAGACCCTGAGTTAGATGAAGAGATAGTAATACCCTCTTCTAACTCAAAGACTATCACCATGGAGTAGATCACAAAGATGCAAGATGCATTGAATAGGAGAAAGAGGCAAGAAATACTCAAGAAGGAGTATAAACATAAGCAAGCATTGCATGAGATTAAGGACATCTTTATGAATGCTTTCAGCTTGCAGTCACTAGATGAGACAAATCCTATAATGGAACAATTATCAGATATTGTTGACCAGGTGACAAGTGAAGACCAAGAGACACATATGAAACTCATGGAATGGTCTGAAAGGAAGTTTTAAGAAAAAGTAAATGAGAAAATAGCCAGTGAAATAGCACTATCTCAAGTTGAATTGTCAAAGAAAATTGATAAAGTGAGAAAGATACTTGAAAATATATTCTCACTATACAAAAAGGTGTGTGATTTTTCATACTTCACACAGGAGACAAGTCAAAGAATCTTGAGCTTAGAGAGAAATCTAAAGATTTCTAGCATGCAGCTACCAAAAGACCCAGCTCAGAGTGAGAAGCATTTTGTCCAAACGCTGCACACACAAAAAGAATTAGCTGCACTTACAATTGAAGAGGCCAATATTAAGGCCAGATTGATGTAGATACAATTTTCCATAACACCTCACTTGGAAGTACTCCATAAAGAACAAGCCTATGTAGAGACTTTTTAAAAGAAAGATCCTAATCTTTCTACAATGGAAGGACTTGTTCATCTTGCAACAGAGACTCCCATCCAACACAAGTCATTAGAAATTTCTTTGGAAAATTGGCATGCAACTCTTAAAATGATTATGGAGGTAAATAGTACTTTTTTGGCAAAATATGGTCTTAACCCCTGGTACCCTTTGACATACGTGTCAAAAAGGGGGAGATATGAAATAAAGGGGGAAAGATTGTACATATCTCATGGCAGCAAAAAGAGGGAGACATATAAAAGGGGGAGATATGAATAAAACCTATAAGAGAAGATAGAACAAACATAACAACTTAGCAAGCAGGTACAAGTTACAAAAATAGGGCAAAGGCAAAGAATATCAGGAACATTCAGCACAAAATTTTGGTTGCAAAAATAGACAAGGCACAATTAGCTCAGGGGGAGTTATAAGGAATTTTGAACAAATTTTGAAATTTTGTACATATGTAGAGCAGATTGGATGATGTACTCATAAGGTTAGATAAATAATACTTAGTTAAGTGTTTTTGACACTCATGTCAAAGGGGGAGATTGTTGGTCTCAAATTGGTTTTGACAAAGGAGTGTCAACACACTTAACCAATTTTCACATAGAAGTCAAATACACTGTATGTGCCGAGCCAGAATCTAAATAGGTGTTGAGTGACTTCAGGTGTCGAGAATTATACAGGTATCGAGTGATATATAGGTGCTAAGTCATAGTTGATGCCGAGCAAGTCAAGAATGCTTCATGTGTTGAGTGAGCCAAAGTCATACATGTGGCAAGCAAGACAGAGTGCAATAGGTGCCAAGCAAAGCAAGATAGAATATGTGCATAGCAGTAGTAATCTAGTATGTGTCGAGTAACACAAAATCAGCATATGAGTTTGTGCCTTCACAAACTTAGATGTAAACCATTTTTTTGAGCTAACATAGAAGGATTTCAAAGAATAATAAGGATAAGAATGAATCTTTTATATTTCCTATGCAATTAACATGCAACCAATAAGAAAAATGGAGAAGGCATGCAACCAATAAGAAAAGTGCAAGGAATAAGTGAGAATTAAAGATTCAATATGGATCATAGATCCATAAATAACCCTAAGTCTTCAAAAACTTTAAAAGCAAGACAAAAACCCATTGTATGCATGGATGAGAGCAGTGTATGGGAAAACTATAGCGAAATTCAGAGTGAAGTGTGAAAGACTTAGAGGAACATAGCAGCATTGCAATATCCAATTATTCAGAATAGAGCAAGGAAATTGAATACATATCAAATCTCAAAGGATCAAATTCTGAATGAGCAAAACTAGTGCCTAAAATCAGCAATTGAAGATCGTAAGCAATCAAGTCAAAGATTTCTAATACTCTCTAGCAATTTTATTAGATAGTGAAAATCCTATGTTGATAGGTTAGCTTAACAGCTAAGTTGTAGATCCCTTGAAGAGGTGAACAAATCCTTTAACAGGGTGACACTCCATGTAAAGTGTTTTAAATCCTTTAACCAAATCACTATTGACACAATGTAAAGCCTTTAACAAGGCAAATCATTAGAAGTGGTCAAACAATTATTGCTACAGTGATTTTGTGGGTATCATCCCTACCCCAGTTTTACCTTCTTATTCTTGGAGGGTTTTTGGGTTACCAAATTCTGGTGTCATGTGTTTACTTTATGTTTATTTAATATGTTTACATGCATGCAATTTATTTTCAGTTATTTGTTTTAAAGGATTTGAAAAGATAAAGTGTGGTACTTCTGATTCAACCCCCCTCTCAAAAGTACACTTCCCATTTGAATATTCCAACATATCTCTCACCTTTTTCTTAAATTCCCATATTCCCTAAAGATTTGGTCGCTGGTGTGGGAGAAATTTAGACTATGTTGGGTGTTGAAGGAGCACTTAAGTCAATTCGTGGAAAACTGGGGCTGTCCCTTTATCATCCCAAGCTGGCATTCTTATGGAGAATTGTCCCACCATATATTTGTTGGCACATATGGAAAGAAAGAAACAATAGAATCTTTCGAGAAGAGGAAAGACCTAAGGAGGTAGTTATGGGAGTTATGGAGAAACTGCTGAAAGAAAATATAAGGATTACCAAATGTAAGACACCAAAGGAAGAACTAGATAGGAAGGAATGCCAAATAGCAGAAAGGTGGGGTATTCATGGAATTTTAATCAATTTGATAATTCTAAGGTTATAAAGAGGTAGCAGACAAGATGGAAACCACCAACAATAACACAGCTTAAGCTAAACTTCGATGGTACTACAAGAAAGGGAATAGTGGCAGCGGGCAGAGTGCCAAGGAATGGAAATGGTGATGCATTGCTAGTCTACTCTAGGAATGTTGGTGGAGGAAGTAATAATTTGGCTAAAGAGATGACTCTTCTTTGGAGTCTACAATTTAGTGAAATGAAAATAAAGGAAATAACTATAGGAGGAGACTCCAAATTAATAATTGATATGGTAAAGGGAACTTCTCAGCCTGGCTGGAATATCCAAAATATCATCATGGACATTCGACATATCATAGATGGGATGGAAAAAGTCTAGTTGCAACACATATATATTAAAGGTAATATGGTGGTGGATGTTACAGCTACCATGGGGTTTGAATTAAAGGAAATGACATGTTGGAGAAGCATGGATCTCCTAAAGGAGGAAATTAAGACCCTGATCTGCAAGGAAGGTGGGGGGGGGAACAAAAATTAAGCATGGCTAGACAAATGAAGATTAGTGCCAATTTTGGCAGTATTATATCTAGGAAGGTGAAATTTGCTAAATTTAATAAAAAGAATAAGGGAAAGATGACAAGACACCATTGTACAGACTGGATAATAAATAGTTGTAATTTGAGATATGAGTTACTTCGCCATTATGGTAACATAATGTGAAACTCAAATTATCTACTTTTTGAAAGTATGAAAGATATAATTACAGATGTTAGAGATATCAAGGATGGTAGAGTAATGATGCTAAGTATGCACAAATCCCATAATGAAAATAAATGGGATTTTGAAGCACCTCAAAAACTTGCTTTCAAGAAGTTTAAAGACTTTTGTGCCATTGATGTTTAATAATATCATTGTTGACAGAAAGAAAGACGACAAGGAGGTTCAAATGCAAATTACTAAAGTTGGTGGATCAGGAATTAGTGGGGAAGAAATGGGTGGATATTTGAATTGTCTGGAGCTAACAAAGATAGAAAATTTCAAAGATAGGATGACAACTTGGTTCCTATTGAAAGAAGGGGGATTTCTTTCTTATATGCAGGCAATGACAGGGTATGATGAAAATTATTATCTTCAGTTTGTGAACAGGTGGAATGATTGTAGGGTTACCATAAATGGTATTACGTTCCAAGTTAATGAGGAAGTTATTGCAATGGCTACTGGGTTGCCCATGAAGGGGAAGAAATGGAAGAAGGTTATAAAAATGACAGACAAGACCAACAAGAATAGTTTTTTTTGCAGAGGATGAAGAACCTATTCACTATAGAGGAGGCTTCCGAAGGGATAAGCTACTAGCTCTATGGGAAGATGTCTGTCTGGTGTTAATGAAGTACCTCACACTTGAAAGTAGCTTTGGAGTTTATTATTATTATCACCTCCCCCTCTTGAACCATTTTAGAAATAGAGACTTGATTTCTATTCCGTTCTTTCTGTTACATTCCCTTGAGGATATGATTAGTGATGTTAGGGAGAAGAGAAGTAAGGGTAATAATTTTACCATCATCCACCTGGGCCTGATTTTTAGACTCTACCAATTCCATCTTTCCCTTTTGCCCCCTAGGGTTGTTGTGGTTGAAAATTAGTGCCACCACTAGAATTCCCCATCAAGTACCAATACTCGTACCAGAATCCACACTCCATGCCCTTCCCCTAGTAGAGAAAAAAAAGAAAAAGAAAAACCCAAAAGTGGTTATTGAACAAAAGGGTAGTAAAAAAATTAAAATTGAAAAACTAGCGGAGGTGGAAATTAAGGAGTCAAAAGAGGAAGGAGGTGGAAAGGGTAGGAGAAGGTCAGGAAGGCTTGCAAAAACACAGGCAAGGTATAAACAAAAAGCTAATAAATATAGGGTTGACGAGGCGGAGGAGGAGAGCTCTAAAATTAATGAAAGAGAACTGGAGGAGGAGAAACATTCTAACTCCAAGAGAGAAAAGGGGAATGAGGAGAAAGAAAAAAGTGAAAAATCTATTGATAATACCTAGGTGTCTGCTAGTAATACCTAGGTGTCTGCTAGTAATGTCAATACCACTAAGACCACACATGTGTCGACAAGCTTTACACTGTAGCCTATTATGTTCTGTGAGGACAACAACAAAGTGGACACCTCCCCTATCACCATCTCCTCTCCAATAAAGGAAAAAATCAATGTTTTTACTAACCCTTAGGTTTTCTAGGATGAGAACCCATCATTTGACAAAGACTAAAGAGGTGTATAAAAATGATGAAAAAGAAAACAAGAAGGAAGTGGAGGAACAGAACGAGAAGAAGGCACAACTGGAAAAAAGGGTCAAATCCTTAGAGGAAGGGTTCTACTCCTCTAAATTTGCACTGAAGGTTACTCATGTTGCTACTACCACCCTCTAATTGCTGGCACAGGAGAAGGACGAAACAGGGCTGGACATGAAGGATAACAAGCTCCTCTATAAGTTTCTAGTTGAGGATTGGGCTAGGGTGCTTTTGGCTGGGAAAGGAAAGGAAAATGATGATTCAAAATAATATGGTAGTCATTGAGGGTTTTATGACCCTTGTTGTTGTTTTTTTCTTTTTTTTGGCTGCTACTTGGTTTGTTGGTTTACAATTGTTACTTAGACTTGGGTTGGCTTGTTTATGCCAACAATTTTATATTTTAAACTTTAATAGTATGATTAGTAATATAGTTTTCATCACTAGAATAGATGTTACTTTGATAGATGTAAATGGTAGTGTGCTATTTCTAGGATGGGTTGGCTTGCTTATGCCAACAATTTATGCTTTGAACAATCATAGTATGGTTAGTACTATAGCTATTAGTTTAGTTTGGTTAATTCTCTATTAGCTGGTAGTTTCTTAGTTGTTAATGTAGTTTTTTGTTGCAATGATGCCTCCTGCTTGTTTTTTCTGGTAGTGTACTAGTTGCCAACATTTTGTTTGTAAGGTTCGACCCCCTTGTTTTGGTCGATTTATATTTCAAAAACATTCTATTTACACACCTAATATGACAAAAAAATAGATGAAATTCAAATGTTAAGTTTAAAATAATGTTGAAATTGACAAAATAAAACTCAAGAAAACCTTGATTTAATAGATCTAATGTCAAAGGTAGTGTGGACATTAAGAAATAAACATGATACCTAATATAAGACTATTGTAATTTGTTTACAATTTTTTACTTTGGGATCTTTAATCATCTTTTTATGTAATTAATAAAAGGTCTAATAAAATACAATTCAAAATGATAAAAATTTAAATAATTTTAAAAATTTATTGATTTAGTAATTTTTGAAAATTACATGGTTTTGAAAAAAAAACTAAATACATTAAATTAAAAAAATTGCAAATATAAAATCAGCTAATTTTTTAAATTTCATTAATCAAATAATTCATTATGTATAATTAAAAAGATATATTTCATTCTTCAATTTAAAAACTTAAAAAATAAATAAATTGTAATTGTAATTTTTTTCCTAATAATATAATAGTGTAGTCATAAAGAAAAAATAACTATAAAGAATATGTGACAAATTAAAAATTGAAAAATATTAAAACATGTCAAAGTAGAAATTGTTTCTGAATTTGAATATTTTGAAAACCATAATTTATTCATAAAAAAATTATTTTAATATATACAATTAAAAGTGGTAAATTAATTTTTGAGAAAGAGAAGGGATGTTCCTTTAGCGTAATCTATAAAAGTGAGAAAGATAACAAGATCTTATTCATGTTATGATTTTTATTTTATTGAATGTAAGATAAAAGTTTCTTTATTCAATTATTTTAATTTTTAAACGATAATACAATTTAATATAATGACGAGTTTACCATTAAAAGTTAGTAAGCTTATATTTATTCTCTTTCAATTGTAAAATATCTAATAATAGAAAAGCTTAAATGCAGTCTTCAAATATATTTAGATCTTCATAAACACTATTCAAAATCATTTTATTGCATAACTAGCTAACATTGGTGAATGTTCTATAAACCTCCTCATAAGAAATTGATTTTATTAAAGAAAAAAAAACTTTTGTAAGCATCATTTTAGTTCACATCAGCTTAGTTTCATAATATCAATATTCAAACTTATATTGAAAAGTTCTATTGAACCAAATTATTGAAATCCAACATGCAAAGTCAGTTAAGCCCATTCTCATGGATAACATGAATTAAAATAGGTGGGTGCCAAGCGACAATATTCATCCAATTCCACTGCAATTACTCCATCTACAACAAACCAATTTCATTAACTATACAAAATATTATAAAAAATATCTTCAAATACTTTCTCAAATATTGTACAAATCTATCTTTAATATCCTTGATGGTATTACATAAAGAAATTGAAACTATCAAGAAGATAAAAGAAAAAAATATTAGAAATATCTATTTTCATACTCATCATGAATGCAAGAATCCAAATGACAATGATAAAATGAAAGTATGAGAAGAATAAAGTTAAAATTTTAGAAATTTTTAAGAAAATGTTTTTGTTTGGAAAATCAATCTAAAAATTGAAAAATTGAGAAGTCTTCCATCAATTTTTTTTTCTGGAAGCATATCTTTCACACAAAATCTATTGGCTTAAAAACAAAAACTCAATCAATAAGCAATACATATAAAAACTGCTCAAAGCTATTAGTTAAAAAAATACCACTAATTTTGAATTCAACTAGTAAATGCAGATGAAGAAAGAGCACATCTGCAATAAATGGAAGTGATATTATTTTTATTGTTACATGCTTCAAAGAACTCCTAATTATTTATTTACAACACAACAATGTGAAACCCAAACCTATTGGTCCAAACCAGTAATGAGAGGGGGGTTGAATCAGTATAGTCTCTAAACCAATTACTTTCATATTTTCTCTTATTATACTAACTAACAGTCGCTTGATAACTAAAAGAGATATGAAGGCAGTAAAATCAAGTAAAGTCATACACCAAGGCATTCATCAAGTTAACACATATATTTTGTACGTGGAAACCGTCGACGATAGGATGAAAACTACAGTGGGGACAATATATCCACTAGCCTTTTACTGCAGATAAAAGGTTTCCTATTAAGAGCTACAACATGTTCCTTTTGGAAATTATTTTATTAAGAATGTTAGTAACCTGTTAGGATTACCATTAGCCTATTAAGACTACCTAGTTACATGATTTAGCACTCCTTCTGAGAGGCACCTTGTTAGAGGATTTAACAAATGCTTACTACTAAAGCATGCTTGGTTAAGAGATTACAAAATGATTACAGTTGTTAGAAAGTAGTAAAGATGTGATCTAAGATGTATAACACTCTCTTTCCTTGAAGATCTCCTTTGTCTACTTTGTGAGATGTCATGATCTCCTTGTTGCTTAAGGTCACTTGATGATATCTTGTTGTGTCACCTTTGGCTTTTGCTTCTCTAGTCACCCTTGTCTGTAGTGCACACTACTACTTTTGGTTAGATATAACTTAGTGTATATCTTCTTCTTGATGGATTTTGTCTATTATTTTTTCTCTTCTTCTTACTAGTTTAGAGTTATATTATTCCACTTTTTCTTCTTACTCTTCCCTCTTTACCATTTACGAACTTCTCCTTTTTTTGCATTACCTTTTTTTGTCAACCATCAGAGACTCAAGTCAATATAGAGAATTCAAAGCATGGAAAAATAAAGATAAACTCAAAAGAATTATGGGAGGAGTTTGGGGTGCAAGATCAAAATGATCAAAGATCATAATGGTATCAAAGAAAAAAAGAATAAAAAATTAGGGAAACTAAAGGAACCCTCAGATCAAGAGGAAATGGACTTTAGTAAACACATAATCCAAGAACTTAGAGAAGATTGAGAGGAATTAGAAGATGAATCAATTGAAAATAGCACACATAATGCAAGGGAACAAAATGAAAAATTAGGATTAGCCCTCAACATGGAAGGTATTCTTATCTAAGGGTGTCAAAACCCTAGACCATTTTCCCACTCAAAGCTAGTGAATTCAAAGTTTCAATTTGAATTGTTGAATAGTTCATGAGAAACCTTTGAAACCTACGATGTAGGGTCTAGACCGTTGGCATAGTCCATCACTCTAGGTATCATCCTAACCCAATTTTCCTTTCCGTTCTTTGTCATTCTTATCAAAGTAAAAGGAAAATTTGAATTCTCCCATACCTGGCCTACCATGTCATATTGATGACTCCTCATGCTGACTATGTTTTCTTCTCTCTTATCTTATTCTCTTGTGCAAATTGGTGAGGATTTTTATCAGTGCATGTAGTAAAGTATCTCTTCAACTAGTTGCCAATCAATGACATTGACAACACACTTATGCCAATTGTACTACACTATGTTAATGTGAATGGTTGGGTAAAAAATCCCCCCCTTTTGCATTGATGTTAAAACTTATATATCTACTTTTCTAGGTACCGGTAGAATCTTTGCCAGTGACTAGACTTAACCATCTTCTTGCACTAGTCTTCATTTTTTATTTTCACTCTCCCCTATGATGTAACTTCAACTTGCTTTTTATTTCCAACTGTCTTTGTCTCCTTTTTATCACCTCCTTTTGTTCTCTTTTGTGTTCTCCCCCTTTCTTCATCATCTCATCTTTATCTTTGCATCTCCTCCATTATCTTTTCGTCTCCCCCTTTTATCTCTCTTTATCCCCCCCTTTTTTCATCAATGAAAAAGGATATTTGTGTTTTGTGGTTCCCAACATTGTCTATCAGGTTGTTGGTAGTTTATTGAATGCTATGGTTAGACTGGTAATGGCTAGTAGGTGTTGTTTCATTTCTTCAATGGTGGTTGTGGCTTTTGTGGATAGAAGAACATTTTCTTCCTAAACATCGCCTTGAATGATTCTTATGAGGGGAAATAGGAAACACTATAACTCAAAGAGGTTGGAATCCCTCTTGTGTTATTCTGTTGTTACCTGGTTGACCAAGTGAAGCTTTTCTTGGATCTGACTAATATATGCACTTGTTGAACTGGTTGATACATCAAAACATGTTTGAGTACCTTGCACTTTCTCATGGATGGTGTTTAGAGTGGCATAGAGATTGATAAAAAAGTTATAGGAATTTTATATTTTGTGGAGTGTTGGAGAAATGTTCTTTAACAACTCTACTATAGTGTTTCTTACTTCTTCAAGTTTTTGTGAATGATGTGCAATCTACCACTCTAGCTTTTCCCTTTCCTTTCTTTTTCTCAACCAACCTATTTCTTTATTGATCTTTTCATTTTGAAGGATGTGTCATAGTTGATCAATGAGATCAATGTTAGTGTCATGTTGCACATTTTCAAGTATTCCTATGATTAGTATCTTTTCTTTGATCAAAGTATGTGCACATTCGTTTCTTAGGTTGGCTTTCTTTATTGTTGTGAGTTTCTTTAGCAGGTGAGTGTGGTGACAAAGTTCTTCACTGCTCAAGTCTTTCATGCTCCCAACATACTTATCTATCTTAGTTTGAATTGTTTCAAGATTTTATGCTCCCTGAGTGTGTCTTTCATAAAATTCTCCTTCATCTTCCAAACATGAGAATGATGAAGATGAGGATGACATTCTTCTCTATTTTCTCTTTTTCTCTTTGGATTGTTATGATTCAATGCTTCCTACTTGAAAATAATTGGTTAGTTGTGTATTGACTTTGATGTCACACAAGATGTCACATCATTCCCAATCAGTGCATGTCAAGCTCCCTTGGGCAATGAAGATAGTTTCCTATGTCTGCTGAGGATTCCAGAGTTTTCCAAGTTCAGAAGATAGTGTCTACCGAGTTCACTTGGGTGACAAAGACAAGTTCACAGAAGTTGAGTGTTAATCGAGCTCACTTGGTTAATGAAGGAAAAGTTGGATGGAACTAGTATTAACGAAGCTCACTTAGTTACCAAAGGAACTTTGTGAATATGAAATGTTAATCGAGTTCACTTGTTTAACATAGGAAAATCATTTTTGAGTTAGTGTCTACCAAGTAGGGTTAGCTAACAAAGGATTTTCTTGTTTTGGTATATTGAGTTCAATTGATTTGTTTGTTGGTTCAACTAGCCGATTGAGGAGATGAATATTAAGTATTCTAAGTTGTATTCAACATGACTTGACAATGTGTATGATATAAATTTAAGGTCAAATTGAGGATTGAATGTGTGCAAGTAATGGAAGATTTGAAGATGCTTAGAGGAAGTGAATTAGAAGGATAAGCGAAATGTAATTGTTGAGCTGCAAAGATACAGTTGATCAGAAAGGATCAAGTATACAAGCTAGAATTGAGATCTGTAATTAGCAATTCAACTGCATCATAAATTAGGTCATCTCATTGTTACTCTCTAACCATTGTAACAGTGATCTAAATCTCTTAACAGAGTTGGCTTAACAACTATTTGTAAATTCTCTAACAAGGTAGCATTTCTAGATTGAAGTGTCTAAAGACGTCTAACAAGGCCACTCCTAATAGGGAGATTAAATCCTCTAATAGAGTCACACCTAACATTTTTTTTTGTAACCTTTAATAGGGTTGTCTCCTAATAGGGCTCACTTCAGAAGAGTGAAAATCAGTAACTAGTTGCAATTGGTTGTTTTTCCCAAATTGGGTTTCCATGTTAAATCTTGGTGCCACTTGTGTTCATGCTATTTCTTTTGTGTATGCAACTAAGTTAAATAAGCTTAATCACTGATAATATCTTAATATTTTTATTTGCTGAGTTACCATTGCTGTTTCAGTGTTTGCTGAGTTACAATATTTACTAGTGTAAACTGAGTGCTTGTGTATTTACCGAGCATTAGTATTTTTAGTGAAGTTTATGTTATGTACTGAAATCTAAGGGATCTGAGATTTATTTTAGTGGTAACTAATTCACCCCTCCCCTGTCAATTACTCCTCTTATATTTCCAACAATTGGTATCAGAGCTTTTTGGTGCTTGCAGAGAAAGGTTTCAAGGACCTAAGCTAAATATTAGGATGTCTTATAGGAGAGAGATTCCCAAGGTGAACAAAGATAACTTCTAGGCATGGCATGAACTTATGAAGTTGCACTTGACAACCATCAGTGGTTAAGGTTTGAAACACTTGGAAAATGCTTACAAGGCTCCTACTAGAACATTGACTATAGAAGAGATTGTTGAAAAGAAAAATCATAACATCATGATGATTGACATTGCTTCATCTCTCAACTATGTTGAGTTTGATGAGGTCAAAGGATGTGCTACTGCTCATGACATGGGGACCAAACTAAAGGATATGTATGGAGGTTATGATAATGTAAAAAGAGCCAATGCACAAAAATTGAGAGGTCAGTTTGATTAGATGAAAATGAGAGAGGATGAAAACATTGCAAAATATGTTAAGAGAATCAAAGCCAGTGTTAATGCTATCAAAGCCTTTGGAGGAACAATTGAAGATGTAATAGTGGTAAGCAAAGTACTCAAAACCCTTTTTTTTATCTATACAATAAGAGTGTCTTCTATTCAAGAGATGAGATGTGATCCAAATAACAAGATAACTTTTGATTCTCTAGTTGGAAGATTGACTGCATTTGAACTAGATAAATATGATAATTATAATCCTAGTTCTAGCAATCGTTAGTCTACATTTGAAGCCAAGGTTTCAATCAAGAAGAAAGGTAAAAAGTCTAAAAGAAAACAATATGAAAGTGAAGAGAAAGACAATTTTGACAGTGATCTTGAAGCCATTGAAACATTGGTTGCAAGAAGGTATCCCAAAGGAAAAGGAAAGTATAAAGGTAAAATCCCTTTAATCTATTTCTCTTGTGAAGAAGTTGGACACATTGCTGCAAGATGCCCAAATAAAGAAGACAAAGATGAAAAGAAGAATAATAAGTACAAAGGCAAGAAGAATTTCAAAAACTTCAAGGACTACAAGGGCAAAGGTAAGAAATCTTGTTTCATGGCTTATGATTCAGATAGTAGTGAAGATGATGAAATGGTTTATATTGCTATAAAAGATGAATCTAATGATGAATGAGATAAAATGACACTTATCTCTCATGTTAGCAAAAAATTATAGTGGATGCTTACCTCATATGACTAGCGAAAAAATAAAGTTTGAACATATGCAACATTATGATGGTGGAAGTGTGAGATTTGGAAACAATGAACCATTTTGCATAAAGAGAAAAAGGTTGTATCTCACTAACCAATGAACTTAGATGTGATAGTGCTTATTGGTTTGAAGGACTAAAGAATAATCTACTGAGTGTGGCACAATTTAATAACATTGGATTCAAGGTAGAATTCATGAATGGGAAGGCCAAGGTATTGGACAGGAAAGGAAATCTGGTTGGGTTTGGCAAACAAACAAAAGGTAACCTATTCTACCTAGATCTCAGTAAAAGTTCATGTTTTATTGCTGAAGTAGAAGAAAGTTGCTTATGGCATAAAATGTTATGTCATGTGAACTTTGATAATCTAATCAAGACAAGCAAGAAGAAAAGAATAAGAGGTATTCCTAGTTTGAGGAAACCTGATATACACCTATGCAAAAATTGTCAAATTGGCAAGATGGAAAGATAATTTTCAAAAGCAAGGACTATCATTTTGAAGAAGTCTTGGAGCTAGTTCATACATACTTATGTGGACCTATTGGAATAGAGAGCTATAGTGGAGATAAGTATTTTATTGTTTTTGTTGATGATTATTTTAGAATGATGACTATAATGCATCTAAAAGACAAGTCTGAAGCATTTCAAAAATTTAAGTGGTATTTGGCAAGAGTAGATAAAGAAACTAGAAAGAAGATGAACTGTTTGAGATCAAATAGATGTGGTGAATTCATTTCCAATGAGTTCAATGAATTCTCATTGAAAGAGGAATTAAGAGACAAGTATCAACTCCTGGTACACCACAACAAAATGGTATAGCTAAAAGAAGGAATAGATCCATCATGGATTGTGCAAGAATTTTAATGATAGAAAAGAGTGTTGCAATCAAATACTGGAAGGAAGAAATTAGTACTATAGTACATACCTTAAACAGAGTACAATTGAAGAAAGACTCAAATCAAACTCCTTATGAACTATGGTATGGCTACAAACCCAATGTAAGTTACTTGAAAGTATTTGGTAGCAAATGCAATATCTTGAAGGAATCTAAGAAAGGTAAATTTGATGTCAAAAGTGATGAAGGCATATTCCTAGGATACTCCTGTAGAAGCAAACAATATAAATATTTGAATTTTTCAATTCATAAGATCATAGAAAGTGCACATGTAAGAATTGACGAGTTTGTAGAAAAAAGGGAAGAAGGGAGCAACAAAGAACCTAAGGATTATAGAAATTTTGTCTACTATGAACCTAATACATTGCCAAATCAAATTGGAAGTCAATAGACTTCACCTCTTGAGTCCCCAAAATCTCCAAAAGTTGCAACCCGAGTCACATTTTGAAGGACCTAAATCATAGTTAGAAGCTATCGAGCTATTTCCAGAGCAAACTAAGTTTGATGGACCTGAGTTATAGATAGTGGGACCCGAGCTTGATACAAAAGATCATGGCAAGGTTAGTGTAAAAATTCTTAATCTAAAGTACATGTGTTAGCAAGATATTTCAGAAGGCACCATGCACTTGATCGGATCATTGGAGACAATTTAGATGGAACAATGACAAGAAACAAATTGAAAGGTACATGTTTTCTTGCTGAATTTGAACCTAGATTAGTAAAAGATGCTTTGGATAATGAAATTTGGATTGAAGCTATGAATGAAGAAATAGAATAGATAGAGATGAATAAGACTTGGACTCTTGTTCCTACACCCAAGGATAAAAAATTAATTGGCACATAGTGGGTTTTTAGAAATAAGTTGAATGAAGATGGATAAGTTTCCAGAAACAAAGCAAGGTTGGTATGCAAAGGTTATCCTCAAGAAGAAGGTATTGACTATGGTGAAACTTTTTTTCCTATTACTAGATTAGAAGGTGTTAGAACTTTACTTGCTTATGTTGGACATAAAGGATTTAAAACTTATCAAATGGATGTAAAATCTACATTCTTGAAGAGGAAGTCTACATAGAACAACCTAAAGGTTTTTTGGATCCTAGCAAAAGGGATACGGTCTATAAATTACACAAAGTGTTGTATGGTCTCAAGAAAGCTTCCAAAGCTTGATATAAAAAACTTTATAACTACTTGATAAAGAGTGGTTTTCAAAAAAAAATGATAACAACAAATTGTATATCAAGGAAGGACCAGATAAGAAGATTGCGTTGGCTGAAATCTTTGTGGATGACACTTTATTTATAGGAAATGATGATTTATGCAAGGCATTTTCAGAAGAGATGACTAAAGAATTTGAGATGTCCATGTTTGGAGAGGTAAAATTATTTGTTGGATTGTAGATCCAATAGAAGAAAGATGGTATCTATATTACTCAATCCAAACATATCAAGGAGATACTAAAGAAATTTTGAATGGAAGATTCAAGACTAGTTGGAACACCTGTGTCTACGAGACATAAGATTTCCAAAATGATGATTCTAAAGAGGTAGATCAAACCACATACAAATCAATGATTGGAAAATTATAATATTTAGTGCACACAAGGCCTGATATTACATTGGCAGTTGGTATGGTGGCAAGATTCTCAGCAAATCCCAAAAAAAAAAATCACACAATGGAAATCAAGAGAATCATGAGGTATCTAAAGGGTACTAAAAACTATGGATTATGGTACAAAAAAGGAGGTAATTTGGATTTGAAAGCATTCACAAATGTTGATTGGGCAGGAAGTTTTGATGATAGGAAGAGCACCAGTGGTGGAGCGTTCTTTCTTGGTAAAAGACTAGTGTCTTGGACAAACAAGAAGAAGAATTACATTTCTCAATCTACAAAAGAGGCAGAATATGTGCCAGCAACAATTAATTTTTCCAATGTTGTTTAGTTCAAGCAACTGTTGGTAGGTATGAAGATAGAAATCAAGGGTCCAATGGTTATATTATGTGATAATAGTAGTGCAATTAATATATCAAATAATTGTGTGATTTATACCAAAACCAAGCACATTGCTATAAAATATCATTTTCTAAGAGAATTGGTACAAGATAAAGAGCTAAGATTGGAATATATGAATACTAAAGAACAAATTGTAGACATATTCAATAATCCATTACCTAAGGATGCATTTTTGTATCTAAGAGGTAAGTTAGGGGTCATTCCCCTATTTGAAGCTCACTAAAATGAAGCTTAATGATGCATCGACTAGAGCATGTTGAAGATCCACTAGTTTATGAAGTATTGAAAAGGGCATATTATATATGAATCAACACATAAGGTACACTAATATTCTCTGAATATTGTTGTTGGAAAGATATGTCAAAGAGGGAGAGTTTGCTATCATATTACATAATTTTTTTTTGAAGATGTCAAAGAGGGATAACTTGGTCTGATATCAATAGGAAGAGTTTGCTATCAAAAGAAGATGTTGAAGAGGAAGAGTTTGCAAATAGAGGGAGAATCTAAAGATAGAGGGAGTTCACACTGATAGAGGGAGTTCTCATGGATGAGAATCAGAATGAAACTAAGGATATGTTCTTTACTTTATTCTTTCTCTAAAATTTCATTATATTATGACATGTTGTGTTTCCATTAATGCCAAAGAGGGAGATTGTTGAAAAGAATTGATTAATCATGTATTGTCTTTGACGTTACACAAGATGTTATATCATTTCTAGTCAATGTGTGTCGATCTCACTTGGGTGATGAAGATAGTTTCCTGTGTCTGTCGAGCATTCTAGAGTTTGCCAAGTTCAAAAGATAGTGTCTACTGAGTTCACTCGGGCGATAAAGAGAAGTTCACAAAAGTTGAGTGTTAACCGAGCTCACTCAATTAATGAAGGAAAATTTGGATGGAACCAATGTTAATTGAGCTCACTCAGTTACAAAAGGAACTTTTTGAATATCCATTGTTAACTGAGTTCACTTGGTTAACACAGGAAAATCATTTCTGAGTTAGTGTCTACCGAGTAGGGTTGGCTAATGAAAGAATTTCTTGTTTTAGAATATAGAGTTCAGTTGATTTATTTGTTGGTTCTAGCTGACTAAGAAGATGAATATTAAGTATTCTAAGTTATATTCAAGCTGACTTGACAGTATGTATGATAAATACAAGGTCAAGTTGAGGATTGAATGTGTGCAAGTAATAGAAGATTTGAAGATGCATAGAGGAAGTGAATTAGAAGGATAAGTAGAATATCCTTGTTGAGCTACAAAGATACATTCAATCAAAAAGGATCAAGTATACAAGCCAGAATTGAGATTTTTAATTAGTAATTCAGTTGCATTATAAATCAAGTCATCTCATTGTTACTCTCTAACCATTGTAGAAGTGATCTAAATCTCTTAACAGAGTTGGCTTAACAGCTATTTGTAAATCCTCTAACAAGGTGGCATTTCTAGATTGAAGTATTTAAAGACCTCTAACAAGGCCACTCCTAACAGGGTGATTAAACCCTCTAATAGTGTCACACCCAATAGTGTGTTTTGTAACTTTTAATAGGGTTGGCTCCTAATAGGGCTCACTTCAGAAGAGTGAAAATCAATAACTAGTTGCAATTGGTGGTTTTTCCCATGTTCATGCTATTTCTTTTATGTGTATGCAACTAAGTTAAATAAGGTTAATCACTAATAATATATTAATATTTTCATTTTTCGAGTTACTATTGCTATTTCAATGTTTTTCGAGTTACAACATTTACTAGTGTAAATCAAGTGCCTGTGTATCTATTGAGCATCAATATTTTCAGTGAAGTTTATGTTATGTATTGACATCTAAGGGAGCTAAGATTTATTTTAGTGGCAACTGATTCACCCCTCCCCTCTCAATTACTCCTCTTATATTTCCAATAGGCTTTGAATGATTCCTATGAGGGGAAATATGAAATACTATAACTCAAAGTGGGTGGAGTTCCTGTTGTGTTATTCTGTTATGACTTGGTTGACCAGGTGAAGATTTTCTTGGATCTGACTGATATATGCACTTGTTGAACTAGTTGATACATGACCAAAATATGTTTGACTACCTTGGACAATCTCATTGATGGTGTTTAGTGTGGCATAGAGATCAGTAAAAAAGTTATAGGAATTTTATATTTTGTGGAGTGTTGGAGAAACGTTCTTCAACAACTCTACTATAGCATTTCTTGCTTCTTCAAGCTTTTGTGAACGATGTGAAATCTATCACTCTAGCTTTTCATTTTCCTTTCTTTTTCTCAATGAGTCTATTTCTTTATTGATCTTTGCATTCTAAAGGATGTGTCATAGTTGATCAATAAGATCACTGTTAGTGTCATGTTACACATTGTCAAGTATTCCTATGATCAGTATCTTTGCTTTGATCAAGGTATGTGTACATTAATTTCTTAGGTTGGCTTTCTTTATTGCTATGAGTTTCTTTAGCAGGTGAGTGTGGTGACCAAGTTATTCACTGCATAGGTCTTTCATGCTCCCAATATACTTATATAATCTTAGTTTAAATTATTTTAAGAATTTATGCTCCCTGAGTGTTTCTTTCATAAAATTCTCCTTCCTCTTCCAAGCATGAGAATGATGAAGATGAGGATGGTGTTCTTCTCTATTTTCTCTTTTTCTCTTTGGATTGTTATGATTCAGTGCTTCCTACTTGTAACTTTCTTTTTATAGATATGGGTTTAATGAAGCTTCTATTCTCCTTAAAGGTGAATGGTTGGCCATCTTCCTTCTATGTATCCCTTTGTTCTATCATATATTTCTCATCAATGTCCCTTATTGGACTACATTGCTCATTATATTCTTCCTTTGTAGCCTCTTCCATTGAGATCTCCATGCATGGAGTATCTAACAACTGGCTTGGTTGATTGTTTCCTTATTCCCTTCTATCTTCATGTAAAATTGCACATGATGTCTCTATTTTTTTTTCTAGTTGTATTGCATATGTTTTAGGATGATCAACTAATCCTATTTTTGTTGGAGTGTCTTGGGGTTTTATCAGTCCTAATGCCTTGATACTTTTTGTAGGTGTTATTCCTCTAGCTATTGCATATTTTGCATTCCTTGGTGAAGTAGATAATTGAAGGTGACTAGTCCTTTATCTAGTTCCTCAACACATCCCTCATGTTCTATAGATATGCTAGTTCCAACGGATGTGATCCTCTTCACTTTCCCTTTTCCATTCAAATCAGCTCCAGTTAAAGTTTTAATTTCCCTTGCAAACTTTAGAGCATACATGAGCTCCATCTAATTTTCTATTTATGTCAAATATTTGGTTGCTCTTTCAAATTATTCTCTTTCTCTATTAGTTATTATTATCACAACATTCTCTTGAGTTAAAAACTCTTAGATATATGCTTCTATATATGTTTCCTTTTCAACTTGTGCGTAGTCTGGCTTGACGTTTGATGGTGCATCACTAAGAATTCCTTTGAGTTGTGTTACTCTAGCTTTCAATTTCTTGATAATGACCTCTGTCAACTCCTTTGGCAATATCCTCCTTACCATAGTGGTTGTTCTGTAGAAGGTTCTCATGCTGACCAATACTGCACTTATAATATTGTTTTTGTCCTTTTCACTAATTAGTGTGTATCTGTATCTTACTGTGTTATAATTCCCACTATGAACAATGTTGTTGAATATATCCTCAATGGAGAGTATATGAGTGGGTTGCCACTTTTTCTTACAGGTTTTTTTGTTCTTGATGATTATGTATCTGTGGAGGATATCACTCTTCTCCATACTGGTGTGGGTTTCTTCTTGGCTACATCTTCAACCTTCTTTTTTCTTGCATCTTCTTCATTTGACTCTAGTTATGGTAAGGTAGTTTCTTTTCTTGAATCAATATTTATATCTTCTCTTTCTTGCCTCTTAATTCTTCTTCTTCTTATTTTATTTCATGGCTTCCTTTTTATTTTTCTCCTTATCCCTTTCTATTCTAGTTGTTTTGCTTCTTCTCATTAAGTGAGCACCACAAACATGTAGCATATTGTCTACAAGCATTGACAATGTTAGTTCAATAGCCATTTTTGCCTCTTCTTATGTTATCTCATACTAAAATCTAGTGAGCTAGTTGGTTATGGGCTTCATGGTCTGAACCATGCATGAAATTTTACATAATTTTTGTACTCTTCTACTAGGGTAAAGGGTATCATTTCTCTTTTCCTCATTATGTTTCTAAAACTATCAAAATATATTTTGAATAGTTTATCCCTATTGTCTCCTGACTTCACATATGATCTATACACTTGTTCATAGATATGCTTATATTTTAGCCAATTGATAAAGCCTTGTCTAGGAAATTGGTGTACAAAGTAGAAAAATATACATACACAGAGAGCTCCAAACTAGAATGGGTGTACCTTGGGACTCTCTTTAATATTCATCATGTTTAATATCAATTGTTCATATAGCCACCCACCTAAGTCAAGTGGTGCACTTTTGCAATGATTTGATATGATGTGTGTACCACTCCATAGGGTACATTGTTGGCCTTCCTTGAGAAGTAGAGCCTACATGCAATTTCCATTGTGAAAAATTTCATTTCAGGTTAGGAATTTCATCAATGTCGAAGGCTCTCCCTACCTTCTTCACTCCAATCAGCCTTGCAACTTCTTCAAGTGTGATTTTCCTTGTGTTTAGCCATGCTCCTATTTTATTGAGTCTTGTTACCCTAAGGATTAATCGCTTGGTGACTTCATAGGGTTTATCAATCCACATGAATTTTCCATGCACTCTTCTTAGTACTAGTCTTACCCAGTCCTCATGAATGAAATAAATGATTTCTATTATGTGGTGCAATTTTGTATTTAACAAATGTACCCATTCTATGATTGTTAAAACTATTGACATTGACCCTTTCCCACTCACACTCGCTACCCTAGCAGTGGTTTTCATTGTCAAGCCCTGGCTATGGCTACAGGACGGCTCCTATAGCCCTAGTCATGGCCTCTAGCCTGTCTTTACATGCTCCTCTCTGATTAGAGAATGTTGATCATTGGTCTATGCTTGTTTAGGATCCTATTTTGTTGTGTTGTGTGACTCTCTCTGCTAGCTGTTGGTATCTATCATTGGTTGTAGGGTCAGGGTGAGGGAGTGCTTTGCCTCCTTTTGTTGTTGCTGGTTTTGGGTTGGCTTCAACTATGCTTTTTGGGAGTAGATCTGCCTCTTATGCTGATGTGGTTGCATTTGAGGTGATTTTTCATGGTGCTCGTGCTATTCAATCTGGGCCTTCTCATCCTCGTGAAGTTTCCCCTGTATGTGTTTCAAACCCTTTAAGGGTACTCTTGGACTCTAAAATAGTCGATAATATTTTAGGTACAGCAAATGAACTCTCTTCTTTTGCTGTTATCTTTAGATTTCAAGGTTTTTGGCCCTCTCTTTCTAATCTTCATGCTTCGATTTCTAAGCGCTAGGAGCCCATTTTAGATAGTGAGGTCCATATCTTTCTGGTGGCTAAAGGATATTTCATAGTTAAGTTCAATTCTGTTAAAGACAGGAAGATTATTTTGTGCAATCACAATTTTTCATGGGAGGACAGATTTCCTCTTATGGCCAAATTGTGGCATATGGATTTTGATCTGCTTATTGAATCCTTTAACAAGGTTCCTATTTTAGTCTGGTGACCAAATCTCCCAATGCATCTCTGGCTAGATTTAGTTTATGAAGCTATTGGGGATGCCATTGGTGATTTTTTATATGTGGACCTAGACACTTCGGATATCTTTCATTTGACATATGCTAGATTTCTTGTAGAGATGGATATTTCAAAGGGCCTTCCTTAGATGGTTTTTTTGATTTTTTGAGGGGCCCTTAGACCCAAACATTGGATTATGAAGGTATCCCTTTTCACTGTAGAAAATGTCATAAGACTGGTCACATTGCTGGTCATTGTGCTGTTGTGATGACTAAATCTAGGCGACCACCTTCCTGTTGGTCAAGGACCTCTTTTGAACACTATACGGTGGTTAAATCCAGTGATGCGCCTCTGGATTTAGCAGTTGTATCTGTGGATGTATCTTCAACTGGTGATCTTTCAGTGTTTGTGTTAGAGGAGGTTCTTGTTCCTTATCCTGCCCTAGTAGTAGACGTTCCTCTTGGTCCTGTTGAGGGCCAAGACCCTTTACCCTCTCCTGCCCCTTCCCTATCCTTCCTCCTAGTTCTATGGGGGGCCAGTTGGCAATGGGCTCTTCTAGGATGATTGTTGGTTTTTTGGATTCCCCTAGGCTTCATTGTTCAATTTCTTCGAGGGATTGGATTGCTAAGGTAGCTAAGGGGGAGGATGGTTGGACCGTGGTAAAAAGAAAGAACACTAGACCATTAGCTCCTCCTTAGAAATGAACCTCCAATCGTGCAAGGGTGGCTCTAAATCAAAGGGAAAATCATGATATATCTGGCTCTGCACCCTTGCTAGATCTTTACTTTTGGTTGGTGATAGACTTTTTGTCACCAGTATCTTTGCATCTGAACTTATTAAAAATTTTAAGACTTGTACAAGGTTTCAAGCTTCCTTCAAAACTTGTTTATCTTATCAAAAACAAATTTACCTATTCTTTCTTCAAAACATCACCTTCTAAAACTATAGAAAATGCTCCATACACCTTATCAACACCTAGTTCAAAGATATTTTCTGTTAGATATGCACTTACACTATCTACAAGTAAGATGTCTACAGGCAGTGATGATAAGGCGACTACCTGGTTCCTTGTGTCTCTCTCTAATGAGGTAACCATGTATTCTAGTTCTGAAAACTCTCCATTTCTAATAAGGTCAATTTTGGGCATACCTTTTTCCATGATGTTCTTAGCTTATCTAAGAGAGTTGTCTCTGCTAGATAGTGTCTAGTGTACTTGCAAGCTCATTATTTTTATTTACTACAAAAATTGCACACAATAGCTCAGTTGGGATTTTCTATGATTTTCTTATGTCGAGAGTTTAAAGTTCACAAGTGATTAATTTGACTCTTCTTTATCTTATTTATGTCTTTTGATGTGCTTTCATTAGGTTTATGTTGGCGATCAATGGTACACAAAATTATTACCTACCTATCTTTTTGCATTAAATATGGGTGATTTGTATGACAATAGTCACATTCTCAACATTCTATATCCTTGACATAGAATTCTTATGATTTCTTTGTGCTTACTTCTACTGATTTTGAATAGGGGACCAATATGTAGTGTGTGCCCTATCATGTAACCCCTTCTAAGATTGAATTAGCTTAGTGTGTCACAGGGGTCTCACCAACAAATGGTGATTTTTCTACCTCTTCAGACTTGACTTATTTTTTCTTGTTTGCCTTCCTTGCCCATATGTTATTGAAGCACTTTCTGACTTCCTCCTTGTCCACAACCTTGTTATTTCCTTTATGATGCAAGTTGTACAATTAGGTTACTTCTCTTGATCTACAATATTTAGCAAGATGTCATATCTTGTTGTAGTAGTAATAGGCCATGCTTGTTACTCTTTATGGTTTTGAGTGGTTCCATCGACTAGTTCTAGTTTTACAATGCTCAATGGTATGTCCTCTATTCTCACAAGTTGAGCATGTAGGCATGCTAAACATGTTCTTCCAACCCAAATTGGAAGTTTTTTGAGACTACTAAGTTGCACATTATCTTGATCTACATATCTCATCCTTGTTTCTGTACTTGTTATAGTAGTAACAATACTCATCAAAATTTTTCTCATGAGTATGAGACCTGCATTCCCAAAAGGAGTGGACATATTAGTGATATATGTTATAGTACCCATAAGAGGTGTATCGTATGCTAGATGTAGCCTTATTGTACCAACATACATTTAAGGTGTGACCTACTTTACCATAGCAATGACAAGCTGTTTTCTTAAGTCTCTTACCTTTAGACAATGTTTTCTCATGTCTTTGTTTGGTCTAAGTTTTTCTCTTAGATTTTTCGTTGGTCTTAGTTATGTTGAATCCTTCATAGCCTTTTCTAGTCATGTCCTTGGTCCTTCTCTAATGTTTGAGTTTCTCATCTATATTCTCAGAGTTATTGTTGAATCTTCTCAACTTCTCATTTCTTTCATTTATGCTTCTTAGTTCCTTGGTTAGCTTCTGGATCTCCTCTTCCTTTTATTTGGCATGCTCTTCATCTTCTCTCTTTTCTTCCATGGCTTTACTTAGTGCATTCTCAACTCTCTCTAGCACCTGTGTTATCCCATATTTCTCCTTTTGTGCTTGCATCAGTTTATTTGATGCTTCCTCCATCTCTTTCTTCAGATTTGAGACTGATTTGTTCAATGGAGATGGTTTCTTCGAATTGATCTGAGCTTCTTTGTTCTTCCATTTTCTCTTTGATCTTGTGACTTTCACTTGGTTTCTTTACTAGCTTCTTTCTTTTTACTAGTGACTTCTTCAAATATTCTATAGCGTCAATAGCTTCTTTGTATAACTGTTTGTACTTCATGACTGGTGTTTGATCTTCCCTCAAGCAATGAAGCTTGCTATTGTGAAAGTCCAAGCTCTATTACCAATTGGTGGTCCTAACTACTACTGAGAGGGGGGGGGGGGGGGGGGGGGGGGGGGGTGTGAATCAACATCGTCTCTAAAACTAGCTACATTCTTCTTTTCTCTTAATATAGTAACTAATAATCATTGGATAACTAAAACAAATATGGAGGAAGTAAAGTCATGCACCAAGGCATTCATTAAGTTGACACAGATATTTTGTACATAGAAACCGTCGATGAGAGGATGAAAACCATGGTGGGCATTGTAAGGAAACTTACAACAATAATATAACCATTTCCACATAACCCATAATAGATCTGAAATCAATATGTAATTGAAATCCACATGCAAGAGAATATACAACATCCGCACAAAAAATTGTGACACAAGATATAACCTAGAAAACCCTCATTAAGGGAAAAACCCAACCTCCAAAAGCATCCATCTTCATGTATTATTTGGAAAAAATACCACTACAATACAACCATGGAAGGCCTTAAAGCCATAGCCATTACCAAGCAATCCATGTGAACAAGCATGAATCCACACATCCCATGCCATGCTTCAAACCTTCACAAATGCTCCCTTGGCTAACCTATCAAGCCTTGTCTTGCTCAACTCTTGCTTTTTTGCCTTTTATCTTACACCAACAACTACCCTTGTGGTTGCTTATATAGTAGCAAGTCCCACAAAACCACCAAGTGGTATTACATAAACCATGTGCTAAAATCATCTGCTACCTAGCCAATTGACCCCACATTTAATATTGGAAATTTAATTCTTTTCCCCAATATTAAATAATTACATGAAATATCATCACAATGTTACAATACAACTCATCAAGTATATCCCATGGAAATTTTTACATGTTGCACTTCCATCTAGGTGCAACATTACTTAATAAAATAAAATAATACAATATAAAAATATTATGCAATGTGTGCAACACCCATTATCTCAACAAGGATAATATACCCACTAGTATTTTACTACAGATAAAAGGTTTCCCTATTAAATCCACAACATGTTCCTTCTTAGAACTCAATTTATTAAGAATGTTAGTAACTTGTTAGGATTACCATTAGCCTATTAGGACTACTTAGTTACATGATTTAGCACTCCTTCTAAGAGGCACCTCGTTAGAGGATTTAATAGATGCTTACTATTGAAACATGCTTGGTAATTAAGAGATTACAAAATGATTAAAGTTGTTAGAAAGAATCAAGATGTGATATAAAATGTATAGTGCTCTCTTTCCTATAAGATCTCCTTGTTGCTCAAGGTCACCTAGAGATATCATATTGTCTCACCTTTGGCTTTTTCTTCTCTTCTCACCCCTTTCTGTAGTACACACTATTGCTTCTGGTTAGATATAACTCTAGGTATCTATCTTCTTCTCGATGGCATTTTTCTATTTTTCAGGATCTTTTTCTTACTAGTTTAAAGTTTTATCTTCCCCTTTTTCTTCTTACTCTTCTCTTTTCACCATTTACCATCTTCTCCTTTTCTTGCATTGTCTTTTTTTTTTGTCAACCACCACACATTAGAATGTGTAAATTTCCTTTTTATCTAAAGGTGTCAAAACCCTAGACCATTATCCCACTAGAAGCCAGTGAATTAATTTTTTTAATTCAAACTACTGAGTGGTTCATGAGTGAATCATGACACCTACAATGTAGGGTCTAGACTGTTGGTGCAGTCCATCACTCTGGGTCTGATCCTAATTTTGTTGTCCTTTCTATTCTTTCTTGTTCTTGTCAAAGTAAAAGGAAAATTTGAATTTTCCATACCTAACGTACGATGTCATATTGATGACTCCTCATTCTAATTTCGTTGGCTTCTTCCTTGTTTTATTCTCCTATACAAATTGGTGGAGATTTCTACCATTGCATGTATTAAAGTATCTCTTCAACTAGTTGCCAATCAATTACAACACTCTTATGCCAATTGTATGTATATAATGTTGATGTGACCAGTTGGGTCAACAAAACAAACTAAATAAATATTTCTTCCACAATAGAATTTCCATTACAAGGAACACCAAAATTGTTTTTCCCTAAACAACAACAATCCTGTTAATGTAGAACTCTGCAAGTTCATCGTACTAGACATTAAACTGATTACCTGAAAAAATTTGAAAAAAATGAGTCAAATCTATAAGCAAATCTACTCCATTTGGGGGGATATGGCAACCTAGGTAAGAACAAAGAAAAACTCACATATATTCTCCAACCCCATGGTCACATGGTGAAGGCTCCCACTAAAAACTCTATTTTTTTTACAGAGTGCCATGACCAGACATTAATGGAAGAAGCTCCTTGATCCCCATCACTTTTTCCACTCCCTGCCTCTTCTTGTACCAACAAGTCCAAACATTTATAGTCATATCAAGTTGAGGAATACCGTTTAACTTTTCTCAATGACAAAATTAGATCTAGAACAATTACAAAGTTGTCATTCACAAGAATTCATAACTTGATGTAATATGTTCTTAAATTCCTAGTAGACAAAGTCAAAGATTATCATCTTCATTACTTTCAAAATCAATATCACATCTTAAACATTTTTTTTTCTTAACATAATAATTCAAAGATTATCTGTCCAAATAGAATTCATTCAACTTCTTAATAGCTCATTTCAAATGTGATCCATTCGATAAATCAAAGATCAATATAACATGTTTAAACTTGTAATCTTGTTGGTCCAAATATTATTCATTCAACTTATGAATAGCTCACTTTAAATTTGATAAATCAAAGATCAATATAATATGTTTAAGTTTTATATTTATTTACACAAGGCAAAGTCAATAGGGAAATCTCAATGGCTTAGAGCTCACACCTCATAAGGGAGCTCATTGCTCAAGACATGGTGAACCCAACCATAAATCTTTTGAATGGTAGACCAAGCTTGAATAAGCATACAACTTGACAAAATAAAGCATATAAAAATGACCTTAAGGCCTACATATAATAAGGGGGAATTGGTAGGGAAAATCCCAACAACTTAGAGCCTATACATCAAAAGGATGTGATTTCTCAAGACATGGTAAACCCCCCATATAAACCCTTTGGGATGTAGACTAGACTCAAACAAGGATACAAATAGGGAATCAAGGAGGAAATAAATGATGTGATAAGGTAGATGAACAAGGGGGATGCAATGACATTTCCTCAACAACTTAAATCACACATCTTAGAAAGGTGCTCATTGTTCAAGACAAGGTAATCCTTTACAAATATACTCTTTGAAACTACAAATTGTTTACAAAATTAGACATAGAATGATTACAAAGTTTCCATTCTCAATAATTCATAACTTGACATTATGAATTTTTATTAAAATATTACATCAAGTTATGAATTGTTGAGAATGGAGAATTTGTAATCATTCTACATCTAATCATTTATTGGGTATCATAGATTTAAGAAAATAAGTTTTAACTACATATCCATGTGGTCTATTTGATTAAAGATTATTATTAATTTGTTTTCTGAATTTGACTATGTGAGCAATTTTTATCATTAACATTTCTGATTATACTTTGGTTTTTCATGTAAGTCTAAAGATTATCCCTCCCTACCTTTGTTTGTTTGGTTTTAGGCTTGTTAGGGCTTGGCTTGTAGTTTCAAGGAGTATGTTTGTAAAGGATTACATTATCTTGAACAATGAGAAACTTTCTAATATGTGAGATTTGATTCATTGAGGTTCTGTCATTGATTCCCCCTTGTTCATCTAGCTCCTCACATCATTTCTTTCAGCCTTGATTGTTAGTTGTAGCCTTGTTCGAGTCTAGTCTACATCCCAAAGGATTTATGTGGAGTGTTGGTGTTTTAAAACTACCAGGTTGATCTAAAACCCAATGCCAAGATGCCAAAAAAAAGACTTAGTCTAAGGGTTAGCTGCTTTCTATATTCAACTAAATATTCTTCAGATCTAAAACAACTTCAATAGAATCACAAGATTCTCTACACTTTATGCTCTATAGGGCCAAGGCGGGTGCACATTAGGGATGGAAATGACTAGTTATCTGATATTCTTCTTCTCAATTCATTCATTCACACTCTTCTTATCAGATCTATCTCCTATAGCATATAATGGTCAACAATTCTTAGATTTGCAATGAATCTGTATTACAACAACTAACTATAATTCAGAGAGATAATATTACAAATAAGTAATGACCATCAGTTTGATTCTTCATTATAGAAAAGTAAATATTGATTTCATTTTAAATCTTCTTTGTGCAATAATATGAACCTTTCAATTTGCATCTGAATTGATGATAAGTGCCTTGTCCATTTCTATACAGAGTCTACCCAAAAAAACTTGACCTAATTAATTGCCTTACAATTAATTTTATAAGTAGTTAACCCTGAATTTCATTCTTATGAACATCCCACCCATATACCTAGAAACCCTACCAATTCAATGAAATCATTTACTTAACTCCTTGAATTAAAAGAAATCAATGAAAAGATATACAACCCATCCAAGTTGCATTGAAATGAAAGAACCTTGTTCATTTCAATCCCAAAATTATAGACACATGGAAATGGAGACAAAATTTAGAGACATGGATATTGCAGAACCTTCCTTAGTATTAATCTTCCTTGAAAATAATACATTATGGTATAAAACTCAAGAATAACTCAAGATATGAAAAACTATCATTCAAGATTCAATTGTATTCTTAGATTACAAAATTTGAATACATCACAAAAATTGACACAAAGACTAATTGGATCGACTGCAAAATAGTATAAACACTAAAATTGTATAGACTTTGGACCCTCACTCCACATCTTGGAAATCCTTTTATAGGAAGGATTGCAACAAGCTTTAGATGGGAGGACACATGTCAAAATTTCATTGGAAAATAAATACAAAGATATTCTATATTGTTACATTGCAAATATTCTTTGTATTTCGATCAAAATTCTGGATGCAATTGCAAAACTGGCAGGTGGCACTTTCAATAGGTGTCATTAACACAATTTTGTCTGTCTTCAGGTTCTTGTCACTTTCCTTGCCCTTTCTTTGTTCCTTTTGTATCCTTTTCCTCTAGCTACATCCTTGAACTTCCTAGTCACTATCAATGGATGGTATGGCCTTTATGTCTGCAATGACTTACCAAATGGCAATATTAGTATCCACATCAGGCCATGTGGCATCTCGAATGGTGTCAAACTCGTATATGCACTTATTCCATTTAGTTTCAGTTATTTCCTTAATTAATTCTCCAGTTACCTTGCTCATATCTGACTTGATTCTAAACATAAAATCAATCATGTCATAAACAACTGTTGCATCTATCTCATTATTGCAGTAAGCAATAAACCATGGATGCCTCAAAATATCCTCCAAAGAGGAAGACCATTCCTATCATTCTTTTATAACTCCATTAACATCTAGGATAGTAGGAATAAAATTTGGAATCTCCATGGCAATTATCTTCATCTTACATTGTATTAATTGCATTTTACCTAAGAAGTGCTTTACTTTGGTAATCATCTTCCTCACACTAATTATTACCACCTTGGGAAATTCTTTCTTCTGAGGCAACAGGAGAACCAAGATATCAAAATATTGTGTGTATGGCCCCCATGTTGTAAATAAAGGGGATAGGAGGGCTAATGCTTCTGAGCATTAAAATTCACCTCCTTGCATAGAGATATCAATCCATGCACATTTTTTGAAACAATTTGCAAGGCACCTAGCTTGTTCATCATCAAGCTCTAAATTGTCTTGATTTCTACCTCCTTGGAACCATCCCATTCGTCAATGTCCATTTGCTGGTTCTCTCCCACATTTTTTGTATCAACTTCTATTTGAGCTTCTTGGTCTTTTACGTTTGTGATGGGCCTAGCCATATTTCTTAAGCTTCTTACCTCTTCATCCAAGGCAATCAATCTCTATTCCAGGACATAAGTCCTCTTTAGCTCTTCCTCATATTTCTTATTAGCATTAATGGATGTTTTCTATGTTTGATACAACTGTTCTTCCAACATATCCATTTTTCTCTTCCCCATCAATGATGTTGTGTTCATTAGATTATGGATTTGGTCACTAGATACAGTAGTGACATTCCAAAATATTAGATTTCCTTTGGGGGTGTCTTTTATTTCCACAAGGGTTGGCTTATTTCCTTTAGGAACCATGCTCCATACAACCATAGTCTTACTATCAATGTTGAAACCAAACCCCTGCAACTCACCAACAATGTTTGTCTCTTCAAAAGAGACTAATTTGTCATGTCTTTTGATTTGATTGAGCATAAAGAAAGAATTGAGCTCGCACCTTGGGAAAACAAGCATCTCACTTCTTATTACTAGCTCTCTAGCTTCTTCCATAGTGAGGATCTCACTATTTGAGTCATATTCCTACAACCTTTGTACTAATTCTATAGTCTTCTCTGGGTAATCTCCTGGTTGCAGTTGTAGGGTAAGCTCATTTTGCTTAACCTTGTATAGGAATGATCTGAATTCATCTAACTTGATAAATTCATCATCCTTCATAAACTCTTGAGCCCAAATTATTCTTTCATCCAACATATGGATTTGTAGCTCAATCTTATTTGGGATTTTCTCATTCTTCCCCTGTTTGCTTCAATGAAAAGTTATGCCTTATTGTATCAAAATATTGAGATCCTCTAGGAAAAATTTGTAGGGTTTTCCCTTTGGCCTTATCAAGGATCTCAATCATCTTTTGTTTCTTTCTCCTTTGAGCCCATGAAGAGCTCTCTAGGTGATCATCTTCCACATCAATAGTAATAACATCCTCCTACTGAAGGGGCTTGATGCTCTACTTTGTCTCTGATTTCTATAGGTACTTGTGCCATTATTTGATCAAAATTATCCAGGCACTTGTTGAATCTCTCCAAGTACGTTGATTCATGATAGAAACATTTGAAAGATGGATCTGTTGCCTTCATGGCTTCTTCTATTCTCATTACCTCTCTCCATTTATAGGTTCTATCCCTACAAACTTCAATATCTAAACAGTTCATTATACAATCTTTCTCCCAATTTGGTTTTCTATTAGGAAGAGTATATTTTCTCATTTGTTTGAGAGCATGCCTAACCAAATCATTTGGATCATAGATCCTAGTAGCTGCTATAGGGAACATAAATTTAGCAATGCATTTATCTATCTCTTATATTGCATCTTTCCCTATAAAAAAGTCCCCTACTTTGGTAGTCCTGGCTACAAAAGAGCCTCTCTTAATAGTAGGACCTAAATACTCCCTATTTATTATAAGCATTTTCCAAAAGGATTCTAACCAACCTAATCTCTCTAGAACATATTAGGTAGCACATGAGGGGACTGAGGACACTTGAAACCCTTATTATTGAAAAATTTCCAAACAGAAAAAGACTAGCCTAATAATGGCTCATTACCTATCCCCATTTGGATAAGCAAATGGTCTTATTAATATTCTCACTCACCTAGGGATCCTCTCAGTTATATCAACTAGCATATTTGAAATTGGAAAAACAAAATAATTATAAAAAGCAATAGAACTAGAATAAGGATAAAACCTATGCCAGAAACGAGTCCATAGCTACATAGGCAAGTTCTCTCCATTCTCCTCAGTGGCTTCAATGACCGATATGCCCTATTTTCTTGTAAAGAATGATGTGCATCAACGATGAGTAATGGAAGAATCTAAAGCTTTCCAATTCTCCCTTCTGAGCTACCACAATCTCTTCATGCATCCCGCTGATGATGTATTCAACAAAGTCATATCCAACATTATGAACTGGGTCCTAAACATCTAGATCCATAATATATATATATCCAAGGGCATCCATGGTGCCATCTACTCCCACCAGTTTGTTGATTCCAAATATGGTGTATATGAAGTATTTGCAGAAGAATTTGAGTGGCATAATTTCTCCTACCTTCTTTGGTAGTTCGCCCTTCTCCTTCTTTGCTTTGGGAATTTGCCTCCTCATAACCCTTCTAGTAAAGAAGCTTTTCTGACTCTTAAATGTTTCATTCATCTTTTCTTTCTCAATTGGTCTTGTCATAGGCCTCCCTTGGTTAAAAAATTTAATAAAAGTCCCCCTATCTAGCCTACACAAGATACTCATATCCTTCCTATGCAATCCTTTAGTTGTAGGATTGTATGATTTGACAATGCCTTCTTTAGATCAACATCTACTATTACCTCTGGCATTATCAAATTTTCCATGTTTCTGATCCAAGGGTTGCAAATTGGTGATTTCTCAAACCTATTATTATAAAAGTACCAAAAGAGTTCATTCCCATTGGTGTTAGGCACAATAGCATCTCTGCAAAAAGAGTATGCATCTTTGAAAACATGTACATTCATGGTTTGACCATGAGAATACCCTAGAAGGAAGTATACCCATTCCTCTGCATATAGAGTTGCTAGCTTTGGTTTGGCCTGTTTAGTGGCTTGTGATGACTCTTCTACGTTAGCCTAGGCTATTATCTTGCCTTTATCTTGTGCCATGATTTATGCAATCAATTTTTTTAAAACAATCTTTGTCAATATCAACTTTTGAAAACTTTGAATATCAACTTTTGAAAACTTTGAATATCTCTGCAAATTCTAGAAATCTATTAGAGCTCAAGATTCTATCCCTGGATTGTGCAAAATACTGTAGCTCAAAAAACTATTATATCAACTTATTATTATAAAAGTACCAAAAGAGTTCATTCCCATTGGTGTTAGGCACAATAGCATCTCTGCAAAAAGAGTATGCATCTTTGAAAACATGTACATTCATGGTTTGACCATGAGAATACCCTAGAAGGAAGTATACCCATTCCTCTGCATATAGAGTTGCTAGCTTTGGTTTGGCCTGTTTAGTGGCTTGTGATGACTCTTCTACGTCAGCCTAGGCTATTATCTTGCCTTTATCTTGTGCCATGATTTATGCAATCAATTTTTTTAAAACAATCTTTGTCAATATCAACTTTTGAAAACTTTGAATATCTCTGCAAATTCTAGAAATCTATTAGAGCTCAAGATTCTATCCCTGGATTGTGCAAAATACTGTAGCTCAAAAAACATAGTAGAGTGAACATTTATGTGTCGTTATGTCAACGTATGCAAAAATCCTCAAATTCTACAAAAGTGCCAAAATCTACTTGTACTGCCAACCTTTCAAATCTTTTTGTGCACCATTTTGACAGAACATCACTTTTAAATCATGATGAGGCTCTTAACAAACAATTTTTTTCCTTAAAAATCATGTGTGTGACCCATTGACTCCTTTTATTCGTTGTTCCATGGTCATTTTCTACCTTAGCATTTAACACCAGCAACCAAGTGACCATGGCTTCACACCTTCATCATCACTTCACGGTCTATTCAATGTTTTGGGTTGTTAATTGTGTGACTAGGAACCTAAAGGATTTGACCCCTTTTTAAAACTTTAATGGCATGATCACTCTATTTTATTAACATTAACATTTTTTTGTGCGACCATGTGAATTCCCTTAACAATCATGAAGTCACAACTTCACACACCTTTCTTTCTTCTGGGCTTTTATTTTCATGACTATGCAAGCAAAAGATTCTTCATATTCTTTTAACCCAATCACTACTTCATGGCTTATCGCTATTAACATCACTTTAACACCATGACAGCGCGACTGCTTATGTTATGCTTTCATTCTGGTTATATTGCATGGTCTGGGTCTGATCACGTCTTATAATTACTAACCATATGACCATGTGAACAACTACCTTTTAGTTGGTTTCTCCATATTGTAGCTTATTTTGATTAACTTCCTCTTAATACTGAAACCATGCAAACAAACATATTTATGCACATTGTAGTTATGTTCACTAGGTCACGAGTTATCTTGCTCAGTGCTTACTTAACATCATGACTCCATGATTAGACATATTTTTCCTTCAATCTAATCATATATGTTGGAATTCTTTAGAATAATTGAGGGGGAGGGGTGAATCAGTTATCCAAGGTCCAGATGTATAAATAAAACTTTTCACATCTTAGTGAACCCATAAAACATTTTATCATCATGCATGCTTCCATAAGATTATAAAATCACTTAAAACTTGTAGGTTACTATCAAATCAATTTGTAGAAATGTAAACATGAAACATAACAAATTGAACAACACATTTGACACAATTATTTATGTGGAAACCCAATTTGGGAAAAACCACCAGTAACATGCTACCCCTTTTCACTCTTCTAAAGTGATGCCCAATGAAAGGCCAACCCTGTTAAAGGTTACAATACACACTGTTAAATTTGACCCTGCTAAAAGATTTCAATCACCGTGTTAGGAGTGAACCTTTTTAGAGGACTTTAGACCATTCAATTGGAATGTCACCTGGTTAAAGGATTTACAAATGACTATTAGGTCAACCTTAATCCAAAGGATTTACCCTAGACTAATACAATTATTAGAGAGTAAATGTGAGGCTTGATCTGATAATAATTTACAACTCCATTTGCAGATTGCATATCTCTGTTTCAGTCCTCCATTCTACTTGGCCTTCACACTTTCAACTCTGATATCATGTTCACCTTTCAAGCATTCATACCCTTAAGCCTTCTTGGTTAACATGCCAATGCAAACTTCTTCTCTTACATCACTTGATGAAGCAAAACCCTTGACTCCTTGTCTTCCTTAGGTTCTCACATCTGAAAAACCTTGCTTCTAACCAACCATTCCTATAAATAGGGAATTAAGATATTTTGTCGCTCATTCTCCATCGTCCAATTTAGGGTTAGGAAAAATTAGGTAAGATACAATGAATCTACCCCATAACTCATATCTCTTCTAGAAACTTCTCCTTCAATCCTCTTTGAATTCCCCTCAAAATGGTTTACCTTGAATTCTATGCCACCAGCTCATCAATCTTATCTTCCACCTCATTTACACAATCCAAGAAAACAAACTTGTCAGCTCAGATCTATCAAATTCACTATCTTTCAAATAATGTAGCCACTTGGCATTAACTTGCTTCTAATGCTCAACACATATTGTGTTGCTCAACATCCTCTATAAAATCACTCAGCACAAACTAAATTTTATTGGTACTTAGCATCAACTAAAATTTACTTGGCATCCACTGTTTTTCTCAGCATACACTAGAATAGACTTTTACTTAGCTCCAACTGATTTTTTGCTCAACTTGCATTGACTTTTCTTGGCACCTACTATCGACTTGGTCAATCTTGACAAACAAACTTTGTTTAACTTGTTCTTCTATAATTGGTTAGTGTAACTAGCCTTTGTAACCTTAAGTAGATTATCAATACATCATGTTATCACTATCTTAGCTGATTCTTGTACTCCTTTACATATCATAACTCAACCTTTCCTCTAGGTTCTATTATTACATCTTTTGATCAAATCCTCTTCATCAATCAAATAAGTGATAGTACTTAAATCTGGTAAGCAATTGTCTTACCAACAAATAATAGGTTTGACATCAGTGACAAAAAAATGATTGAAACATATTGATCATACTTGTATCGATATGTTCTCAATAGTATCCTTCTTACACAATATTGCATACTGCATAATTATTTTAAACACATGACCATGCGAACTAGTATCTTTTTGAACTTCATAACTGTCTTCGCCAAGTCATACTTCATCTTGCATATCATGACTTGTCTACCACGACCATGCAACTGAAGATAATTTTAAGTGTTTTAACTTGGTCACTCCTTCACAATAAAATCTTCTAACCATCTGGTCACCCTTGTAATCATGTAAATAAAGGTTCTTTATGTGCTTTTGACCACTTTCGTGCAGTCATGGTAATCCTTCAGTCTTTATCTTCTAAGGCCTCAACCATGTGAACATAACAGTTTGCCTAGTCATTGTAAAAATTCATCATACATTTCACACTCAAGTGAGTGCATGACTAAGGCTTCACTTACTGTCTCACTCAGTCGTGGTGTAAAAGGTAGCTAGGTGTTTAGCTACTATGACTCAACAATCAAAGGAAACTTCACTGCTTCTCTAAGTCATGCTATAAAATGCTATTATCTTATGATGAGCTTTAACTTTATGAACAACTTGGTCGCCTAGTTTTACACTTAAAACAACTTTATAAGCTCACATTAAAACACCAAAAAAAAAGTTAAAACAAGATACAACCATTTGAAATTTTTGAAATTTCAATAGGTCAAAAAGGGCACAGATTAAAACAAAGGATTTTTGGTAGGGCAAAACAATTTTATGAATTTCTAGGGAAAGGGTAAACTTATCAAATTAGGGTTTTCACTAGAGGATTGAAAACATAAAATAACAAACCCTAGCTACACAACACAATTTAAGGCATTTTCACATTAAAACTTTCAAAATTTATGCATAGTAAAAATGAGGGCTAACATGGGGCATTGACCATGTCGTAAACAATCACATCCTTTTGATGTATGAGCTCCAAGTCATTGGATTGCCCCTATTGATTCCCCCTTATTATGTAGGTCCTAAGATCATTTCCTTGTGCTTTGATTCATCTAGTTGTATGCTTATTCAAGCCTAATCTACCATCCAAAAGGTTTATGGGTGGATTCACCCTGTCTTGAGCAGTGAGCACCCTTATGAGGTGTGAGCTCTAAGTCATTGGAATGTCCCTATTGACTACCCCTTGTATAAATAAACATAAATTTTAAACATATTATATTTATCTTTGATTTATCAAATTTAAGGTGAGATATTAAGAAGTTGAATGAATATTTAATATTTGGATGAACAAGCTTACAAGTTTAAACGTGTTATATTGATCTTTGATTTATCAAAAGGATGACATTTGAAATGAGCTATTAAGAAGTTGAATGAATTCTATTTGGGCTGACAATATTTGAGTTATTATGTTAAGAAAATAAAAATGTTTAAGATGTGATATTGATTTTGAAAGTAATGAAGAGGACAATCTTTGATTTTGTCTAGCAAAAATTTAAGAAAATATTACATCAAGTTATGAATTGTTGAGAATGGTGACTTTGTAATAATTCTAGATCTAATATTGTAAATAGTTATAAAAAAGTAATCATTCACAAATGTGTTAATCTTATCGACAAATCTAATTATATCATGAAATGTTGAATTATATGTACTATCCTTACAACTACATATGCATCCAAAATGAAAATATAGTCAAATAAAAATAGTCATGAATTTAGTACAAAGTAACAAAAAGCATGACTTATAATTAATGAGAATGTTTTAAAGTTGACTTGATTTTGTTGTTTGAAATTGAAGGGATCATTATGATAATTTAAAAAAAAAAAATTAACAAAGTTGGCCAAGGCCACACACACACATAGATGAGAGTGGAACTTAAGACCTCCTATATAGAGATCACCCCAGTACACCGCTAGACCGCGGGTGGGCTCTCCATTATGAGAATTATTAGATCCTCATCCATAACTTTATTTTAAACTTATTATTAAAATGTCTAGTCATAAGATAAAAATATCTAGTCATAAGATATGGATATATAATTTAAGATATGAACAGATAATTTATATCATGAAACTTAACAAGTTTTTCTTAGACACAATACTACAAGAACTTGAGGTTGGCACCACCAATAATTGGAAGAGAAAAGAGTTGATTTGAAGTAATAACTTCTTCTCTTTGTTGAATGTTGAATCTAGCTTTCAACTTTTTTAAAAACTAATTTATCTATTATGGATAGAGGAGCAATATGTTGGCTACAAACAACTCAAAAAAAATATAATTTATTTTTTCTATGTGAAAAATTTAGAAGAACAAGTGAAAATTAAAATGAGGTACAAATATTTTAATCATGTCTTTATACATATTTACTTATCAAAAAATAGATAAAATTTGAAGGAATTTAGTTTAGTATAAGAATGATTATTAGTTCTTAGTTCTTGCCATGATAGGTTATTATTGCATCTATTAGGTGCAATTTATTTTTTAGATTTGACCAATTAAACTTAAGTATTTTTGAAGTCTAATAATTTATCCTAAAGTTTGAATTTTTTTATATTTTTTTAAAAATTAGAACACATTGTTTATTTAAATTTCTATTCGTTGTTATAAAAAATGGTAGGGAGTAAAATTAAATTTTGAACCAACAATTAAGAAAAAATACTTTAACCAAAGACTTTGCAATAAAAGTGTTGTAATGTTTGTCACCTTTATTGTGCATATTGCAAGAGATAACATTTATTGTAGGGTAGAGGCAGTTCTCATGGGAATTTTAGATTTTTCTCTAGTATTCAAAATCAAAACCTAAACCAAACCAGAGCATCTTCTTTATGAGTGCAATAGAAGCTCAATAACAAGAAGGCTAAGATGAAGTATGAGACTCAATAGTAAAAACTGAAAGATTATTGCACAAATTACAATACCATGCTAGAATGAAAGCACATTCATTGTGCAATGTGCATTCCTTGATTTGTTTAATAATGAATTTTCTATAAAAGACACATAAGATGGAAAATGTTGAAATCCTTCGAGCTCCAAATTTGCTACTAACCAATTTTAATTAAATTGGTTGGTTTCTTCATAGTAAGTGTTTAAAGAAGGTGGGAATGTAAAAACTTGAAACCCTAAAAGGCATTTGAAAATACTTTTTTCTTTTTCATCTAAGAAAGTGTGAGACATGAAATATTATTTTGGATTGATATATTTTAAAGTTCTAAGTGTGTTTTTATTAATTTATCGAGCTAAAACACCTATTTCTCTTTCTCCAGTATTCAGAATCAAAACCTAAACCAAACTAGAGCATCCTCTTTATGAGCACAATAGAAGCTCAATAACAAGAAGGATAAGATGAAGTATGAGACTCAATACTTAAAAGCTGAAAGATTATTGCACCAATTACAATACCACGCTAGAATGAAAGCACATTCACTTTGGAATGTGCATTCCTTGATTTCTTAATAGTGAATTTGCTAGAAAAGACACATAAGATGGCAAATGTGGAAATCCTTTGAGCTCCAGATGTGCTATTAACCAAATTTAATTAAATTTGTCAGTTTTTTCATAGTAAGTGTTTAAAGAAGGTGGGAATGTAAAAACTTGAAACCCTAAAGGGCATTTGAAAATAATTTTTTTCTTTTTCATCTAAGAAAGTGTGAGACATGAAATATTATTTTGGATTGATATAATTTAAGGTTCTAAGTGTTTTTTTATTAATTTATCGAGCTAAAACACCTATTTCTCTTTCCCATTATGACTTAAAATCTAGAAGATATTTCCATACTTTTCTACAATTTAGGCAATCATTTTTCTTCTTCTTTTCCTTAATGTTATATGTCAACATCTTTGGCTTCTTTGATTAGGAAGCTGGTCTCTAATATCATTCTAATGTAGCACATGTTTTTTTAAATGAATTTGTCATGTCCAAAACTAGTTTCCAATTCATAGAGCCTATTTGTTGTTGTTCTTGTCAAAATACCTTGGTGAAAATTTATGAAGATAAAATTCCCTTTCAATTCTAGATTAGCTCCATTGATGATTGAGATTTAGTTGAATAAAAGTTTTTTGTTCATTTATATTCCTTTTGTTTTCTTTCTTTTATACTGGTTGAAGAAGAGATGTTCTGAAAGATGATACATTGAACAAGGTAATTCAAGATACAAGTGCTAGAAAAAATTGAAGCATGTTTGGAAATTTAAATTTTGGTTCTCTTTTTGCATTTGATTCTGCAATTCGAATAGTGGCTAAGGAAGCCATGGAATTGGTAGTGAAGGATGTGAACAACAATCATATTCTGTGTAGTGGGAAAAATTTGGAGCCTACTATGATGGCTTATTCTAATTGCAAGGTTTTCATAGGCACATCATAGGTTACGCTTTCTAAATTATCTATATTGATAAGCTATGCTACTTTAAATAGTTGTTGGCTCTAAAAAATTGATTTTTTTTAGATGTATAGTAACCAACTCTTGAACTTGCGAGCAACCAATTTTTTTTGATAGGGGTTCAAGATAGGCGCAGACCCAGACTTCAACAATGAGATAGAGCATTGGTGATTCCATGCTCTCTCAATACATACTCAACACTGTTGTTTGTTAGCATTAATTTGGATGAAGAGGTTAAGAAGCATGGGTCATGATTGTATAAAAGTACTAATTTCATCTTATTCTTATAGCTTAAAAATACTCATTCCTAATGCAAAGGTTTTTATAAAACAAGGTATTTTGCAGAAGACCTTAAAAAAAAATAGCATTAAACTTTAAAAAATAGAGAGAAACTATTGGAGCTTATATTGAGCATTGCACTTCTTTTCTAAGTTTTTAAGTATCAACCACTACATATTTTCTTAAGATTTTTCTCTTCATATATAATATCTATGTTGTAACTCCAAAGAAATCATAAAGACTTAAGTTCAGTTCAGAGGAAGGGAGAGTTCTAAGTGTTTACTAAGCGTTTTGAATTTTATCTTCAAATATGAATGCTTGTAATTAGTTGTTCATATTCTTTCAACTAATATTATTACAAACTTGTTTCAAATTCACTAGACATCTAAGTTTTTACCTTCTTTTACTAATGACTTTGAATCATATTATTGTTGGTATTTATGTGGGAGGAATTATTTTTGCATGGAGGAGTCTTTGAATAAAAACACTTAACAAGATTCCCACATGATACAATTCCTCCTATATAGAAATATTGGTTCATTTGTTTTCATTACATGTTAGAGGATTGCCTAATTACTATTTCTTTGCTTGGTTTACAAAAAAACTTAGTTCATTTATTTTCATAGTATATTACTAGATTGCCTATGTAGGAACGAGACTCCACAATGTGGAGCTCCAAATTACGAGGTTGAAGGAATCATATTCTTTTTTTCTCAACCTTATTTAACATTCTAGCATCTACATCTCCCCTCAAATTCTTTGGATTGTTGAACAAATTTAGCATTATTATTTGTTTTGTCTATCTTGATTGTACTTCCTTTATGATATTTCTTATAATTTAAGATTCGTTGAATGAATGTAAGCATAATTACTCATGTTTCAATCATAAAAAATCATTAACATGAAATAGCTAATCTACAAAACTTACACATCACTATAAGATATGATTGAACAATGAGTAGTAGCAAGCCTAGATGTTGATTGGGAAGCTCCTTGATAATACAACAATGTAAGATTAAGACATTAAAAATGATTTAAAAACTCTTAATTTTAAAGTATTTAGTCCGAAAAATCAACATAGTTTCTACCTTGGTTTAACAACAATGGAAATAAGTTGTCAAGATGTGTATTTTTTGATAGTCCTTATGTGAAAACTCTATCTTGCTAAAGAGGCTTTAAACATTTTTACTAGAAGCCCATTGAACACTAATGTAAGACTTTTCAATTTCATAAACATGATATAATATACAACAAATAGTGTGTTGCATTTTCAGTTCATGTGTTATGGGAATCCTTAAATATTCTAGGAACCCATACTTTTTAAATTTTTATTTTTATTCACTTCCTATTAATTTTTGTCCTAATAGTGAAATTTTTTATGACAACTATGGAAACAAAATATTCTACCTATCTAAAGAAAGATGTGTTATGTTTTGATTGATCCTATTGGTACCAAGTGTCATTTCAAAGTGTCTCAGATGCTCTATTAAGATGCCCTAATAATGGTGCACTACAACACATCCCACAATAAGTTTATATCCACATTCATAAACCAGTGTTATGCAGTGGTACTTGTTGATAGGCTAAGTACTATTGTGCCACTTTTTGGATTACTCACGTTAACTAGTTATTAAATGAGTTACTATTCTACTCATTGAAATTTATTTCATTTGATATTCTTTATAAATATTATGTTTGTGAAATATACATGCCAATTTTTTAACTATGTAATTTATATATAATAGTTTTCTAACTTTTGATTGGATGAATGAAGTAGAGTCTTATATGTGAATTTGTGAGTTCATGAGATATAATTTTTAAGAAAATGTTTGAATTTGTTCCCTTACCCCTAATATTAGCACATGTTTTAGCACATTTGTTATCTATGTACATTAAAATTCTATTTTAAAACTTTAATTATTGTATATGAATTTTAAGATAGAAATTTATACATTATAATAATATAATGAATAATTTGATCTTTCATACTTTTAACCATTATAAATGTTTTTCTTAAATTATAAATAAATAGATTGAAATAATTTATTCTATTTTATTTTAAATGTTTAGTCTAATTTTTTATTGCAATTCTTAATTGAGTGCTATTCCATACAATTTTAATTAATCAATGATATTGTGAAATAAAAAAAATATTATTCCACTTATATAATAAATATATATAATATAATTACATCTAAATTTACACATAGAATTAAAACTAATACTATTAAAGGCAAGTACTAAGCCACTATGTGTCACTTGTTAATATTGAAATAGAAATAGTAATATAAGATTTATTAAAATGCCCTAATAATGGTCCACTACAACAAGTCCCACAATAAATTTATATCCACATTCATATAGTGGCAATACTTGTGGTTAATAGTAATAGAATTAGTTTTTCTATGTGTTTTAGTAAGTATTTTTCTAAAATTATATCTTTATATCTCATTACTAAACTAGAACATGTCCTCAACTTCTACATGTTTTCTCACATCCATAAATAAAAATTATTTATGTGCAATCATTTATTGATTTTAATTAAAATTTAGATATCTTATATATGTTATTTTTTGATAGAAATTTTTAATTGAAATATTCATTTCACAGATAGGCTAAATATGGGAACTTTGTTACCATAAAATTACCTTTTTGGCTGGAAAATTGTCAGCCTTTGACCAAAAAATTGTCAACCCTTGCCATTAATTATTTTTTGACCATTTTTATCTCACTCCAACTTTAACTCTTGTATTTTTTCCCCATTTATTTAATTTAATTAGCTATTATCTACACTATTTTTTTTTTTTTCTTATTTATTTATTTATCTTCATTTTTAACTCTTGTATTTAATTTATAAATTAATTTATCTATACATTTAACTCTCTTTTTTTCTACATGTTTAGAAAATTAATTAGTTGTTATCTCATATTTTTCTTTCTTTTTATTTAATTTTGATTTTTAAAATTGATTAAGTTTTAGTTTTAAATTATTTAAATTAGTTTTTTTTTACTTTAAATATTAATTTTTAGTTTAGCCAATAGGATATTTGTGGGAGGAGTTCTTATTTTTTTAATATATTTTTTTGTATTTCTCATATTATTTTTTGGATTTTTTTAAAATAAATATTTTATTCATATATTTAAGCCAATAAACGTTAAATTAGTTAAGTTTTTAATTTTTATAATTATTTTTTAAAATTTTAGTCTTTTAATTTATTTTTAAAATTATTTTAGTTTTTCACTTTAAATATAGCAAATAGGAATATGATTAAGATATTTGTATGATTGAAGTTTTAGCTTTTAAATTGTTTAAATTTATTTTTTAGATAAATATAGTTTTTCATTTAAATATTGATCTTTAGTTTAGTCAATATGATACTTGTGGGAGTTGGTATTTTTTAATATATATTTTAAATATTTCTCATATTAATTTTTCATAATAGTTTTTTTTAAGAGATTGTTTTTAAATGATTTTCTTTTCATATATTTAAGTTGGTAGATTTTAAATCAGTTTAGTTTTTAATTTTTTAAAAATGATTTTACTCATATATTTAAGGTAATAGACTTTAAATTAATAGGTAGGAGATATTTTTCCATAGCAAGTTAAATTGTGATATTGTTATGAGGGTTTAACTATGTAGTTTTTGAGTCAAACTCATTGACTCATGTTTAATGAGTATTGATTTACAAGAATCTATCTCTCATGATAATAAATAGAACACTTAGTAGTCATTTGATCTAGGTGATGCTCACAGAGGTGAAGCACTAAGACTTCCCTTAGTTTAGGTTTTAATTTTTATAATTATTCTAGTTTATATTTTTTGCTCCACTTTATATAGGTTTTTTTTTCGTATTATTTTCTTATTAGTTTTTCATAATAGATTTTTATGAGAATGTTTTTTAGATGATAATTTATTAGTATATAATAAATTAAATAAATAAATATTATTTATTTGATTTATTACAAAATTAAGTTTTATTTTACTTAAATTAAACACCTATCGGCTCATCGTGGCAAGCACAAAAGCTTGTGACTGCTAGTATATTCTATTTTATAATTGAACAAATATAAGTATAGCTTTTGTTTCTCAATTTAGATTATGTACAGATTTTATGAGCCAACAATTCATGTACAATGTATACCTCAAAAATCCAAATGCAATATAGAAGAAATGTCCTAATAAAAAAATTGTTTTCAATCAAAATAAAATTTAAATTTAACAAAATGAAAAATATAAATTTAACTTTATAAAACATAAGATTACCTATTTAAAATAGCACAAACATATTTATTAATAGACTATTAATTTATAATAATAAACAAGTGTTACATAGTGGCTAGTACTAGTCATTTAAATTTAGTAATTATTTATAATTGTAAATTAATAAAAATAAAAGAATAATTAAGATATTAAAAATAAAAAAATCTACGTATAATTTTTAATATCAATTTTTTATACTTGAAATTATAAAATCTATATGGTATAATTATTTGTTGTATCTAATTAGTAGTAATAATTAAAATATGAATGAAAATATTTAAAGATATTAAATATTCTATTTTAATTTCTAATTTAGCCAATAGGCTATACGTGGGAACTTTGCTATTGTAAAATTACTTTTTTGGCCAGAAAATTATCAACCTTTGATCGACATAGTGGCTAGTACGTGTCGTTTAAATTTAATAATTATTTATAATTATAAATTAATAAAAATAATATAATTTATAATATAAAAGAATAATTAAATAAGAAAAAATAATACCAAATTATATTGATCAATATAGCTCTACTTTATGCACATGGTAAATTTTTTTTTAAAACTCAAAAAAAGAAGGTTTCAAGAGTAATCAAAGATAGACCTCCCGCGAAATTTATCAGATCCCAACCGCAGAATGATAGAAACCCTAGAGATGAATGGTATCTTCTAGATTCTGCACAACATTCACGGCATCAAAATACCCATGAAGGCTTTCACTATGCATTCAATACCTCAAATATGTTCTTCATTTTAGAAGGTTAAAGATCAGGAACCACTAAGTCTACAATCCCTATCACAATGATCCAAGGCTCCGTAATAGGAAAATGGAAAGGAGAAGGCAAGAGAACAATCACAATCCATGGCAAAGCATATCCAATAGGAGCCAAAGAATTCTTTGAGGTCTCTACACTGAAACCACAAAAAATTCGGTCAAGAATATTCCAATAAGGAGGAAATTAGTTTGAACCAGAATGATCAGTTTAAGTTTGCTCACCCTCTCCATCATTCATTGTCGGCAGGGTGTCTTAGATCTCACCCCACTATTTTCTCTACGATAAGATTAGATAATCAAATTAAGATTTTCAACCTCACTAAATATGCCCAAATTAATCAGAATGAGTTGTTTTACAAGTAGAAAGGGTTTTTAGCAGATGCACCTCTAGGTACACCTCCTCAATTTAAGACCCATTTCAGTAGGTTAGATTTTCATAGTACCCAGTCTCCAGGTGTCCTAGGTAGGTCATATGTTCCCCCTCACTGAAGAATCTTGGGAAAAAATTCCCCTGGTGCATATTTGTCCTCTAGATCTTCACCAGCCTTAGCTCCTCCACTCTACAAGGATAACACCATCATCATTAGTGATCAGGATAGTGAAGATAGATGGTTAGATTGCCAGAGGTTTGGCGTATTTTCCTTTTGTAATAGCCCCAAGTGTGAGTTACTTAACCTCTCCATCTGGCTACCAAATTTTTGCGAGGATCGGGTAAGTATTTCTCACTATTTAGATAGATTACTTTATATACACTGCAATGATGAATTTGTGAAAAAAGACTTTCTCTTTTTCTCTGACTATTTTTTCAAAGGTATACTATTAAATTTCTAGAATGGCTTTTGGAGTCAAGAAGGGATGCTTGATTGTATGATCCCATCATGGTTTATCATACAATCTCTACCCCCTAAACTTAAAGATTAACAATTTTGATCGTATGTATAAGAAAGTGATTACTAACAGAGCCATCTATAATCTTGAGTTTCATAATTATGAAGAAAATATATTAGAAATTATAAGATTAGATGATAATAGGAAAATCATATTTAAATATCTCCAACCTACTTTGGACCTCAATAGTATATTCCTTATGATGAAACGTAGGAAACTGAAGGAACTCCAAATGATATCCTTTATAAAGTCTCCCATACATGCTCAAGAGGATTCATTGTCCCAAATATAACTAATCCAAGTGGAGGGGGTATCTAGAAAAGATAAGAGCAAGAAGGTGTATCCATCAGGGGCTAGAGACAATATCACTTCAGACACAAAGCTGGCCCAAGAGAAAGCTTCAGAAACCATTCAGGAAAATAAGACAAGAGATACTCAAATGAAGGTAAAGGAGAAATACAGTGCATCAGTCAACAAAAAAAGTAGTAATAATATATCAAACATAGGAGTTGGGTAAAAAATGCATATGGATCCAAAATTGTAGCCGTCAAGTGGAAAGAAGAATCCTAAAGATTTGGAAATGGATAATACTAGCAATGTCCATGAAAATATCAACACACAGACAAATGTAACACCCAATAACATGGAAATCATGGATTCTAGGAAATCAAGTATTCAGACTGTAGAATTTAAGCTGACAGAGAACATAGGAAAGCAACATACTAAGAAGCCAATTAGTAGCAAGGATATCAACATAGAAGAATTAGAAAACTCTCTTTTATTTGAAAGGGAGATGAGACGAAAAGAGGAGGACAATATTCTAGAAGAGGATTTCAGATCTCCATAGCATCAGTCAAAAGATACCAGGGAAACAAGGGGCACTCCCCACAAAGAGGTAGTCATTAGGTTATCTAAATTTTGGTAGACACCAGCATCAAAAATTGGCCCTCATTCTCCATTGGTCAACAATTAAAAGGATAAAAGTAATGATCTAAATAGAGCAGAGAGACAGTTGACGCAAGAGTTCCATGATTTTTTGCATAGGGATCTGATTTGGGATGAAGATCTGGAAAGGAGAAGTCTAACAAAGACTGAAGAAGACAATCTAGATTCTTTAACCAAAGAATTAATACAAATTTTTAGCTTTGAAAATATAGACAGGAGTATAGCTGTTTAGAAAGAGAATCTTATTTAGAGGATCCTAAAATTAGGAGGAGAAAATTACACATATGAAGACTTAAGAAGGGATCTGACAAATATAGAAAGTGATGACAAAGTTAGGAAAGCTTCATAGATAAGGACAAATATACTATGCACTGAGCAAAGTGAGGCCCATAAAGGAAATGACACCAAGAAATTACCATGTTTAGAAGATAATATCTCAAATAATAAGCCAGATATATTGAAGCAAATTTTACAAGAATTGGAAAGTGAAGACAATGAAGGGAAAGGTGAGAGAAAATTGCATGTTGTTCTAGATGCGCAAAAAAACATATAACAAATAGGTATCTAGATGAATCAAGAAGGATAAAATTCTCCAAAGTGTGGGAAAGAAAAAGCTAAAAGAGGAAGAAAATCTCTCAAAGAGCTCAGAGAAGGAGATGGTCAAGACAGAGAACAACAAAAGATTGATCAAGTATTTAACAATGGGAAGGGGAAGTGCCTTCCCAAGGAGACATGAAGATTACAATGTGGAACACTAGGGGTTTAAACGCCCCTAGCAGAAAAATATTACTAAAATAAAACCTAAAACAATTTGAATCTGAAATTATTTTATTACAGGAAATGAAACTAAATAAGATAGAAGGAATTAAATTAGGTAAAAAGTTAGCTGACTGGAGTATCACTTTGCAAGAAGCTTTAGGTGCATCTGGTGGTTTAGGATTCATTTGGAATCCAAGGAAAGTAACCTTAGACATCTTAAATGTTAACAACAATTGGATTAGCGGGACAATCAAAAGCCTAAAATCCAATCTCAAGTTTATTCTTGTAAATGTTTATGGTCCCACAAATAATTAAGAGAAAAAAATTCACTTGGGAAGAAATCAACATATTTATGAATGATCATAAGAATAGTCTGATCTTAAGAGGTGGAAACTTCAATACGATTCTAAACCTAAATGAAAAAGTAGGGGGAACTCAACAGATCTCTCAAGCTTCTAAAGAATTTTTAAAATGGTGTGATTTTCATAACCTAATTGATATCCCACTTAATAATGGGAATTTTACTTGGAACAATAAAAGGAAGGATTTTGCTTATATAGTTGAAAAATTAGATAGGTTTTTCATTAAAAGAGATTTGGACAAAAATAACTTGAATATTCAATCATCTATTTTGCCGATTGTTGGTTCTGACCACTTCCCTGTTAGGATTAAATTTTCTAAGCTATATAAACCCTTTAAGGAACCCATGTAAATGTGAAAAAATGTGGTTTTCAAATCCTAGTTTTCTAGAAAATATCAAAGAATGGCAGTTTCAAGGTAATTTTGAAGGATCTAGGATGTTTATCTTTGTATCAAAAATTAAAATGCTCAAGGAAAATATTCTTAGATGGAACAAAAACATTTCAACAATATTTTTAAAGAAAAATTGGATATCGAAGAAAGATAAAAGAAATTAAATCTAGAATTAATTAAGAAAGGTATGAATAATGATAGCTATTTTTTATAAACAAAATTACTCGCTGAACAAGAGGATATATTATCCAAAGAAGAAATATTCTAGAGGTAAAATTCATGAGAAAGGTGGCTAGATGAGGGAGATCGAAATACGAAATTCTTTTGCAATTCTACCCTTTATAACAGAGCTAAGAGTAAAATATCTAGAATTAAAAACCATTTGGGTATTCCAACTGAAAATCGAAAAGAAATTTTGAAGATTTTTGTGGATCATTTCCAAAAACTATTAAATAATTTTGAGGGGTCAAACAGAGAAGCTCAAACCAATTTGCTAAAAGTGATCCCCAAAATATTCTCAGCTTAAGATAATAAAGCACTGAATAAACTTATCACTTTGGAAGAAGTTAGATTGGTGGTATTCAATATGAACCCTGATAAATCACCAGGCTCAGATGGATTTCAAGTCTTTTTTTACCAAAAATTTTGGGACATTATTAGCCTTGCTTTGTGGAAAGCCATTGAAGCTTCAAGAAACGATGGGTCATTGTGAAATCAATTACTCCTTTCCTACTCTGATCCCTAAAAAGGTGGAGCTTGAGGGCCCAAGTGACTATAGACCCATCACATTATGTAATACTATCTATAAAATCTTATCCAAGATTTTAGCTAACAGATTAACATTTATCCTTCCAAAGATTATATCTAAGGAACAAACAAGCTTCGTACCTGGTAGATCCATTCTGGATGACATTCTCATTATCCAAGAAACTATTCATTCAGCCTATAAGAGCAAAGAGTCAAGCATGTTCATGAAGCTAGAAATCCAAAAAGCTTATGATATGGTTGCGCAATTCCTTTGCAAAACATTAGAAGCTTTTGGTTTCTCTCGCCAGTGGATCAATCTCATTTTTAAGAGCATTTCCTCATCAAAAATTTTAGTTCTTATCAATGGGACTCCCAAGGGATTTTTCAAAACTTTTAGAGACATTAGACAAGGAGATCCTCTATCTCTATCTCTTTATATTATTATGGCTGAAGCCTTTGGGAGATCCCTTGCTAGGGCTTACAATAACTAGGAGATTAAAGGTATTCCTAACATTACTCACCAACAATATGCAGATGATACTATTCTACCAGGCAAAAGAACAGTCAAAGAGGCGCTAGTTTTAAGATCCATTATAAAGCAATACATGGATGCATCTAGTCAAAAAGTGAATGATTTGAAATTTGAGATTTATTTTATTAATATGGAACCAAAGTTGGAAAAACAGATCTATCAGATTATGGGATATAAAAAAAGGTTCATTTCCATGCAGGTACCTCGGCATCGAGTTAGAGAAAGGTAGGAAGTCCAATAAGGTATGGAATAGTACTCTGGAGAAATTGGAAGCTAGGATTGGTAGCTGGAAAGATAAGTGGCTCTCAAAAGTTGGAAAGAGCATCAAGATTAGCTCAGTTTTATCGGCTATCTTGACTTACCCACTATCATGCCTCCTGACTTACCCACTATCGTGCCTCCCATTGAACAAGCATCTTCATCATAAGTTTGATGCAAAGCTCAAAAAATTTCTTTGGAATGACAGTGAGGAATCCAAAAAACTAGCTCTTATAAAATGGAAAAATATATGCAAACCCAAGGATTTTGGAGGATTAGGAATTAAGAATTTACACTAGGTATGGTACCTTTTTGTGGAAAGAGAGCATAAATGGGCCAAGATTATGTATAATAAGTACCTTAATGCAGATGACCCTTTATCAATTTTCAGAATGAAAACCCTTCCTAAAGGGTCGAAGAGCGGGAACTTTATGGTTAAGTGTCACCATCTCATCAACAAATATCTAACTTGAGATGTGAGGCTCTATTTTGGGAAGATTCTTGGGATGGGCATCCCTCGACATATAGTAGTAAAATCCTAGGGGACCTAAAAGGAAAATTAGTCAATCTTTGGGGTAATAAGGTTAGTGACTATAAATCAAAGATCTCGACAGAGGGAATCTCTAGATGGATATAGAAACCTTTGAAGGACATTGAAGAGGATACAACTACAATAAAGGCATACGAAATGATCATATAAGATTGGAAAGTTAAGTATCTAGAGAGGAATAACAAGCTCATTTGGGCGACATCGAATGATGGTAAGTATAGTGTGAAAAATGGATACAAAGCTTTGTCGCATTTACAAAGATGGGATGTAGTGGAGATTCCCCTTAAACTCTGTTGGGATCCTGCTTGCCTGCCGAAGGCAGGTTTCTTCTTATGGTTGGCATTTCAAAATAGGATTCTGACAGTAGACAGATTCCAGAAATTAGGTTTCAAAGGTCTGCCAAGATGTGTGTTATGCAAGAAAAATAGTGAGGATACTGATCATATCCTATACAGCTACCCTTACTCCCAATTTTGTTGGGATTAGCTCAGACATATGTTAGGTTAGTTGCCCCTGTTGCCTAAATCATTAATTGATCTTCTCAAAGGTTGGCACTCCAACCTGTGCAATGGCATCTATAGTAAACTATGAAATATTTTCCCTTCCATCCTTGTGTGGGAAATTCGCAAAGAACAAAATAGAAGAATTTTTTCTGAAAAAGAGATGAAGTCAAAAGAGTTAGTCAAAAAAATAGAAGCTAGCATAGTCAAAACAGTTAATTCTCATCTCAGGAATTCCAAGAAAGAAGAAGGTTCATTTTCTAATTGGGATGGTTATATTAAAAAGAAATGGCTAAACTTGATTAATCCTCCACTTGTCTATTTTAAGAAGAGCAAGGAGGCAAGGAAAAGGTGTAAATGGACACCCCCTCCGAAGGGCTGGGAAAAGCTTAACTTTGATGGGGCAGCAAGAGGCAACCCAGGGACAATAGGTATTGGTTGCATCATTAACAATGATACATGTAAATGGATTGATAAGAAAGCCAAGTATATTAATCCTACTTCCAATAATCTAGCAAAGCTCAAAGCTCTAGAAGAAGGTTTGCAGCTATGCCAAAAGTTATGATTATAAAAAATAATTATTGAAGGTGATTCTCATATTGTCTTAAATGTGATAAGGAAGAGAGCAACTCCCTACTGGGTCCTTAATTCTAAGTTAGAAGAAGTCCTTGGGCTGTTGGATTAGTTTGCAAAAATTTGGATCTGTCACATCTTTCGGGAAGGTAACCAAAAGGCAAACCTTTTGGCAAATAAAGGAGTGGATGGTAATAGCTCCTTGGTATATAGAGATGAGTTATGAATGTCTCTAGTCATAGTCTAAGGTTCAAGTTTCCCTTAAACATGGGGTGGACCATTTAAATATTTCGTAGATTTAATATAAGATAGTGAGTCTGTGTAGTTCCTATCTAAGGTTAGTAGTCATATAGGGGAAAGAGCAACTTATAATATTTTTATATTATAAGTCCCCTTGATGTATAGCAGCTAGGCCAATGGGTATACATCTTCATTTAACATAATTGTGGGACTCCTTTATTCGTTATCTATTTTAAAGTTCTAGTTATTATGGTAAGCTCTTTAATTAGGCCCATTCCATTTCTCGATATAAAGCCAAGCCTTTTTAATCACTCCTTTTAATCATGTTTTCTTGTCCCTAATCTGGGATCTCTCTTCATTATGACAAATTCTAGGTGACGTCAAGTAACTAAGACAAGTGGGTAGAGTCTTCACAAAGTTTATATGCTACCCTTTGTGGGTGATTCACTCTGCCTTTTTCACTCTGCATGGAATATTATAAACATGGACACGTTTATCTACATTTTTCATTCTTCAGAGGTCTGCACAATGGGCTTTTGTGGCAACATAAAGCTAGAAAGGTGGAATCAGGTGCTCAGGCCAGTCGACATGATGACTCGTATCATGGTTAGTAGGGCTATAAGTGAGGGCTTCTTCAATTATGACTTCACATGGAGGGCAAACAGTGACATCATAGGTATTTTTATTGGGTGTATGGCTAGAGTCGAGATAAACAAATGGGACATGGTGAGACTCTATTTGAATATTTTTTATTCCACCTAGTGTCAAGGACTAGTTGAAGCTATCATGAGTTTGGATGAGAAATTTAGAGTGCCCCTACTTGAGATTTACATGGATCACCCTCTGGGGAGCTTAGACGTGGCAATTGTTCCTAGGCGGCCTGCATTGGTAATCAGCGATATGGTTGCCTTCAATAAGGTATGGCCAAAAATGGAATCTTGTTTTCAATTCCTCCTTAGATGGAGAAAGATTAAGGTGGATAATGGATATGAATGGCTCAGCAATTACCTCAGCCGGTTTAATGCTTATATCCATCCTGGGGTTGGATTTGGTAACCTAGACACATTGGACTTCTGCACACCCAATATTAAGAAGTCTAGTAGGGAAAGGTTCTCCGTCGAATTCCCTCCCCACTATTAGTCAGAGACCCCTAATGAAATTGCAGAAGCCATTATGGTCTTTTGGAAGAAGTAAAGTGAGCTAGTTTTATTGTCAAACATCTCCAATTTCTTCAAGTAATGTTGTTTGCCCTATTCTGAGATGTAGGATGGGTCGTGGTTTTTGTTTCCCTCTTGGGTCAAGAGTTTGGTTTGTCCTTGCTCTAATCTTTAGTTCTATAATTCCAAAAGCTTTAGTAACAATTGTTCATAAGTACTATAAGTTTAAGCTTACTATATGCTAGCCCTTAATAGGGATTTTGTCTCAGTTTTAAAGGTTCTGTAGTTTTTATTCTGTAATGAATACAAAGGGAGGTTAGATTAGTTCCTGTTTTTTATAAAGATGCTTGTCCACATATGTATAACTACACTCATTAAATATATGTTTATAATAGTGGATAGTGGTTATACTTTCAGCTTGGCTACTTTGACTCATGGTTTTATTGCTCTTTTTAGAAATGTTTATCATGATCATCATTCGACTTATGTTTCTTTCTGAGCATAGTATCGAAGATTAGTTATCTTTGATTGAGTGGAGTAGCATTGATAAATTTAGAAATAGCATCCTATTCCTTAATCGAGCAATTTTATTATTGGTTTCTAAGATCATATTAAAGCACTAGTAATTACAGTTAGGTTATGTTCTACACTAGAAAGAGGTTTGACATGAAATCTGAACCGAATGGTTGACTTGACATTTTCCTTCTTCGTTTCTATGGATGATGGTTTATCTTCTTGAACTTAGTTAATCAAATCTTAAAATATCAAGAGATAGTAATTTGGGTAATCAATTTATGTTTACAGCTTATGTTTTTCTCATCCGGATTAATTTGTATCTCAACATGCTCTGTTTGGTCTTCTCGACCTTTTATCTCAGTCTCTAGCTTGAGGTTCATTTTATGTTTGCATGGTAGCTTTGTAGGAAGAGATCAATATATTCTGCAACAGAGTAAAGTTGTGATTTATCCTTCGTGTTTGGATAGCAGAGGAATTTCAGTATATTAAGAGGACAATTAAGGAACATCTCTATATACTAGATGGGTTTTAAAGAAAATATTGGTTTCAATAAGAGTTTTAAAGTGTTGGACTAGTCAAACAAGGGTAGTTAATTTTCTATAGTGGAAGATATTACCTATTAATGATTTGATGACGTTCTTTATGGATTCATTAATTAGAGAATGGTAAGTTATTTAATACTTAACAAGGTGAATGGTATTGATTAAATTATGGCAGGATGAAGTAACTAAAAGTATAGTAGAATAGGTGCAGTCTTTGTTCATCCTAGGTTATCTGTTTTTCCATTGTTGATCAGGAAGTTAATTCAAGACTATCACTCACCATTCTGTTTGTCAAGATAGTAAGGTAGTGGTGTTTTTAGCTTTTAGCAATGGATGGGAGCATAAAACAATGGCTGGTGGGTTCCTCTGGCAACAAGTTTCAGTTTGGTACAAAAGTCAACAGATCACTTGCATTCATTGGACTATGATCCACGATATTGTAACAATAAAAAATTTGTATTAATTCAACTGGGGTATGCCCCTTTTATGTTGTAATAATAAAGGACTATGGTCCCGGGCTAGACTAGAGGTTTTCTTCTCCATTCTTTCCTACCAATGCCCATTTGAATGGAGATACTCTGATGTATGTTATTTATTTTTAATTAATATAATCAAGGCCTCGGTCGTTTACCAATAAAAAAAAGAAGAATAATTAATATATAAAAATAAAAAAATCTTTGTATGATTTGTAATACCAAATTTTTATACTTATATTATAAAATATATATGGTCTAATTATTTGTTATATCTAATTAGTAGTAATAACTATAATATGAATGAAAATCTTCAAAGATATAAAAGTATCCTATTTTAATTTCTAATTCAATGGATAGTTTAGCCAATAAGCTATATGTGGGAACTTTGCACCTGTAAAATTACTTTTTTGGCTAGAAAATTGGCAGTCTTTGACCAGAAAATTGTCATCCCTTGCTATTAATTATTTTCCAACCAGTTTTATCTCACTCCAACTTTAACTCTTATTTTTTTCCTATTTATTTAATTTAATTAGCTATTATCTATACAATTAATTTTTTTTTTCTTATTTATTTATTCATCTCAATTTTTAACTCGTTAACCTTTATTTTTTCTATTTATTTAAAAAATTTATTAGTTATTATCTCCACTTTTAACTCATGCTTTTCCTTCTGTTTATTTAATTTTGAATTTTAAAATTGATTGAAGTTTTAGTTTTTAAATTATTTTAATTAATTTAGCGAATAGAATATTTGTGGGAGGAGTTCCTATTTTTTTACTATATTTTTTATATTTCTCATATTAATTTTTTTTTAAATAATTATTTTATTCATATATTTAAACCTATTAATAAACTTTAAATTAGTTTTGTTTTTAGTTTTAATAATTATTCTCTAAAGTTTTAGTTTTTAATTAATTTTTATATTAGTTTAGTTTTTCAATTTAAATATTGATTTTGAGTTTAGCGAATAGAATTATCGATTAGAATATTTGTATGATTGAAGTTTTAGGTTTTAATTTGTTTTAATTTATTTTTAAATTAGTATAGTTTTTTTTATTTTTAGTTTAGCCAATATGATATTTGTGGGAGTTGCTATTTTTAATATTTCTTATATTAATTTTTCACAATAGTTTTTTTTACAGAGATTATTTTTAAATGATTAGTTTTTTCATATATTTAATTTGGTAGATTTTAAATTAGTTTAGTTTATAAATTTTATAAATGATTTTCTTCATATATTTAAGCTAATAAACTTCAAATTAATAAGTAGGAGATATTTTTCTACTACAAGTTAAATTGTGATATTGTTATTAGGGTTTAACAATGTAGTTTTTGAGTCAAACTCATTGACTTATGTTTAACGAGTAGTGATTTATAAGAATCCATCTCTAACGATAATAAATAGAACATTTAGCAATCATTAGATCTAGGTGATGCTAAGAGAGGTGAAGCACCGAGGCTACCCTTAGTTTAGTTTTTAGTTTTAGTTTTTGTTTCATATTATTTCCTTATTAGCTTTTCATAATAGATTTTTATGGGAATATTTTTTAGATGATAATTTATTAGTATATAATAAATTAATTAAATAAATATTATTTATTTGATTTATTACAAAATTAAAATTTATTTTACTTAAAGTAAACACCTAACAAGCACAAAAGCTTGCAATTGCTAGTTTTTAATTTTGTTATATTCAAAACAAGAATGTGAACTTACTTTCATTAGGCTCATGTCTTTTATAATAAAATTATTAAAGCATTCAGTTATTGTTTATATAAAATTAGATCACAAAATATTATGATTAGCACCGAAAATACGTTTAACAGATATTTTGGCCAAAAGAAATGCCAAAGAAAGTGGAAGATGGAAGCCCCAAAAAAGGGGGTCTTATAACACAAATTGATTTCAACCAATGAAGTTTCAAATAAATAGTGTGTTTATTGAAAAATAAATAAAAATAGAGATTGAAACTTTACAAAAACAATAACTATTTTCAAAATAAAAAATTAAGTGATATGATTAGTGACAATTAATTGAATCATTGGTACTAGTGAATAGAATAATATTACAATAATATTATTATTACATATTCCAATTCTATTAAATCATGCCTACATCTATATAATCAATTTTTATCCATTTTTCTCGATTGCAAATTATTATTTTTTATTTAATAAAAAATTATATTCAAATTAAATAAAAATTAAAAACACAGTCAACAAGCAATACGTATAAAAATTGCTTAAAGCTACCGAGTTAACAAAAATAAAAACCACTAGTTTTGAATTCAACCAGTAAAAGCAGAGGAAGAAAGAACGACGCATCTTCAACCAATGGAAGCGATGTTATTTGTATCGTTACAGGCTTCAAAGAAATCCTAATTTATTATATACAACACAGCAATGGAAAACTAAACAAACATTTCTTCCACAGCAAAGTTTCCATCACAGGGAACGCCTGAAACAACAAGTCCGCCCGAAACAAAAGCAATCCCGTTAATGCACAACTCTGCAAGTTCATGACAACCAGAAATTAAACCGACTGCCTGAAAAAATATGCAAAACCGAGCGAAATCTACGAACAAATCTGCCCTGTTTGAGGCAAAATGGCAACCTGGGGAAGAACAGAGAAAAACCCACATAAATTCTCCAAGCCCCCGGTCACATGGCGAAGGTCATTGCCCGCTGAAAACTCTGATTTTTTTTTTAACAGAGCGCCATTACCAGACATTAATGGCAGAAACTCCTTTCCCATCACTTTTACCACTCCCCGGCTCTTCCTCTACAAACAAATCCCCAAATTTATAGTCATATCGAGCCGACGAATACCGCTTAACTTTCCCCAGCGACGGAAAATCTTCACTGCGGAGCCCCTCCTTCTCAAGCCCTGTTTTATAATCTGCTACTTCTTCAGCCCCTGTTTTATTATCACGATTCTCCTTCCCATGGCGCTTACCAAACATGAAATTCTTCACCCTGGAAAATCTATTGCTACTGCTACTTTTAGTTTTATACGTATTCTTCGCTGCTTTATCTGATTTGGATGCTTTGTCTGCTTTGGCTTCTTTGACCCACTGGGGCTTCATTTTAATCTGGCCAATACAGCTCACTTTAGGCGAAGTGGGCTCCCGGGATTCGAACCCGGGACCTTTCTGCCCGAGCACAGAGGCCGAATTAACCCTTCTGCAGAAGCGCACTTTGGGAGAATAGTCGTGAATTCTGTTGGAATCCATGGCGGGACTGAAGGGCGGTGCCATTGGCAGCACCGCCACCGAGGTTCGAGTCGCATGGAACGATTTTGACGCTCTGTGTCCTCCTCTGTTGCTCGCCATTCTCTTCTGCAAAAAATCCCCAAATGCTTCCAACTCTACGTTCCTCCTCTTCTCCTCGTTTATATCGTTTTCCCCCCACTTCCCACCGATTTTTTTAGTCTGCATATGACAAAAGTGCGTTCTTGATGGGCGATCGTCATCATCACATGTTTCCAACGTGGAGATGGGAATGCGGGAATTTATGGCCGAGTTCTTCCAGTTGGCGCGGCTGCGGGCTGATTTTTTTCTTGCTGAGGTGGTTGGCGAGAATTGGATCGTGTGGAAAATGGTACTGTTTTTTTCAACTTTTGGTGGCGGATCGTTCACACGTAGATTGAAATGGTGGATTTGATTTGTATGAGGATTTGTCTTGTCAGGTTTTTGTTTGACCTCTGCGGTTGGATTCAGATTAGTCGTTCTTATGGGGCGTATATTTGATGGCAAAGTTCAGTTTTTCAAAGGCTTTAGTCCACATGCATTAATGGTGATATCATGGCTGTTTTCACTACATTTATGGTGATATCATTGCTTCAAGATAATAGGTTTTGACTACATTTATGGCAGTATCATGGCTTCAATAAAATAAGTTTAAATTAGGGGAGACTACTTAGTAGCCACCTAGGCTGATTTCGGGTACTTACAATTCTTTATCGATTTTTTCTGTGAACTTCTATAGGGGAGTGAAGAGCTTAAAGCTAACCTTTCGGCTTTTCTGCATTTACGAGCTCTCTATAGAACTTGTAGAGGGCAAGGTCATCTAAAAATGTCATTTTAAAACGTTTGCTCGAACCCTGTTATGTTCACCCCCCAATAGTTGTTCACAAAAAAAATAGTACTTTTTGCACGAATGGACCAATCAACAACCAAGAAAGCTAAAAAATGATCAATTATTAGTACATGTGTGATCAATTATTAGTACATGTGCTATCATATTTTGGGGGCCTTTTATGAGTGATAATTGGGGGGGATCTATAATGGTAGACGTAGCGGTCATTGGAACATGGGCGATTACTAGGTAGTCTCCCCTAAATATCTTGGTGGCATATTTGATTAAAGATTTTGGGTTTGTTTCATGCAAGTCTAAGATCATTTCTCTTTACTTCGTATTGTTTGGTTGGAGGCTTGTTAGGGTCTACCTTATAGCTTTGATTAGTTTATTTTTCAAGGATTATCTTGTGAGCACCCTTTTAAGGTGTGAGCTACAAGCATTGGGCTCCTACTATTCCATTTAGCTCCTCAAATCATTTCTCCTTATCTCAATTGCCAGGTTGTAGCCTTGTTTGAGTCTAGTCTACATTCCAAAGGGTTAATGCGGAGGGTTCACCATGTCTTGAGCAATCAAATCTGTCTAAGGTGTAAGCTCCATGTCGTGGGATTGTCCGTACCGATTCCCCCTTGTTCTATGTTGGTCCTAAGGTCACTTCTCTATGCTTTGGTTCATCCGGTTGTATGCTTATTCAGGCTTGGTCTACCATCCAAAGGGTTTATGGGTGGCCTCGCCTTATCTTGACTAGTGAGGACCCTTATGAGGTGTGAGCTTTAAGTCATTCGGACACCCCTACCGACTCCTCCTTGTGTAATTAAATATAAAATTTAAGCATATTATATTGAACTTTAATTTATCAAATTTAAATTGGGCTATTAAGAAGTTGAATAAATTGTATTTGAAGGACAATCTTTGAATTATTGTGTTAAGAAAATAAAAAATATTTTAAATGCTATATTGATTTTAAAAGTAATGAAGAGAATAATCTTTGACTTTGTTTGGTAGGAATTTAAGAAGATATTACATCAAGATATGAATTGTTGAGAATGGCGACTTTGGAATCATTCTAAATCTGATGTTGTAAATAATTAAAACAAAACAATCATTCACATATGTGCTCATCTTATCAGCAAATCTAATTATATCATGAGATGTTGAAATATATCTACCATCCTTACAACTACATATGCATCCAAAAAGAAAATCTAGTCAAATAAAAGTAGTCATGAATTTATGACTAAGTAACAAAAAGTCATGACTTGTAATCAATAAGCATGTTATAAAGTCCACTTGATCTTGTTTTTTTAAAATTGAAGGGATCATTATGATGATTATTAGATCCTCAACGATATCTTTATTTTAAAATTATTTATAAAATTATCTACTCATAAGGATAGATAATTTATATCATGGAAGTTAAAAAGTTGTTTTAGACACCACACTACAAAAAACTTGAGCTTGGTACCACCAATAATTGGAAGAGGAAAGAGTTGATTTGACAACTTTACTTTTTCTCATTGCTAAATGTTGAATCTAGCTATCAACAAATAAAAACATTAATATTAATTTATCTATCCTAGGTAGAGGAGCAATATTTTGGCTACAAACAATTGAGAGATTTTTTTTTTTTTTTTTTTTTTCCTACCATATGAACAATTTAGAGAAACACATGAAAATTAAGAGGTGTAAATATTTGTATCATGTCTTTATACATATCTAACTATAAAAAAAAAAAAAACAAAATTTGAAGGAATTTAGTTGAATTTAAGAATGATTATTAATATTGTATTTAAAAGTGCAATCATCACTTTACCTTGTATGTATACATGTATATTGTTAGAATGTTTAGAATAACTAGCGGGGGGGGAGCGGGGTGGTTGGTTGAATCAGTTACTCAAGGTCTATATGTACCACTTGAACTATTAAATATTAAACACATCAATGTTTAGTTGATCTTGCTTAACTTGATGTTGTTCAGTTTGTACTATAAAATTGTCATAAACTTAACTTAACTTCCATTGTCTAATAAAAAAACACCATCACATGTAAAACATTCATAAGACATTCATCATAGTTTGACACTAGGATTTTATGTGGAAACCCAATTTGGAAAAAATGACTAGCAACATGTCATTCTTTTTCACTCTTTTGAAGTGAGCTTTGTTAGGAGCCAACCTTGTTAAAGGTTTACAATACACACTGTTAAATGTGACTTGGTTAGAGGATTTAATCACCCTATTAGGAGTGGCTTTGTGAGAGGACTTTGATCATTCCATTTAGAATGTCACCTAGTTAATGGATTTACACAGACTGTTAAGTCTTCCAATGACTGTTAGGTCAACCTCTGTTGAAAGGATCTCAATGCAAACTATTTACAATGATAAGAAAAAAAATAGTAGGTTTTGATCTGTGTGATTACAACTTACTTTTGCTGGTTTAGATCTTTGTTCAGTCCTTATGTTGGTTCACTAATAAGCCTTTCATTATCATCTTTGATCTTGATCTTCTTGGATACCCTTCAAGCAACTAGCCTACTCTTCTCATCGACACTTAAGCCTTCTGCTCAAAATCACTTATCAATAACAACATCATATTTGCAAGCTTTCTCCTTTAGCTTCGCATTCACACTCTCATGTGCTTCTGATCAACCTTGCTCTGTATGTGAACTCACTCATACACACTAGCTAGGCGTGGTTAGGCTTGACTGGACACATCACCAAAAATATGGTTCAATGTCCCTTTAAATAGGCAATTTATGCTTTGCCATTTTCTACGTACACCGTAGATCATAGGGTTTACAATCCAATTTAACTTGATTCAATGTATTTGTACAACTTCTTGATCATCCTCTGGGAACTTCTCTAGAATCCTTTTGTTAGGTATTTACCTAATCACCATCTTGAATTTAATGATCCAACTAATCTTCAACACATTATACATCTCCCTAGAAATCAACCGAGTCAGCTTGATCTTACGATTCCTTTGAATTTGATCTTTTACTGTAACTCAGTAATCATTGAATTTTGACGTTTGGTCAACATTGAAATACTTGATCATTGTTTAAGCTTTTTGGCTCGGCATCAACTAACTTGCTTGGTCGATGCTAATTCTTGGTCAACACTAAATTTGATCAGCACTAACTGTAGCTCGATTGACACTAGCATTACTCAACACTCCTTAGTAATTTACTCTTTTGCTTGGCTTATCTTTCTTGACATAAATAATTACTTTGTTTTATTAAATTATATCTAATCAAATATCCATTGTAACTTCCTTTTCATAACTTCAACCTTTCATCTAGGTGATATAGTTATAATTCTCAAATCCTCTTCATCAATCAAATAGATATGACATTTCCATTAGGTAGCAATATGTCTCATCCATAGATTTGACATTGTAAGAATTTTCCTTAGGGCAAAATTCACCCAAGATCAAGGAACTAAAGCACAAGCACAACAGTAGACTAAAAAGAGTATGATCAGAATATCGATATGTATTCAATTCAATGTTCTGTTATGTTCAAGTACACTAGGAGTGCATGTATATAAAGGCCTCTGGAATGCTTCTAAAATGCCTAGGAGTTAACACACTGATAAGTCTTACAACCAAGCACATGTCCACCAAGATTGGATTATCCTCCATTAAGCACAAGAGTAAGTGCGATGATTAGAGGATAAGCCTACAAAGGTGTAGCATGTAAAATCATGTTGTAGACACCATATGTTTAATTAAGAGTGCAAATAATTGTGTTCTCTACATGAGAACTCAGTTAATTATGCAAACTCTAGTGTTGTAGACACCATGTGCTGAATTAGAGTTGCTTACTTTTGTGTTGTCAACATGACAACTCATAAATGTACACAAACTCCTAAGTGTCTCACCTAAGAAATAATAAAATAATGCATTGACCTAAGTAAACTTAAGTAAAGTATAAATAGTAAATACTTATTTACACCAACAAACATTAATGACAAAATGACAATTTTTCCAATTGTAAGTTTCCAACAATCTCCCTCTTTTGCATTGATGGCAACATCTCAAATATCCAAAGTAATAGTAATAACTTAGTTACCGTACAATCCAAAAGATTTCACTTCCATGAGTGACCACTATCCTTAGTTTGATTATAATTCTCATCCATTCAAACTGTCAAACTCCCTCTATTAGTTTTCTCTCTTTCATGATTCTCTCCCTCTGAGGTATATCTTTCTGCTCTTAGCAATACTTCTTAGTCTTTTCTCCTTTTAGTAATCTCTCCCTCTTTGACAAAAATGCCAAAGACGTGTAGCTAGAATAGGTGCAACATTTGTTAGAGTTATTCTAGAAATTTGGGTATCTATGGGGTGTGTCCCAGCTTCCAATTCTTCATACATATGAATTATGTGTATTTTCCATGTTTGGCTAATACTTGTCATTTGATTATGACTAATCTTTGTATGTTGTACAGAAGTATTCTACCTTAGGCATGTCCCAAAGTAGAGTTGAATTGCACCACTATGTAAAATATGTTGTATAGCACATGTGATGCAATGCACCTTGGCTTCTTAAGTAGCCTTGGTTGGGGGAATGACCCCTAATTTACCTCTATTCATGAGTATCTTTGGGTAATGGTTTTGTGAATATGTTAGCATTTTGTTCCTTTGTATTCACATATTCTAGCTTCACTTCTTTGTCTTGAACCAATTCTCTTAGGTAATGATACTTGATAGCAATATGCTTTGTCTTAGTGTGCATCATTGGATTCTTTGAAATGTTAATAACACTTGTGTTATCATAATAGATAACTACTGGATTTGTAATCTCTTCTTTCATGCCTTAAAAAAATTGCTTAATCCACCTTATCTTTGAACAGTTCACTGTAACTGCCACATACTCGGCTTCAACTATTGATAGGGAAATACAATTATGTTTCTTGCTTGTCCATGACACCAACCTCTTTCCTAGAAAGAATGCACCTCCACTAGTGTTGTTCTTGTCATCAATATTTCTTGCCCAATCTAAGTCAGAGAAAACCTTCATTTCAAATCCATCACTTCTCTTATAGTATAATCCATAATCTTTTGTACCTCTCAGATATCTCAGTATCCTTTTGACAACCATCATGTGATTCTCTTTAGGATTTTCTAAAAATCTTGCAACAATCCCAACTACTAATGCAATATCTGGTCTACTGTGAACAACATATTGCAATTTTCCTATCACAGATCTGTATAGGGTCTAGTTTACACCATTAGAATCATCAGTCTTAGATAGGTTATGTCCTGTAGACATAGTTGTGTGCAGTGGTCTTGAATCTTCCATACCAAAAGTCTTCAATATTTTCTTGATGTATTTGGTTTGTGAAATGAAAATGCCAAACTTCATTTGGCACACTTTTAAACCAACAAAGAATTTGATCTCACCATACATAGACATTTCAAATTCTTTTTCCATTTCATCAACAAATGATTTACATAACACTTCTCTTCCTCCAAATATGATATCATCAACAATATCTCAAATAACAATACTTCATTATTCTTTCTATTTTTCATGTATAGATTGTTATTATCAGTTGTTCTCTCAAAATCAATTTTCACTAAATAGTTATGTAAGATTTCATACCATGCTCTTAGTGCTTTCTTTAATCCATAAAGAGCTTTGTTTTACATATCGGGGCGAATGCACCAAGTTGTGGTGCCAAAAAGATGACACACGTCTTTACAAAAAAAATTCCAACACGCTATTGGAAAACCTATTTATGGACTACAACCTACGACCCATTCCATTTTTTGGTTTTCTTTTGCTGATTGCCTTCTCTACCCCCAACAATGCACATGTGTTTTGTAGAAGGCAAAATATTTTCTCACTCTCCTCCTCAAAATGTCTCCTTATTGCTGGAGATCAAGATTGGGTTCATCAAGTATGTTTTCTAGCCTTGTTTTTACGTCGTTTCATATGTTTTAGCATTGGTTTGTATATTTTTTAAATTTTTGCTTCAAGTTTTTTTTTTTTTTAAATGCAATTAGTTTCTTATTAGGAAATGTGAATAATTGACCACCAAATCCCCAACCCGATCAACAAAATCCTCCACAAGATCAAAATGAAAACCCTTCACAAGATCAAAATGAAAACTCTCATGAGGAAGAGCAAGAACCTCCACAATCTCCACCAATTCAATGACCTCCTCCTGGCACCCAAGAAAATATAATGAATAAAATGGAAAGAGGGAAAACTAAATTAGAAGCAATCATTGGTAGGGTAAAATCTTGTGGGAAAACTAATCCTACAAGAGCATAATTGACATCCTCCCTTGAGTCCATTATGAGCTAGGCAGCTTCTGTTAGTGGTTAGTTGGATATTTGACATGTTAAGAGAGAAGAACAAAGAAGATATTATGCAAACAAATTATCCTAAGAAGATGTGAAAAAAAGGGACATAATGAAAGGTAACATATGTGCATTGTTTAAAAAGTTAGGAGAACAAGAAACCATTAAAACTATAACTATAAGGTTCCCCATCCACTGGTGCATCCATGCTAATACTAGAAATAACTTTTGGGATAGATGGTAGATGGTTATTGAGGCCCCTCCTTGCAATAATCATGAGGTTCCAATATATTTCTTAAGAAAATTGTTGTGAATTTGTCCTTGGGGAGATCCCCAATTATTTTGGCATGTTAGTTTCTCAAGGTAGAGGTAGGGGGTCATCATTTGAGAGGTCAGGGGCACATCATGACCCTAATGCAGTTAGGGTGTTTATTGTCAAGCCACAGGGTGAGCATGTCATTTAGTTGTAAAGGAACATGTAAAGACCAATTTTCTAGGGACTATCAATGCTTTCACATAGACCCTCATTCATTGTGCCAATCCATTAGTTGAGGATGAGCCTTCTTTGCACCATGGTCACATCTGCATGTCATGTGGATCCTTATGCACATTTGGCTGTCACATTAGAGACACTATGGATGATGGACTAGTTATTGATGACTTCTTGAGTGAGACAGTTGGCATTGACACACAGGTAAATTACAAATATAATAAACTATTTTGATCACATTTCATATGTACAATGAATGGCTAATAAATTAGCATGTCTTGACATTGTTCAAAATTTAGGATAAGAGTGTTGATGGCCTTAGTACAAATTCCCTGACCCCATTTTATGTCTCGTCGAAAAGTCAATAGCTATGTATCAATTTAATCATTTAAATTAATACATATATTTATTAAGTAATCATATGAAGGATTGACAATTTTTTTGTCCATGTGCATTAGTCCTCTACTGGACCATCGACATTCAAAAGGGACTCTAAGCCTAGGCATGATACGAACTTCATAGAGGTACATTTGTTTCCTGTTAATTTAATTCATTTGATTATATTATATTTTATAAAAATCATGTAAATTGTATTATATGATTTGCAGTTGTTGACGTCAGAGACTCCTCATCTTTGCCAATCCATTGATCATGGAGTTGTTGCCACAATGGCTAGTTTAGAGCCATTAAATGGGGTATGAAAGAGTTTTCATAGTTTTAGTTGTTATTTATAATAGTTAGTATTGAAATTTCAAATGGTACTTATAAGTATAATCAAGTGATTACATTGATTGAATTGTTGTAGGGCCTTGTTACTCCTGATTGTCCGCGAGCCTTTGAGGTGGATGTATAGAGTGACTATTTGATGGTGGTAAGAGAATAATTAATTTTGTGTGTACATATATTTGATTTCAGTGTATAATAATATTGATTCATATATACTTCGTTTGCATCAGCTCTAGTTAGAGAGGAGCCTAAACAAGAGGACGAGCGAGTGTGTGAGGAAGACCCCATCATCCCTATCATCTCCCTCCAAGTAACGATCGAAGGCCTCTAGTGATTTTTTCCTTCCCCTTGTGGGAAGGAGAGGATATAGGGATGGACACATGTATAGGCATTAGTGGACATATAACTTGGATTTTATATTAGTGGACATATTCAACATACATTTGATGTATATATGACATTATATATTTTATGTATGACATATATTTGATGCATGAAATTATTAGATTTTCAAATTTGATGCATCGGTTTGTTCATGTATGACATTATTGGTTATCATAATATATATCTTGTTTTTTTTTGTTTATGTTTTAAGTATTTCATGTATTTCATTTTAATGTAATTTGCATCCAAAATAAGGGTAGGAATCATTATAATAAGGGTAGAAATCATTAAATTTCTAAACAACTTCTGCTAATTAGGCCAAAATCGGTTGAGAAGTATCAACCTCAGTGCTGAGTGCATCTGCAAGTATGTTCTTTGCATCTTCTAGCACTTGATTTTCTTTGTTTCTTTCCTCTCTAAGCCTCTGTTGCTTAGCTTTCTCTTAGAAAAGCTCACCTACTATCTGCATTTGATCAGGATTCAGAGTAGAGATATCCCAATTTGGGATAACTATATCCTTATCAAGATCAATGTCCTCTTTCTTATCTTTGCCTTTGCTAGAAACCTTAGTACTCGGTTGAGGCTTGCTCTCGACTATCTTTGTACTAACTACTTACATACTGGGACTAATAACAATAGTGGAAATAGAAGAACTAGCAACAAAAGTAGATATTGCACTAATTGTAAAAATACCTTGTTGCTGAGTAGTCAAAACTAATGAAGGAGGAAGCACTGACTTCTCGGTAGCTGAAGTGTTGATCAATTCAGTCAATGAAGTACTTAGCTGAACAGGTGTAGAGACTAGTTGAGTGCTTGGATTTGCAATGTTTTCCACAACCAACTTGGCATAAGCTTTCTCTAAGATTGATGGATTTAAAGCTTTTCTCAAAGAGTGAGGAAATGAGGCCATAATCACTACTGCAATCTTTTTAGGATCAGTTTCCTCAATGCTTTGAATCTCAGGGAGATTCTCCTTGGTTGCTTCCTGTTCTTGCTCCTCAACATCTGTATTATCATCATTTGTTTCTTCTTCATCATCATTTTCCTCTTCTTCCTTGTCATCCTCATCATCATCTTTGACATAAACAACCAAATCACTCTTTTGATGAAGATTGAAGATATTCTTCCATGTATTAGTGGCATTATTCACCACATGTTCAATGTCATTAATCAGTATTAAGCAAGTGTTAAATTTCAAAGTGAGTTTTTATTCATTATGCTTTATGGACTCTTTTATTTCTTTGTCATTAAGACTCGACATGAGTTGCCTCAGAGTCTGATCATATATATCCTTTGTAGTTTTCTTGGCATGCTCCCATCTTGGCTTGATTCTTTCCATTAGTTCTTTGGGAATTTGTTGTGCAAGTTGATCAAGTGAATATTTCCATTTTCCTAGCTTAGACATAATCATGTCTTCAACTTGCTTCTTCTCCTCTACATTTTTGGTCTCATATCTTGATGATTTAAAATTTTCCATGCTAGCTCCAGAACCAATCTCTTTCAATTTCTCTTGAAATGTAGGTGGAGGTCATTTGAAAATCACATCCTCTACTTCTTCACCTAATTTTAATTCCTTTCTAGATGTTCTTCTTGTGAATACTACAGTAGATGAATTGGTAGGTTTGGTTATGATAACCTTACCTTTGTTCTTGATTGGCTCTTCTTCTTCTAATTTTGTTTCATCTACCTCATTCTTTGCATCATCTTAAATCACATCATCTCCTTTACCTTCTATCAATAGGAGAGTAGAACTAGTTTGTCTCAATTTTGCTATCCTCTTCTTTCCTTTGTTGATAGCTTGAAGAAGCTTTATTTCTAGTTCAATTCTAGCTTTGGCTTCATCATATGTACCAAAATATGTGACCTTGGGATCCACAGGTTCATTCAAAAAATACCTCAATGATGTCCTTAGTGTCATCAATGTTAACCTTGTAGCCTAGAGGCTTAACCCACACCACTCTAGGTTTGACTACTTGTATGTATACCTTGTCACAGTCTGCCATAAAACAAACATCATCCTTGTAATCTTCTACAAGTTTCTTTGGAATTCTAAAATTTTTATTCATCTTTTCTTAGAATGAATCAAAATAATTTTCCATGACACTGACATAGTTCTCACCCATCTCTGCTATATACTCATTGATCTGGTATAGTACAGACACATCTTTTCTCCATACAATTGTACCTTTTGAAGACAAAAATTTTTGTACAAAGAAGAAAAAATAGGTTCAAAGTGAACCAAACTTCCATAGATTATTCTTTGAAGTTCTGATGCTCTCCATGTTCTTGTTGAATTGGTTCAACATTAGTTTAGCAAGGTCAAAGGACATATTGTTCTTCACCACCTTGAGAGCGAGATCAATTGCCTCACATGATATGTTGTTGAGACGATTGGAGCTATATATTTCATGTGCTATTACATGAATTCCAAAATTAAACTCCATGTTATTTAGGTCCCCTATTTTAGGAATAAATTTCATATTATCTTTGTTGTTTATTCATCTTAGATACTAAGTGAGAGGCATCTAGAGAGATCTTGTAAAGTAAATCACAAGGAATTCCATCACACTCAGGGTCCTTGTCATCTACCATAGAAGAGGCAACCTCCTTCAAATCTTCAAGAGTGAGCATCTAGTCATAGAAAAGCCTTTAGACATCTAAAATCTTGGTTTCACAACCAGACAATCCTAAAAAGTTTCATACCTGGAAAGAGAACTTTCATGTTTTTTGAACACCTTTTCATAATGTCAGACAAATGATTGAAGAAAGTCAAGAAATTTAGCGAGAATTGATTGTCCTTCCTTTATTTCCTTAATGCAAACATAGGTATGATGACCCTTGAGGAATAGGAAAATTTCTTTTGAAGCTATAACACACACCTTAAGCTAGTAAAACCTGGCTTTGATTTGAGCTCCTCTGGCAGACTGTTGATCCACAATTTGCTCGTGGTCTCTAAGTTGAGCCATTTTGACTTGTAGGTTCACACACAAGTCTTTCAAGTTGTTGTCATAGTAACATTTGCATAGAATTTTTTTTCCATATATGTGGAGAATCCTCGTAGCATGAGTGATGACATTATTCCACCAAGAAATTTACTAGTTGGTTGAGTGGATCTAGGTTCCAAATTCCAATCCTTTTAAATGTGATCCACAGTGTCTTAGTGGTGAAGCAATGACATGTTCAGATAGAATTACATCTTGGCAGGATGCATTCAAGCTATCTAAAATTCATTGCAAAGCTTTGTGGAATAGTGGTCTAAAATATCACATCCACAAATGATAAAATAGGTAAATCTTGATTTTGGAAAATGAAAAAAAAAGATTGAATTGTGATCATAACGTGATCAAACCTTTTAGAAATCCTATCAGATCCAACTCAAAAATTATACAAATTGTTCCAAGCCCCATGAGGATAGTGGTAATTAATGGTAGGATTGAAAATGCCTAATTTATTATGCAAACTAGGTCCGTCTTTCTCTAGTTGAAAACCCTTTCCTTTTCTAACACCACCTTATCCATATCGAAATCCCCTCATATGACCCAAGTTGCAGGTGGAAAAGAATCCACCACCCAACACCACAAATGTGATCGTTCAACAAAATCATTAGGACCATAAACATTGATGATCCCAAAAGAATGATTTTCGATTGACAACAAAACTCACACCACTCTCTACATAGGATTTAAACCATGATCAACCGTTGAAGAAATCTAACAAGGGGAAATGAGAATAGTAATTATGCCTCAAACAAATTCATGTTGGTAAGTAAAAACAATGCTATCTTTTTGAATAATATAGCATGCAATATGTTAAGCAATATCCCTTATAGAATACTTCTTGGGTAAGAGAGAAAAAGGTAGGTAGTAAAATAAAATTTAATTATTTTCCATTGCAAGCATTAGTCGTATGTCTTGAATCTTCCCCACACAACTAGCCTTAAACATCACACACTAAGTAAACTAGCTTTTATATACATACATACATACATACATACATACATACATACATACATACATACATACATACATACATACATACATACATACATACATACATACATACATACATACATACATACATACATACATATATATATATATATATATATATATATATATATATATATATATATATATATATATATATATATATATATATATATATATAAAATTCTCGAGACGCCTATTCTCATTTAATTCAAAGGTTATTTTAATCATAGTTGGGATTTATGAAAAGAGGCCCAAAGGAAAAGTATTTTTTAATTTTTCTATTTTTGATAATGTTAGTATCAAAGTATTTATTTATTTTAAATATAATTGTATAAAGTTACTATAAAATTGTAGTTGTATAAACATTCTATAAAATTATTCTTCAACATTTTATTTTTAAATTCTATATATGGTGTTTAATTTGCATGACTTTAGTTTATTTTAATTTGAAGGATGTTGTTACTTAAAATGTTGCATTCAAGGGTAGAGTTATGGTTGGGGTTAGTGTTAAGGTTAGGGTTAGGGTTAGAGTTAGAGTTAGGGTTAGCATTAGGATTAAAATTAGGGTTAGGGTTACAATTAGAGCTAGGGCTAAGGTTAGGGTTAGAGTCAAAGCTAGAGTTAGGGTTAGGGTTAGGGTTAGAGTTAGAGTTAGGGTTAGGGTTAGGGTTAGGGTTGGGGTTTGGGTTAGGGCAAGAGTAAGAATTAGGGTTACAAATACAATTAGGGTTAGGTTTAGAATTAGAGTTAGAAAAAGGGTTAGAGTTAAAGTTAGAGTAAGGATTATAGTTAAGGTTAGAATTAGGGTTAGAGTTAGGGTTAGTGTTAGGGTTACAGTTAGGATTAGGGTTTGCATTAGGGTTAGGGTTACAATTAGAGTTAGAGTAGAAATTAGAGGTAGTGTTAGTGTTAGTGTTAGTGTTAGTGTTAGTGTTAGTGTTAGTGTTAGTGTTAGTGTTAGTGTTAGAATTAGAGTTAGGGTTAGAGTTAGAGTTAGAGTTAGAGTTAGAGTTAGAGTTAGAGTTAGAGTTAGAGTTAGGGTTAGGGTTAGGGTTAAGGTTAGGGTTAGAATTAGAGTTTGAGTTAGGGTTCAAGTTAGATTTACAGTTAAAGTTAGAGATAGAGTTGGGGTTAGAGTTAGATTTAGGGTTAGGGTTAGAGTTAGAGTTATATAGAGTGTTAGGGCTAGGATTAGGGATAAGGTTAGGGTTAGGGTTAGTGTTAGGATCAAGGTTACAATTAGAGTTAGAGTTAAAGTTGGAGTTGGGGTTAGAGTTAGCTTTAGAATTAGGGGTAGAGTTAGAGTTAGAGTTAGAGTTAGGGTTGGGGTTAGAATTAGCATTAGAGTTAGATTTAGGGTTAGAATTAGTGTTAGGGTTAGGGTTAGGGTTAGGGTTAGGATGAGAAACAAAGTTAGAGTTAGAGTTAGGGTTATTGTTAGGATTAGAGTTATAGTTAGGATTATAATTAGGTTAGGGTTAGGGCTAGAAGTGGGATTAGAATTAGGATTAGAGTTATAGTTAGGATTATAATTAGGTTAGGGTTAGGGGTAGAATTAGAGTTAGAGTTAGGGTTAGGGTTAGAATTAGAATTAGGACTACAAATACAATTAGGGTTAGAGTTAGTGTTAGGATAAGGGTAAGAATTAGGGTTAGGGCTAGAATTAGGGTTACAAATTCAATTAGGATTAAAATTAAGGTTAGGGTTAGGGTTAGAATTAGAGTTAGGGTTTGAGCTAGAGTTAGAGTTAGAGTTAGAATTAGAGTTTATATTAAGATATTTAGAGAATATTTAGTAAGATATTACATACAATTTTGAGATTCAAAATAATGTCAACATTTTATATAACATTATATGTTGTAATATTTTAAATTTTATTATTATTATTATATAATTATACAATGATTATTGAACAAATATAAGTGATAAAGGCATGTTAGATAAATTTAAACAATATGAGATTTTTAAATGTTTTTAAAAATATATGTTTTTTAAACAATCATATATGTTACTTTTGCTTGATTAAATATATAGAGAGTTAGTTATTCGGTAATAGATAGGATGGTCAAGCAAATCAACAAAATGAAGTAAGGAAGACTTAAATAAAATTTAATTATTATGCTTTATACATTAACTTCATGTATGAAACCAAGGTTAGAAGAGTAAAGATATAATATTAGAGTCTATAGATTTAGAATATAATTTTTTGCATTAACTACTCAAGTTCAAATAACTCCATATAGTGGGTTCATGTGATAACTACTTTGCAATTTCCCCTTAAATAAATCTCATTGAGTGTGCTTCCTAATTTTCATTATTGGTTTAATAGTGTGATCTTCCAAATGTATTCACCAAGGTAAATATCTTAAATCTAATGGCATACAACAACTAACTAGTCACAAAATTCTATAATATCAAATTCATAATAAAAATAATTTACATTGAAACTTTTTTTGACCTTAGGTTCATATAAGTAGTTGAAATATAGAATGCAATTATCAAATTTTTATTTGAACACGATCTTTCTCTTTATTGAATACAAGAAATGTTTCAAAAATATATAGTCTATGTGTGTTAGTATTATGTTTGTCAAAAAAAAATAAAGACATTACTTTTCTCTAGCTTATACCTACTTTTAGTTTCGTATTCTATTTTTTACTTTAAAATATTTTTACTAAGTTTATTTGACATTTTTTTTCTTCTAATAAAACGGAAGCATTCACAATACTCATTCACTTACTTTTTAAAAGTTGTTTTATAAAAGGAGTTGGTTGCAATATTGATGTCTATTTTTTTTTATAACTATAGATTAAGATTTTTAAATTGTATTTAAAGAATTTTTTTTATGTAACTTTGTCAAATGCATAGGTCTCTTGAAAATATTAATTCAAATAGTTTTTTTTATTTCAAATCATCATTCAACCATGTAGCTAGATAATTCAAGCATGGTGATGATTATTCATTGTTTGAGATTTCATATAGATACCTAATACAAATAGTTTTTCCTACTCCTTTAGGCAGGGGCTCAAGTTGTATGCAGCCCTTGGTTTTTTATAAAAAGAGCTTAATGAATTTTAATTTAACTAAATAGTTTTATGAAGCAGAACCAGTTGTACAACAACAATAAGAAATCTTCATATGTGCTAAAGAGGAACCGCAACACTATTTGGTGGAAAATGTTTATCTAGACACAAATTACAATTAGTTCTTTCATAATCATTTTTCCAATATTTAATTTTTTTAAGTCTATAAAATATGATTTCATGTTTTGAATGTTCTTTGTTATAATTATTGAAGAAGAGTTAGAATATTATTTAGTGAAAAGTTTCTATCCAAGCTTATATTTTAATTGATTCTCCCATAATAATTTTTTCAACATTTTAATTTCTCAGACTTAGTAAAATTCTCTTCTTTAAAATGTTTTGTGTTCTCAAGAGAATGCTTTGTTTTACTGCTATTTAATTGATTAATTAATTTTAATTAATATCCTTATAATTTTTTTAGTTCGTAATTTTTTCTAATTGACATTTTAGAATTATAATTCGAATTTTAATTAAACATCAGTTATACTCATGCAAAGACAATCTTACAGATAAACTAGAGAAAAAGACAAAATAATCATAGATTAAAGATAGATATTCTCCGTAGTAAGTCAAATTGTGATATTGTTATCACAAATTTATTAGTACAAGCAATTGAGAAATCGCCAAACTGATGGTATTGAAATTAACATCCATTGGTCAAAACAATTATTAGTGCTTACCATTGGCATGTAACAAAATAAAAAATAACAAAGACCCATTATTTAAATTGATTTTCTTTCTCCCATTAATCTACCATCTATTGACTCACTCCATTGAATAATAGACATGTAGATGCAATAAAAAAATGCCACTCTAACTATCATAATTGAGGATCTTTTCATGACTTATCAACTTTCTATGCACAACTTCTTGAGTCATGTTATTTCAAAATGATCTTGTCATGTTATTTATTTCTTAGATTTCAATTCAAATTAATGGAATCCCCACATTCTTCATTGTCTACAAGATGATACTTTGCTAAAATCCACTACAAACAACACTAAATATATCATTATTTCTAATGTCCTTTATATAGTAGGGTCTAATGGTTTCTCCTTTGATGTCTTAACAAGATTGAGATGTTCTACCATGAAAGCAATTTTGCAAATTAACTCAAATATTTTGGTTACCTATTTAACTTTAACAACTTCCTAAGTATAAATATCATTCATGTTAATCATTCTTAAATCAATTATTTTTTCCACCTCTGCAATAGGTTCGAACATTTGGATAGGAACTTGGACCCATTACATCTCTTGTTTTATCTAATCTTTGATTGTTTTGATTTAAATTCTTATTTTATAAATAAAACTATAAATATTCTCATAAATAAATCAAATATTGTTATAAAATAATATTTAACAGAGGTGATTAACTATAGAATAAGGTTTTCTACGAGTTCATTGAAAAAAATTGAATGTGATAAATTGATTAGTTATGTAAGTTATTAGCATGATCTCAACTTTCAATTTCAAATTTCAAATTTACATATGGCCAAACTCAACTTCGTTTCAATTAAATGTTAATTGTTGATTCACACCTGAAATATTAGAAACTGCATAGTAGAATGTTATCTAAAAATTGTTTTGAACTATATAAACCATAAAATCAATCATTCAAAAGTATATTATTCATTTATATAGAGCATTCACATCTAGAGCATTCATTGCATTAACATCTACACATCTGGACAAATACCTAATTATTTGTGTTCTCCTTTTTCAATCATGTTCAAACACCATGAAATCAATATAACATTGCTTGATTAGAATCAAGACAAGATATAATTTTTTAATGGAAGGTCCTATCATTGCTTATAAGTAGCACTTAGGTTATTATATTGAGAGGTGTCTTCTACAATTGCAACATTGATGGAGAGAGTCCATACACATAAAATAAATAAATCTCCAAATAGTTACAAACAACATGGAGTGGAGAATCTCAAACTTATGCAGGTTATAAACACATGTAAATTAATGACAAAAAAAATTCCGTAGTGTGCATCAGAACCATTTTCTTAAAAGCTTTTATTGTTTAGTGATTATTCATCTTCAGGAATGAAACAAAAGTATATCTTAAAGGAGGATTTGTATCTATTTTATATTGTAACATCTAACAAACATTCTTTTTAATTAATTGAACCAAATATGAGAGAATATGTAGCAAGAAGACAAACAAATTATCAACTCCCAAATGTAGTAAGCGGAGGCTTTCTATGTAAGTTAGGATTTAGTTAATCGGGGTTCTACACATAGTTGAGATTAATATTTTCACAAGAAAGAATTTGGGTATGATTTTATTTCATTTCAAATCTAAAATTATTTTACTTAGCGGTTTATATTTTATTGAATTGAAATTGAAATGATATTGTGCACAAAAAAGTGTTCAATGACAAACCAACTACATGTAGACTTATGAGTTCATTCTAAAGAATGAAAATATCATAACAAGACATAAATATGAAGCAAGATAAATGGGGTGTGTTGTATTTGTAATATGAATAGAGGGAGATCTCAATGGTCTGACAACAAAGTGCTAGAAAGCCATCTCACCTCCTGAATTCGAAAGCAAATTCAAACCCATAATTATAGGTAAATGTCTACAACCTTAAACCAACTCTTCTACCTGTGCATGATTTATTTTATATAGATGTTAATGATACATTTTCTTAGCATATAATTTCATTCTTTTACTTTACTTATCAACTCCAATATTCCTATATACAAAGTTTACCAAATTTTCAATCATGCTATAACTCAAGTTATATAATTATTACTTTTTTTAATTATTTTATAGATATGGCCATGTATCTTAATTTTTCTAGACTTTGAAAAGTTACAGTTGTATTCAAATAGTCTTTTATTTTCAAAATTTATTTCTTTTTTATTTCAAAATCAATGATTTTTAGAAAGAAATTATACTTTTTAACATACATATATATCAATTTAATTGAAAATCTACATATGTTTTGAAATAACAACCCCATGCAAAAGTCAAAATTTAATGAGTCATGTGTGAGAAGATCATAACATGAAATGATTCTTTGTCACCAATTTTGGTTGTCAACTTCAATCGAGTTAGAGGCTTATGACAAGTAATAGAAAAGTTATTGAAGATGATATTTAATCTTTAAATTGATATAGCTCGATGTATTTTACATAGATTTTTTTAAATATAGGTATTCTAAAATATAAGCACACTAAGAAAATATAAAGAGAAAGAACATAATTTCAAGCCTGAAGTGACTATAAGATCAACATTACATGAATATATTGACCTCGAATAAAATATAGTCCACACTTTATTGGAGTCAGACTACAAAGTACATATCATAACAAAAATATTATCATTATACACAAAAGTAAGAGAATTCATCTTTCTTTGTCCATTTCAACATTTTATTAGTACTTTTATAGACTTAATATCTTCATAGTTCCCCTTATTACTTTTATTAGATGAGATATTTTTACAGTTATATTTTCCTACTCTTAATCTTGGTGAATTACACCTCTTGAAGTACTTTATTTTTCCTTAAAATTCTATATTCTAATTTAATGTAAGATTTAATTTCTATTATTTATGATTTTCCATTAAATATAATAGTTCCCTTGGTTTACATTTAGTTTTAGTTTCTATATCTTTTGATTGTATGCCAAAATCCCATTCTACTATCTAGTTCAACAAAGGGGAAGTCACAGAATAAACTCTAATACATTTCAAATTAATTTAAAGAAATTATGGTTTGAAATTTGAATAATATTGCTTATATTAATCACAAATATAGTTTTAATCATGAAGGCCATGTTGCATGTATGGATTGACAATAAATGAATCTTACTAAACAAATTATCTTATAAAAACATATCGATTTGGATAATGATTCTAACCCTTTGGATTTTATTAATTAATGTCCTTCATTATGTTAATAAGAAATGCTTATTGAAGGATATAGGAAAAAATATAAGCTCCCATACAATTTTTGAATGGCATTCCTTCACAAATAGCTTCTTCTATTGTGCCTCATTACAGATATTATTCTACATAAACTAAGTTATGTGTTTCTTTTCCTCCATTGGTTTCTTGGGTTTCCTATATCTCTTTGCCAATCACCTTATTGTTCATGCTACTAAAATTCAACCCATGAATCTTTGTCCCACTTATAATGTTTGTATTCCAATTTTATCCACAATATGTTAATAAATATATACCCCACCTACTGTCTCTCATGCTATTGCCTAGGCTTCTTTGTACTATTAATTTTTATCATCATCATCTAGATAACATCCTTAAAAGATTAGATGAGACACTTAGTAAAGCCAAAAATTAAATAATTATCATTAAAAATAATATCACAATAAGTATATTACATCCTTTGATATAAGATTTTTCTCACCCATTTCAAGCCATGTATGTGGCTACTTTTTGAATAGTTGCAATGATGAAGAAGTATCTAGGGTTCTTGGAAATCTTGCGTCAACCAAAATAAAACTTTTTTTTACTATTTGTACACTCTTTGAGTTTCTTTCAAGGCACCTTCAGTTTGGACCATTTGTTATTTTGCACCTCTTGGAGTGTTCTTGGCATCATGTTGAAGCTTCACCTAGGTTTTTTACATCAATCCCTTACTTGAAAATTGTGATTTGATGGATTATTGACGAGACCTATCTATTGAACCCTTGGTATTTGGTCTTTGATTGTTGTCATTGATGTCAATAATGAGCATATGCTATGGCTAACATCATGTAATGATCTTATTTGATGTCATTCAATATTGTTCAAAACATATTCAAGACAAATACTTAAGTGTTATACAATTAACAATTAATGTTCACATTGGTTTTGAAAACGGATATAAAAAAATAGTTTTGGTCTACTAGAAATTCAACAAGATTTTTTATCAGACAGACCCCAACTATCATACCTTTTTGGAAAGCTGTTGCAATTAGCTAAAATGGTTCTTTGTTAGTTTTTGGTCTGTTTATCAAAAATAGTTACCAAATTGTTATGACAGTTTTAGTAGTTTTGAGCAATTTTGGTCTAGTGGAAGTTTGGGGTGTGTAACTACCTCCAAAATTTTAACTTTCTTGGTTTATAAGTAGAGGATACATTCCTCTAAAACATACAACTAGTGGTTTTGATAGAAGTTGCAGAATTGGTGTGGAATTCCTTGTAGACTGAACAGTTTGCAGGCAGATTTTTAACAGCAAAGAAGAGAGTAATGATTTATGTTTCTTATTTCATATTTGTGATTTGATTTTCATTGCAAAATTTTATCTGAGGTAGAAGAAGGGTTATATATTGCTTCTTCATTCGTTTATACTAGTATTTGATTAGATCTTTTAATGGAAAAAGAAAATATATTTGGATATTGGATGTTTTGAGGAGAATAGAAGTATATCCTACATTGTGTTTTCAACAAGAAGTTGAAACTAGCGATTCATGATTTGTGTTGTAATAGAGATGATCCTCTGATTTTATATCTCACTTGTTTATTTTTGAAGCTGGTGCTTCTAATACTCATGAAGTTGGTGCTTCAAGTGTAAGGGATTGGTGTTCCTTGAAATTGGTGCTTCTAAAACAGGGTGTTGGTGCTTCCTAGAGTTATAGCTCTTAAAGATTTGCCCATGAGGCCAATAAAGTTTCAGATTCAATGTCATTTTTTACCCTAAGGGGTTTTCTACATTAAAATATTGTGTCACTTTGTTATTCATTAACTATCTTGCTCATGTGTTAAATTTTTATAACTTGTAATTGTTTCAAATTTTTAAAAGTATTTTAAACCATTGATTCCTGCCCCCACCTCCCCCCTCTCAGTGGTGTTTGTATTCCAACACTATCTACTCTTCATGTTTCATGACTAGTTGGAGTTTTCTAATCTTGCAAAGCAGTTTCCTTCTTGGTTCAATATATCATGATGTTCTTAGATATTTAGCTGATACATCTTTTGGATCAACATTTATTTCAAATATGGTTGATGGAGTTCTTCATGATTTTGGTCCTAACCTATATCTTGTAATATGTTTTCCTTATCTTGTAGAATGTGATCTTTCCCAACCAACTTGATGTGTGTGAAGGCTTTATAAAATGATATAGTTGATCCTTGTTAGGAATTATAATGAGAACTTTACCTCTTACTAATGGCCAATTAATTGAATGGGAAGAGTTGTGTCAGTAGGAATGTCTTCCCAAAACCCCATTGGAGGACATATTCAATCCTTAAAAAGATGGAAGATATCATTAATAATGGCTAAATAATTAAATGGGAAGAGTTATGTCAGCAAGAAGGTCTTCCTCAAACTACGTGGAGGACATATTCAATCCTTGAAAATGTTTATAAGCATCTTTCCCTCCCTAAATAGTGTACATCTAATGATTGATGACCTTCTATAATATGCATAGCTCGATGGCACACCCCTGCTCAATGTTAATGGGCTAAATGCATGTATTGTAATACATTTTCCATATCTTGGAGAATGTGATCTTTCCCAACCAACCCGATGTATGTGAAGGTTCTATAAGTTGATATAGTTTATCCTTATTAGGAACTCTAATGTGAACATTATCTCTTAATAATGGTTAATTAATTAAATAGGAAGAGTTGTGCTATTAGGAAGCTCTTCCTCAAACTCATTGGAGGGCATATTGAATCATTAAAAAGATGGAAGATATAATTAATAATGGCTAATCAATTGAATGGAAAGAGTTATGTCAATGGGAAGATCTTCCTCAAACTAAGTGAGGACATATCTAATCTTTAAAAATACATGTAAGGATATTTCCCTCCCTAAATAGTGTACCTCTAATGATTGACGAGATTCTAAAATATACATGGCTCAATGAATCACCCCTACTCAATGTTAAGGATAAATACATATATTCCTTCTTGACTAATAATGAGGACATCATTGAACATGTCAAATGTTGTTGGAATGGTAATTTGAAACATTTCTCGTGGAAGAAAATATTTGAAACAATGTGGGGTAGACCTATGGAGCCCAAGAAAAAGTGACTTTATGGATGCTTTTTCTCCATAATCTTCCCTTAAATATCCTAATGGAGACTTCAAATCTTGGTCCCCCTACATAGTCTTTGAGATTGTGAATCACATATTTTTTTACTGTATTTTTTCTAAATAAATGTGAAATCAGTTTGGTTTTTTTTATCAATGATAATATCAGTTATTTTGATTTGGTTTTTGGATGTATCCCAAGTCTTAATAAGAACTGTTGTAATTTTGTCTTATATTCTTTCCCCTTTATTGAAATACTTTGGATCAAGTAGAATCATGTGAATGATCTAACATGTTTAATCTTAGGGTTAGAGCTCTTACTGAGTCTTGAAGGATACTCATTTTATATAACATAGAATTGCAAGTTTACATTACCATCAAATTGAGTAAGAAAAAGTTTGAGGACATGTTGAAATATGGAATGGTCAGATTGGGTTGTTGGGAGATTTCTCGTGGATGCTCATGAGTTAGGCATACTAAAGAAAGAACACAATCTTTACATTGCTCATGAGAATTTCATTGCCAAATTGAACATACATGGTAGAGCTAATCTAGACCAGTGTTATTGTTTCCCTTAAATTGTCCTACCATCTGTATCACCTATTTTAGTAGAGTAAAATGAACACTAATCTATAAAAAGAACTCTCACTACTAAAAACAAGTAAACACTTAAGATAGGACCAAAGAAGACAAAATTGAGGAAAGTAGACCAAAGATGGTAAACTCCTCAAGTGCTTCTCATGACGACGAAGCTATGTCCCTGATGGATACCAGATGTATGCTCACAATGTGCTCAAGCTCCAAGTGGATGAGTGATAATCAAATATGGGTGTGGATGAATGATTCAACAATGAAGGTATGGAGAGGTTTCAACATTATAATAGTATTTTGGTAGTTTTTAGGCTCTCAAAATAGCATCATAAGTTTGCTAAAAAAATGGATGATTTTAGTGAAGGGAGAGGCTTCTATTTATAGGCCAAGGGGTGGAAGGATGAATGGTCAGGATGCAAGGATGGCAAGATGGTGAGGGAGGGCTAGGATGCACTCAAAGGGGAGCACATGAATTGTGCTTGTTTAAAGCCAATTAGGAGGTGACACATGTCATTGGGTGATTGGATGTGAGAGGGTAGGCTATGGGTTGGTCAAAGGAGTAATGAGGGAGGTTGAGCCATAAATGGGGATGGTTGGGTCAAATAGAGATGGTTGGGTCATAAATAGAGATGGTTGGGAGGAGGATGAGATTGTTGACTTTGGCTTGGGTTAGCAAGTCTTAACCCTTGCTTAAGTTGTGCACATGATTAGAAGAGGGATTAGGATTAGCTTAGGAGTTGGTTAACCTTGTTTAGGGAATGTGACAAGGTTAGAGGGGGGATTAGGATAAGGATTGACATCTTTTTGAAGAGTCTAGGCTTCTAGGATGAGGATAAATAAGGTTTTTAGGAAATAAATAAAGATAAATCACACAGTTAAATCCTGATATTCACATCACAATAAATAAAGTTTTATTTATTTCAAGGGTTTGAGTTGAGGAGATATTTATTAAACATGAGGAATAATATTTAATCTTAATTAAATATTTTGAGTTGGGATTAGGGTTAGGAAATTATGGGATTAGCCTTTAATCGAAATTAAAGAAGGATTAGAAGATTCTGGAAGAGGTTAGTGGTCTTAAGGAAATTGGCCAAGTTTTGGACAAAAAATAAATAAATTATTTCTTTTGGGATTTTTGGTCAATTTATTAATTAAATAATCAATAAATAAGGAAATAATGTTTAAATAAGATTTAAACATTTTTGGGAGGGATTCCTTAATTAAATATTTTTAATTAAGATAAAGGGATTTAATGGCATAAAATAAAATAAATTAATTAATGATGATGTCATCAGGAATTTTTTTTAGAAAATAAAAATACTTTATTTTCTAAAGGATTTTTAGGTGTCTACACCATCAACCCCACAATAGGTACATATAGATGAGAGAATGATCCACCCATATGTGCAAAAAAAGCTATTAGATGGTTGGATGGACAATCTAACTAGGTGGCATTAGTAGACATGATAGGAAATTATGAGTAATGAACCAACTCATCCCTCTTATTTTGTATACAATGATCATATTTTACACAACAACGGTAGTAGATACACTATACGATCACAACATCATATTATAGAGGCACAAATACATGTTTTTGGTATAAGATACAATAGGTGTTGATTACTAGACCAAGAATATTTTTTTGAACTTTTTGATTGTATCAAGTAAACATTTTTTCATTGTTGTAATCAACATATACGTCTTTTGACATTGTAATTTTGAACCTTTTATACCTAACACAAAAAAAATGATTAAAATGGAGATCATGTTTGAAACTCTATTGTGACAACAAAATCAATATAGATTCCTTGAACCGTAGAAAATGCACTAAATTTTGATATATGAGTTTTGAGTGTTGTGAATTCTCCACTGGATGAGAGGATCCACTATACACATACATATGCATATGTATGTATGCATATAGGATGAACTTACAAATGAAAAATGACTTCAAATACTATAAAGCGGTTAGAAAAAGGGACACAAGTCTCACTCAACACGCCAAAGGTGTATACAAAGGAATTGGGGGATACAATAACAAGTTATAATAATGTTAATATTTTCTACACATTCTAATTCAACACTCAAATTGAACATAAAGGTTAGCAAACATTAATGAGAACATAAAGGAATTTTATGGACATCAACTCTTGTTATACTAAATCACGTGGTGTTTATGCTCAAGGATGATGAATTTCGATGTCTTCACTAGTGACATAATAATGCATTCCTAGTTGGCTATACAATGGCTAGCGATAACATCCTATTTTAAAAATTGCACTATTAATTTTGATGGAAGGTATTAAAAACAAAAATCAAGCTCAAATTGGTTGAGACTCTCAAAGAGATGAGAGGAGGGAAAATGTCCTCATTTGGTTGGTGGATGAGAAAGAACTCAAGATTGAAATGGAATCTATATTAGAGAATCCCATGTGTCCCATGTGCTCGAAGAAAGCAGAGGGTTGCGATGGAAAATGTAGAAAGGAGCCATACCTTGTATACAAAAACTATACCTATATACACTCGAGGATATGCAAGTTTTATGAAGGATCAACCAAGGTTAGTGTGTGCAAGTTAAGAGGTTTTAAGAATAATTTCAACTAAGTAATAAAATGAAAATGGAAAAATTAATCAAATAAATATGTAGTTATTTAATTTCGATAGAAGACTTAGATCAATAAATACTTATTTATGATGAATCTTAGAAGACAATGATTAAAGCGATTTAGTTCAAATATTGGGTCCTCTCCCCTGGTGACTTTTTAATTTAAAGTGACTGCTAAAATGAACGGTGATAGTACCACCCGTGAATACCTAACAATTATTATCATGTAAAATAATGATTTTTCTTTGGAAAATATGAAATGTCGGGTAGCGGTACATATACACGCAGACAAAAGGCACCGCCAAGCACATGCTCTTAGACATGTATGCACTGTTAAAAATATAGTCCGTAATATTGTTGTACGCACGCCGGTGGAATAAGTGCATTGGATACTCGTGTAGATGCCCAATGAGATTAGGCACTAATAATCTTTTAATAAGGGTTTATTATTTCTATTTAATAGATGGTTGGTGTACATTATATTAAAGACATTAGTAAAGGATATCATATCAACAATATAAATGTGTTTGAACTACAAAATATGTCAAAGACAATTGAGGGATGTCATATTGTGTTCTTTAGTATTTCAAAGGTCTTTCTCGTTAGCAATTGGCTCTAATTTTCTAATGGGAGAATAATCATCCTTAGTTTTCTCTCTTTTTTAATATTTTATTATTATAGAAGAATCCTTAGTTTTTTCTTCATTTGGAGATGGTTGAAGTTGGTCGAGGAACTTTGCTAATATTAAATCATATAAAATTGTTTCTAAAGTGAGATTGAAGTAATAGAAGGTAGATAAATTTGTTAAAACAATTTATTAACTTTGCATTGTGATATAGAAGAATCATGAGAGCCATGGGAATCATGCTTGTAATGCTAAGTGTTGTGACTATGTAGTGCATATTCAAAATAAACATACTAACTAGCACTTGTACCAAAAAGTGCAATGTCTATGTCGATAGGTACATATGTTGTACAATATTGTTTGAAATGTAATTTTGTTGGCATCGTAAGAGAGGGAACTATTTATACTTTAAATAGAGAAGAATAAGCTATTAATATGAAATCTAAATTGAGAAACATAAGGAGGATTTGGAAAGAAATGCCATGTGCTAGGGTTTGTGTGGCTTCCTTCTAAAACATTTTGTTCCTACTCCCTATCATTCCAAATTTATTGCAGTATATTGTTTTAGGTTATAATGGCATTGGCCTTCTTTGAACCAACAGTTGATGTCAGTGCTAAAGTTGTTGATGTCAACTCTAATGGCTCCTTCGAGAAAATGTTCATGTAAGTTTGTTCCCAAGGTGTTCCACAAGGTAATTCCTCTCCTAATATTGTTCTCAATGCTAAAGATTTTGATTATGCATATGCATGGCTTGAGTAGTAGACCTTGATAGGCTACTTTTTCGGTCACACTCCTTTTGAAAGCATGCTTAGAGATTGGGTTTCCAAGGTTTGGCTACCTCAGGGTGTCCGCCTTGAAGGTGTTCAAAGCCTCACCAAGGGTTATTTTGCTCTACTTTGCTAACCCTAACTAGGTAGAACATGTGTTTTCCAGTGGTCCTTGGTCTGTTAGGTCTTCCATCTTGATGTTCCAAAAATGGTCCTGAGACTTTGCTTTCTCAGATAACCATAAGCTCAAAGTTCTAGTTTGGGTTGAGTTTGTCGGGCTCTCAATACTTGTGTTGGTCATTCTTGGATCCCATTGTGCAAACTGTTAGCAAGATGATATGCCTTGAGCCAAATAAAATTTTCAATGCTCGTCGCAGTGTAGGGTTTGTGTTGAGGTTGACCTCTCTCAGGACCTCAAGGAAACTGTGGATATCCAGATTGGTAATACCACCTTCACCTAAAAGGTGCTTTACCTTAATCTTATGAACACTTGTTATCAATATCAGCTTGTTGAGCACAAGATTAGGAATTCTCCCTTGCTCAAGCATAACAAGCAACCAACAGGGATAACTTTAAGAAACCCCTCCCAAGAAAAATATGTAAAATGCTGGCGAATTCAACATTAAATATGCAGGAAAATTTTCTAATTAAGGGTGATTTTTTCATTCGAGGCAAGGGAGAAAATTATTTTCTATTGGCAAAATTTTCTTTTCTGTATCAAAATTTAATAATAACTATGGCGAATTAATTTTATTTTGTTTTGGTACGCAAATAAATGTTGGCAATTTTTTTTGTTGGTCATAAACATTTTCGTAATGTAAGACATGAATTAATTATTTCATATAACACAAAATATTAATGTAGTTGGATAATATGTTAGTTTCCAAAGAGAGATTATTTAAATTTTTGGTGAATTTATACAGTCACAAGTGGTCCATGGCCTACATGCCAAGTGTACACTGTACAATGTACTTGTAGTATGTAATTCATTTAGATTCAATTAATAATGTACCCTTTTTATTGCCAACTTGGTCATCATCACTTGTAATATTGTCATTTTATGGTGAAAGGAATTAATTTGGACAATTGATGCAATATAGATCAAAGGCTTCAGCTCTATTTCAGGCCTAATTTTAAACAACATTCCATAAAGTCTAAATCTTCCTAGAATTAGGACACATGTCCCAAAGACCAAAACATAAAATAGTTTGCTAAATAGGGATAGTTAGAGGCACACGTCAGTAAAATGGTAGGTGATGCTCAACTTGAGGGAAAATATTATTTTATTTTAAGGCGAAATAACATTGTCCAATAAGAAAACAATAGGGAAATGTTAGAAAAAAAGTTCAAAATAATTGTGTTCTAAATGTAGATTACATTGGCGATTGGACCGAGATTTGGGACCAATTATGTGTAAACTAATAAGTGATTAGTCTTGGATTTTGACCCAAAATTTTTAATATCTCGGTGACATGGTTGACCCCATATGTAGGTATTATTTGCCAAATTGCGACTTCCCAAAAAGATGGAATAGCCAATTGGTGAATATTCGCCACTAAAAAAATCACTAGCAACCAACCAAGGAAGCTACGCCTATTGGGGCTGGAAAAAAGGATGAATGGACCACCATCCTTAAGAAAGATAAAAGCAATGTTACTGCCAAAGAAGGTTCCTCCTCTTAAGATAATGGTCGAGCCTCCTTTGGGGTGGCGCTACCAATTTCTCAAGTTCCTTTGCTCATGCCACTACCTCCACCAAACCCTAATTCTTAGGGGATGACGGGTTCTATTGGTACCGACCCTCGGCCTAACTAGGTCTACGCACATCAAGTGAAAACCATGATTTCTATATAGTCTCTTCATTGCTCTCACAACTTACACAGTCAAAGTGAGCATTATGACAATGGGGATAAATAGAGGGTCACCTCCCTTGGAGATCGCTCTTTTGATGCTTCCATCGCGTTCTTGCATAACACTTTTTCCTCTCTTTGGGATGAGGATGATATGAAAGTAGGTTTATGATTAATCTTTTATCATGGAATGTATAGGACCTAACAAACGTCACTCAAAAATATTTTGTTCATGATACCAGGCACATGCTTGGTCACCTAGATTTCCTTTTTCTACAAGAAGTTAAAATTTGTGGGTTTCTTCTCAACTCATTTTGTTGTGTTATTCGGTTGGATAGTGCCATATTTTCTTCCAAGCATGAGGTTGGCCAAGATGGTGTAGTAACTCTTCTGTCACCTCGTTTACTTTCTTCAATTATTTCACATGGTTTAGATCCCATGTAGAGAATAATATGGGTTTTTTTTTTCTTTTAAGAATCATTCCTTTGGTATTATTAATGTCTATGCTCCTCATCATGCAGTGGATCACTCACACCTGTGGTGCTGGATGGCAGATAACCTGCCACCTGTCACCTAGGTTTTATGCGAGGATTTTAACATGGTTGAGCTGGCTACTAACAAAGAAGGTCTTTTACCTTTTTGATGATCAACTTGCGAAGGAGAAGCCTACTTCTACATGCACAACAAATTGGGTATTTTTTATCGCAATGCTAACCAACGTCATCTTGATGGGGTTTGGCATACTTGGTCCAATTTTCAAGTTGGTACTAATAGGGTTTTTTAAAGGCTTGATCCTGCCATGCTTACAACTCAGTCTTTCTTTTCATTTTCTAAAGATCATGAACTACCTCTCACTCCTCTAGCATATGTGACTTTGCCATTTCAATTTCCCACTTTCTTTTCCATCACATGGCAAACAACTTAACCCTGTACATGCAAAACATAAATATTTCTTAACACTTCTCTATTGGCGCATGCCCACACCTATTCTCATATCTTGCATATTTGGAATCTTGAACCTCAATCCCATACTAATGTTGGGTGGATTCAATGGCAAAATGATTCCATCACCCACACTGCGAGGTTTCTTCATATTTATGGAAGATAGTTGGCCAAGTACCACTGTAGATCTTATGAGGCTACCACCAAATATCTCCATACTACTTCTAAAGTGTTAGCCATGAACCCCTTTGATTTGACTCTACAAATCTGACTTGCCAACCTTCATCACCAAAAGCATGTTGCAGGTAGCGATGTGGCTCAAGGAGCCCAGATCAAGGCTCATCTCCACTAGTTGGAGTTTGGTGATCAAACTTCAAAATAATTTATATGTTCTGTTTGAGCTCACCAATTATTCAATTGGCATCAAGAGAATCTAGGAAGGTCAACAAACTTTGTGTGAGCCTCTTGATATTCTCTAGGATCTTGTGCGCCATTATGAGAAGGTTTTCACTGCACATGGTCTTTCTATTGTGCAAGAGAAATATTTGTAGACTTGCATTTTTGTTACTCCTAACAAGCTTGCATTAGAGCAACATGCTTTTTGTGAGAAAATGCTTACGCTTTTTGATCTTAAAGAAGCTATGTTTTCTATGGCAGATGATAAAGCTCTTGGGTGTGATGGATTTTCCTATTATACTAAGCTTTTTGGGATGTCATTGGCCTTGATTTGTACAAAGTCTATCTTGAAGTCTTTCAAACTCATTCATTAAGGAGCATAATTAATAAAGGAAATATTAAATTTGTAACTAAATCCATTGACCTGAAGGATATTTGCAACTAGCAGCCCATCACTCTCATAAATGTCTCCTTGCCAAGGCACTCTCCCTCAAAATATCACACCTTTTGTCGCAGATTGTGCATCCTAAAAAAATTGAATTTATCAAATCCAGGTATATTGTGGATAATATCATTGTAGTTTGGGAAGGTATGGAAAGGTCTCATCAATCAAAACGAGAGGCCTTGTTCCTCAAAATTGATTTTTCCAAATCCCACGACTGGATTGAATGACCTTTCATTCAGGCTATGTTGCAGGTCGAGGTTCGGCCCCATTTTCTTACTATCTATGCAAATGATCTTTGGGGATGCATCTGTGTGTGTCACCATTAATGGGTGGCAATCTGAGGCCCTTGGTCTTTTCAAATCTATTCACCAATATTTTCCACTTATGCCTTCTCTTTATGTGTTGGTCCCTAAAGGGTTTGGCTACTTGCTTGCTAATGTCATTTCGACAGGTCAGGTCTGCAACATTTCTATCCCAGACTCCTCTAACAAGCTGGTCAATGGTCACTTCGTCGATCTCTCATTTAGGAGGAGGACAATATTGCCAATGCCTTATAGAGTCAGGATACCTTATGCTTAGCCTCTAGCTCAACCATTCAATGGCACAAGACTCTTTGTTACAGGTAGTCCTTCCTACCTGCTCTATCTTTGCTTGCCCAATGTCAATGGAAATGGATTCAGCACGAAGAAGTATTTTGAATCCTTGGCATACCCTTTGCCTTCCAAGCTTCCCTTATGGAGATTTGGAATGTAGTCTTGGCTAGGATTGAGAAGAAGTTAGAATACTCGATTATAAAACCAAACCTCTTTCCTTAGTTGACAAATTTCAAATTTTCTCCAAGGAGTTGGCTACCAATCATGTGTACTACTCTTCATGTTGGGAACCTTCAAAGGCCTCCTATCTCAAGCATGAGAATTTGTTGCATGACTTTCTCCAAGCTTCAGATGCCTCCCATCATTCCTTCCACAAGGTGGCGTGCAACTATTGTTGTTTTCCTAAGAAGTTAGCTAGTTTAGGCCTGCTTTCTACTTAAAAGTAGGGTATTTCCCTTTGTGTCAAGTGGGCCGTTCATACCCTTTCTGGAAATAAGGCCTGGAAAACTCTTTTACGGCATTGCATTTTCAAGCTTCCCAATTAATTAGCTTTCCAAGAAGGGGATTAGCTTTCAAACCCTTTTCATCACTCCCAACCCCGTGTAAATCTAGGGTACCTTCGTGGCTAAGAGAATTTGGAAGGCTTGGGAAGCATCAAGTCATGGTTCTGCTAGGCTAGAGATGGGTTCAAAGATGACCTCTCTATGAACCAACATAATTTGTAGCGGTCTCCCTTGTTTGTTGTTCAAGGAGTCTCTTTGGCCAAAGTCTAGCGAACCAGTGCACTGTATTTTTTCGAATGTGGCATCAAGACTCCTAAAGATGTTTTTCCTAGAATTTCCATGAGCCTTCACTCATGGAGATATATGTAGGTCTAGTTCTGGTTATCCCATCTAGATCGACATACATTTGATTATTTAGTTTCTATGGTGCCTTTGCATCTATTGCAAAAGCTTGGTATTTAAACAGTCAAACCTTAGTGGAAGGATTGGAAGTGGTATCCTACCACTCCTATGACCAACTATAAGCCCAAGTTTCATTATCAATGGTTGGTTCCCCACCTACCTATGGTGGACATACTAAACCAACGTTGGCATTTGCATTCTTCTCAGAAGTATTGGAGACTTAGGTTCACCACCGTGTGGAAAGTTATTACTAATCCAAATATTGCACACTTTTCTTGGTGTATCCTCTTCCAAGGGTTGCCTTTGGGCCCTCGGCTCCTGTATTTGGGTGTTTCTAACTCTAGATGACCCTTTTATGGGCAACTAGACATTTTTTTGCATATTTTTTGGTTTTGCAAATGTGCCTAACAATATTGGCATTAGATTCATGATTTTTTGTAGCCTATCTACCCAGAACCCTTTTCCTAACATATGGTGTTGTTGGGGATTCTCATAGTTTCCCCTTTAAGAACTCTTAGATTTGGCATGCTTTTGGAAAAAAGTACTTTAAATTATTATATTATAAGCTACCCTTAAATGTTGGCTCTAGAAGTTTCTAGGCTAAGCATGAAGTTTATCAGCTCTGCTAGATGTAACCTTCAAAAAGGACAATGAATTGGAAGGACATGGAAGCTGATAGAAGATTGGTGCCACAAATTGTGCAACTGAAAAATAGGAAGGGTTACAATGATTTTTGGGTGTATTTGATGTGTTTTTGCACAGAATTTTTATGATTTCAAGTGGTACATATACTATTTCTATATAGATTTTCTTACAAGCCTAGATTAGCATGGGGTGATCTAATCCATGGATTGATCACGTGAGAGGAAGGAATATTTTTTGCCATGAACAACACCACTATCAAAGGTACAGAGAAGAAGAAGATGAAGAAACAACGAAGCAAGATCAAATTTTTCTTCTTGGAAAATGCATTGTTTGATGGTATTATTATTGTTATCATTTTAAATTTGTAACATTTATGTTCAGGGGTTGATTTGGGTAGTTGTACATATATAATTTTCCCCATTACTTTCTTTCCCTATGGAGAAATTTGATCTAACAAAAATTTAGTGCCCATTAAGTAAAGCCCTCCCCTCTGTATCTTAGCACAGTCAAGGGCCAATTGTAGAGTTGTGTCATCTACATTGTTCTTCGCCACACACTAGATTGTTTCTTCGGTTCACCACTTTCACATTTTTTATGCACATTCTACTATTGAATTCTAACCAAAATGTAATTATAAGAATGAAAGAGTTAGTTCAAACCATTGAAATTAAGCTTGCATGCGTCATCACTAATTCCTCCTTGCCAATGTTTTTATTTTGATTCTCTCTTTAAGGAATCTCACATTGAAGACCCATTTCTAATTTGTGTAATTCATTGCAAAAATCAAAATATCATATCCTACAAAGGGTTGCAGTTCATGCAAAGAAATCACCCAACTCATCCCATTCCAAATCTTTCATATATTGATCCACTTTCCCTAAATATATGATCTGTAAAAGTGGCGATCAATGTATTCTTAATGGTTTGAATTTCAAAAAAGTTGCCATTGTTACAACTAAATAAATCAAAGGGAAATTTGAATTGTTTTCACCTATTACAATGTGTGTCATAATCCCAAGATCTGTTTGTGAGCTACACAAACTCCTCAACAACTTGGCACGCATGTGCGCTACATGCACTGGATGCATTCATTGATTAATTTTCTACAAAGATAGGCTTCCTTTTATGTGCTCTTTTTGATCTAAATTTTTTAATTATAAACTTGTCATAAAATTATCAAATAAATTTTTCATTTGATTATTAGTATTAATTTAATTTTTCATATTCATAATCACTATCGCTACTCGTGACTATTTAATTGATCTTTAATTTTTAAAAAATTAAATTATACTTTCAATTTGTTTTCTTTTTAATTTATAAATCTAATGGTTTTATTGTATTTATAATTTATAAATACAATCTAATTTATAAAATAAAAATAATTGTACAATTACAATTATACAATATGATAGGGACAATTTAATTTTTTAGCATTCAACAACTTATTATTTATTCTAATTTTAAATTAAATTTCAAAAGTCAATTAATTTCTTTGATTCTTTTTATTATATGAGTGTTTTTTTCTTTTTGAAATGATACAATATACTAATGTCTAAAATTTGACTATTTTGTTCATTATAAGTTAAATGTCTAATGAAAAAGAGGGCAGCCTCAACATATGTATGCTTTACATTTTCTTGTACACTTTCTTTACATGTATCAAATAATACTATGATGGGTTGTGAGCACCACCTAAACAAAGTGATTCCTAAGTGTCTCTATTGTAAGGAAACTTGCAACAAGGAATATAACTGTAGTGCTTGCCCCTAAGTCGCATTTCAGTCTTCATTGCCAAACTCTTTTAGGCCAGTTTTATACTTGATGTTTAGTAGCATTACTTTCAGATTATTAGATGTTGTTTTACACTCAATTTATTAAATGATGAGATGACTTGGTACTCTATATTTCATGCATGTATGATGATTATTCAATGTTTTCAATTATCAATGATGATTAGTTATATGGTTTATTATCACACGTGCTTTCTTATGGATACTTACCCCATACTGCATGTGTATAGTGTGCGTGTTTGTTTTCTTTATGTATGGTGTTTCTAATGTGGTTAAGGAAGGGAGTCGTAGTCACCTGCTAGTCGAGATCTACACGATGCACCACTTCCTGCCATTCTCTGTTTAGCTTAGAATATTTTGTCTGTACATGCGTGAATTTTATGCAAGTTGCAGGTACCGGGTATCGACTTCCCTGAATTGCCAGGATGAGCGTACCCTATCGCATTATCTCAATGGTAAGAGAGGGGAGATAAACTCTTAAGTCCAAATCCTAAACCCTTTAGCCAATTGTCCTAATTGATAATTAGGACAAGTATTTGAGTTAAGTACCCTCCGAATGCATCAAATGATGTTATTTCGTGATTATAACCCTTTTTGTTTGATTTAGTATGTGTTCTTCTATGATGGGTTTTCATATGTTGCTTTATGAGTCCTTGATGTATTTTCTATTAATTAAGTTTAATTAAAAGGATTAATTAATGATTTAATTTAATAGAAAATTATTATGATATTTTAATATTTAATTATATTTAATTAATTGAGAAATTAATTAAATAAAAAGTATTAAATTTGAAAATAAAAGTTTTAAGTATAATTTTAGAATGTGATAATATTTATTTAATTTAATAATAATATATATTTAGAGTTCATTTTTAAATAAATGCTAAATATTATTATTAATTGAATTAATAAATATTTTATCAATTAAAGTTTCTTAAATAAATTAAAAGTGGAAAAGATATTAAATTATTAAAGGTTTCTAGATCGCATGATCTAAGCATGAGTTTAAATATAAAAGAAATTAATTAAAACGATTAATTAATGATTTAATTTAATAGAAGATTATTATGACATTTTAATATTTAATTATTTTTTTATTTAAATTGAGAAATTAATTAAATGAAAGGAATTAAATTTGGAGATAAAAGCTTTAAGTCTAAATTTAGAACGTGATAATATTTAGTTAATTTAATAATAATATATTTAGAGTTCATTTTTAAATAAATGCTAAATATTATTATTATTTGAGTTAATAAATATTTTTATCAATTTAGTTTCTAAAATAATTTAAAAAGTGAAAATATAATTATTTAATAAAAGATTCTAGTTCGCATGACTTATGCATAAGATTAAATAAAAGAAATTTATTAAAAGATAAAATAAGTGAAAATAATAATGTTACTTTAATTTCATAAAGTGCGCATGGGATTAAAAGTAATAAAGATTAAAAATAGAAGTCAAGTAGAATATTAAATAAATTTATTTAATAAATCAACTTAATGTGCATGAAAGATGAATGCAAAATAAAATAAAAGATAAGAAAGTTTAATTGGAGTTAACTCAGTTGTGCAAAGAGTCTTCTCGGATGAACGCACAATTAAGTGCCCCGATTTGAGGAGAAAATTTGCTTATCACAAACGTTGGGGGTTCATTCTTGGAGGAGGAATTGGAGACAACATTTTTAGAGACGAATTTGGACGCGGATTTTGGAGGCGAATCTTCTCACAATTCTTGGGTGTTTGTGTGTTAGCATCAGATTCAGGTAGGGTCTTGTGTTTTGATCATTGCTTGAATTATGCAATTTGATATTTCTGTCTACTTCGTGATTGTAAGAACTTGTCTTCTCAAATTTCATTGTATGAATGTGTCAATTCATCATTCTGGACCTTTTTGCTATTCGATTTCATCTGTAAATCTAGATTGGAGAACCATTTTAGAAAACCTCGTTCGTAGGTAAAAAGGGAATTTGGGATCAAATTGGGATCTGTGTTTAATTAATAGACTTAAAGAATTTAAATTTGGCAGGAGTTTGAATCTTTGGAAATGAAAATTGTAGTTGAAAATTCGAATGGTTAATATTATTTTCTCTATCAGATTATATTTGTGAATGTTTATAAAAAAAATTAAAATTAATTATAAAATATATGTAATAATAAAACATATATTATTGAACTTAAATGAGAAGGGTTGTCTTTTAATAAACATTAATTATTTTATATATATTGTTAAATAAATCTAATTTAAAATAAACTTAATTTATGCATTTATTTAAAAAAAAAAAAAAAGTTAGAGTTTTTAATAAAAATAAAAAAATAAAAATAAAAATTAATTAAATATTTTGGGTGGGGCGGGGCCACCACTTCCCATGCCCCACACGCTCTCCCACGACTGTCGCAGCAGGTGGACGGCAGGCCGGCGGGCCTTTAAAAACGCCATATGTTATTAAAAGTGAATCGATTTAAATTTTTATAAATTGTTTTTTTTTTAGAATTATTTTATTTAATATTATTATTAGATAAATTAAAAATTATTAAATTTTAAATTATATTGAAATTATATTATTATTTATTAATAATTTTATAAATAAATAAATTATTAATAAATATAATATGATTCGTTATGTATCATTAAATAATCTTAGTTATAGTTTGACTTAATTAAGATTAATTAAATCGAATATATGTGTAAGCAAGATTAATATTATAACATCGATTTTAATGGAAGCACAGATTATTATAATCAACAAGGATTATTAATAATTTAATTATTACCTTAGATTGTTTTAGGACTTTGACTTAAGATCAATTAAGGGTAATTAGGTGTTTCATTTGGAGTTAGGAACGGGTTACTTTGTAAAGGTGAACTATGGGTTCTATCTATTTAAAACATACGTTCAACTGGAAATGGAAACCTCAATAGTATATTATCAATTAAATTGAACTATAAAACTTTTTATTTGAAAATAAACACTGAAAATTGAAACCTTATTGTTTAACTCAACTGTATATTTCAAATCAAAACCAATTGTGAGACTATGATGTTTTCTATATATTGTTTATGTTTGAGTGTTATGGGGTTGGTTTAGCGTTGACCAGTTTAGGTTGTTACCAGAGGCTCGGGGTGGTGAATGTGATGTCATGATGATTTGGTCTCAATCTTTCTTAACCCGACCATGGTAATGTGATGAAGTGCTCTATGACATGATTGTATTTACTGTTTGTTATTGCTTTCCAATTTCCTTGTGTGAAGCTGAGGGGTATGTATTTGAGATACTTGACTTAACCATTTTCGAGTCTCGATCAATTATATTTGATAACCATTTTTGAGTCTCGATCAGTTATACTTGGTTTGCTTTTCGGTCACTTGAGAGGACTAAAGTGGTGGTTATGTTCTTGATGATGTCATGTTTTGACTTGACCATTTTGGAGTCTTCGATCAGTATTGTAATTTACTATTGGGATACTTTCTGGTTGCTTATTGGAGAACCATTGGATTTTGTGATTTATCATTGATGCCTTCAGTTGCTGATAGAGAACTGTCGTGATCATATGATTATTATTGGATGCTTAGCTGTTGCTCATGAAGAACTGATGTAATTTTGTGGCTTATCTTTTATGATGTCTTTTCAGTTGCTTGTATAGGACTGAGGTGGTTTTATTATGATTCTTTGATTTATGATTTCATGAGCCTAGGGTAGGTTATCTATGTGTAGAGTCGGGAAGTGGCTTGCAATGGGGATCGGGGCCCTAAGAGGCTGCCTGGAGTAACCCATTGTAAGTTGTTTTAATAAGTGAAAACATTTACACTAACTAAGGGAAAATGAACCTAATAAGATAATTGTATGTTCTCTCCCATGCCTTGAGTGCTAGTACAGACTAGGATGGGGTAGAGAGAACGCTTGGTTACGACCTTGCATTCCATAGTATGCCTCGTTAGTACGAGAGGATACTAATGGCCGCAGGGATCAGTAGGGACCCGGGATTCCTAAGGGATTGCTCGGGTAACTTTTACGTGATTTTTGCGATGACACTTTCCCGCTTGCATATTAGGTTTCCTACGTGTCTTGTGGTACCTCTGGGATTTAGATGTCGATCTTTTTAGGAACCCTTGAGTTAGCATACTTATAGGATTTCCTGGACTTAGAGAGTATTTATGATTATAGGTTTTGTTATCCTATTTGGGACATGAGACTATCTCCTCAGCGCGGTGGGAGTGGACCATTTAGGTTCCACGCGGTCGGGTGGTAGTGCTTTTACTCTTACCATTGAGATCCATTTCGTGGTCACCGTGGCTGGAGATTTCGTGATTGGCATTTACCTTCACTATGTTCTTGGATTATTATGATAGATGGTTAGATTTTATGATAGATGTTTTATCATTATGGATGTATGGATGTATCATGTATGGTGAATAGTTTCATATATTTTCACTGTACCTTGTATCATGGATTTGAGGATGTTGTATCTTGATCTTTACATATGTATATTCTTTTAAACCTTTCATACCCTGTGACATGTACAGTGGATGATGGAGCATTCTGAATTAATTTGCCAAGAGGCATTCGGAACAAATGTATATAATGGACATGGGACTTTCTGATTATTCTTTCATATGTATGTGATAGTTGTTAGACTTAGAATTAATTAAATTTAAACGTGACTCAACGTCTTGGGATCCTTAGGAAATGTAACTTGCAATGTACGTTTGTCGATGATTACATGTTATTGCTTCCGCTACTATGTGTTTGATGTGTATGTTATACATTCTTACTTTTAAAAAAAAATGTTTAGCAAACTTAGTGAAACTTTAGGTTATTCTTTTGGATCCCTTGGCGGGGTGTTACAATAACTATTTCCACATAATCCACATGCAAGAGAATATACAACATACCCACAAAATTGTGACACAAGATATACCCTGAGAAACTCTCATTGATGAAAAAACCCAGCCTCCAAAAGCATCCATCACCATGTATTATTCAACAAAAATACCATTGCAATACAACCATGGAAGCTTTCAAATCCATAGCCACTACCAAGCAATCCATGTGAATAAGCATGAATCCACACATCTCATGCCATGCTTCCAACCTTCACAAATGTTCCCTTGGCTAACCTATCAAACCTTGTCCCGCTCGACTCTTGCCTTTCTTCTTACTTCTTGTCCAACCAACAACTACGCTTGTGGTTGCTTATATAGTAGCAAGTCCCACAAAACCACCAAGTGTTATTACATAAACCATGTGCTACCTAACCCATTGACCCCACATTTTATATTGGGCATTTAATTTTTTTCTCCAATATTAAATAATTACATAAAATATTATCACAATTTTACAATACAACTCATCAAGAATATTCCATGGGAATCTTTGCATGTTGCACGTCCATCTAGGTGAGCTCCTAGATACAACATTACATAGTAAAATTTAAACAATATTATGCAATGTGTGCAACACCCATTATCTCAACATCTATTTTGTTACTTATTTCCCCCCTTCTCTATCTCAATCCTACATATAGCTAGGAACATAGACACATTGCATCTCTTGTTTAATACATGGGTAGTGTATATTATATTAAACACATTAGTAAAAGATATCATATTAGGAATATAAATGTGTTTGAACTACAAAATATGTCAAAGACAATTGAGGGATGTTATTGAATCATAGTCATTTAGTGTTCTTTAGTCTTTCAAAGGTCTTTTTCGTTAGCAATTGGCTAAATTTTCTAATGGGAGAATAATCATCCTTAGTTCTCTTTTTTTTTCATTAAAAAATTGTATTGAAGAATCATTAGTTTTCTCTTCATTTGGAGGTGGGATGATATATGGGAAATAATTGAAGTTGGTTGAGGAACTTTGCTAATATTAAATCATATAAAACTATTCAATAGTGAGACTAAAGTAATAGAAGGTAGATAAATTTGTTAAAAAAATCTATTAACTTTTTATTGTGATATAGAGGAATCGTGAGAGCTATAGGAATCATGCTTGTAATGGTAAGTATTGTGACTATGTACTGCATATTCAAAATAAACATACCAACTAGAACTTGTACCAAAAAGTGCAATGTTTATGTCGATAGGCACATATGTTGTACAATATTGTTTGAAATGTAATTTTGTTGGCATTGTAAGAGAGGGAACTATTTATACTTTAAAAAGAGAAGAATAAGCTATTAATATGAAATCTAAATTGAGAAACATAAGGACTTGGATTGAATTGCCCTCTACCAGGGTTTGTATGGCTTCCTTTTGAAACTTTTTGTTTCTACCCCCTATCATTCCACATTTATTACGAGATATTATTTTAGGTTATAATGGCACGGGGCTTCTCTAGCCCAACAGTTGATGCCGGTGTTGGAGTTGCTATTATTGGCGCTAATGGCTCCTCCAAGAAAATGTCCATGCAAGTTTGTTCCCAAGGTGTTCCACGAGGTAATTCCTATCCTAATATTGTTCTCAATGCTTAATATTTTGATGATGCATGTGCATGGATTGAGAAGTAGACCTTGATAGGCTATTTTTTTGGTCACAGTCCTTCTAAAAGCATGCTTAGAGAGTGGTTTTCCAAGGTTTGGATACATCAGGGTGTCCGCTTTGAAGGTGTTCAAAGCCTCACCATGGGTTTTTTTTGCTTTGCTTTGCTAACCCTAACTAGGTATAAGATGTGTTTTCCTATGGTCCTTGGCCTATTAGGTCTTCCCTCTTGACATTCTAGAAATGGTCCCAAGACTTTTCTTTCTTAGATGACCGTAAGCTCAAAGTTCCAGTTTAGGTTGAGTTTCCCAAGCTCTCAATACCGTGTTGGTCATTCTTGGATCCCATTATGTAAACTATCAGCAAGGTAATATACCTTGAGCCAAACAAGATTTTTCAATGCTCTTCCCAGCATAGGGTTTGTGTTGAGGTTGACCTCTCCTAGGACCTCAAGGAAACTATGGATATCTAGATTGGTAATACTACCTTCACCTAAAAGGTTCTTTACCTAAATGTTTTGAATACTTTCTATTGATGTCAGCCCATTGAGCATAAGATTAGGGATTGTCCCTTGCTTAAGCATAACAAGCAACCAACCAAGCAAGCTACGCCTATTGAGGTTGCAAAAATGGATGAATGGACCACTATCCTTAAGAAAGGTAAAAGCAATGCTACTACTAAAGAAGGTTCCCCCTCTTAGGATAATGGTCGAGCCTCCTCTAGGGTGGCACTGCTAATTTCTCCAATTCCTTTGCTCATGCCACCACCTCCACCAAACCCTAATTCTCAGGGGATGGCGGGTTCTGTTGGTACCAACCCTTGGACCAACTTGGTCTACACACCACAAGCGACAACCATGATTTCCTCATAGTCTCTTCACCGCTCTCACAACCCACACAGTCAAACTAAGCAATCTAATAGCAGGGATAAATAGAGGGTACCCTCCCTTGGAGATCACTCTTCGGATTCTTCCATTGCATTCTTGCATAACACTTTTTCCTCTCTTGGTTTTGCAGATGTGCTCAACAATATTGGCATTAGATTCATGATTTTTTAAAGCCTATTTTCCTAGAACCCTTTTCTTGATATGGTGTTCTTGGGGGATTCTCCAAGGATCCCCTTTAAGTACTCTTAGATTTGGCATGCTTTCATATTGGAGATTTTGTTCATTCTTTGGAAAAATTGAAATACTATCTTGTTTTCTCACAACTTTCTTGATATTAATATTTCTATGTACACTAAAGCTTGCATATGTAACAATGTAATGATCCATATATGAGTACAAACTGACAAAGTTTCACTAGAGGTGGCTCACCTTCATGAGCTTTTGGATCATTGGAGAAATGCCCCCCACATGGCGGCTAAGGTGTCACCCAATTCTTTCTCTAGAGAGCGTATGCCTCCCTAGGGTTGTCAATAGGGCCACAACTCCTTTTCTCTCTGCTCTCATACCCACAAATCATAGCCTCCTTTCTACTCTCCCAGTGGTGGTCTTGGACATTGTCAGCACTCAGTTTGTCCTCCATAGAGGCATGGTTCTAAATGGTCCCAGTGGTTCTCTTGCTGCTCCTACTCCTATGTGGCCTTCTTCCAGCAAGTGGTCTTTTCCTTGGTTGTACTTGGTGATTTCCCCTCCCAGGTCAGAGGGAAATAATGATAAAGAAAATATTAATGATGTTGTTGATGGGTGGGCTCCTCCTGAGCCATCCACTAACCTTGTTGATGTATTTGATGATTGTGATCCTCCTCCCTTGGTTGATACTGCTCTTGCAACATAAGGGCTTTATATTTTTTTTATGAGTACTTAAGTTTCTAGCCTCCAACCATTTGAACTTCCATGGGGTGATCCTTGTATCCCTAGAGCCCATTTTTTGTGAATATGGAACTTTATTATTATATTAATATAAAGGGACTATTCATAAAAAAATGAGAAACATACAAGTGAGATATATTGAAAATTATATTATTCATTTCTTTGAAAGAATGAATATTTAAGAAGTGTGTTTAGAATTGGAGTTCTTCTACTTCATTTACAAAGGGAAGACATCTTTGTTGAAACCCTTTGATGTAGTGATTCTATGGATTGTGTTCTCTTGAGTCTTTAAGACAATCCACAATATATAATATCAAAACTATATATATATATATATATATATATATATATATATATCAATTAGTATGTTGAATATAAAACTTATGTTATTTAGAAAATAATATGTTTTAATGCATAAAATAACCATACTGCAATAAAGGTTTTTGATACAATGGGCATAATTGATGTGTAAGAGTTGAATAAAACTTGTAGCTAATCTATGTCAAGGAACAATTGCAATATCAAATCTAAATAATTCATAATAAGAGTGAGCCATAAGAAAGGATGTAAGTGTAAGAGATGTACATGGGATATTTGTATATAATTTGTTAGACTAAGTACATACATGCAAATAATTGTATAGATATGCATTGATATGTTACAACCACTATTGGATTTGTAACATATTTAGGCCATCATAGATTCTAATTGAAGCTTGTACAATTGCTATCCATTGGAATCTACCGAATAGTGAATAAAAATCCTTTAAAAAGTACTTGCAATTCAATATTTTTAATTATAATTTTGAGGAATTTTAAGTTTTTGAGATTACATAAAAATAATGTGTAATCTCCATACACATGTTGAAACATTCACTAACACATGGCATATTATTTCCATTCTAACAAAGAACTTAAGACATTATACTTCAAATTGGATATACTACAAACATAGGAACACAAATTACCTTCACCTAAAATTTTTACTATTAAATTAAATACAATAATTAATTGATCAAAATATTAACCCCTCACAAATTAAGAAGCCATTTTCTAAACAATGTAAAAATATATTACACAATGTGTCATGCTGGATTCAATTCCTTGAATAAACTTTTAAATCAAGATGGGGGTCTAAATGATGTACCATTTTAACTTCCAAAAATTTTATTTACAATTTTTTTTTTTTTTTTTTAAGGAAAAAATATGACCATGAACCGTGTTCTACATGGTTTAGATTTTAAGGTATACTTTGCAAAAATATTTGCCTCAATCAAGAATTAATGACAAAGTTTTTGAAAGTAAATATGGTTAAAATACTTATATACATTTGTAACAATCTAGTGACCGATTTTCTTCTAATAACACTCTTTCAAACACTCTTACTTCCATGTTATCCTTGTTCTTCTAAAAGGAAATGAAGAACTGGATACTTGAGAGTGATGTTTTATGAACATTTGGAAAAAAATCAGTGTGTATAATTGATATCAGTTTGTTTCCAAAATAATACATGGTATCTACATTTTAGAAAACTTATTTATACTCTTAATGGTAATCCAAACCATATGATAATATTTAAAGGTCCAAATCAATACCATTTAATAGCTTGGAAGGTTATATGCACAACAAATTGTCTATAAAAAAAATAGTAAGGTTACAATAACTCGAAGCATTACATTCAATTATAAAATTCACATGGAAGGAATGGAAACTAAAATTTTGTTTAGGAGTCATCAACACAAACAATTAAAAACAATGAAAAAGAAGATCCTTGAAGTATTTTCCATGGGTCAAAAGATTCTTGAGAGTTATGTAGCCTTCTATCGGCTGGAAACATGCAATTATAGGCATAGAGGAGAATTTTTTAAAAGGGACATAAATTCCTCTAGTGCTACTAAAACACTCTATTCCATACCATAAGAGTCCTTATGCAACTGTGAAACTTGAACATCATCTAATTTAATCATCCTAACTGTTAATCTCATATTGGTTTTGACATATGAGTGACAATACACTTAAGTCATTTACTAGATAGAACTTAGTTTATCTCGAACTAGTAATCTATGCTGAGAAAAAGTTGTTAGATAGTGTATGCTGAGTGAGGAGATATATAGTATGTGTTGATTAAATAGTAAGTGCCGATCACTCAAGTGTTGAGCAGACAATTGATGCTTAGTCATTCAGAGGCTGAGTTACAACATTAAAGATATAGTATATTTTGAGCATCAGGGTCTTCAAGTGCTAAGTAAAATAGTTTTGGACATAGTTATTTGTAATGGCACAAACTTCTATGCAAACTATTTTTTAGCCAACTTAAGGGTTGTTTTGTAATTCTAGATGATAACAATGAATCTATATTGAGGATCTCTATGTAGTTCATGCAACCAATCAGTTAAAGGGATGGATTAAGCGACAAAATGGGTGAATCACAATCATTGATTCATACCTAACCCTAAGTCACCTAGGTTTTCTTAAGGAAGGCAAACCCTAAAACAATGTATGTGCGAAGAGAGAAGTTTGCATACGCAGACAGAGCATTCATGGTGGCTAAGGAGTTTTGAATCAAGTTATGAATTGCAAAATTAGTTAGAGGAGAACAAAGGAAAGAAGTTAGAGGATAGAAGTGACACATATGATTAGAGAGGATCAAGGATACATGCAAAGAGGTGATATGTTATCTAGTAGCAAAGTGCTAAATGTAGGATCATTGCTAAGACATTCTAATAGGTGAATCAGTTAAATCTCTTAACATAGTAGTCCTAACATGCTATTGTAAATCCTTTAATAGGGTGGTTGCTTCATTGTAAGTTTAAGTCCTTTAATCAGGCACATTCTAACAGGGTGTTGAAATCCTTTAACAGGGTAAGATCTAACAATCTTGTAAGCATTTAATAGGACAAAGCTTTCACAAGGTAGATCATAGTTTATGATCAAATATTTTAAAATTCATTTAATACACTTTGCAACTGCAATAGTGAATATTTGTGGGTGTCATCCCCACCCCAATTTTACCCGCTCATTAGAGGGTTTATGGGTAACCAAATATCTTGTGTCATATATGTGTTGAATGTTATTTGCTTACATGCTATGGATGAATATGTTTAGCAAGTTATTTCAGTTTACATGCAACTTGTGAGATGGATATGTGGTGAATGATTTTATGCTTAAAGTTTTGAATGACTGATTCACCCCCTACCCACCCCCTCCCAACCTCGCCCCCCCCCATTAGAGTTTACTTTCCCTCTTGTATTTCCAACACTAACTACAAATTATGAGAAGTCCAAATCTCTAGTGTTAGAGGAATTCATGCGACAAGAATCTTAAATTTACTATGAAATCTTGATAAATCTGAGTTCTAATTAGAACTTTAGAGAAATTGTACTTCTAACAATGCAACTCTTTCTTTACAATATTTATATCTAAAAGCATCAATAATGAAATCATATTTCACCTGTAACTTGTAGAAAAAGAAAAAAGAAAATAAACAATAAGCACCCCTAACAATATTGCATTAACTCATTTTATATCAATTAAACTTTAAATGCATTGATTTACTTTAATGTCTAACTTGTAACATTTATATTCAATTCCATTTAAACTATAGAGCTAAATAATAAAAATTCTAACATTGTTGTATTCTCGAAGTTACCTGAATACAAGATTGAAAAGCATCAGAACAGTTCATATTTTAATCTTATCATTTTCCAAATAACACATTTCTACTAATGCTGAAACTTTTCAAAAGAAAAAAGTTATTCAATAAAAATAAGCACCCTTAATTAAAAATGATAGATTTGTTGGAATTAATGTTCCAACAATAGTTAATAATAATTATTGCACATGTGGAAAACCTTGTTGAGTTGTTGGCAACACAAGTTTAGTTTAGGTGCGAGTCAAAGAATTCTAGTTTGAATCAAGTTCTTATTGTAGATGTGTTTGAGGTAGGTGTCCATAAGTTTCAATTATCTATCAAGTTTGAGAGTGTTGTCAATCATAAAGTAGTTTGTTGTCAATCTAATTAGTAGTCATTCAGGAATGTTGTTGGGTCAAGCTATTGCATAAATTTGCATCTATTATTCAATAAAATCAAGTTTGAAGTTCTGTCTTTCTTTGTTATGTTTCTGTTGTTCTATTTTTCCAATAAGATTCACATTTTCAAGAAAGAGCCATTTATGATTTATTCTAAGAACATACTATCATATATTTCAAACTCTATTTTCTAATATTAAAATTGAAAAACAAAATATATAGCCAAAGCATTAATTTTTTTTTTAATAATTCCCCCCAAAAAATAGAAATAGAAACTATGAAAACTATGGCAAGGTTCTTGGGTTTACTGTACACCCACATTGTTGTTTCTATTGATTTGGACATATCCTTAATACTCTCCACTACCATGAGGAGAGACTATCTGTAAAATTTTGAAACTAATAAATAATGTTTATCTGCACAACAACATTAAGGAAGAAAATAATAATAAAATAAGAAGCAGTGACTTAGGCATAGATTTCAATAGTTTTAACATTTACACTTCATAGAAAAGATGAATTTTCTAACTATCATGCAAAAAACTATCTTTTTTTAGGAAAAAAATTTCCCCAAACAATAATTTTATATTTAAGCTCAACTAAGCCTAGAGTGATTGTGCTCTGTTATGAGGCAATTGATAGATAATTTTCACCGCTATCGTAGAGAAGGAAAAACTATCTGATTATGTATACAAACTTAATCATCATAGAGGCAAAAACAACAAAAACAAAATAATTGATGTTAACAAAGAAAGAAGTAAGAGTTGCTATCATTCATGCTATTTACTACAATGGAATCTATTGTTATAAATTTTTTCAACACTCTCCTTGGATTTGTGACACGGGCTTAACTATCTCCTATGTACTATAAGTTGAGTTGTTGTATTGGGTATTGAAGATCAATCTTTTGGTGCAATGACAACCCCACTCTAACAATGCATTAGGAGCCTCAAGTAACGTTGAGGGGGAGATTATTAAAAATTTGTTTAGTGCTCCCCTCAGAATTCATGACAAGGGCTTAACTGCCTCCTGCGACCCCACTCTAACATCTACATCACATCAAAGAAACAAAATCATTCAAAGAACTAGATGACAATGAAATGAAAGTTTCTATCAAGGAGCCTTGATATGGAATATTTTGACTATTTATTGTAATCATTGTAGAGAATTGGTTAAGAGAGCTAAATGTAGATAACGAAACCAACAAATCTAAGACATAAGCTTAAATTAAGAGACTTATCACAAATTAGTTGCTCCATGCAACCCAAAAGATATAAACTATTTGGAAAACTACCTGTGTGCATTCACACATGCATTTCAGTTGCTCCCAACACATTTTAGGCAAAAGTGGACTAACATGGCAAAAATTTCAAGGTGTGTTATATAAAATATAATTTATTTTAAACTGGAGTTCCTCCCAATGCATTCCAGATGGAGGTGGACTAACAGTGGACATGCATTAACGTGCAAATACAAAGTAAAATTATTATTTTTAAACAATGGTTTCACTAAATATACACCATAAGTCATATTCCTTAAGTGGGTGTCTACCTAAGAAATGGTCAATTATTCCAAATTTAAAATCTAGATAAAATTGGTTTTGTTTTTATTTTTGGTTGTTGATAGTATTTTTGGCATCGAACATCCAATAGTTTTCAGGTAAATGACAAGTTTTTGGCCATTGTGTGCCTAAATAAAAAAACCATATTGTCTTAACTATATTGTATTTAAAATTACTATTGTTTTTTTTGTTTGTCAAGAGAGCTAGGCCAAGCCATTCAATGATAAATAAGAAAACAAGAAGATGATAAAATTAGCTTAAATTTCTATTGGATTTCAAGAATTAAAATGTAAAAGTATTAGTTGAAATTTATAATAAGTTAGAAGTTGCATAATTCATTTTAAAAAAATCCAATATGAATCAACAATAAATTCATGTAGAGCTAGTTTGTACAATCACAATTTTTATAAATCTAATTTTAGAAGTACAATTTACATTTTATTGGTTATACTAGATTGTAGGATCTTGCAACACCTCAATATTAGAGTAAATATTATCTCATGCAAAAAGATAAAATTTTAAATGAAAATCATTTTAGACTTCTCCTTCATTTTTAATGGCAATAATTTTATCAATAATCTTGTAGTTATACTTATTGACATATGTGATAAAAAAAAAAAAGTTAGATTGTCCATTTTGAGAAGAAGCGTAACAAGATTATAATTACAATTATTCATAACCTTCCCAAATATCCTATAATACCCCTCCACGACAAGAAATTCTACAACCGAAGACAAGAAGAAATTATTTAGTAGTATAATTGCCAAATCTTTGGATATTGCCCTTGATGAACACAAGAAAAATAGACTTAACAAAGCTCTCCTTAATGGTCTCCTTCACTAACCTATCCTTGATTTTGTCATGAAAAAATCTAGGAAAGTATGGAGAAATGTTAACTATACCCATAATATTAACTTTTTTCTTTTCCTTGCAAAACTACTTGAAGTGGGGAACACCCAAATTAACAATCTCCTTGAACATATTACTCATACTCCATAATCCTTTCATATTTATTAAATTAATTTGTGAAAATATGTGGCATTTCATCCCAATTTAAAGACTGCATGACTATACTTCCAATTTTATAAATTTCCACTGTATGTTAACCAACAAATTAATCATTTTTGGTCAAAACTAAGTTGAGTATATTTAGAATCCTCTTCAAAGACCTCATGTAAGTCTTAAGAGGAAAAACTCATCAATGTAGAATTCAAAAAGGATGAAATCCTCTTTTTCTCTATTATATTAGAATCTCTCCTAAAAATAAAATTGTTGACTAAGTATTTGGGTTTCAACTAGGAAGCCATGCCCATAGGTTTGAACCTCCATCAGAAAAATAAAAATAATTATCAACTTTTTTTATATTCCCAATAATTATTGAGATGTTTCCCTCTTAAAAGCATTAAAAAATACCCACGCAACTTTCACAAGTTAGATAAAGTAACCATCATTTATCTAAGTTGCATTAGATTATAAAGAGATAAAGTATTTATGATCTTCCTTTCCAATCTATAGAACAATATAAAAAAGATCAAAATCAAATAATAATTTAAAAGTACCTAAGTTTTTATCTTTTTTGAGATATCTAACAAATTAAGAATTCTAATATGAGGAATATATAAAGTTACTTGATCACATTATCTACACAAATTCTCATATTCTTCTAAGTAGTAAATAACTTAATTAGCTATACATTTCCCAACCTAGCAATCAATAGTTTATTTAAGAGACACAACTTGAGAAATAACTCCCCATAATTAAATATTGTTAATTAATATTTAAGAATATATTAGAATTTAAGAATACAATAAACATATCCTCCTAGAAAGGCTTATTATGTCAATAAGGCCCATATCTATCAACCACAAAGAAAATTTTCCAATTATTTAAAGGCTAGAACATCATTCCTTTATACCAATCATAAAACAACAAATTGCGTCAACCTTGAGGCTTCCCTAATGTACAATTATTAATATAGGACCTTAATATGATATTGCATTCTACTTTACATTACAAATATAACTTCCCAAAATGATATAACCAAAAGTCAGCCTCTAGAGAATAGATCACATGTTATCCTTCACAAATCTTCATAGAATGATCACCTGGTTTTTCTACCTCGAACATATCACCATGAACATGTCTTCAACCAAAATCCAAGCCTGCTAAACAAGATTCAACCTTTTTGAATATATACAACTCAATTAGCAGTACTTTCTTTTCTACACACTAGTCTGCAACATTCTCTTCATCAAAATAATTTGATTATAGTTTTTTTCTGCTACAACATACTCTTCTTCCACTATAGATTGCAGTATGCAATTTTGTTTCTTACTTAGACATGAAAGCAATCTTCTTCCAAAAAATAATTCTTTACCACTTATTATTTTCCTTTCATCTACATTTCTTGCCCAATCTACATCAATGTATGTACATTAGGTAAAGTCATGTGATCTATCAAATGATTGTTAGAATATTTAGAATAACTGAGGGGAGGGGGTGTCGAATAAGTTATCCTTAAGGTAAGATGTATAAAAATAACTTTTATCAACTCTAGCAAACTTAATCAACCTCATGAACAAGATATCAAATAAAATAGTTCATCGACATTCAACTTATTCATTCCATTTTTGCTCTTTGTTCAGTATGTATTGACTAGTAGAATAATATCCTAGTTAACAATAAATTTAAAACTTAAAACTATAAGTAGCATAAAAACATAAAACATATCCAAATAATTGTTTGACACCAAAAATTAATGTGGAAAACCAATTTGGGAAAAACCACCAAGTAACATGCTACCACTTTTCACTTTTGTAAAGTGAGCCCTATTAGGAGCCAACCCTACTAAAGGATACAAAACACAATGTTAGGTGTGACCTTGTTAAAGGATTTAATCACCTTTTTAGGAATGGCCTTGTTAGAGGACTTTAGAACATTCCCTTATAATGTCGCCTTGTTAAATGATTTACAAATGTTGCTAGGTCAACCTTAATCAAAAGGATTTTACTACTACTACAATGATTAGAAATTAATATCTAGGTTTAATCTAATAACATGCAACTCACTTTTAAAATTCATATCTCCATTCAACTTAATCCTGGTTCATTAGCTAGACTCCATCATTCTAAACAACTCAAATCTATTTGGAAACTCTTCAAGCAATCTCCACATCACAAACTTCACACTTCTATTTTGCAAGTTTTTACTCCACTTGTCTCCAAAAATTCCAGTGCAAAAACCACATAAAATATCTTATATGCTCCCTTAAATAGGTAGCTTTGATCTTTTTCTGCTTAAACATAACCATAGATCTTAGTGGTACAATTAGACTCAAAAAATTCAATGAATCTTTCCATCTTTTGTTCTTCTTCTTCCTTCTTGATACTTCTAGAAATATTTCCTCAAATATTATCCTTTGGTTGCTCAATTAATCTTTTCCATGCATTAAATAATCCAGATCATCAATCCTTATCGTCAACACATTTTTATAAATTCAAGAATTCAACTATGTCGACCACAAACCTTGATCTTTCTCAAACTCTCAGTTTGCTGACACTCGGTCATAACTATGTTTTGTTGTTCGGTCACCATTGGATCACTGGGTCATCACTAAACTATCTTGCTTGGCTTACACTATGAAACTTGATCATTATTATCACTTGCCATTCTCTGTCTATCAACCAATATTTATACTCAGTCAACATTGTTATGCTTGGCAATGCTTAAGTTCTTTAATCTTCTAGTTTAAATACTTAGTTTCTTCAATTGACTCTTTTTTCTTCTCAACTGGTATTTCTTCCTTTCTTAATGTAATGAATACACAACATATTATCTTGTCAAGTACTGACTTATCAAGTGCTCGTTATGATTTCATAACAATTTCATATCTCAACTCAACCTTTTAGTAAGTCATCTCATGATCTCTTCTTTTCAAATCCTCTTCATAAATCAAACGATATGGCACTCTAAATTATTAGAAAATGCCTTACCAGTAAGGTTTGACATCAATGACAACATAACAATTATTCCACAGTTGTAGTTCCAACAATCTTCCTCTTTGGCTACATTGATGGCAATACCTTCAAAATGCAACACCTTTGAATTAACATTTTCCAAGTTATCATGAAATCCAAAAAGTAACCAATGCCTCATGTGTTTTATTACTCAACTCCCTTTGTGTTCACGTAGGTAGATCTTCATATCCTTAGTTTTATTTTGATTCTCATCCTTCATCTCAAATATGTTCCCTCTATTTATCAACTTCATCATCATCTTGTGTACGACTCCCTCTTACTTCATTCACCATACCTTCATGGTCACCATATCCTTTTCATGTATTTCTCTCCCTCTTCTCATAGCTTTTTCTCCCTCTTTGACAATAATGTGTAGGCTCAATGTCAAACATCTTTGTTTTCATGCAAATTTCATTTGTTTCTGATCTATATTAATATTTTCTTTGTCATCAGATAAAAAATTATGTTTCATCTCTTCTCACTACTTAATTTGCATCACTCCACACCTTTATGTAGATCATAAAGTGTGATCTCTTGCATCAAATTATGTTTCATCTCTTCTCACTACTTAATTTGCATCACTCCACACCTTTATGTAGATCATAAAGTGTGATCTCTTGCATCAATATGTAAGATATTTTGATAACAACATTTGATGCAATTCTACATCTCTTTTTAGTTTGTTTCAGATAGGGAAATGACTCCTAACTTTCCTCTTAAGTACACATGCACTTCTTTAGGTAGTTCCTTAGTGAATATGTCAGCTATCTACTCCTTTGTGTTCACATATTCAAGCCTCACTTCTTTATCTTGCACTAACTATCTCAATTAATGATACTTGATATCAATATGCTTTGTCTTTGTATGCATCACAGGATTATTTGAAATTTTTATAGCACTTGTATTATCACAATAGATAACTACAGGTTTAGTAATCTCTTCCTTCATATCTTTCAACAATTTTTTTAATCCATACAATGTTTGAACAATTCATTATTGCAACAACATACTCAACTTCTGTTGTGGATTGTGATTTTTTTTTTTTGCTTCTTGCTTGTTCAATAAATCTGCCTCTTTACTAGAAAGAAAGTGCCTCCACTATTTTTTTTTATATCATCAATATTACTAGCCCAATTAACATATTTATATACTTTCAACTCAAACTTTTCATTCTTCTTGTACCATAAGCCACAATCTTTTGTGCTTTTCAAATATCTCATTATTATTTTCACAGTCGTCATGTGATTATCCTTGGGATTAGCAATTTTTTTTACATATATTCCAACTGCTAATGCAATGTTAGGTCTTCTATTAATAACATGTCACAATTTTCCAATCATTGATCTATACAATGTCTTATTAACCTCTACATAATCATCATTCTTTGAAAGTTTATGTCTAGTGGCCATAGTTGTTCCAAATAGTCTTGAATCTTCCATACCAAAGTATTTTAGTATCTCCTTGATATACTTTGATTGTGTAATGTATATTCCTCCTTTCTTTTGGTAGATTTGTAAACCAACGAATAATTGAATATCTCAAAACATTGACATCTCAAATTCTTTCTTAATTTCATTTGTAGAATTTTTACACAATGAATCTTGTCCTCCAAATATGATATCATCAACAAAAATTTCCACTATAAATAGCTTGTTCCTAGATTCACTCTTCAAGTATAGATTGTTGTTATCATTATTCTTGCAAAACCATTTTTAACAAAACAAGTATGTTACCTTTCATGCCATGCTCTAGGGGCTTGCTTCAAACCATACAAAGCTTTGTGTAACTTATATACCATGTTTCTCTTGATAAGCTCAACAAATGCTTCAAGTTGTTCAAAGTGGACTTCTTCTTGTAGTATACCATTCAAAAATGCAGACTTCAGATCCATTTGATAAACTTTGAAACCTTTATAAGCAATATATGCAAGAAAAATTCTTACACCTTCCAATTTTGCAACTAGAGAAAATATCTCTCCAAAGTCAATTCCTTCTTCTTGTGCATATCCCTTAACAAACTAGTCTTGCCTCGTTCCTTGTGATTTCACCTTTTTTATTTAGCTTATTTCTGAATACCCACTTTGTTCCAATCACATTCTTGTTATTTGGTCTAGGTACTAGTGTCCATGTCTTGTTATTTTCAATCTAGTCAATTTCCTCAATCATATCTCTTATCTAGTCTTCATTTTCAAGTGCAGCCTTAATTATTTTGGGCTCAAAATCACACAACAAACATATGCCATTATTCAATCTATTTCTTTTCATAACTCCTAAATCTTTATCTCCAATGATTTGATCTAGTTTATGATGTCTTCTTACATACTTTGCTAGCAAAAGCTCATATCTTCTTACTTCTCGTGGCAACTCAATTGGTTCAACATGGTCAATCTCTTTATGTCCCTCTTCTTGTATCTCTAGTTGGATTATAGCTTCATCCATTTGATGGTCAATAGTCTCTACCTGTTGGTTGACTTCAACTACTTGATGCTCGATAGGTTTCTATTGCTCAATAGCACTCCTCTGCTAAGAATCAACATTGTCCTCAATCTGCATCACTTCAACTAGTTTCTTAGGTTTAGGAATGGTATCGGTTTCTCTTTCATAGACATATAGAAAATCTCTCTAATCTTGAGGTTCCTTCTTGCATTCTTCTTCATTCTTTTTTTGCAAATTCATCAACTCTAACATTTGCAATTTCCACAATCTTCTTAGTGTTCGAATTCAAACACTTATATGCCTTACTCTTTGTGGAATATCCTAGGAATATGCCTTCATCACATTTTCCATCAAGTTTACCTTTGCTAGCATCTTTTAGAATATAACATTTGCTTCCAAAAATGTTGAAATAATTCAATTAGCTGCATCTGCTTGACCATACCAAAGTTCAAAAGGTGTTTTATGGTACCTTTCTTGACTTTTACTAGATTCAAGGTATAAAAAATAGTACTTATAGCTTCTCTCCAAAAAATTTGTGTGACATTCTTTTCCACCATCAATATTCTTGCATAATCCATGATAGATTTATTCCTTCTTTTAGTTATACCATTATGTGGTGGAGTTCTAGGTCTAGCTATCTGCTTATGATACCTTTATCATTACAGAATATGTTGAATTCTCCTCCTCTGTCATATATCAAGAATTTCAAGCTCTCAGATGTTTCTTTCTCAACTCTAGCCAAATAACATTTAAACATTTGAAAAGCATCATATTTTTCTTTAAGAAATACCAAAAAGTCATCATCCTAGAGTAGTCATCAACAAATAAGATAAAGTGCTTATAACCATAGTAGATTTGCTTTCCAATAGGACCATACTAATCAATATGGGCTAATTTTAAAACATCATCATAAGAGTAAACTTTTCTCTTGAAACTATACTTTTCCATTTTTCCCAATTGACATTTTTTGCAAATCACCTTATTAGGTTTACTCAGCTTTGGCAATCCTATTACTCTCTTCTTCTTGCTAATCTCAACAAGATTATCAAAGTTCACATGATAGAACCTCCTATTCCATATCCAAACATCTTCAAATTGTGCAAATAAACATGTTTCATCATATAGGTCTAGATAGAACAAGTTACCTATGGTTTTCTCTCCATTTCTAATTAGTTCACCAGTAGCATCATCGATCTTTTCTTTCCTATCCTAAAACTCACCTCTATAACCTAAACTGATCAACTATGCCACACTCAACTAGTTATACTTTAGACCTTCAACCCAATATGCATTGTTACATTTGATCTTATCATTCAATATAATTGATCCTTTACATTTCGAATAACATGGTACATCATTTCTAGACTTGACATTAATTCCACTATAATGTACCAAATTATCAAACTTACTTGTATCACCATTCATGTGATGTGAACACTATCAATTATCCATATATCATTATTGCTTATATGTAAGATTAAAGTAGTTCTCTCATACATTTCATCATCATATTCATCTTTCATAGCAACATAAAAAACTTCTTCATCAATGTCACTATTAGTATTTTCTTCAGCAATGTAACTTGATTTCTTAGCTTTTACCTTTTTGTAATCTCTATCTCTTTTGTTGTTTTTGTTGTCTCTCATTCCTTGGTATTTACTATCCTTCCTTTCATCATTTTCTTCTCTATCAAGATACCTTGCTGCAACATGACCAACCTCGTTACGTGTAAAACAAATAATAGGTAGTTTACCTTTGTATTTTATCTTTCCTCTTGGTAGCCTTATAGCCAATATTGACTCAACTTCATCATTTTCGTCATTTGATTCACTGTCATTGTTTACATCTTTCCTTTATTCTTTCTTCTAGATTCATCAAGAGCCAATTTTTCTTTGAAAGAACTTTCAACATTAGTAGGTGTGTAATTATCAAAATTTTCCAACTCAAAAGTTGTGAATCTACCAACTAGACTATCCAATGTTAGATCATTACCAAGTGTACATCTAAGTTACTATATTGAAGAAACTCTAATAGCATAGATAGGAAGTAAATTTATCAATACTTTGTTGATCATTATTTCCTTAGATATGATACCACCAACAATCCTAATAGAATCCACCACTTCTTTGATTCTCCCAAGATAATGTGCCACATTTTCACCTTCCTTCATCTTCATGTGTCATCAAAATTTCCTCTTAAGATTTATGCCTTGGCTCTCTACAAATGTATTCTCCATGGATTAATGCCAACTTATCCCATACTTGCTTTGAATTTTCATAGTCTTTCACTTCTTCAAATTTAGGATAGCCTAAGGAGGATGCAAGTTCAATCATTATTAGGGTATGCTCCCAGTTCTCTTTCATTTCTTCAACTTTCATAGGTCTAGGAGCTTCAATGTATTCATTCTCAAGTTTATAAAGTACAAATTATCCAATACCTGACACATGTAACTTCATCAGCCTTTTCCATCCTGATAATTTACCCTTGTTCAACTTTGGTGCCTCTCTCTTATACATCTTGATCTTTATCTTTAAGTCCATCTTTCATGCAAGCACCAATGCTCTAATACTAATTGTTAGAATATTTAGAATAACTAAGGGTAGGGGTGGGGGGTCTGAACACTTAATCAAACTCATGAATAACATAATACATAAAATTGTTCATCAGCATTCAACTTATTCATTAAATTTTCGCTCTCTATTTAGTAGCTGTCGAGTAGTAGAATAATACCACAGTTAACAATAAACTTAAAAATTAAAACAAGAAGAAGCATAAACGCATTAAAAACATCCAGATAAATTTTTGATACCAGAATTTAATCTGGAAAGCCAATTTTGGAAAAACCACCAAGTAATATGCAACCACTTTTCACTTTTTACAAGTGAGCTCCATTAGGAGCCAACCTTGTTAAAGGTTATAAAACACAATGTTAGGTGTAACCTTGTTAAAGGATTTACTCACCATGTTAGGAGTGGCCTTGTTAGAGGAATTTAGAACATTCCCTTAGAATGTCACCGTGTTAAAGGATTTACAAATGATGGTTAGGTCAACCTTAATCAAAAGGATTTAACTATAGGTACGATGATTAGAAAGTAACAACTAGGTTTGATCTAATAACATACAAATCACTTTGAAAATTTGAATCTCTATTCAACTCAATCCTTTTTCATTGGATGGAATCCATCATTCTCAACAATTTAGATATGCTTGACAATGCTACAAGTAATCTCCACATCACAAACTTCACACTTCTCCTTTGCAAGTCTGTTCTCCAATTGTCTCCAAAAATTCTAGTCCAACAACCACATAAAACATCTCATTTACCTCCTTAAATAATTAGTTCTTTACTTTTTTCGCTTAAACATAATTGTAGATCTTAGGGCTATGATTAGATTCAATAGATTCAATGAACCTAGCCATCTTCTATTCTTCTTCTTCCTTCTTGATACTTCTAGAAACATTTACTCAAAGCTTAGCCTTTGATTTCTCAACTAATCTTTTCCATGCAATAAATAATCCTTATTGTTGACATGTTTTGATTAATTTGAGAATTTAACATGTCAGCCACAAATCTTGATTATTTCTCAAACTTTTAGTTTGGTGACTCGGTCATAACTATGTTTTGTTGCTTGATCACCATTGGATCACTAAACTATCTTGCCCATCTTACACTATGAAACTTGGTTGTTATTATCACTTGACATTCTCTGCCACTCAACCAATACTGATACTCTTTCAACATTTTTATTCTCAATAATTCTTAAGTTCTTTAATCTTCTACTTCAAATACTCGGTTACTTCAATTAACTCTTTTTTCTTCTCAATTGATCTTTCTTCCTTGCTTGTTATAATGAATAAACAAAACATTATCTTGTCAAGTACTAACTTATTAAGTTCCCATTAAGATTCCATCACACTTTCACATCTTAACTTTACCTTTCACTAAGTCATCTCGTGATCTCATATTTTCAAATCCTCTTCATCAATCAAATCATATGGCACTCTACACCGCTAGAAAATGTCTTAGCAATAAGGTTTAACATCAATGAAAACATAACAATTATTCCATAGTTGTAGTTCCAATAACCATAATCCATAATCTGATGTTCCCTTCAAGTATCTGAATATTCTATTTACATATGGTTGGGGTTAGGGTTTAGACTTATAGTTAGGGTTAAATTTTACTATTATATATTAAATGAATTAATATAATTATGGTAAGAGTTATCATTTATATCATGGTTATATATAACATCATGTTTATGGTTTACCATTTATGATTAGGTTTTATCATTTATGATTAGGATTAATCATTTAATGAGAATGATTACTATTAAGGCAAGGGTTTAGCCTTATGGTTAGGGTTATAGTTAGGGTTAGCATTTGGGTTTAAGATTAGGATTGGGGTTTATGAAATGGAATAATGATTATGGTAAGGTTAAATATTTACATTGTTGATAGAACTATGATTAGTTTATTATAAGCTTAAGGTTTTGATTATGGCTAGGATTAAAATTAGGATTAGGTTCAAGAATATTATTTGGATTATGCCTAGGGTAAGGATTTCCATTATGGTGAGGATCAGAGTTTAAATTAGGGTTAGGATTAGTCTTAGAGATTAAATTAAGATTATCATCAAGGTTAGGGTTTAGATCATGGTTAGTATTATAGTCTTAGCTAGTGTTTTAATTAGGGTTAGGGTTAGGATAAGAGTTTAGGTTCATGTCATGCATACAGTTAGGGTTTTATTTAGGGTATGGTTTATAATAATATTTAGGATTATGATTATATTTAAGGTTAGGTTTTTTCATTTAGATTAGGGTTTAAGGTTAGGGTTAGGAATATGGTTTAGGGTTTTAGTATTAGGCTTAACATTTACATTATGGTTAGTATAATGATCAAGGTTAAGGTTTTTTTTTGGGTTAAACCTAAATAATTATAATTAGAATTATGGTCAAGGTAGGAGTTTACATCATGGTTAGTTTTATGGCTAGGTTTTGGGTTTTGGTATGGATAATATGAATGAAGCATAACAATAAGGATTAGTGCTTAGGTTTTAGGATTAGGAATATTGTTAGGGTTTGATATTTGGGTTATGGTCTTGTTTGAGATATTGATTATGGTTTTAGGCTTTAATGTTTCAATTAGGGTTCAAGGTTAGGATTTATGGTTTAACATTAATGTTAAAGGTAGAATAATGGTTAGGATTATAGTTTGATTCATAATTTCTAATCATGGTTATGGTTATGATTATGGTTTCTAGTGTACAGTTATGATTATGATTGGAGTTAACATTAGTATTATCGTTAGGATTACTATTACACTTAAGGTTTATAGTTAGGGATAATATTATGCTTAAAGCATGGGCTTACCTGGGTATGCTTAAAATTTTGTCTAGGCCCTAGGGTCAATGTTAGGATTATGATTAGGGTTAGTTTATTGGTTACGTTTTAGATTAAGGTTAGGATTTTTTTTTTATCATGATTAAAGCTAGAATTAGATTTAGGGTTAGTTTTTAGTTTTTATTGCAAGGATAATAGTTGAAATTAGCATTTACATAGTTAGAAATAGAGTGAATATTTAGTTTAGACTTATCATTATAGGTTGGGTTTAGGCTTAGGAATACAACTAGGGTTTTAAGTTATACATCACAGCTCAAAATAAGGTTTTGGGCATGGTTAGTACATGGCTTATTATTATCATTAGGTTTAGGAATTTAGTTAGAACTACAATTGGGGTAAGGGATACAATTATGGTTATAGAAATAGCATTTCGATTAGGGTTTAAAATTAGGGCTAAAATAATGCTAACAGTTAAAATTAGGGTAAAGATTGTGGTTTGAATTATGCTTATGCTTATTCTTATGTTTAGGTTTTGGATTAGTTCTATCATTAGGTTTAGGGTTATAATAAGGATCGGGGTTCAAGGTTAAGATTAGGATACAATTTTTGGGTTAGGATTTAATGTTTAGATTAGGGTTCAAAGTTAGGATTAAGATTAGGGTTTAGGTTTTAAAATTAGGATGATATTGTTAGGGTGAGGTTTTTAACTATGGATAGTATTATAATTTGGTTAGGGTTGTGCTTATTATTAGGATTTAAGGTTAGGGTTGAGCTTAAGATTATAGTTAGGTTTCTAGGATTATGGTTTGTTTAAGGGCTTAAATCATAGTTACTATTATGGTTAGGGTCCAGGGGGTTTTATCACAATTAAGATTTTACATTAGGGTTTAGGATTAGGATTGTCATTAGGGTTAGATTTTACATTATGGTTAGTATTATGGTTTGAGACAATATTTTTGTTAGGGTTTGGGTAAGGTTAAAGTTATAGGTTCATATCATGATTAGGGTTGCATTTAGGATTAAGTTCAGAAATTAGGGTTACGATTATGGTTTAGCATCCAAGATTAGGCTTTGCCATTTAAGATCAAGGTTTACAATTTAGGGTATAACATTTATGATTAGGGTGTAACATGTTTTATTAGGGATTACTATTTAGGATTATGTTTAGGGCTAGGATTAGGATATGGCTAAGTTTTAGGGTATACATCATGGTTAGGGTTAAGGGTCAAGGTAAATATATTTTTAGGGTTAGGGTTAGAACTATGTTTAGGATAAGGACTACGGTTAGGGTATGGATTCAGATTAAGGCTATGGTTAGGTTAGAGTTGGTTTTAAAGTTTGAATTAGGGTTTGGTTATGGGTAGCATTATAATAAAAATTAGTATTTACAATTGAGATTATGGTTTGCATTTTTCTTAGGGTTACAATTAGGTTTAGGTTTTAAATTAGTGATATAGTAAGGTTTGGGGTTATTCATAGTTTAAGAAATAGTTATGATATAAAGGTTTATGTTAGGGTAGGATTAGAGTTCAGATTATGACTTGGGTTTAGGGTTGGGAAAAAATTAGGATTAGGATTTAGTGGTAGTATTATGATTAGGGTTTTGGGTTGGTGTTTAATATTTGGATTTGGATTCAAGGTTATATTAGGATTATGGTTTAGGATTTTTATGTTAGGGTTAGGGTTAAGATTATGGTTAGGATTAGGATTATGGTAAGGGCTTACATAATAGTAAATATTATGGTTAAGATTGGAGTTTTGATTATAGTTGGGATTAGAGGGTTTGGGATAAGGATTATCATAGGGTTAAGTATTACACTATGGCTAGTATTATTCTTTGAGGTAGTATTTTGATTAGGATCAAGATTAAGATAAAGTTTTAGGATCATATCATGGTTAGCATTGTATTTAGAATTAAAGTTAGCATGAGGGTTTAGTATTTAAAATTATGGTTTAACATTTGTGATTAGGGTTAATATTAGGTTTTAACATTTAAGGTGTAGCACTAATGATTAGGGTTTAACCTTTAGAATTATGGTTTAGTGTAGGGTTTACAACTTGGGTTTTAGGATTCAGGATTAAGGCTTACCATTTAGGATTATGATAGTTGTAATATCAAGTTGCCAAATTTTTGTATTACAATAACTATTTTGCATCAATAAAACTATCGACTCTTTGTGATCCATCATCAATGTAGGAGAGATATAAAAAAAAACATAAAATGAGTCACAAAACATGACTAGAATGCAAAATTTTAACATTTTTTTTAAAGCATAAAAATAATTTTTAACAATCACGACCTTTAAATAAAATTAGGTGACCATTTAATTCTGAATTTATTTAATTGATAAGTAATTAGCCTATACTAAAATCACCTTGCTCATCTATTTAAATTGTTAATTTTGAAAGAGAAAAAAAGTTTTAAACCAATAAAGTATATGACTTGATAATCATATATTTTAGATCAATAAATTTTTTATATATATATATATATATATATATATATATATATATATATATATATATATATATATATATATATATATATATATATATATATATATATATATATATATGAGAATCATCATATTATATTTGTCAACTATTTATAGGAAAATTTAAAGTAGGATTAAAGTAGATTCTAAACTATTTGCAAAATAAATTTACATTCTAATAGGAAATGATTTTATTACCAATTTCTCATTTTTTTACATAATAAAATAAAATAAAAAGATTTCTATTCAATATTCTACAAAATAAAATTATTATTTTATAAGATAAAATATTAAAAAAGATTATAAATTATTTTATAAGATAAAATTAAAAAAACATGCAATAATATTTTAAACAAATTTCTTTCTAACACAAGAAATGGTTTACTATCACTTTCACCTATTTATGAAATGAGGAAACTTTCATTCTAGATTCTATTAAAAATATCTACTTTCTATTATGAAAATTATTCTATTATCATGAGTGACTATTGTAAACAAAAAAATTAAGGAACTATATAACTTAAATTTACTTTCTTAATTATTTTATTATTATTTGCAAGTTTTTTAATAAAATAATATAAAGATTTATAATTCAACAAATTTACTTCCCTAATATGAATTTTTATTATTATCGTCTCCTAATATTTTGTCAATAAAATAAGGAAACATTTCATTTCATATTCTATTAAACAACTATACAAGGTCTAATGTTGGAAATCTAGAAAAATTGTTTGGGTTTGTTTTTACCAACAATTTATAGAAAACGAGGTGAGGCAAGTTGTAAGAAAAAGTGATTGAAATAATAAAATATAATAAAATGAAATAGCATGAAATAATAGATTTAATCCAAGAGAGAAAGAAGAGTTTTACCATACAAATGATACAAGATCAATATAGCAATACCAAAGAGGAAGCAACACAAGAGACAAGGATTTGATAAGGGGAAAGCAAGAAAACCCCTTGTGAGTATTATGAATGAGGCAAAAGCTTGAGAGAGAGAGAGAGAGAGAGAGAGAGAGAGAGAGAGAGAGAGCAAAATAGCTCATTCACAATAGCATCAAAAACTTGATGTGAATAATGGAGACTAGATGAAAATGAGAGAGAGAAGCACCTCTTTTAAAGAGATGAGAAAGGAGTTGCATGTCTTTGCATGTGTAACTCCCATTTCTATGAATGCCACATTCATAAAAAGTGTGTGCAAAGTGTCAAGTTCCTCTTAAGGAGGAATATCTATTTTCTTTATTAAAGGAAATACAAAAATGAGTTGTCCTCACAAATGGACAATAGGACAAGAATGACATGTCCTTTACATGTGGACTAGAGGACAAATAAATAATACATAAGGGATAACTTGGTTTATCCCAATAAATAAATACATACAACCAAGGAAAGATTATTAATTCTAACACCCCCCTTTAATCTTTACTTGGGGAGATATTGTCAAAACCAATTTACAATATTACAACTTAATTTTTTGAAATATCTTCATTGTGCAAGAGGTCTCTTATTATCGTGGGTACATCGTTGGAGAGCTAAGAGAAGTGGATAGTCCTTCAAGTGTGTAACATCTTCAAGTGGATTCATGTGGCATAGGATCTGTACAACAAATAATGATGTCTTGTATGTGCCTTGATGGATTACCTGAAACATAGAAACAAGAAAAAAAGCAACTATCCACAAGGATAATTTCATCTTATATTCAAGTTAGAAACTTTTATGTATAATTAAACTCTCATAGAGTAAATATAAGTGTAACTTGGTACCGCAAAGAAATCAAAATAAATCATATCCTACAAAGAACAAATATGTTATCAAAACTTTCAAGAAAAGACCATAGAAAAAGCTAGCTAATGAATCCAACATCAACAATGCTTTAATCACGTGGATATAGACAGTCCACTAATAAGTCATTTTACTGCAAGTTAATGGGTGATCAATCCATAACCTGCATGACTCATGATTTAAGCAAATAAGTATACATAACATTATATGGCATGTTTTCAAAGAGTATTAAAAATTGACTGCCTTCAAATAAGAGTAAAATGCTTTCAAGATGGGTCAAATTAATTAAAATTGAAGAGAAACTCCAATAATAAATGGTATTAACCATAACGTGCCAATATGGCAATAGAATGATGTTAGAAAAGCATAAACTGCACTTATGTGCCAATCAGTAGAACAAAATAAATGTTGAAGGCAATAGTGTATAATAACTCATAATCCCAAGGAATAAGAAAAACAAGTAAAATAAATTTACTTATGTGAAATAAAGAATGCACTCATATTTGATAAGTCACAAGAGACACAATAATTTGTATATTTATCAGGATATATATGTGGGCCCTCATATATATACACATGAATAAATATACCTAAACTATCATGGTATGAAATCATGCAAATAGAATTAAGATCATATATAGAACATAATTTCTAAGCAACATACTAAAGAAAAATAACAAAGATGATGAAAGAGAATTATTAACATCAAACAATATTTGCAGTAATTAATCCTCCTAGGTTGAAGTCCACCCATTCTAAAAATTGATCTCTTTTACTAAGTACTTTTTGAAACCATTTATTTTTTCTCTTAACAAATTTATCACTAGAGGAAGAGTCATGATGTATGAATGCATCATTTGTTTCAACATTAGCATTATTACCATTATCAATATTAGCATTACTACCATGATTTATAAATGCATCATTACCATTACCATTGTAAGAAAGAATAGGAGGAATAAAGGTAGATATATGAAGAGTAGGGTTTAGAGAAGTTGGTTGGTCCTCCACTAACACAATTCTGCTTCCATGAACTTGTTCATTTTGAGCATTAGAAGAATCATGCACACCATTTCCTGCAAGACAAACATTTCGTGCTATGTGCACTTTATTAGTAATAGGATTATAAGCTTGATAACTTTTGGTATTTTGCATGTTTTCACTCATTCACTTTGTACATGCCATCTTAGATGAAGCAATAAGAGGCAAATTTTCAACTGTATTAGATGAGATATGCTCATTTTTCAAATGAGCAAGCCTTTCATGCTCCATATTAAAAGTAATATCTTTGTGCAAAGAGTGTCTAGAAGAGGTGAACCCAGAAAATTTAAATAAGTTATCATGGCCTAACTTAGCATTAGCAACAACTTCATTAGTGTTAGGATCAATAACATAGCACATGTCCCTATGAAACTCAACTTTGTAATTTTGACATAATTTTACAACAGAAAGAAGATTGTATTTCAACTCAGGAACATAAAGGACATCATGTAATTTTCCATTTGAAATACTAACATTACCAAATCCTTCAACTTTGCAACTATGATTATCAGCTAATTGAATTGGAATATTAGAAGGATCAGGTTTTAAATAATCAAACACTTCTTTATGAAAAGTAACATGTTGAGACGCACCAGTATCAATAATCCATTCTAAATTTTTAGAAATATTGTAACTAACAGTAAAAGCATGACGAGATGGATGAGAGTTTTGATTATTGTTATTCATAAGTTGCTTATCTTTTTATTTTTTAAAACAATTATTAGTTACATGACCATCTTTCTCACAATAAGTACAGTGAAATTTTTTATTAGATTGACTAGGATGAGTATTATTATGATGAGTGTTTGGATGATTATTGTGATTATTATTATAAGTATTGGGAGAATCATTATTAGAAGATTTGAAATTCTGATTTTGACTTTTAGACACAAAAGCATGTTCATTAGATCTAAGAGTACCAAATTGTAACAATTTAGCTTTCTCTTGACGTAACAAATTTTGAAAAATACTATAAGTTAATTGAGTAGACAAAGTAGGAATAGCAAGTTGAGAATGAACATTAGTAATAAATTGTTGAAATTGTCTAGGAAGACATTTTTTTAAAATAATGGTAATTAATCTAATATCAGTGAGAGTAACGCTTAATCCAATTAGTTGACTTTTAATATAATCAAATTTAAGTAAAAATTCATCCATGGATTTGAAATCAATATACCTTAAGTCTTCCAAATTGTCTTGCAATTGAATCTTGCGTGATTCAGATGGCCTGTCATACGTTTGCTTTAAAATATCCCAAGCTTCGTGGGCATTAGTGCAATGAGAAATTAGAACATATAAATTTGGGTTAAGAGATATACCAATGAGGCCAAGGGCTTCTTCATTTTTAGTATTCCATGCATTTTGTTCATCTTATGTAGTTGAGGCACCAGGAACTATAGAGGGGTTAGTAGCAACATCTAAAATATGCTTAAAACGAAATATAAATGAAAGATGAGTTTTCCAAGCATGATAGTTTGAGTTATTTAACTTGATTTTTGGAATTAAAGACAACATTATTTTAAAATTACATTTAAAATTTAAATAATAGATTTGAAATAAAAAAGTGAGACTTATTATCCACAAGAATGTTAAATAATTATTAAGAGATTTAGAGAGTCAAAATTAAAAACTAAAATGTTCCCTGCAAAACCACTGGTCATATTGAAGAAACAGAAAAAATAAAAATTTGAAAAACTGGAAAAATGTGTTATACACAGAGAGCGATAAATTTTTTTATTTAACTCTATTTTCAATAAAATTTTTTTAAAAAAATTCATTTTTATATTTTCTAAATGCTGTTCAAATTTCAGCCAAACCCAGATCACGGATTGAGAGATATCATAAAAATATGAACTGCTATCTTAAAACTTGAAAAACAAATAATACTGCACATATAGTATAATAAATTTTGCAATACTATTCTGATACAAATGAAATTTAAAGGATTTTTTTATTTTTATATTTTCTAAATGCTGTTAAAATTTAAACCAAACCCAGATCATAGATTATGAGATATAAGAAAAATACAAACTGTTGTACTTTCCTTTCTAAAACAAAAAACAGAAAAAAAAGAAAAAAAAAAACTTCAATTTCAAAAAACTTAAAAAAACCTGCAATAGAAATAGGTTTAGATACAATAATAAAAAAATAAAAAATAAAGAATCCTTTGGCGAGAAATCTTCCAAAGGAGGTTAGAAAAAATAAAAAATGAAGAACTCTTTGGCAACAAGCCTTCCAAAGAGGGTTAGAATGAATAAGAAAGAAGAAAATTTGCAAAAGAATAAGATAAGACTTTCAATATTTCAAACTTCAAGATCTTCACAATATCAAGCTCTTCTAATGAACACTTCACACAAGCTCAAAACAATGATTAGTAGCTCTGATACAATGCAAGAAAAAGTGATTGAAATGATAAAATATAATAAAATGAAATAGCATGAAATAATAGATTTAATCCAAGAGAGCAAGAAGAGTTTTACCATACAAATGATACAAGATCAATAGAGCAATACCAAAGAGGAAGCAACACAAGAGACAAGGATTTGATAAGGGGAAAGAAAAGAAAATCCCTTGTGAGTATTATGAATGAGGCAAAAGCTTAAGAATGAGAGAGAGAGAGACAGAGAAGAAATGGAGCAAAATAGCTCATTTACAATAGCATCAAAAATTTGATGTGAATAATAGAGACTAGATGAAAATGAGAGAGAGAAGCACCTCTTTTAAAGAGATGAGAAAGGAGTTGCATGTCTTTGCATGTGTAACTCCCATTTCTATGAATGCCACATTCATAAAAGGTGTGTGCAAAGTGTCAAGTTCCTCTTAAGGAGGAATATCTATTTTTCTTATTAAAGGAAATATAAAAATGAGTTGTCCTCACAAGTGGACAATAGGACAAGAATGACATGTCCTTTACATGTGGACTAGAGGACAAATAAATAATACATAAAGGATACCTTGGTTTATCCCAATAAATAAATAAATACAACCAAGGAAAGATTATTAATTCTAACAGAAGTAAAGAAGCATGAGAAAATTGTAAATGGCTTTCACCCTAGCTAAGGTGGTACAAATTAAATTTTGATGGAGCATCAAGAGGTAATCAAGAGGATAGTACATGATCAAAAGGGTAATATTATGGTTAAGTTTGCTAAACCAATTGGCACAACAAAAAATAATATTGTATAGATAGAAGCTCTTATAGAGGGTTTACGATTTTGTATAAATAATGGTTGTCAGAATCTTGATATAGGATACTTGTAGCTTATCATAAATGAATTGAGAGAAGGCCAAACTCCACTAGAAACTCAACTCTAGGTTGTCTATTGTGGTGCATTTGATAGTTTTTTTTCCAAAATCATAAGGCCTCACACATATATAGGAAAGATAATGATTTAGCAAATACCTTTGCCAACAAAGGTGCAAATGGTCTGATAATAAAAGAGGCACATCCCAATCAATTAATTTATATATCTAACACTAGATCTTAGGACTCAAGAATAAAGATCCTTTCACATTGCTTTTGTATGGGTAGTTCATTGGTACCTTCTTTTTTAATACAAATGCTAAGGTATTATTTCTCTATTTTGTCTATGTCTTGGTGGTTCATAGTTGGGTCTGGTCATAGACAATTCTTTAGGTGGAGCAAAATTTAAAATCTCAACAATGTTTGGCTTTATTTATGGTTGTGTCTTCTAGCCAATCTACCAACCAACTTCTTTCTTTAGAATCTTTTGATGTTATCGAAATTAGCATATACTTATTAAACTTATCACTTGTATCTTTTTTAAGGTTAGTTAAAACTTTTTTCCTTTAACAATATACATCTAATAGTATATTTCAATATTTTTTCCATTATTAAAATGGTTACAAGAGACATTAAGTTTTATCTTCAGTGGGAAGGTGGTAAAATCTACTTTTTAATTTTTTTGTCTCTATCAAAGCATGAGTGATGTTTACTTTTAAATGGAAAATTTAACTACATTGGATGTATTTTTCTATAGGAAATATCATTCTATTAACATAGTGCAAGTATTGTTACAAGGCCAACAGATGTAATGATCGTCATTTGAGTCAATAGTTTGTTTTCGATTATTGTTTGTGTTAGCCCCAACTGATGATGTAACTAAGAATGCTATGAATATATGTAAAAGAGTCATGTCAATTTAAATGTTTTCATTGAGTTCAAGTCTTAGTAAATTAGACATTATGCTAATTCAATATAATGCCATATTATTTGATTGATGAAGAGGATTTGAAGAAAGCATGTTGATGACAGAGTTGACAAGTGTGGTAAACAATGAGCACTTGAATGAGCTGGATATTGATAATGTGACATTGGTTTGATTTTTTTACAATCATGTATTCTTGTAATGTGATGAGATATACAAGCTACACTGAGTAACAAGGTGAAAGAAGGAAGATCCTAGGCCGACTTATGATGAAAGCAAAGAATGTTCAAGAAATTTGAAGGATAAAGTCAAAGTTTGTTACAAGATCTACAAATGAAAAAATATAATGAAGATCTGATGATGGGGATTGAAGAATGATAAGGATGAGCACAAAATTTTATGAAAGTTATCTTTGTCGAGTGTCTAGATACATTGGATTTGGTATGATTTTGAGATTGACGATTGTGATTAAGAGGCCGAATGTGGAAGAATATGGAAGAAGAGTTAAGCATTAGAGATGCAAAATATCTCCTACTTATCAACATCAAAAATGCTAACTAGGGAAACCCTTGATCAGAGGGAAAACCCCATTGGGAATGATTCCTAGAAGATGATGTACTAATATAAAAGTTCCTTGTGAAAGGATAGACCTTGTTAGGAGTCAATGAAATACAATTAGTGAATATAAGTCCACGTTAAGAGACTTCTAATCCCTATTAGGAGATTCCAACCCTATTAGGAGTTGAAAGGAGGACAATTGAACCCACTATCCAAATAGCCTTAGTACTATTCTCGCTAAATAATACGAATATGAAATGACAACTGTCTAACCAACAACTTATCTTTCCAAATTAGTTCCTTTTAAGCCTACCATGCACCAAACTCTTCTTTGATCAAAAGATATTCACATTCATATTCTCTCATATAATAACTATCCATATTGGATCTCACTTTCAAGCTCGCATAACCAATAAATGATCTCATTGATGATTACAACTAAGGAAACAACCTTTCTTTTATACCAAGTCCTAAAGAATGAGTATTGAATTGGCCTTGAGGATTTCCTAATTTACAATAATAATATAGGATAATCTAAGATATTACAATACATGTTACATTATAACTTTATATCTTTTCGAGATTACAAGCAAATTGTTGGGTCACAGTCTTCATAACTTTCCACACAATGATCTTTAAATTATGTCCTCTTAACCAAGGCATTTTTATCATGTCTTCAATCTCTATCTTAGTCCACTTAAGAAAATTATATCCTTGTCCTCAAGATTCCTAAAGAAATGTAAACATTGCAAGGGCGGGCATTGACAAAATTTTAAGAAGACTTGAAGGATGTAAGATACATCTTAATTATCGATAAACTGAGCTTCATAGGGTCAAATCTACTGTAAAAAATAGATAGCAAATTAAGGTAGACATTACCCCACAATCAACACATGTACTTTGAAGGAATCTCGATAATCCTCGTTAGTGACATTTCACAATTACCACTTATGATGGATAAGCCTATTTACACAACATAGACAAATGCTAGAACATTGTGGGAATGGTTCACAATAGTGGTCAGCCTAAAAATAGTGTTTTGAGAAAAAGGTGAAACTACAAGACAGGCACAATTTTGTAATATACTAGACACTATACGAGAAGCAAAACCAAGAGAAGATGATTGGCAACTCTTGATGATATGCACAAATAAACAAATGACATTAGTCAAAAAGTAAGAATTTGACAACTTAATGCACCTATTTGCTACAAATGATGCAACAAGGCCACACAATAGAAAGATTTTAAAACTGTTCCAAAGAAAACATTAAAGTAAACATTCTCACTGGGGAAAAAGAAGAAGAAGAAGTATAAATCAAAATTTGACTTTTACTGGTTCCATAGGAAATAGACCATTCTAAGCATTTTGACACATATCAAAAATAACAAAAAAAGTTAAAAAAAAATTTCCCATAGTTAAGCTTTGATTTTGGGATTTTTTGGGTGACTAATCAAATTGCTTTTTGTCACATTGCAGGTTGGAGCAAACAAAACTAATCATGTTTTTCCTTTGAATGAATGTTGCTCAAACATAATCTTGAATTCCATGGATTAAAATCAACCTTTCTTGGAAGGCATGCTTAAAACAAACAAACTCAATCTTAAATGCAAAGGATCAATGAATCAATACAATATCTCACACTTCAATTTTTAGGCATTAAAAGAATCCACATTTTAGAAATCTTCTAAGATACAAAAACTAATTAAAAACGCTTTGAGTGAGTTTGTAATTGGACTCACCCTCTTTAATCACCCATCAATTTAACCATTGGTTTCAATCTCAATGCCATCTATGGGGATGGGTCCACCTAAGAGGGTGTTAAGTGCTCCACAAAGATCAAACTTCACTTACTTGTGTTTTTATTAGTTTTTCTAACTTAGAAAATTCTTTGAATGCACATTAGACTCGCTAACACTTCATTTGGGCATTAAAATTTGAACAAATCAATTGACATGGAGGGCCTCTGGGCGCATTCTTGAAATCGAGTTTCACATCTTTGTTTTGGGCTTAAAACAAACTCACACTCAATCTTGAATGCCTTAAAGAAAATCAATCGGAACTTGACATGGAGGGCCTCCAGAACTTGACGTGGAGGGCCTCCAGGCGTGCGAGTTTTCTTTTTGTTGACCCTAACTCTTCTACTTGCTTGCATTCTTCGATCGATTTTACTTTTGTCGGCGCATTTCAAGTTGGAATTGAACATTTGCATCTTAAACATGAGTGCTTGCAAAGTCTAGATCAGAAAACTTAAGCGTCCGTTGGAAAAGAATTATGTCTTTTAGCCCAAGATCATCCAAGTCTTCTCTCCCCTTGTCATCTTTCGAGGCCATCTTGGGTGCATAAGATTAGGATCCAAAATCTTGTTTAATTTTTTAGGAGGCCTGCTTGGGGATTTCATCACCCCTTGGGATGACCTCAACTCCAGTGGTCCGACGGAGTATAAGAATTAGGAGGTGAATCGAAAGACACCTCTCTTGGGATCAAGATTTTGTCACTCAAGCTAAGCCTCAAGGAACTTTATACCCTTGAGAAGTGAAAGAAGAGAAGTGGGTTACCACTCCTCTCGGCTGTGTGACATCTTTTTGGTTTCATTTATGGATTTGGGCCTCACGTACCTTGGGTATATCGAGGACTCCCTAGCTAAACCAACTATCAACCTTGCAAACAACCATCTAGGATGTTAATGTGTCTGAAGTGACTAATCGAAACATTTGTAGAACGTACACGCTCCTTGGCACAAGTATCACATTTTGAGAATCACAAACTTCTATCTGGTTGTTCCTATCTATTGCTTGATTTTTTATTTGTTGAATAAATGTTTCCCAAACTTGGTTGATCCTAGCTTAGGGCACACTTAGCGTAGTCACTGCCTATTCCAGAAGTTGAACGAGTTGAAGCAAAATAACCGAGATCTCTCAAAGCCAAGCAGATTCAGGAATTTATGTCGAAACAACCCAAACCCAAACAGAAGTTTCACAAAGTCAAACTCAAGCCATCTCAAGTATACCAAGAAATTTTGGCCAAGAGAAAGGAAATAACACCAAGCCATTGAATTGCCAAACTTCACAAAGTAGAAGACAAAGATGTCGACGAAGCCCTTCAAGAAGCCTGGTTAGATCGCACTATCAAATATAGCCAACATCCAAGAGTTAACCCTGCTTATGCCTTACCAACTAGGCATGATTTCTATGATTAGACCCCTTTTTTTCTCCACATCTTCTTGCATAAGCTACACTTCAGAGTCATCTTTGTAGGAAAGCCAGCCATTCTAGGTCATCCCCTTAAGCATTCTAGCTCATCCATCTCATTTAGAACCAAACCATCTAGCCAGCAATCAAAAAAACATTCGCATCCAAGCCTTCAAAATTTTTGTCACCTTGCCAAGAGTCTGCCATTCCTAACATCTTCCAAATCCACCAGCCTCACCAAGGTTATCCTTTTGACAGAGCTTTGTCTAGGGTAATCTAGTTTTTGTCACTTTTTATCCCTCATCACCTTGAGCTAAAGGTTGGGACCAACAAGTGGTCAATCTCATGTTCTTCTTAAAGGATCATCAATCTATCCTTAAGTTGACACAATCACCACCAAGCTTGCACATAGGAAAGAAGACCTTTCATACTTTGGCAACGTATCTTTGAAGTTAGGATCCCCAACCCAATCCTCCTTAGGTTTGACATATAGCTTTGCCTTAACCTAGGAAATCATTTGCATAGAAAAGCCTTCCCCCTTTGCATCCACCAACATTGTTGCATCTCAACCCTAGGAGCATTTTCATGCCACCCTTTCACTCGCTTAACCAAGAAGAAGAAAGAAACAATGGAGCCTTATCATTTGGATCAAACAACATCACTCCCCTTGAGCATTCAACCATCCTCCAGCCTAGAGAATGCTATACCATCACCTACTGACATTGAAGCTTTCATGAACCAACCAAGAAATGCAGTATTGGTGAATGCCATTATAGACAAGAACAAAGAAACAATCATGGCTAACTTTCAAAGGGACAATATAGGAGCCTTTGACTTTGGAAGACCTCCTCCATTATCAGATCCATCTCACCCGTTGTTTGGGCAGCTACCACCACCCATAGGCTCCTATGATTCAAATTATCCTCAATATGTGCCAAAAGAAGAGCCTCAAGCCAATCCTTTTGATCCAATAGACCCAAACATACCATCCTCCACCCAAGTTGAAATCTCCATTTTGCAAGCCAACCCAACCACCACCACTCCATCCTTGGTTCATACCTCTCCACTCCAAACTATCTTTGCCCAAAACACCTCACCATTCACTCCCTCCACTATTGCCGCTGCTGCTGCTCTCCAACCCAGCCTTCCAAATTCACCCATCTCCCAAATCAGTGCTAGCATCTTTGGCCAACCTCAGCAATATACAATAGGAATGCCACCTATGGGGCCAAGTAATCAACCTTTCATCACCCCCAGCTTCATCACCACAGCCCAAAGCACAATTCTGTCATTTCCATTAGGTCCTTGGAGCTCAGTGCCATCAGCCACAAATCCACAAGCTACTACCCTCACTCCACAAAGCTATCAAACCCCACAAGCTACCACCAATGTTCTTCCAAGATCTCAAGTGACCCAAGCTCCTGCCACCACTCTACCAAGCTTTCAAATCTAGCCACCAAGCTATCAAATCCCATCAGTTCCATTCCCAAGCTTTCAATTTCCGCCACCTCCACCACCAACTAATCCATTACCTCCTATTACCAACTACTTTTCAATGCCACTTCTAGGAGGTAATCCCCCACCCCAGCCAACCACCAATTATTTGCAGATACCATTCCAAATGGGGGCGCAACCCACATATTTTGGTCAAACTCCTCAAATCCAAAGTCACGTTCCACAAGCTCCCCGATCCTTTCCCCAAGCTTCACAAACATCTTATACCTTACCTCCACAAAGAAATCTGTTTATCCCACAGCCAGCTTATGTTCCTCAATCCCAACCTCAAATCCCATATCAACAGCAAGCCTCGCAGCGCATGTACCAATATGTTCCACCTCCACCTCAGTAACCCGTCATCCACCATGCAGCTGCCCAAACAATGTACAATCCCTATCAGCAAATCCCTCACAGCCATCCATATTCATTGGCCCCATCTAGCGCATACCTACCTTAAGGCACTCTTACAATGGGGGCACCCCAGACATCACCTATCAATTCAGAATGGGAACAAATGAGGACAGCTCTGAAAGCCATCCAAGAAGGGAATGATCCGAAGACATTCAAGTTTGAGACTGTGTGTCCTTATCCATTTGATAGAGCCATTACTATGACTCCATTCCCCAAGCATTTTGAGATACCTAAATTTGACAAATTTAGAGGAAAAGGAGACCCAGTCATCCACATCAAAGAATTTTACATGCACTGCCAAGAAGTGGCATACAGTGACGTCTTCCTCTTACGCCTCTTTCCCAAAAGCTTGGCTGGGCCAGCTCTTGAATGGTTTTATGGAATCCAATATGGCACAATTAAAAACTTCGCTAAATTGTCTGAGGCATTTGTAGCCCAATATGCCCATCTTGTTGAAACAGAGTTATCAATAGTTGACCTTGTCCACACTAAGCAAAAAGGTGGAGAAAGCCTTGCCGAATACCTACAAAGATGGAAAACCCTTACCACCCGCATATCCTGCACCTTGCTAGAGCACCATGTGGTGAAAATGTTTATTGATAATGCCCATCCCAGCTTCGCTCACCACATGACCATGAACTGTTTGCAGACCTATAAAGATATCAAAGAGAAAGGAATGATCCTTGAGTAAGGACTCATTAAAGATGGTGTGGTCAAGATTTACAATGAGGCCAACCAAAATCAATCATATTCCAATGACAAGTCTAGGTATTGGAACAAAAAAAAGCATGTTGCAACAGATGGGGTTACTGATACGAGACATGTGAATATTGTTGGGCCTTCCCAAAATCAGCCTAACCCACCGTATCAACCAAACAACCAACAAGCTATCAACTACCAACAACAGAATCACCAAAGATATCAAAGCCACAATCCAGGACCCAACTTTCAAGGGTCTAGCAATCAAGCTAATGCCATCAATATCGTTGCAGGACCAAAGCCCAAGTTCCAACCTGCACCTAGAAACTATACACCCCTTGGTGAGCCATTGGATGTCATTTTTGAAAAATTGACTAAGGAAAACCTCATCAAATTTCCTCCTACCCAGCAAATTGATCCAGGCCAATCCAAAGCTACATGGTACAAAGACAATGAGTACTACAAATTTCATAGGGTAAAAGGTCACACCACCCTCAAATGCATGAAACTGAAGGATTATGTGCAGGACCTCATTGATTGAAAAGAAATCACCGTTGGTGCCCAAACCTCTCCCAATGCAGGCTTGCAGATCTATCAAAATGCTTTTCCTCCTCACAATAACCAAAATCCCGAAAAAGCACCTACCCAAAATAACAACAACAACACCAAAAACTGCCAGCCAAACCAACAGCATGGGAAGAACAATTACCACACTTCATCCTATATAGACTATGGTAGCCTTATAGGTTGTATATCTGACAAAGAGCCTTTTGTCAATGTTATCAATATTTGAGGACCAGACAATGAGTGTGCAGTCACCACTCGAAGAGCACGATTCAACATCGCAGGCCCACCAATTTCATTAGCACCATCAACTCCATCAAAAAGTCAGTACAATATCTTGGAACACCTTGGGAACATGCCAGCCCAAATCTCCATTTTAGACCTTCTCCACACTAGTCCTGTGTACAAAGACATCCTTGATAGTGCTCTCATAGAATCCCATGCCCCTTCAGATATTAACGCTACTGATTTTTGTAATCTTGTTGGACACCTTTCATCCTCATGTGCCCTATCTTTCAAACCCATCGACATACCCTTGGTCGAACCAGATCACACCCTCCCGCTTTGCATAGCCATCATGGTATCCAATTTTGCCGTAAAAAGAGTAATGATAGATAATGGATCAGCCTTGAATATTTGCACCCTAAAATTCATAACACAAGCTGGGTATACTGAGGCATATATGATCAGTGAGGTTATCACCATCAAAGCTTATGACAACTTAGAAAGAACCACAGAAGGAACTATTTTTCTGCCAATCAAGGTTGGGCCAGTCATCCAAGAAACACTCTGCCATGTTATTGATCTAAACCTACCATTTAACATCCTCCTTGGTCGCCCATGGATTCATGCCATGAAAGCCATTCCATCCACTTACCATTAGTGCATCAAATTTTTGCATCAGGGCACTGAGGTAACCATCCATGCCGATCCAGAACCCTTTGCTTACTGCAATGCGGTTGAAGCTTCATATACAAACTATTGCCCTAGAATTGATATCGGCACAGCCATTGCCAGTTCATCCCACACTTGTAATGACCCAGAAACCATCCTCGCCTCCACCCTATCTACTGTGAAGATCAATAACAAAGGCTGTGGAGAGTATAGTTTGTCAGATGCATTTGTTGTTAGGGCACTCCCACTTGATACACACGCCCATGGACGACCGACATATCACAAAGCTAAGGAGATTCCACCTCCTCGATACAAACAGTTTGGCCCAACAACCTTTGTATCCTCGAAAATCCCTCTTCATGAGGAGCTCACTCCAGATATCAACAATTGGTTACATAAGGATGCACCTCCAAGAAATCAAGCACACCTTGATCACTTCAGCCATAAGTATCCCCAAGAACATAAGCTCATCACTGACAAATGGAACTATTAAGGTGGTGGTCTAGGACTAGAAGAAAGAGGCATGCAGTGCCCCATCAAAGCACATAAGTGGGAATCGAAGTCAGGCCTTGGCTTTGGCATACCCACAATTGGGGGCACCAATATGGACGGTCACACTTTTTTGAACATTCACCGCGACCTTGTCGAAATCGAAGACATTCCTGAGGAAGTTGAAAAGAGAGATACGACGATATCCCAGACCAAATCTCCCTAGGAGACTTTGTTCTCCAAGAACTATCCATCCATTTCATTGACCAACCACTCGCCCATCCACAACTCACAGATTGGGACCAACCAAGCGTCATACACATTGATGAGTTCACATCAGAGTAAGCGCTTATGAGATTCATGGGAGCCAAAACTCCTCACAAGCAAACAAAGCCAGATTCTGCCTATATCTATAAGCTAGATCCCAAGGGGTATTTTGGAGAAAATCCCCAACCTAGTTCCGATACACCCAAAACTGGAACTAAGGTGAATCTGAGACTAGCCAAGGCAGTAAAGAGAACCCCTCAGCAAGAAAATCCGCAATCACAAGCAGAACATGAGGATTTAGCATTGCCTCCTCAAGATAATCAACCAGAGGTGTCTTCTATTCTAATTGAGGATACTAGAGAAGTCAACATCGGTTCTTTAGAGATCCCCAAACTTGTTCACATTGTTGCATCCCTATCACAAGACCAAGCTGACCTCCTCTTTGAGGTCTTAAGAGAGAACATTGGGCGATTTGCATGGTCATATCAAGACATGCCAAGACTTGATCCAAAGCTTGTAGTTCATCATCTTACAGTCGATCCAAAGATCAAGCCCGACAGACAAAAGCTTAGAAAAATGCACCCTGAGGTGGCATTACTGGTCAAAGCTGAATTAGAAAGAATGTTAGCTGCTAAGGTTGTCCGGCCTATCGACTACTCAGATTGGATCTCCAACATGGTCCCCGTCACTAAGCCTTCCGATGACATTAGAATCTGCACTGATTTTAGAGATCTTAACAAAGCTTGTCCAAAAGATGATTTTCCCTTGCCCAACATAGATATGATTGTAGATCTTACAGTTGGACATGAAATTCTGTCCCTCGTGGATGGATTTTTTGGGTATAATCAAATCGAGATTGCAGAAGAGGATCAACATAAAACAACATTCACTACCCCTTGGGGAACATTTTGCTACAACATGATGCCTTTTGGCCTAAAGAATGCTGGGGCTACTTATCAAAGAGCTATGATAACCATTTTTCATGATCTTATTCATAGCATTTTGGAGGATTATGTGGATGATATCTTGGTTAAATCTCACAACTTCATGGATCATCTTGCTTACCTGGAGAAAGTTTTTGATAGGTTAGCCAAATATCATCTCATGCTGAATCCCAAGAAGTGTGTCTTTGAAGTCACATCTGGCAAGCTTCTAGGCTTTATAGTTTCTAAACGAGGTATAGAGATCGACCCCAAGAAGGTCAAGTCTATCTTAGACATGCCTCCTCCCCAGACATTGTGACAGCTTCGCTCTCTTCAGGGAAAGCTTCAATCTGTCTGGCGCTTCATCTCCCAACTTGCAGATAAGCGTACACCATTTGCACATTTACTGAAGAGGGATGAGAACTTCAAGTGGGATCCTTTATGTCAGCATAGCTTCGATCAGCTCAAGCAATATCTCACCAATCCCCCTATCTTGGTTCCACCAGTTCCTGGTCGTCCCTTGATCTTGTACATATCAGCAATGCCTACTACTCTAGGGGCACTTCTAGCACAGTTTGATGAATACGGTAGAGAAAGAGCCATCTACTACATCAGTAGAACCCTAGTTGGTTATGAACTCAATTACACGCCTATGGAAAAAGCTTGTTTGGCAGTTGTTTTCTCAACTCAAAAACTTCGCCACTACATGCTGAGTCATACCATCCAACTAGTCTCCAAGATCAACCCTCTCAAGTATATGCTCTCTAGAACAACACTTACAAGTCGTTTGGCCAAATGGGTTATGCTCCTTAGCAAATTTGACATCCAGTATGTGGATAGAAAGGCAATCAAAGGGCAAGCTATAGCAGATCAACTAGCTGATGCACCTCTAATGGATGCATATCCTTTGATCACAGAATTTTCAGATGAGCATATATGTCTAATTGAAGAACAACCCCCATGGAAACTTTATTTTGATGGCTCATACACATCTCATGGATCAGGGGTAGGAATATTGTTGGTCACACCTCAAAGAGATTACATTCGAAAAGCCTTCAAGCTACAATTCCCTAGCACCAACAATATAGAAGAATATGAAGCTCTCGTAGCAGGATTAAAGATAGCCGGAGAATGGAACATCACTGAGTTACAAATCTTTAGCGATTCTCAGCTCATCATCAAGCAAGTCCTAAATGAATATCAAACCAAGGATAAAAAACTATTACCCTACAAAGAGCTAGTTGATCAGCTAACCCAACATTTTACAAAGCTTCAGTTTACACAAGTGCCTCAAATGCAGAACAAAGCAGAAAACGCTATGGCTACTATCGATTCACTCTTGAAAATTCCCCGAGCAGCTACACAGTATGAGTTTTTAGTCGAGTAGCTCCTCACACCCGCCTATGCGAATGAGGATTCAAACCTTGTTTGTATCTTGGTTGGTCCCTAATCCCCTTGGTACCATGAGATTCATGCTTACCTTAACGATGGTATCATATCCCCTCACCTCACACGTACCCAACGCCAGAACCTCATCCGAAAATCATCCCGCTATGTTATCATAGCCAATACCCTATATCGTCGGGGTTATCACGATACTCTCTCTCGATGTTTAGACCAAAATGAGGCCGCGATGGTGTTAAATGAAGTACACTCTGAACTTTGCGGTGCCCACACGAGTGGTATTGTCCTAGCATGACAAATCCTTAGAGCAGGATACTATTGGCCTACCATTGAAGAAGACTCCTGTGACTTTGTCAGAAAGTGTCTCCCATGTCAGCAGCACGCAAATCTTGTGCACGCTCCAGCACAGGATCTGTAGCCTATTGCACCACCTTGGCCTTTTACTTGTTGGGGCCTTGATCTAGTTGGAATTATCACACCTCTCTCATCTGATGGATATAAATGGATAATAACCGCTGCAGACTATTTCACTAAATGGGTGGAAGTAGTCCCCCTAGTCTCAGCTATAGGAGATCAGGTCTCCAAGTTCATCTTGTACCACATTGTTTGCCGCTTTGACATCCCATCCACCATCTTCACTGCCCACGGAGGTAACTTTGAAAATCTCAACATGGAAGAATTATGCACTTCCCTCCGTATCCATCACCACTTTTCTAGCCCATATTTCCCACAAGGTAATGGCCAGGCAGAGGCAACTAACAAAACCCTCCTCAAAATCTTAAAGAAAGTTGTCAATGATTCCAGCTGCGATTGGAACCTACAAATAAATCCAGCCCTATGGGCCTATCGAACCTCCTTCCATACATCCATTGGAACAACTCCATACTCCCTAGTCTATGGTGCCGAAGCGGTACTACCCATAGAGGTTGAACTTCCCTCATTGTGCATATCTTTGCTAGGGAAAATATCAGATGAAGAATACAGAGTAGCCAGACTCACCCAACTAGATATCTTAGATGAGAAGCGAAAACAAGCCTACGATCATCTCACAGTCTATCAAACTCGTCTCAAAAGGAATTTCAACAAGAAGGTTCTTTCATGACACTTTCAGTCGGGCGACATGGTCCTCAAAGAAAACATGAAAGTCCAAGTAGATCGAAAAAAGAAGGGCAAGTTTGAACCTACATGGCTTGGTCCTTATGTTGTCACTGCATCCTTTGGCTTCGGAGCCTATCAGCTATCTACACCAGAAGGAGAATTCTTGAATGATCCTACTAACATCATTCATCTCAAGAAGTTCTATGCTTGAAGATCCTTGGTATACCCAGCTTTTGAAAAATACAAAAAAAAAAATAGTAACGAGAAATAAGCGTCCAATGGTGAAAACTTGGCAATTCAAGCGCTTTGGATAGGTACCTTGGTTAAAACTTGGTAATTCAGGCGCCTTGTGTACTAAGACTAATCCATTATCTATCACTATCCTATCCCTATCCATTCACCCACCATCCCATAACACACCTGCTTGTTCCCTTGGTGTTCCAACCAAGTATCCAAAATCTGATGAAGCTTGTAAATACCTTCCTGTATAGCTTGTAAATCTTGTACTTCAGCTTGTAAATCTTGTACCAAAGCTTGTATTATACCTTGTAAATATTGTACCATACCTTGTATATTTGAATCTTGTCCAAAGCTTGTACCATATTCTAGCTCGTAAATAATCTTGTATCCTAGCTTGTATCCTATCACATGCACACAAAAAACCCCATTTTCACTTAAGCTTTTCGCAAACCATCTACCAATCCACCTATCAACTATTGTAGACATCCCACCCTTCACAAACATTTCCATCTCATAAAACCAAAACATGAACAAACTTGTACATTGGTAACATATCTTGGTCCGTCAGCTTGTACATCCTCTTTAGCTTAGTACCATTGTATCTATCTAGCGTTCGTGTCAGTTCATCCTTGATCAGCATCTTGCACACATCGCACAACCCTTGGTTAGCTATTTCAATGCATCCTTTAGCTAGATCTCATGTCACCAAAGTGTTATCCTTCTTAGTTTAGCTTGTCAGATGCATCACTCATCCAAATCCATCAGCTTAGGTGCTCTCCGATAGATCCTCGTAGGATATAGCTTTCCTCATGTCTGATCTTGGTCCGTTAGTACCTCATCCTACCCATCTCATTGGCAAATGACTCTCTTTTGGATTTTCACTTTCTTTTGATTTGAAATCTTCCCTTTTGGGTCTTGAAGTATCTTTTCCAAGCAATCTTTTTGTTCCCTCCTCAAGGTTGCCACGATCTTCCATATCATGGTATACTATGAATGGGGCAATTTGAGCGTTAGGTCTTGATCATGTCTTTTGCTTGTTTTCTTTTCTGCTTGTGGGTTACCCAGTGTCGTTTCCATGTTGCTTCCTCTGGGATTCATGTGTGATACTGGGGCAATCCTTGCGTGTTTATTTTGAGTCAGGTTTTCAATCCTCTGGATGGTTGGTGAAAAGGCCTTGATGTTCTTGGTAACCTTGGCAATTAACCAACAGTCCTATAGCAAATCTAGTGCTCAACTACATGGTGGTACTTCTCTTTGAAGTATCCCCTTGCTCAATACGCTTCAATGGATTCCCTTCATCTCCATTATCCCCCATCCATCTCCAGCATCCATCGCTCCTCCCCCAGCTTATGCATCAGTATCTCTTTGAATCACTCCTCACCTTTAGCTTTAGGGATCCACAATCCTAGTCTTAGGGATCCAGCAATCAAATCAATCCACCAAGGCTCATCTTTCGAGATCCACAATCCTAGTCCTAGGGATCTCTGAAACCCATCTTCCGCCAATCTGACTCTTTGAAATCCTATTGCAGCAGCTTTATCATCCCCATCATCCATCTCCCTAGCCTGGATTCTTTTTTTTTATAGTGCTCCACTCCTTCATCCCCCCCCAATCCTGGAAAGTCTTAAGCTTGTGCATCTGATTTCCCTTTATCATTCTCCCATAGTGAGAGTTTGAGCTAATTTAGCCCTCTCTTTGCCACTCTGAGTCTCCTTGCTTATCCCGAATTCTTGTATTTTTCAAGAAGCCGTCGAGCCTCGCTTTCTCTCCCTGCCACCTTCTTGAGGGGGCATCTCTAAGTCTAGTCTCTCCTCTTATCCGAGACTGGGGCAACCTTGTTGCTAAAAACATCTTCCTCGTGTCGTCTCCATTCGAACTTCTTTGAAATAGTGTTGTCTCAACACTATATCAAAGAGAGGCAAAATGTAGACACCTAAATTTGATTACACCGCTTTAGTAATCCTATTTAGTTATCTCTAAAGGCATCATTAATTAAATTCCTATTTAATTAATCCTTTGCCATCCCCTAGCTGATTAATTTAATTAATCATCTATAGTCCTAAATTGATAAATCAAATAACCTATCATTTATCAATTAAATCCTTTTCTCCTATCTAATTCCAAAATCCCCATTTATTAAATAAATCTATTTGATAAATAAATCCCTCAAATCTAAAAGCCCCTAACTTGTCCCTAATCCTCCATTTAGCCTAATCCACCCCATCCACCCATACTAACCTAGCTTAGCCACTAACTCACCCAACCTCATTAATGTCATCCACTTGCACATCTCTAACATCCTTAATCTAATCCTAAACCCAAGCCTAATCCACCCCCTAATGTTGTCACATTCCCTAAACAAGTTTAAGACTTTTCTAAACCAAATCAAAGTCCCCTCTCCAAAATATCCCAACCACGAAGCCATGAGTGCTCTTACAAACCATAAAAATGCTCTTACAAGCCCACTCATGACTCTCACATTCCTCTTCCATACTCAATCTCCCTCATCATGCCTTTAACCAACCCCTTATCCTACCCTCTCACACTCATCCTCCTTGTGACAAGTGTCACCTTCCCATTGGTGCTAAACAAGCACAATCCATGTGCTCTCCTTTGAGTGCATCCTAGCCCTCCTTAAGCTTTCATCTCTCCTTGCATCTAAGCCATCCATCTCTCTACCCCTTGGCCTATAAATTGAATCCTCTCTCAAGCCATATCATCACAATCCTTGAGCTAAAGTTACCATGCTATTTTGAGAACCAAAGTCATCAGTCTTAACCTTATAATGCCAAATTGAGAGCTCACAAGGCTACCAATTTGCCATTACCCATCTCCACCATTGAAGTGATTGGGCAAGCAATTGAGCATACATCCACATCAAAGGACACATCTACAAAATCAAGGAAGCATGAAGTGTTTTCTCTTTTGAGGTTTGCATTTCTTGTTTGCTTTCTTTGTCTAAACTTATATGTGAATTTAGTTTTAGTTTGTGAATGTTTACTTTAATGTTAATGTTCTTTGCACACTAAATCTTGTTCTACAGAAATGTCTTATAGCATTAAGCATTGCAACAAGTACAAGGAGCACTATAGAGACTGCAATGAGTGAATTACAACTTGGGAAGCATATCTTACTTTGCAAAGGCTAACCCACAACGCTAATGACAAACATATAGATAAAAGAAAACCTTGTGAATGCAGCTCTTGGCGATGTAACTCAAATTATTTATGACTCTAGTCATAGAATGTTTGACATTCCAATGTATGTGATAGCGAGAATTGAAAATTATCATGGACAAGAAAATATCATTGTATATATGTTTGCTGGCATAATTATTGCACCTCATTTGGTTGCAAATGTTAGTTAATAATGAAAATTGAATTGGGTTTCACCACTTAGTATTTTGGTTAAGTGGTAGTGTAGCACCCACTATGATACTAATCTCTACCGAACTATTGTGATCATGCACTTGTACCTTCACTAATTCATTGTACTCAGGTGTTTAAACCCCAACTTTGTTAAATAGAAATGAGATCCATGAAACCCAAAAAGATATTGTACCAATCTCACTAAACATATTAAAGAATCTATCAAAAATCTACTAAAAACGATTACCATTTATATAATTCTTTAATTGAAATAACCAAATATCATAAAAATAAAAAGTAAACAAAAATATCTAAGTTCAAATTTCATCTTATAAATAGCCTTCAATTATTGTTGAATTCAACGTAGACAACAAAGGTGAATCCTAATAAAAAGTATATGGGCCCAAATTTTTAAAAGTAGTAACCAAATGTATCAAAATTATCTTTAACATTTCAGTTTTAAGCATGTGTGTCCAAATTGCATCTCGTAGGAATGGACAACAAACTTGATCAGTAACCAAAATTATGAAACCACAACCCTCTAAAATACCTTGTAAGAAACTAATGAGCTTGTCTGATTGTCCTTAGAAAATATTTATGTTACAAAGTTCTTTGCCCACAGCATACATTCTTCAGGCCAAACCTTTGTTAATCATCCGAATTCAAGGCTTGTAAAAATAAACACATAAGCCCAACATCAGCCCCCACGGTCACATGGAGGGCGATTTTCCCAGCCAAAATCTCTCAACTCTGCTCATAATACTCGCCTCTCTCTTTCTGAACCGCCTCTAAATTAGCGACGATTGGATCATCCTCCCCAAAAAGGCCGCCAAATTTAGCGTCATATGAACCCGAAGTGTAGCGTTTAATTCCTCCCAAAGAAAACCTACATTTTCCTCCATTGTCCTCTGTCATTTTACCATTTTTGGAACTGTGGTGTCTTCCCAGCATCAATTTCTTCAGCTTGGAGAGCTTCTTGTTATAATTACTCTCATCTTTTGCTGCCGTTTCTTTCTCGGACGCCTTCTTCAAGGGCGGTTTCCTTTTAATATGGCCTGTGCAGGTTACCTGTGGCGAAGTGGGCTCCTGCGATTCGATCCCGGGACCTCTGGTTGGAAACATTGAGGTTGAACTTACCCTCTTGCAAAAGCGGAGCCTTGGAGAATAATCAGCCGGCATTGTGTTGAAATCCGTTGCGGGAGGCGGCATTGCCAACGCCGCGAACGCGGTTCGAATCCCACTCAGAGACATTGATGCTCTGTGGCCCGGCTTAGTGCTTCCCATGATGAAGATGAGAAAAATCTGATCTTTGGGTAGAAATAGGCTAAAGATCGTTGTTTTATTATAGAAAGGGGGGGTGAATCTGTTGGTGTGGAGGAAATCTGTGCGGAAGATTTGGGGCAAGTGGTTTAGTCATTTGATCAGTCAAAGTTGTGCACGTCTTCCTCGTGGAGATGGAGTGATGAAAGCAATGGATGTTTTTTTTTTCTGGTTTTTGTGGATGGGAAATCGGTAGGAGAGAAAGAGACAAGTTGGTGATATGATTGATGACGATCGGAGTATGGAAAACACGCGTGCAATGAATCAACGCCGTTTCTTCCTTGCTGTTTTTGGGGGACTGTTTCAGAGAGCCTAAATTCACGGTACAGTATCTGTTTTCTGCAGATGAACGTTTTTCATTTAGTTGTAGATCTCATAATGAAGCTTTTATGGATTGGATTACATGTTTCTGAACACGACAGGATTTTTAGAGTCACCCATATCGGACGGCTTTTGTCTTTAGTCATGTCCTCATACTCGTAATAGTTTTCTAAGGGCATCAATCCAACCCATTAACTCTCTGAGTCTTCACCATCCGTCCTTCCAACACAAATAGGAAACTCAACATTTGTCTTTGTCCCACCAACCTTGAATGACAGCATTCTCACTTTCCTCCTTTCATCTTCTTTCTTCACTTTCTACATGAGGTCTCGCTCTCTCTTCCCTTCATTCTCCTCTTGGTCACATTGTTCTTTCTTTCTTGGGTTTCTCTCTAAGGCTTCAAGTTTGGCTTGAATGGTTGCATTCTCTCATCTAACCTTTCTCAACTCCCTTTCTCTTTCTGATCACGTTCCCTGCACGCACTCAACTCTTCATCTCTCACTTTCAATGCTTCCCTTACATCTTGGACTTCCCAAACCATTTGGCTATTCTTTGAAAGCCGTCTCATCAACCCTCTAGCCTTTAGAGATCTACTTATTAGCTTTCATACTAATATGATGCATAGCCTCAAGGCTCACACCAATGAACTCCACACTTGACCATACAGGCACTCAATGATCAATGCATGCTAAGATATGATTTCAGTCTCAAGAGAAAAATGTCACCCTTGACAATAGGAAACAATGGATCAACAACCTAGAGCCTCCTCATGATGGCATCACAACATCTAGTATTTGATATTGGACCACCTTCCTCAACATGAAGTCTCAATGCAATTAGTTACCTTCCACCCTTGAATGAACCTAGGAATGCAACTCTCCAGACCATGTATTTGTTTTGTAATAACACCATGGATGAATTTAGGTTCACTGGCATAAATCAATCTTTAATTTGGTTATTGATAGTCCAAACTCATCCACCCTTGTTGGTCTTCCAAATGGAATAATTTACATATTCGAGATATTTTAAGTCATTTGTGGTCAAAACCCCCTACTTTTGAGATGGTCATAAATAGTGGGCAACTTCAAGTAATAAGTGAAACTTTTTAAATTTTGGTTGTCATTGTTTTGGACAGTGGTTTGGTGGTTGGTGTAATGTCCCCATTTTAGCAGTTGACCAAGTGTGTGTGCGTTAGCCTTGTTCTACATGGTCCCGAGGGCTAACGAAGGGTTTAATGAGATCCTGGAGTGTTTTGGCCTAGTCATTTCCAGTTTGGGCCAAAACGAAGTTGATTTACTCAGTTTCAGGCATACTTACTATTTTTAGTAAGTCGGCAGGACACAGTGCAGGTCAATTTTGGTGATTGGATTCGATACTCCTCGGTGAGAGCTTTTCGATGAGCTATCACTCACATTATTCGGAGTTCGATTGCTAATACATTTTAATGCCTGAAGTTTTATTAAAGTAATGTCTAATTTAATTGTAAAATATTAAAGTGTTACTTTAATATTTATTTTATGGTGATGTGTACCCAAGGGAGACATAAGGGGTATTTTAATATATGTTTTATATATTACACATTTTTTATCCCACATTGCCCATATGAGTTGAGCGGACCCTTGGAAATAGAATAAAAGGAAGCATTTGTGGCTTCATTAGGCAAGTTGAATATGAGAAGAAATTGGTGTGTGAGTTGCAGCTCCGTTCTTGGCATTTGAGGACGTCTATCCTCTCTTGTAACATTATAAACGTCATTCCCTTGGGGTTTGGCCTTTGGAATTCTTTGTTATTGGCTTCATTATCAGACAGTTTAGTTGCATTTTCGGCTACAGGCAGATTTGATATTTTGCTCATATCTTCTTCATTAGTCCGACGCTTATGCCGCTTGGAGGGAATGGTATTATGAAGGTAGTGGACTGATTGAAGGACAAAGTATTGTAGCAGCAAGTTCGTAAGCATGGGCTGGAGTATTATGTCAATACTGCTAAAGTAATTAGTGAGTTGATAAATCTGCCATGTATTTGGTTTTATGAATTCTGAAAATAACATTTTATTAGCAGCAGTTCATTTCCACTTTGCATATCATTGTAGTTTCTTTCTTGTTTATGTTGTATGATACCAATTCCATGCACAAAACACAACGAACAATAAACGTTTGATTTCCAGAGTTATAAGGAGTTTAAAACATTAAATGGAGAAATAAGAAGTTGAATGCAAACTATTTGACATAATTCCTTTCAGCAATTTGGTTTAGTTTTTTTGGGACATCCAGGGGTGCCCATTACAGTTGGACACAAACAAGACAATATGGTAACCTTGTTCACTAGATGGAAGAGAATTAGATTTAATGAAACTACAATACAGACTTCAAAACGAACCCAATAACAAAGGACAACATCTCAATTTGCAAGGAAAGACTAATGGCCTGATTGGCTTGATAGTCTACGCATCATCCTTAGTGAAATAGAGATTTTTAATGACACATAGACTCTGGACAATTAATAGGAAGTGTAATGCCCCGCCCGGAGATCCTTGGAAAGAAGGATTCAAATCAAGCCAAGATATTTTTTTTTTTTTTACAAGTATGAATGCACATGACAACATCATACAGGGATCACAACGATCGCAACGGAAGACTTCAACACAATCCTGACAACCAACGAATCTTCGAATGCCACTACCCAACTGACACACCCAAACAAAAGCCAACAACCACCACAACAAGATGAGGGCACAAGAAATGAACACTCATCAACAAAACACCAAGCTGGGGTAAAATGTAGAATCTCGAAATTTGGCTAAGCCTGAAATCCTGAAGCCCTAAAAATTGGCTAAGTCTGGATTTCTGAAGCCCTGAAATTTTCTAGAATCCATAACTTATCTCTAAGAGGTCTAAAACCTATCTCAAACGATTTTTCGCACATATTAAAATATATCTTAACTTATACTTAAACGATATACTTTAAACCCCGAAGGACTACAATAGAAACCCAAAACTGAATTTCAAAAGAAACCTCCTGAATTCAAAATGCAACAACATAGGCTCGAAGAACGCCCAAAAGGGTATCCAAAAACACTCTCAAAAAGATCGGATCACGAAGAAAAGTGCCCGCTGATGGCATGCGCAGGTTTTTCACAAAAACAGTGCGACACTTTTTACTAAGGGAGGGCGACACTTCTCCCTTACTGCGTGCGACACTTCTCAAGAAGGCGTGCGATACTAGAAAAGTATCGCGCGACATTTCTCATAAAGCTGTGCGACACTCTTCCAGTGTCGTACGACACTTCTCCAGTAATGTGTGCGACACTTTATAGTATCGTACGACATTCTTTCTATGGGCGTGCGATACTTTATCAGTGTCACACAATGCTGAACAAATGTCGCCCATAGAAAGTAAAAACACTTCCAGAACTCAAAAACGGGGAAAAATCAACAAAAGAACCTCCACACCGGGGAGTACCGGATCCACGAAGGCTCGAGGAATGAACACTCGAGCGCAAGAACAACACAGCAAGGAGAACATCTATCCATCTAAACTACAGCAGCAAAGAACACACTGAAATAAACATCGCAGAGAACAAAAGCAACATTGCAATGTACAGAAATACATCTCAGGAACAAAACAACCAAACTAAGTACGCGGTTCCTCCCAACAGTCAATAGCATCATAAGACCATCGTGGGTCCTAGCCATCCCCCGCGCGTAACATCCCAAGCCGCCGACCAGATCGTCGATACTGTCATAATAGGGATGTCACTACTAAAAACATGCAACAATAACAACATAAGAAAATCTAACATGCTAGTGATAACGCATAAGATAATCCTACAGTAGATAACATCACCTATCACATGCTAAACAACAGTAAGCAACAGATATACTTCTAAAGCAAATCACATCATCTAATCATATGCTAAACATCATAATAAGGGAATGCGCCAAATAAAATAACATCATCTAAACATGATATACAAGCATCCCAATGAAAGCATAAATCACAAGGAAGCATACTCCGAAACCCGAAGTACCAAGTGAAGACATCCAGCAACGGTCGCACTAGGACAAAAGATCGTCTCTGTACACTGATCCCTAGCAGTGGTGAAGGTAGCTACGCCTCCCAACCACGTGGCACCCATAGGTCTACACCCGTCGTGCTGATGGAGATAATGATCCAACCACAAACACACAAAAAAATCACAACAACCAAGGCTAACACTCACGCCAGACAGTATGATGGCTAAACCAAGAACCTAAGACAATGCAAGGAGTAAAGGTCCTGGTCAAACACTCAAAAGGCTACTAAGTAGGGGCTGACATCATGGAGAGTCGCTTGGCATCGACAAGCCCAAGCTCGGATTGTGTGTTTCAACTCCTCAACGAAGGGCCTCGCACACACATTTTATTATCTTAAGTTTTATTATTAGTCACACATTTTCTTTAATTATCACTTATTTAAAACTTCCTCTACCAACCTTATGGGACTAAGGTCACCAGGCTGCGAGATAGAAGCCCCCTCCATATGCTACCCTACCCTACCCAAGCTCATCCTACGACAAGTGCCCGTGGGCATGCATACTCCCGTCCCAACCCCAATGATCATAATGTCCGACAAATCCATGGAAGATCGGGCCTCGCAAGTCACCCAACAAATGTACGCGTACGTACTCGTGTGTGGCGCACCACCATCACGAAGATCATAACACAAGGACAAGAATGAGAACACAATGCAAAGAAAACACCCAACTGAAGGCAACACGGGAAGGATGGATTCTACATGAATCCCAAAGCCAATAAAACCATACATCATTAAATCACTTAATCGGCCTCAATCCTAGAGTATGGATTCTACACGAATCCCAATGATGCAACAAGACCAAACTTCATGAACTCACTCAACCGGCCTCAATCCGAGAGTATGGATTCTACACGAATCCTAGCGTTCACGAACAAAAGGGAAAGGTTCAAAAGAAACCATAACAAGTATAAAATCACTCAACCGAACACAACGTCGGGAGTACGGATGCAACACACATCCAAATGCAACATAAAAGTGCAAAAGTGGTCTGACTGATATCCAAACGGATCATCAAGGTCCACGACCCACATTGTGCCAAGAAAACTCGAGAAAACAGGGTGGCACACAAAACGAGGTAAAAACTCCAAAAATTTGGAAAACTACAAAATTAAAACCCATTTGGCCTTTGGGTTCAAAAACCCCAAAAATCCAAAAATAAATGAAATCAGACACCGTATGCAAAAACGGCCAACATAACAGCGTAAAATCCCAAACCCTCATCCCAAAAAATAAGGAAATGTTCATACCCGCCCAACCGGGTAGAACTAGCATACAAAAACGGAGGGGAACACTAGTTCTCAGCCTCCCAAAAAACGGCTACCAAAAACAGAAACAAAAACGGAGCAGAAACAAAAAAAAGGAAAGTCCTATCTCACAGCCAAAAGGGTAAAACGAGAATCTGAACCATAAAATAAATATCTTGCAGAAGTAGCTGAAAATCATGGCAATCCAAGGTTTCTCCGAGCTGGATCCAACGAGCCCGACCTCGCGACAATCCCACGCCCATAGCTCCCACAACGAACAAAACAGTAAATCCTCATGAAGAGGATTTTGGGTTTTACTCTCCAACTTTCCAATTCAAAAGTGAGAAGTGAGGAATTAAATTCCTTTTTGGATATTTATTCACTTTTCAGGTGAATAATTGATTAGGGCATTTAACCAACCAATCCAGTTAAACCCCGAATCCACCCAAACGAAAACAGGCTATTCCTATAAATAGGAATTCATCTATGGCAAAGCTGCCAGAAATTAAAATAAATCAATTAAAAAGCCCGAAAACCCAAAAACACATAAATCTCTTCAACAACTTTTGCGACAATGCGAACCTCTAAATGCACAGACACGCTTACTGGTCTAATCACATAATGCAATGAGTTCGGATTTAATAATCACCGAAAGGTTTAAATTAAACATTTTAATAAAGGATACGTCGACCGTACAAGGACGACATTGGTAAAATATGAAAGGCTGAATCATTAACTCCATGTGCCACTGCCAAGGATATAAATCCTGCACACTAAACAACACGATCAAGTGCAATTGCATATAATAACATAGCCGAAGCAATAAATGCATTAAATCACCTAATTTAACCATTTATTTAATTATATTAAAATAATCTATTTACATCACTCACGTTCACATAAAGCATAACAACGTAGGAATGAAGTAAATAACCATAGCATTAAATCCATCACATAACATAATCAGAGGTATGTCCAAATACCAGATAACCAGATATCATCATAAAACACACTGTCATCTCAAAATGGCAGCATCATGCAATATGATTAACTGAATAGCGTAGTATTCTAATATCTATGATACTGGAAGCAAAGAGTAACATTTGACCCTCAGGTCATCTCAAATGTAAAACATAACATGAGTAACAAATATCTCTCTAATCAGAAATATAACAAGGTAAATGTTTGCAGCACATAACCAAAATAATCCCACATGAACAATCCATTTAATTACTTACGCATTAAATAAGGCACTTAAAACACATAAGCGAACACAGTCATAAACATGACTAACCACTGCTACAGGAGCCTAGTCCAGTGTAGCATGGTAAAAGTACACAGTGCAATCTCTGCACACATCTCAGGATAATCATGTAACAACCTCATGATACCGCATCGATCCTGGTAACCACTGGCACAAACCTTAGTGAACCAAAAATCACATCATAATCTCAAAGATTAGTCAAAAGCATAAACAAAGCAACTGATATAAAAATATAAATCCAAACACCTCGACGGTGTAGACCACTCAGGGTCACAATCATGATCCATCACAACAAAAGATCAGCAAGGTTGCATCCATCAGGATGACTTACATAAGTCAAATGGGAGAGGCACTACAGGAAGACTTCCTTAGTTCATCCCCAATCTTCAAATTAAATAGTAACACACATATAATTTTCAAAATGATCCCAAATCAGGAAACATAACTCTAGTTGTGGCTGGCCAAACTTTAAAGACAGTTAGACAACAAATTCAAAGAACAAGAGAATTTCAACTTGTATGATTCATGTCATGTTCTTTTGAATAATCATTTAGTTTGATCTCAACCATATTCATCTTTGTAGGTGACGCAATGCAAGGCAGGAGAATCCCCAAAGGAGATGTCCAAACCCCTAAAAAATCACCACACAACAGAAACACAACAAAAAATAACAATAATGCAAGATCTTATATTAGCAACTTCTTTTTTCATAAAATAACTGATTACATGCAATATGCCTGGCTATAAGGCCTTTTGGGTTAGGACCAAATACAAACAATAATTACAATATCAGTTCTGCAAGATCCCACAAGATCCAACTTACAATCACAATCCCAAGATTAGCTAGTCCAGATCCACAACTGGATAAGAACACCAAGAAGAATCCACATTTGTACCCTTAGGTCCACCAAGCAATCCTCTAGTTCTCAAGCCGTAGCTACTGACCCTTCAAAGTTTGCATTCTCTTCTCCAAGACGGATCCTCCCAATAATCATTCTGCCTAAAGACTCTACAAGACCCTCTACTTATACCCAACTTAGCCACAAGTCAGCCTAGTTCATTACAAACTAAATTAAATCCCTCACATTAAATATATGTCAAGCCACAAGCATTGACGAGCATCACAGTGTATGTCGAGCTCCCAACGTATGTCAAGCTCCCAGGCATAAACCATGCTCAATAGTGACCAAGCACCACTCCTTTGGTGACCAACTCCACAACTTCTAAATCAAATACCCCCAACATGCAGGATTACAAGAAAGCCTAGGATGCTCCTGCATCAGTAGGTCATTTGGAGTCACCACATACATCAAAAATTGAAGAAACAATATTGTCAACTGTTAAAACAATGAACATCACTAACATGAGCTCTCTAGGGAATATTTTTCTCCACAATGACAAAACCAATGAAATTGAGACGAAATCCATTTAAAAGAGCACTCAATTAGCTAGCAAATCCCAGTCTTAAAATTTTGCAATGGTGTACAAGAGAAGCCATGGACTATATTCCTAGAATAGTGGGTTCGAGATTAGTTTTGGAAGGGTTTGATCTATCTTTCTTTATTCACCATGTCCATTCTTTAAATAACCACCAAAATGTTGCCAACTCATTTTGCTTTCAATCCAAATGACTTCAAAGGCTCCCAATCAATTAAATCATGAAATAATACTTTGATTAACAAAAATAAAGGAAATTACACTGTGGTTTGATGTTTTATTGTAGAACCTTTATTCAATCTTCATCAATGAATGACCCTCAACTTAGAAAGGGTATATAAGGATGTTACAACCATTTCAAACTACATCCAACCAATCTTGTATTGATTGGTCATTTAAGGCCCTTAATGACAACTTTTTGCACTAATTTACAAAAAATTGTCAAGCAAGTCTTGACATTTTTTGCAAGATTGTGCAATATGTGCTCGATGACCTGGTACTGACGTATATCTCTATTAATATGTCAAATATAGTAGTAAAACATGATTCTACCATCCTTTCCATCTTTGGCCCCTTTAAGATCTTTGACCAAGTTCAACCACTATATGCCCAAATTGCCTTAAGGCTTACAAAAATGGCTCAAATGGCCTTATAAGTGCAATGTAATGCATGAGATGACATTGTTTAACTATGAAAAGAAATGATATATCCTCTCAATAGATTTATTACATTTTTTTGACCAAATTGGTCTTCAATGGCTTTCAAGGGTATCTGGTGCTCCTACACCATACCCCCCTAGAAAGAATCTCTTGTCCCAAGAGAAAGTGTTGTAAATCTATGTTCCTCTCTTTCCATCTATCATCCTTGATGACTTTCTACTTCTCTAAATATGGTTTGAAATGCTCCTTGCTCTTGGATAAGGTTGATGCTTGAAGGTTTCTTCCTCCTTCTTGGTGCATTGTCTTTGGGGCTCCCCTCTTTCATCTTTGACTCTTACCACTTCCTACAAATGTACATTTTTGTCTTTTTTGGGTGGCCCCATGATGTTTCTCTTCTCTTCTAATGACTTATCCTCGTGGCCTATGCTCTTCGGCTATTTATGACTCCCAATCTCCTCTTTTTTGCTAATCACCTTCTTTGTCAATAATGAAATCTGATTTGTGTGACATTGTTGCCTCCCTTTGTCCATGTTTGACTACATTTTTAGTCCTTTATTGAATATGGTAAAGAAATGGTCCCCAACATAATGACATCATTATTTTCTATTTAAACCAACTCTTTGTACCCCTACATCAAAATGACCTTTAAACCAAACCTTAATGAAAGTTATATTGCTCTTGCCTTTAATTGTGTGTTATGTGGTGAATTAACTGAAACAATTGACCACCTATTTGTAAACTACCATTTTGCACAACAATGTTGGACATTTTCTCTCAAAAAGTTAAATTATAGTACTCATCTTCAGAATAAGCTTTGGGATATCTTTCAAGCTTGGCTGGTCCTCTTTCCAAACTCCCTTTTATTACCATCAAGCTAGTGACTAATGCAAGCATCAATAGAGGAAGAACTACTCCAGTTATTACCCCATGAGACAGTAGGATCCTTCGAGATTGGGAATCTCTAGTCATACCAATAGGATGGGGATTCAATAACAAAGCTCTAACTAAAATTGATCGACCCATTGTTCAATGGATTCCACCCATTGAAGGATATTTAAAGCTCAACTTTGATGGAGTTTCTAGATGGAATCTAGGAAAATCAAGAAGATCCCTAAAGGCTAGAGGGTTAATACAATGCCTCCAAAGAATAGCCAAATGGTTAGAGAAGTTAAAGAGTCAAGGGAAGCCTCAGAGAGTAGAGATGAGTTAAAATGGTAGTTTACAAATAGGTGGTCAACTGTTTCAGTTAATTCATAACACACAATTAAAGGCAGGAGCAATGTACCCCTCTTTAACTCTTTAACCATTTGGCTATTCTTTGTAGGTAATAAAAGGGAGTTTGGAAAGAGGACCAGCCAGGCTTGAAAGATATCCCAAAGCTTATTCTGAAGAGGAGTACTATAATTTAACTTTTTGAGAGAAAATGTCCAACATTGTTGTGCAAAATAATAGTTTACAAATAGGTGGTCAACTGTTTCAGTTAATTCATCATTATTTTCTATTTAAACCAACTCTTTGTAACCCTACATCAAAATGACCTTTTAACTGAGCCCTGATTTGCCTAGATTCCCTCTAGAAACTCCATCAAAGTTGAGCTTTAAATATCCTTCAATGGGTGGAATCCATTGAACAATGGGTCGATCAATTTTAGTTAGAGCTTTGTTATTGAATCCCCATCCTATTGGTATGACTAGAGATTTCCAATCTCGAAGGATCCTGCTGTCTCATGGGGTAATAATTGGAGTAGTTCTTCCTCTATTGATGCTTGCATTAGTCACTAGCTTGATGGTAATAAAAGGGAGTTTGGAAAGAGGACCAGCCAAGCTTGAAAGATATCCCAAAGCTTATTCTGAAGAGGAGTACTATAATTTAACTTTCTGAGAGAAAATGTCCAACATTGTTGTACAAAATGGTAGTTTACAAATAGGTGGTCAACTGTTTTAGTTAATTCACCACATAACACACAATTAAAGGCAGGAGCAATGCACAACCTCTCCAATCTATCACTTGTCAGAATCCTATGTTTGATTGCAAGCCATGCAAAGCATCCCACTTTTGGTAAAATAACATGGTTCCAACAGAAAAACTATGCACATGATGGAAGTTTATCTAAACCTATTTGTTGAAGGAGCTTATACCCTTCTTTAATTGAATAGTTTCCATCCTTTGATGGAGCCTAGATGAGATTTTCTTCCCTGTTTGATAAATAGACTTGTTTATTTTTCAGTATATCATGGAGAATATCCCTATCATGTTGATGTAGTGGGAGTTGATCCGGATCCTTCTAGTTGATTTTCCTTGAGTGAAGACAAACTACAGAAATAAAGCGACTAAGTTGTGTTCCCCGAAGATTTTCTGACACTAAAATAACATCCTGTGTGTTCTGTAAAGAAATTAAAGGAGGCTATCCTCATTCAAGGAATCTCTCCAATACATCTTATCCCCACTGTTAACTTCCCATGTGACATACTTGAAGACAATATCTCTTGATGCCACCATGAAGTCCCATATCATTGATCCCTTTAGAGGGTCCAAAATTGAGAATATTCATGAAGGCTCATTATTGTCAAGGTATTTTTGCTGCATAATTTGACACCAAATGTTGTGGGGTTTACAATACATTTGCCAAACTAACTTGCCCCTAAAAGCTTCATTCCTTTTAACTAAATCATGAACACTCACATCTCCTACAACTGGGACATGAGCCATGTCTTGAATTGAAATGAGAGGAATTTTCTTCTCTTCATTCATATTTCCTGACCATAGGAATACTTTTATCAACTTTTGTATTTGTACAAGAACTAAAGGAGGTTCTTCAAGGACAACTAGATAGTAATTTGGGATGGCTGAAAGCACTGATTTAATGAAAATGATTCTCCCTGACAAAGAGAGTCATCTAGCTTTCCATGCTACAACTCTACTCTTAATTCAATCAATGACTAATGTCCAGTAGCTTGTTTTATTCGAACCCATGAAAAAAGGTATTCCAAGATATGTGGAAGGTACACAATCCACTAAAAATCCCAGAATCTGCATAATTTTATTTGAAATAACTTTATTTGTGTTGAATAGATAAAGTTTCAATTTTTGAGCATTGATTTTTTGTCTTGAGACAGTCGAGTAGAGGTACAAAATATGTTTGATTTTTCTTGCCTCTTTCACTTGTGATAAACCAAATAGCAGGTGTTAACATACCCATCTTACAATATTTTCCTATCTAATCTCCATGCCCTATGCAAGAGAAAATGGAAACATGCGTGGGAAAAATATCACAAAAAACTTTATCATTATATTCACCTAACTGGAATCAACATAGGCGTGCTCCTTCATCAAGAGTGATTAGCCATCACTTACGCACGATGTCATATAGGGGTTTTCATGGGAGATCCTTTCAAGATTTAGTTTATCTACCTTTTATTTAGATACTATATTATCTTGAGACCTTGAATCAATGACCATTTTGCATACCTTGCCTTGGTTTTTGCAATTGGTTTTGAAGAGTTCCCTCCTTTGTGTCATGTCCTTCTCCCTAGAAGCGTGTCTTCCTTAGCATCAAAGTTTCTCCAACTTATGAAACATATAATATACTTAGAGGGTTTACATATTCTTACACAAGTTGTCTTTTTCTCCTCTCATCATCATTTCATGTAGCATCAATCCTTCCAAGACACTTGTAAGATGAGTACCCAACATTTTCCTAAGAAGATATATGAACCCCTTCCTCGATCAAAGATGTCTCTAGAGCCTCTAAATCCTACATTCGAGTCCATGTATTGATCCTTATTTTTTCTTTGTCTTCTTGATTCTCAAGCATATTCCTTGAGCATCTTCCCCTACTTTCATTTCCTCTACCTCCTTCTTGTCTTTCTTGTTTCTTTTTAATCTTTCTCTTGGCCCTTATTGCAAGTTGGAAACATTCTCTCATTTTCCTTTGTGTTTTCAATCTAATCTCATCTTGGATTTTACACCTTAGTCCACTTAGGTACTTAACAACCTTTTCATATTTATACTCATGATGTCATGCCCTTATTCTTAACTTCTGAAATTCCTACATGTATTTCAACAAATCTCACGACTTTTGCTTTAAATTTTGTATATTCCTATATGTTTGAATGAAATAATCAATAGGAAGAAAATGATCTTTCACCATGGATAACACTTTTCTAGAAGAATTAATCTTGGCCTTACCTTTTGCTACTATTTATCCTTGTACAAAGTTCCACAAGTTAAGGCTGACCCTTTAAACTTTGTTTAGGCAAATTTGACCTTTTAGTCTTCAATCATGCCCTCACACTCAAAATCATTTTCAAGGGCATCAATCTAACTCATTAACTCTTCACTATCCATCCTTCCACCATAGATAGCCAACTCAAGAATTTCCTTGGTCTCACCACCTTAAATGGATTTGATCAATTTTCACCAACCTCCTTTCATCAAGATCCATCTCTTCTTCACTCTCTACATGAGGGTTCTTTTAGTCCCCTTCATTCTCATCTTGTTCTTATTGTTCTTCCTATCCTTGGTTCCTCTCCACGGCTTCAATAAGTTTGGCTTGAATGATTACACTCTCTTTTCTAACCTACCTCAACTCCCTTTCTACTATTGCATCATGTTCCCTACACCCTCTCAATTCCTCATCTCTACTCTCTGAGGCTTCCCTTGACTCTTTAACTTCTCTAACCATTTGGCTATTCTTTGGAGGCATTGTATTAACCCTCTAGCCTTTAGGGATCTTCTTGATATCTTTGATACAAATATGATGCAAATCCTCAAGGCTAACATCAACAAACACCACTTCTTGACCTAGTAGGTACTCAATGATAAACACATGACAAGAAATGATCTTAGCCTCAACTTAAAAATGCCCCCCATGACTATTGGGGACAATGGTTCAGCAACCTAGAGCCTCCTCAAGATGGAATCACAACATCAAGTGTTTGATCTTGGATCACCTTCCTGAACATGAAGTCTCAATGCAACTAGCTACCTTCCACCCTTGAATGAGCCTAAGAATGCAACCCTCCTCACCATGCATTTGTTTTTGTAACAACACCATGGGTGAATTTAGGTTCACTGTCAAAAATCAATCTTTGATTTGGTTAATGACAATCCCAAATAATTCATCGATGTTTGTCTTCCGAATGGAATCATTTATATATTCAAGATAAGAAGATATTTGTGATCAAAATCCCCTACTTTTAAGTAGATTCTCACAAATAGTGGGAAACTACAAGTTCTAAGTGAAACTTATTCAATTATGAATATCACTATTTTGGATAGTTAGACATTGGTTTGGTGGTTGAACACAAGAAAGTCAATATTATAACCTTGTTCACTATATGGAAGAGTATTTGATTTAAATGGAATTACAATACAAACTTCAAAAGGAATTTGAGAACAAAGAGTAAAGTCTCACTTTGCAAGGAAAGTCTAATGGGTCCACTCTCTTGATAGTTTAGGCAAGATCCTTGACGAAGAAGATAGTTTGAATGTCATAGAGACTATAAAATTGTTAGGAAGACTTCCTTTGTTCATTCCCCATCTTCAAATCAAATAGTAAAACACTATAGAATTTCAAACTTATCCCAAATCAAGAAATACAACTTTAATTGTGGTTGCTCAAACTTTTAAGATAGACAACAAATTCAAAAAACCAAAAACTTTCAACTCATGTGATCACTATCATTTTCACTTAGAAGAATCATGTGATGTCCCCAGTTTTAATATAATAATTAATTAATTAATTGGCCCAAAAAATAAATAAAATAATAAAGGGCCTTTAATTAATTAATAAATGTGAGACCCAAATTAATAAAATAATAATCTATATTGTCGGCTTGTAATTGCAAATCTCTAGATGCTTCTTGGAGTTCTTTATAAGGCAATGGTTGGGAATTGAGATTAATCATGGATTGGTTTTTATTTCTCTTTGAACAGAGGTTGAAGGCTGAAGGGTTGTTGTGAGCAATTTCATGGGTGGAAGACCCTCCCTACTCTACCTATTGTAGTTTTTGGTGGTTTAGCACCACCTAATTATGTTGTTCAAAGTATTGCTTGGATATCTCACTCTTGTGCTAGATATGTTAATCATCGTTATTTGGTGATGACTTGTCTATGTTGGATCTTTTCCAATGCATGTATAATCAAGTGCTACCATTATTTGGATAGTAATGTATTTGTGTCACTAGCATTTTGGGCCCCCATCTCTGTCTTGGAGATATTTTGTGTAATTGGCATTAAGTTATTATCTTAATTCACATCTAGTTGGTGATATAAAAGATATAGTTTTATTTCCCTTCATTTCGACCTGTTAGGTATCCATACAAATTGCCAACCATCAACCATACATCCTAGCCTTCGCACCCTCCACCCCCTCACCTGTACAACCCATTTTTGCTCCATACAAACTACAAACTTGCCCTTGCCATCTATTCATCTACTAGATCTCCTTGTATGGCTATACCCCTTGCAACCATATGGTCATTGCCGACCTTGACCATACAACTACCCCTTTATACCACTAATCTACGAGTTTTTCCTAGTGACAAAAATGTATGCCTAAATGTGTCATATAGTTTAGTCAACAAGTGTACACTAAATTGAGTAGGCATTTCTTGTGCTCAAGCAATCCATAATTGAACAAAAGGTCATAAGCTCAAGGGTCCCAAACCAACTACGTAGGAAGAATGTGTGAGTTGTCATCAAACCTCTGTTGTGTCACATTGTGTACAAACTTCCACCATGCCACTCTAAAATAACACTTTTGTGTTTGTAGTCACTAGGATCTCAAAGACACCAATCTTGAAATTCATCGATGTAATCCTTGATGATTGCTATTAGAGAATAGACTTCATAATCAAATAATGGTAGCAATTGTTCTTGCAAATGATTTTTAATAATCCCCACCTACTTAGTGTATGATCACACTTGTTGACTCCACCATATGACACATTCAAGCATACACTTTTCTTGCTAGGTAGAGCTGGTATATTACAAATCATTTAGTTTTATCTTAACCATATTCAACTTTGAGATGGTTTGGAGTCACCATATACATAAAAAATTGAAGGAACAATAATGTTAACTATCAAAATAATGAAAATCACTAACATGAGCTCGCTAGAGCATCAATTTTATCCATAATGACGCAACTATCAAGCTAAGACCAAATCCATTTAAAAGAGCACTCAATTAGCTAGAAAATCCTATATTCTTAAAATTATCCAATGGTGTAAAGAGAAGTTATGGGCCAATATTTTAACATAGCCCTAGAATAAAGAGTTTGAAACCATTTTTGGAAGGGTGTGATTTGTCTTGCTTTATACTCTACGTACATTCTTTACACCACCACCAAAATGTTTCTAACTCATTTCTCTTCGATCTAAATGAGTTCAAAAAGACTCCCAATCAAGTGACACATGAAAAAATACTCTTATCAACAAAAATAATTGAAAATAACATTGCGGTTTGATGTTTTGTTATAAAACCTTCATACATTCTTCTTCAGTGAATGACCCTCAACCCAAAGAGGGTATATAAGGATATGACAACCATTTCAAAGTACTTCCACTTTTCCTCCACCTCATGGACATGTCGTTGATCCTAGGAAATCCTAGCCCTTCATCCAATGTTAAATCTTAACCATTTGTTTCATCGAAACTCCTACAAAAGAAGAGCCCTATCCTCATTTCAAGAATGAATCTATAGTCAATTATTATGCTACAGGAATGTAAATTACCACATCCCTCTACAAAAAAAAATCATCTACACTTGGTGAATTTGGGAGGTTTTCATTACTTTTGTTTTGAGTAAATTAAACTATTTCTGGCTTTATTGATCAATATATACATGTTTACTTCCATATTTTCATGTGTATGTAATAATGTAGGAAGTGGTATAGTTTCTTATACTTAGTTCCATTTTTACATGTTACACATATGAGAGGGATAAATAAGATATATGTGTCACAATACGATCATTGATTCCAGAGCATGCTAACTAGCTTCTATACCCAAAGTAATAAACCACATTATGTTTCAAGATGAATGGGATGAAGATGAACGTGACTAAATATAGATCTACTTAGCACATTGTTTGGAGCACATTGCACTAGATCACCAAAGAATCAAGTCCATATCTAAACATAATATATGTTGACACTGATGCAAACAACAATAATAACATCAATGTCACATTCAAACACATATATTGCCTCCTTGTTTATTATATGATAGATTTATAAAATGATCTTACACCCCTATATGTTATTTAGTAGGATCCTTAAGAAGACAAATATTTCCTTGGGATAATCCTTTTATTTCCTTATACATATTGTCCTTATGCATTATTTTGTGCCCTTGTGCATTTTTTAGCTAATTTTCTAATGAGACAATGCTTTGGTTGGATTTTTTTTACTATACAATGTGCTTCCTTTGGAGACAATTTTTTTTAGGATGATCCTCTCTTTGTGGATTTCCTTGTGAATGATTCTTTACTTGGTTACTCTTGAATAAGTTGACTAGCATAATGAAAATTTCTAGACTATCAAATTCTATGTTTGCATTAGTGTCTCTTTTGGATTGATGCACGTAATTAGTGTACTTATATTTCTATACTATTTGTTAATCTTCCTCCTCTCTCTCTCATGGATCACCTATAATAATGAAACTCTCTATCTTGTGACATACATGGTTTCCTTCTTCTCTATTTTATGATCTCCTAAGTTTTTTGAATGGTTAGATAATGAAATATTGTTTTATCATTGACATTTCTCTTTCTATTCCTGCTAGACCACTTGTGCTCTTGGAATAAAATTTGGAGCATGATACTAGTGGATGAGACTTTTGATTCATGAAGGTTTTTCCAACTAGTTAATTTGGAGCCTTTGTTTTTAGTAGCCCCTTTGTCTTTTGTCTTTTTTTTGTTCCCTTATGCATGATTGCACGAGTTGAGATCCTTGGTTTGGGGGCTTCACTTGAACTTTGTGATGTCTTATCTCTTTAAGTCTTTCTCATGACCTCATATCTTCTCTACCATACCTCTTTCTTCAACTTTATTGTGTCTATCAGTGTAGACTCATATCCTCGCTAAAGTGGAAGCTAAATGTAACGTCGTAAATTATATGTATTACTTAAGTGTATCTAATTCCACACATGTAGTACTCATATTAGTGTTTATCCATTCTTCTATGTATTATAGTTCTTTTCCATGCATTTAAGTCCTTTCTCTCCATTTAATTAACATGGGCCCTTAAATATAGGTATGCCTTTTTTATTTATCTCATTCAAACATGATCTTTTTGAGTATCTAGGTCCTATTACCATGTGTGGCATATATTACATATTTTCACTTATTACTGTTAGCCCCAACTAATATTGTGATTGATAGCAGGACACTGTTATCTTATGATGCTATGAATGTCTATAATAGAGTCATGTCAATTATTATATTGACACTGATGTCAAAGTCTTAGTTGGCTAGACATTATGCTAACTCAGTAGAGTACCATATCATTAGATTGATGAAGAGGGTGTGATGAAAGTATGATGAAGACAAAATTGATGTGTGAGGTATTCAATTGGTACTTAAAAAAGTTAGACAGTGATAATGTAATATTGGTTTGATTGTTTTACAATCATGTATTATTACAAAGTATTGAAGAAAACAAGGTTAATGAAGGGAGATTGTATTCATCAAGTGACTGTAGTATTGCATGAGTGATTGGAAAAGGAAGAAGGAAAATAGAGTATTGCTTGAGTAAGTCAGTATTAACTAAGTTCTATGTTGCCCAAGTAAATGTTATATTTACTGAGTGATAGCTACACAAAAAAGTTTGGAAAATTAGAATCTGGGGTTGATTTAGATGAAAATATGAAAAGTTTGTTACAAGATCTATGGCTAGGAAAATTCAAGAAGGAATTGATGATGGAAATTGATTGAAGATAAGGATGGACACAAAGTTCTATGAAATTTATATTTTTGAGTGTCTAAATTCATTGTATGAAGGAAATTTGTTATAAACCTAAGATTGATTATGCCAACTAAGTAGAAAAAGAGGGAAGGATTTGGAAGCAGTGAGAAAACTATTTATGAAGGAGAACAAGATAGTTTAGGTTGCTAATGTTGATATTGATTATGTTGATCAAGAGTTGATGATCCTAGTTAAGATCTTATTGAAGGTTGATGTGAATGTGAAGTTGTTGAAGGAAAAAGAGTAAAGAGTTGAGCCAGGTGAACCGAGTAGAGTAAAGGAAAGATAAGAGACAAAATTGGTGAAAGAATGAATCAACCAAGTGAACCAAGGAAAGAGAAAGAGCAGAAATAGATATCTAAACAATAAAAAGGTAGTTGTTATTCTTAACAAATCATTTCTATCATTATTACTTAACCATTATAGTAAAAAATCTTGGAAGAATTGAGTGGACCTAACAAGTATGTGAAATCCTATATGGTAACATCGATTAGTTGTGTTTGTGAATCCTTTAAATCATGCCACTCTTTAGCCTGGAACAAGGAGTGATAAGGGCTAGATGATATTTTCATTGAATCCTCTAACAAGGTCACATTAACAATGTGTATGTAACCTTTAACAAGGTTGGCTCCTAGTAGAGCTCACTTTAAAAGAGTGATTTTTTTGGGTACAACTTGGAATAAAGTGAATGAAAGAGTTAAGAGTTAAGTTGAATGACTACACCAAGTGATTGTAGTTAATGTTTATGATATTTTATTAGTACTGAAATGTTCAAAGGGACTATGATAACTTTCAACATAACTAATTCACCCCCTCTCAATTATCTAACATGTATACCCTAATTTTGTATAGATTTTTGGAATCCCCATATCAAATCTAACCCTCAATCAAGAGTTAAGAAAAAAAATTCTTGACAATAGTTACACAATATGAGGAGATCATAAATTTTTTGACCTTTTCCTTGAGTCTCCGTTGACATGCTAATTTTGCCCAAATTCAAATTGGAGATTGTGACTGTAATTTATAACAAAATTATATATCCTAAGTCATGCTTCTTCAACATTTGACCCCCAAAATGGCCTAGAGAGGTATAAAAGCAATGCCATCTCTCTCATTTTGAGTAAAAAACAAACCAATAAATCAAAGGAATAGATCATCAAGCAAGTTCTCAAAAAATCAAACATCTAAGGAGTATTCAAGAAAATTCAAGAATTCATCTCTTTATGGAAAGTCTATCAATCATTATGCAAGCATACTTGTTATGATTCTCTTTTAGTTCTCTGTGGATTTATGTTATTGGATCCACACTTGCAATCTCATTTTAAGAAGTATTTGTGTTGCCAAGGTATAGGAAACTGGTCTAGATGTGCCAATAGATTATTGTCATTTTTCTGTAAGCTGTGATTTAGTCTTGGAATGTTGTGAAATATGATTTGATGGTTGTGATTGTCATTCGTTAGTAAATTAAAGCACAATCATAAATATGTTAAATTTTTATTTTATTCCATACACACGTGAATTAAAGCACAATCATCCAAATGTTTTTTACTTGTCACATCTACCACTAATGAAACTATTTTAAGTGAAGGAAGGAGAGGGCCAATAAAAAAGGAGGATTTTGGTAGTAAATTAAGACTCAAAGTCAGTAAGATCTTAAGTACATATTTGAAAAGAAAAAAATGGATTAAAAATCATTGATAATATAAAATATATATTTATATTAAGAATAACAATAAATCATAATAGAATCACTATGATAAATTACATTAATTTATAGTTTTAATTTTAAAATCATATTTATAATTGGTAATTAATATAATGTTAGCATCAAATCCATGTAATGAGAAATAACATACACATTATAATAAATATGTTCAATTTTTATTTTATTCCATACACACTTGAATTAAAGCACAATCATCACATCTACCACTAATGAAACTATTTATGTGAAGGAAGGAGAGGACCAATAAAAAAGGAGGGTTTTGGTAGTAAATTAAGACTCAAAGTCATAAGATCTTAAGTACATATTTGAAAAGAAAAAATGGATTAAAAAACCATTGATAATATGAAATATATAGTTATATTAAGAATAACAATAAATCATAATAGAATCATTGTGATAAATTACATTAATTTATAATTTAAAATTTAAAATTATATTTATAACTGCAAATTAATATAATGTTAACATCAAATCTATGTAATGAAATATTACATATACTAGAAATAACATACACATTATAATAAATATGTTAAATTTTTATTTTATTCCGTACACACTTGAATGAAAGCACAATCATCCAAATGTTTTTTACTAGTCACATCTACCACTAATGAAACTATTTATGTGAAGGAAGGAGAGGACCAATAAAAAAGAAGGATTGTGGTAGTAAATTAATACTCAAAGTTAGTAAGTAAATATTTGAAAAGAAAAAATGCATAAAAAATCATTGATAATATATAATATATGTATATAGATACATATATATATGTATGTATATAAATACATATATATATATATATATATATATATATATATATATATGTATGTATGTATTTATATAGATATAGATATATATGTATGTATTTATATAGATATAGATACATATATATGTATGTATATATATGTATCTATATACATACATATATATGTATCTATATATATATATATATATATATATATATATATATATATATATATATATATATATATATATATATATATATATATATATATATATTAAGAATAACAAAAAAAAATTAAGGAGAGCATAGAGGAGTCACAAGGTGAAACTTTACACATTTTTTTGAACAATGGGATCACTCAAAAATGAGATTTGAAGATAATTCATATTTGTTATACATTAAGAATGATCATTTATTAAAAATTCAAGATATCATAATTAAATGAAATAAATGACATAATAGTCCAATAGAAGTTAAAAGATAATTCCTTACATAAATAGACATAATTTCTTGTAATAAGAAAAAAAAAGATGGTGCCAAAATAAACCTATCATCAACCACATAGAAGAATATACTATTATTGGGGTTGGGGGGTGGGGGTTGAGAAATAATGAGAAGAAAAGAAAGCATGGTGTCCCACATTGATGCAAAATTTCTTAAGAATCAAGTTATGTATAAATTTGTTTACAAGTGCCCTAATGTCTTTTGTAGTCATTTCATTTAAATTGGTTGTTAGTTGAAGGCTATTCCCTTAATGACATTATCAATTTTTCTTAAATATTAAAACAATTTATTCTATTTTCTTTAAAAATAAAATTGACAATCTTAAATTTCAAAGACGTTATCATAACCATTCTACCTAGTGGAGAGGTAAAAAGTCCACCCATGTTTTCTTTTCCTTGATTGAGAATAAACAAAACCAAAATGAAAGACTTATCTCAATATAGAAAGAGATTTAAAAAACTAATGATATCCATGATTAACTATAGATCTCACCACAAGGCACTAATAGTTTTAAAATAAATTGTGCACTTACTGTGCAAAGGAGAATTTCCCTGCACAAAGGAGAATTTCCCTGCACAAATGGAGATGTAGAGGTGAAGATGCCACAATTGGGAAATGGATTATAGATTTCTGCAACATCATAAGGGCATTCTATAATGTTCCATCCTAGAAATGTGATAGCCATACAATCTGACTGGATCCAAAAAAAAATTTGTAGGTCACAGAGTTGGATCCATATGGTGGGGAGGGTGTACTAAGTCGGCCATACGGTAGTAGTGTGCAGCAAGAGTTGTATGGAAGAGTCCATATGGGAGATGTGATGGTTGTACAATTGAAATTGAAGGGGAGCCATATAGAGGTGGGTGGAAGGAAGGGGTTGTATAGTGGAGATATTTGGACGGGTTGTATGGTGGATTTTCCATACACAGGATAGTCGTGGGGAGTGGCAGGAGGTCGTACGATCAATCTAGGTGGTCGTACGATGGTCTTGGGAAGCCCATATGTTGTAGGGGTACCAAATTGGATGGTATGAAGGGTTTATCCTGAATGGGAGGCCGTACAATTTACAGTGGAGACTTGAAATGGATGGTTGAAATCTGTAGGGTGATGCACAGAGAGTTATTGCAGACCAACAAATAATGTGAACAAATAGTGAGATGTAATAAATGGAAATACACTGGACAAAAGACTAGATCAAACTAACACAATGAATATTCACAATATGATGATGCTTTGACTTGCCAGATTCAAGCAAAGTATTATAGGTGACAGAATAGGGTGAGGGTTGAATCCCACCAAAACCAAAAATAGTCAAGTAGGTAAGGTCTTTCACTTTTGAAATGATGAACAACAAAGAACTCCAACTAAAATTCATAGTATAGAAAAATAATCCAAATTGCATGCCTAAAACAACTTACAAGAAGGCCTTATAAAGGGCTTCGGAGAAACTTCTCGAAGGATTACAAAATGGCAATAAGTTGACAAGTACTAGACAAAAATAAAGAGTGGGCCAAAGAGATTAAAAACATTGATTCTAGACCACATACAAAATATTATTATTTAATAATATTGGGGACATTACAGTCCTCCATGCCCAAAAATTACTTGCCCTCAAGCAATTGCAAACTTGGATGCTCTAGAATTTGCTCGCCTTCTCAAGTGGCATCCTTGACAAGAAGATCCTTCCATCGCACACGAAACTCCTTAATGGTACAGGACCTGAGCTTCTTCTCTTAAACATCTATCATCTTTGCTGGCTCTAAAATTAATTTCCCTTCTTCATCAATGGGAGGCAATTCCTTTGACACTGTGACATGTTGTCCAATAGCCTTCTTCAATGATGGCACGTGAAAAAAATTGTGGATTCGATTCCTTTCAGGAAGGTCCAATTTGCAGGCAACTTCTCTTACCTTTCAAACCACTCTGTATGGTTCATATAAGCGTGGTTTTAGTTTCTCCTTACCAAATGACTTTAGGGAGGATTGTTTATATGGTTGAAGTCAAAGGTATACTAGGTCACCCACCTTAGAACTTCTCTCAATTTGATGTCAGTCTGCAAATATCTTTTGTTGATTTTGAGCCCTTTGTAGATTTTCCTTAAGAGATCTCCTGATATCTAAACCCTCTTGTAGCCAATCTTTAGCCCTCGGTGCATGACTGTCTCCCAATGCCAAATCCATGAATGATGAAAGTTCATAACCATACAATGCTTTGAAGGGTGACATGCCTATTGACATGTGATACGTAGTGTTGTAACAACGCTCACCTAGATGCAACAAATGCACCCATGCCTTTTAGTACATTGAAACATAATTCCTCAGATAGCCCTCCAACCATTTGTTCACAATCTTTTTCTATCCATCTGACTATGGATGGTAGCTCATACTTGGTGACAACTCCATTCCTACTAGCCTAAATAACTCCATCCAAAAAATGCTAAGGAAATGACTATCTCTATCACTTACTACATTTCATGGGAGACCATGCAAATGGAAAACCTCACAGAAGAACAACTTGGCCACTTGTGATGAATGGTACTCAAAGGAAATGGACAAGAAATGGGCATACTTGGTCAAATGATCAACCATGAAAAAAATGCAATCCTTCCCCTAAACTTTGGGTAGCCTAGTGATGAAATCCATTGAAATACTTTCCCACTTTTGATTAGGGATTGGCAATGGTTCGAGAAGTCTCGCAGGTAGGGTGTGCTTAGATTTTTTTTGCTGACCGGTAGAGCATTCTTGTAGATACTATAAGATGTCATTCTTGAGGCCCTTCCATGCAAAACATTCTCGAATTCTCCTATAGGTTGTTAGGTATCCTGGGTGTCCAACCAATAGTGAATCGTGGATCTCCTTCAGAATTCCTTCCTTCATTTTGGACTCAGGCACCAGATAAATCCTGCCCTTGTAGTAGATAATATCATCTACCACCTTATACCTATCATCTTGTACTTGACCATCCATCAATTGGTAGGAAAATATGTTCTTGGAGTATATAAACAAAAGATGTTCCTTCCAATCTGTTGAAATTTCAGACAACGAGCATATTGTAGGCCTTCTTGATATAGCACCAGCCACTACATTATGTTTTCCTATAACATAATATCAAAGTCAAAAGCTTGGATTTTGCTAACTCACTTTTCTTGTTGTTCATTTAAATCTTTGTGCTCTAAAAAATATCTCAAGCTATTGTGATATGTCTGCACAACAAATTTTGCTCTAACAAGATACTACTAAAACTTTGTTAGTGCATGCATGATTGCAAGCATCTATTTATCATAGATGGAGTATAGTCATTCTATTTCTGAGAGTTTCTGACTCTCGAACACAATAGGGTGACAATTTCACATCAACACCATCCCAATACCTTCTCTTGAATCATCACATTACAAGATGAAGGGTAGATTGAAATCGGGTAGTAATAGCACCAATCATGAACTCATGACTTACTTCAACTTGTCAAAAGTGTGTTGTGCCTTCATATCCCAATGAAAAGATCCTCTTTTTTTTTGGGTCTGTTAGTGGTGCACTAAGTTATGAAAAACCCTTCACAAACCTTCTATAATAACTGCACAATCCAAGGAATCCATGTAGATCAAAGAGAGTCTTTGGAGGCAGCCAATTCAAGATGGATTGAATCTTTTCCTGGTGTACCTGAACCCCTTGAGAATTGATTATATGCCCCAGATACAATATCTATGTCATTCCAAACTCACATTTAGACCTCTTCACAAATAGTGATTGTGACTCCATAATTCAGAGTACTTCATCCAAATGCCTCAAATGTTCCCCCCCATGTCTTACTATAAATAAGTATGTCATCAAAAAAATATCAATACGTACTTTCACAGTTTCTTGTTGAAGATGTGGTTCATGCACGACTGGAAAGTAGCTGGAGCATTGGTTAGACCAAATGGCATAACTAGGAACTCATAATGTGCATAGTGGCAATGGAAGGTGGTCTTCTCCACATCTCTATCCCTCATGCGGATCTGATGGTATCCTGAATGAAGATCTATTTTGGAAAAATAGAGTGCACCATGTAACTCATCTAATAGTTCATTGATCCTAGGAATAGGGTACCTATTTTTAATGGTTTTATTAATCAATGCATGATAGTCTACACACATTCAGAGGGTTCCATCCTTCTTCTTAACCAAAACTACTAATGATGCAAAGGCACCAGAACTAGGCCTAATCCATCCTTTCTCTAGGATTTCTTGGATCATTTTTTCTATCTCATCCTTAAACCTTTTAGGATGGTGCTAGGGTGTAGTAATGACGAGTTTGGCTCCTTCCTCCAACTCAATGGTGTGATCAAATCCTCTATGTGGAGGGATGCCTGGAGGGAGGTTGATGAAGATTGTACTATGCTTATCCAACACTATGTGAAGCTCATCATCCTAGTAGTTGGTTTGTTATCCTTTCATCAGTTTTGTTGATATCAAACATTGTGTTGCCCAAACAATGTCATCATGTTGAAGAATGGCTTCCATCCATTGCACTGAGATTTCCTTTAGCCCTCCATTTGACATTCCCCTAAGGACCACCTTCTTTCCATCCACTTCGAATGAAAACTCCATTCATTTGAAGCTTTGTGTGTACTTGTCCAAAGTTTCCATCCACTAGATGCCAAGAATGACTTCCAAGTCATCTAGATCTACTATAAAGAAATATTCGGTCACCATATTGTTTCCCATGGTAATGCTAAGTTGTGGGCCCAAATGAGTACATGATAGGAGGTTTCCTTCTGCTACCTTGACTTGGAATCCCACATGTATCTTCGTAGTTAAACCTCTTTGTTTCACAAGTCATGAATTAATGAAATTAAGTGTGGCCCTACTGTCCAACATGACTATGACCTATTGTCCTTGGAGAGTTCCTCATACCCAAAAAATAGTACACCTCAGAGTACCCACAAGAGCAATGGTTCCTCCTTGATGTACTAGTGCAACAATCCTCTCTACATGATTTGTGTTACCCTCTTTCGCAATTTATTGATCATCTTCTTTGACTTCTAGCTCCTCATCCTCTTCATTGTCTAACATCACCTCTATGTAATGGATATTCCCCTTCCCTAAGCATCGGTGTAGTGCCTCTCCCATTTGACTTTTGTAAGTCGTCCTAATGGATGCAACCTTGATGATCTTTTGTTGTGATGGGATCATGATTGTGACCCTGAGTGGTCTACACCGTTGAGGTGTTTGGATTTATGTTTCTTTATCAATTGCGTTGATTATGCTTTTGACTGATCTTTGAGATTATGATGTGATTCTTGGTTCACTGAGGTTTGTGCCAGTGGTTACCAGGATCGATGTGGTATCATGAGGTTGTTTCGTGATTACCTTGAGATGTGTGCAAAGATTGCACTATGTTCTTTTACCATGCTGCACTGGACTAGGTTCCTGTAGCAGTGGTTAGTCATGTTTATGACTGTGTTTTCTTATGTGTTTTAAATGCCTTTTTAATGCAGAGTAATCAATCTTTATTAAATGCATTAATGATTAGAAATGGATTGTCCATGTTGATTTATTGGGTTATGTGCTGAGGCATTTACCTTGTTATATTTCTGATTAGAGAGATATTTGTTACTCATGTTATGTTTACATTTGAGAGGACCCGAGGGTCAAATGCTACACTTTGATTCCAGTATCATGGATTTTAGACTACTATGTTGTTCAGTTAATCATATTGCATGATGATGCCATTTTGAGATGACAGTGTGTTTTGTGATGTTATCTAATATTTGGACATATCTCTTATTATGTTGTGTGATGGATTTAATGCTATGGTTATTTACTTCATTCCTGCGTTGCTATGCTTTATGCGAACGTGAGTGATGTAAATAGATTATTTTAATCTAATTAAATAAATGGTTAAATTAGGTGATTTAACGCATTATTGCTTCGGCTATGTTATTATATACAATTGCACTTGATCATGTTGTTTAGTGTGCAGGATTTATATCCCTGGCAGTGGCACATGGAGTTAGTGATTCAGCCATTCATATTTCACCAATGTCATCCTTGTATGGTCGATGTATCCTTAATTAATGTTTAATTTAAACCTTTCGGTGATTATTAAATCCAAACTCTTTGCATTATGTGATTAGACCAGTAAGCGTGTCTGTGCATTTAGAGTTTCACTTTGTCGCGAAAGTCATTCAAGAGATTTATGTATTTTTGGGTTTTCGAGCTTTTTAATTGTTTTATTTTATATTTCTGGCAGCTTTGCCATAGATGAATTCCTATTTATAGGAATAGCCTATTTTCGTTTGGGTCAATTCGAGGTTTAACTAGATTGGCTGGTTAAATACCCTAATCAATTATTCACTCGAAAAGTGAATAAGTATCCAAAGAGGAATTTAATTCCTCACTTCTCACTTTCAAATTCGAAAGTTGGAGAGTAAAACCCAAAATCCTCTTCATGAGGATTTACTGTTTTGTTCATTGTGGGAGTTACGAGCGTGGGATCGTCGCGAGGTTGGGCTTGTTGGATCCAGCTCGAGAAAACCTTGGATTGCCGCGATTTTTAGCTACTTCTGCGAGATATTTATTTTATGGTTCGGATTCCCGTTTTGCCCTTTTGGCTGTGAGGTAGGGCTTTCCTGTTTTATTGTTTCTGCTCCGTTTCTGCTTCTGTTTTTGGTAGCCATTTGTTTGGAGGCTGAGAACTAGTGTTCCCCTCCATTTTTGTATGTTAGTTCTACCCTGTTGGGCGGGTATGAACATTTCCCTGTTTTTTGGGATGAGGGTTTGGGATTTTTCACCATTATGTTGGCCGTTTTTGCATACGGTGTCTGATTCCATTTAATTTTGGATTTTTGGGTTTTCTAAACCCAAAGGCCAAATGGGTTTTAATTTTGTATTTTTCCAAATTTTTGGGGTTTTTAACTCGTTTTGCGTGCTGCCCTGTTTTCTCGAGTTTTCTTGGCACAATGTGGGTCGTGGACCTTGATGATCCATTTGGATATCAGTCAGACCACTTTTACACTTTTATATTGCATTGGGATGCGTGTTGCATCCATACTCCCGACGTTGTGTTCGGTTGAGTGATTTTATACTTGTTATGTTTTTGTTGGACCTTTGCTTTTGTTTCATGAATGCCAGGATTCGTGTAGAATCCATACTCTCAGATTGAGGCCGGTTGAGTGAGTTCACGATGTTTGGTCTTGTTACATCATTGGGATTCGTGTAGAATCCATACTCTCGGATTGAGGTCGGTTGAGTGATTTCATGATGTATGATTTTATTGGCTTTGGGATTCGTGTAGAATCCGTCCTTCCCGTGTTGCTTTCAGTTGGGTGTTTTCTTTGCATTATGTTCTCATTCCTATCCTTTTGTTATGATCTTCGTGATGGTGGTGCGCCACACACGAGTACGTGCGCGTACATTTGTTGGGTGACTTGCGAGGCCCGATCTTCCATGGATTTGTCGGAAGTTATGATCATTGGGGTTGGGATGGGAGTATGCATGCCCATGGGCACTTGTCGTAGGATGAGCATGGGTAGGGTAGGCTAGCATCTGGAGGGGGCTTCTATCTCGCAGCCCGACGATCATGGCGTCATGGGTTGGCAGAGGAAGCTTTATATAAGTGATAATTAAATAAATGTGTGATTGTTAATAAAACTTAAGATAAGTAAAATGTGTGAGCACCTGATTAAGTTCGAGGACACAATGTGTGAGCACCCATTTAAGTTTGAGGACACACGATCCAAGCTTGGGCTTTTTGATGCCAAGCGACTCTCCAGGATGTTAGCCCCTACATAGTAGCCTATTGAGTGTCTGACCAGGACCTTTACTCCTTGCATTGTCTTAGGTTCTTGGTTGTAGCCATCATACTGTCTGGCGTGAGTGTTAGCCATGGATGTTGTGTTTTATGTGTGTTTGTGGTTGGATCATTATCTCCATCAGCACGGCGGGTGTGGACCTACGGGTGCCACGTGGTTGGGAGGCGTAGCTACCTTTACCACTGCTAGGGATCGGTGTACAGAAACGATCTTTTGTCCTAGTGTGACCATTGCTGGATGTCTTCACTTGGTACTTCGGGTATCGGAGTATGCTTTCTTGTGATTTATGCTTTCATTGGGATGCTTGTATACCATGTTTAGATGATGTTATTTTATTTGGCGCATTCCCTTATCATGATGTTTAGCATATGATTAGATGATGTCATTTGATTTAGTAGTATATCTGTTGCTTACTGATGTTTAGCATGTGATAGGTGATGTTATCTACTGTAGGATTATCTTATGCGTTATCACTAGCATGTTAGATTTCCTTGTGCTTATATTGTTGCATGTTTTAGTAGTGACATCCCTATTACGACAGTACCGACGATTTGGTCGGTGGCGTGGGATGTTACGCGTGGGGGATGGCTAGGACCCACGATGGTCTTATGATGCTATTGACGGTTGGGAGGAACCGTGTACTTAGTTTGGTTGTTTTGTTCCTGAGATGTATTTCTGTACATTGCGATGTTTCTTTTGTTCTCTGCGATGTTTATTTCGGTGTGTTCTTTGCTGCTGTAGTTTAGATGGATAGATGTTCTCCTTTCTGTGTTGTTCTTGCACTTGAGTGTTCATTCCTCGAGCCTTCGTGGATCCGATACTCCCCGGTGTGGAGGTTCTTTTGTCAGTTTTTCCCCGTTTTTGAGTTCTGGAAGTATTTTTACTTTCTATGGGCGACATTTGTTCAACATTGTGCGACACTGATAAAGTATCGCACGCCCATAGAAAGAATGTCATACGATACTATAAAGTGTCACACACATTACTGGAGAAATGTCGTATGACACTGGAAGAGTGTCGCACAGCTTTATGAGAAATGTCGCGCGATACTTTTCCAGTATCGCACGCCTTCTTGAGAAGTGTCGCACGCAGTAAGGGAGAAGTGTCGCCCTCCCTTAGTAAAAAGTGTTGCACAATTTTTGTGAAAAACCTGACAGTGCCATCAGCGGGCACTTTTTTTCGTGATTTGATCTTTTTGAGAGTGGTTTTGGATACCCTTTTGGGCGTTCTTCGAGCCTATGTTGTTGCATTTTGAATTCAGGAGGTTTCTTTTGAAATTCAGTTTTTGGGTTTCTGTTGTAATCCTTCGGGTTTTAAAATATATCGTTTAAGTATAAGTTGAACTTAAGATATATTTTATTATATGCGACAAATCGTTTGAGATAGGTTTCAGACCTCTCAGAGATAAGTTATGGATTCTAGGAAATTTCAGGGCTTCATAAATCCAGACTTAGCCAATTTTTAGGGCTTCAGGATTTCAGGTTTAGCCAAATTTCGAGATTCTGCATTTTACCCCAGCTTGGTGTTTTTTTGATGAGTGGTCATTTCTTGTGCCCTCATCTTGTGGTGGTGGTTGTTGGCTTTTGTTTGGGTGTGTCAGTTAGGTAGTGGCGTTCGAAGATTCATTGGTTGTCGGGATTGTGTTGAAGTCTTCCATTGCGATCTTTGTGATCCCTGTACGATGTTGTCTTGTGCATTCATACTTGTAAAATATATATATATATATATATATATATATATATATATATATATATCTTGGCTTGATTTGAATCCTTGTTTCCAAGGATCTCCGGGCGGGGCACTACATCTGGTATCAGAGCCCATCTTCAAACATTGGGATCTCTGTGTTATGTTGCCCATGTAGTTGTTGCTGCGTTGGTTGAATGCGAGTGTCTTCGTGAGACCTCGTGATCTTTGTTGCTTTGGTATCTACTCATGATGGACTTGCTTGTCCAGTGGATGCAACTAGAGCAGTGTGTGGAGTAGGAATTGAGTCTTCCTGGCCTTGTAGGTGGGATCGTTGTGCCTTGTTTGGTTGGTTGCGTGTGTGACTCTTTTTGGATGGAGCCACTGATTGGTTTCCATGTGTTGCCTTGTGTGCCTCTTCTTGTTTCTCCTTGTGGGGTTAGGTGCATTGTTTCCCTGTTTTCTCTTGATTGTAAGTTGATGAATGAATCTTATTTGTGATTCTTTATTTTGATGTTATAATGATGAAATGGTTCCTTTCATTGAAAATGAGTGTTTATTGTGAATCACTGCAAAGTAATAGGTTTGCATTATATCCTTGGGTAAATGACTTAAGTCCCCAATCTACTTGTTTCTTAAGCTTACGTAGAACTGTATTAATTTGATGAATATTTAAATTTTGCATTGCATGGAAATTATTGTTGTCTGCATATGCATGAGGTTACTAATGGTATATGGCTTGATGTGTGTGAGTGTGTTCTCTAACGATGCTAGGATGATGTATTCCTTAGCATTGTGTGGTGATTTATCCCTCTTGTGTGACTGTACTCAGTCATCACTTGTAATGTGATTTGTTTGATGCCTTATTTTATTTGGCTGGAGGTATTTTCCTCAGGTTGTTGGGCTAGCATTGGTTTTCAGTATTTTCCTCTCTTGGAGTAGTCATCAAATTTTATCTATCACTCTCTTTGTGGCAATTGTCACATTTGACTTATTGTTGAAATGAGCTCCTTTTGGTACTTACTGTTGGAATCGACAATTCTCCCATTTGGGCTTTTTATTATGTTTCATGATGACTATTCTGGATGTGTTTTATTGTTGCCCAGTTGTGTGTTGTGACTCTATCATGTTCATCTCAAACCTCTGGTAGTATGTTCAAGGGATAATATCATGGAGAACATGCTAGTGTGTCTTTGTTAGATCTAAAGTTGTTATTGTAACTGAATGGTTTAAATGGTGATTAAACTTAATGTTATTTTTGAAAGAAATTGAAAGGTATGTACTTGTTCTATAGTGACTCTTGGACCCTTGCTTGAAAATCTTTCAGTTCATTATGCATTAGTGCTTATGTTATGCTTAATTAATGAATTTATGAAAGAAAAGTAATGATGGTTTCAATGTGTGTATTACCTTTCATTCCATCTCTTATGTTGTTTTGGGCATGTGTGTTCTTGTGTGGATTTGGACATTTTGTCCGTTGCTTGTCTTGGTGACCAAGGCTGTTGGTTTTGTCTTTGTTTTTTTGATTTGAGTGGTGGCTCAGATCGTAGGTCTTGGTCTCTCTTAGCTTCTTCATGTTGTAGTCCTTGTCGATATCTTTTTGACACTTTTTAAATGGATTCAATCCGAGTCCGACTGTGAGGCTATGGCTTTCGGAGTTGTTGATCGATGTTCTGAGTACCTTTTCGAGTAGAGGCCAATTCAATCATGACATATCATATTTATGGCCATTGGAGAAGTTTAACTCTTCATGTTATTCATAATGGAAGAGTTATCTTGTCTTCATAATCTACTAGGTACCTGTTGGGGTTCGTGCTTGGGTTTTGTGTTTCCTATTGCACTGAACCGCCCTTGTGTGGTGTAGTGTGGTTTGTGAATGTTCCTTGTTGTGGATGATGTTGCCTTATCGTTTGGGAGTGACTCAGTTCTTTGATGAGTCTACATTCTCCTTTCTGGATGTTGACCTTGGCACATCTCCGTATTCTTTCTCTCTTGAGAGAGTAGGCTAGTGTGGTTATGCCACTAGCTCAATTAGTGTTCTCTTGTGAGTATGTTGATGGTTGGGGGAAATTGTGAGTTCCCTAATGCATCTTGGGCTGATTTTGTGCAGAGGTTGAGAGCGACTCCCTCTCAGTCCTATACTCTGTAGTATCCTTCTCCCTAAGCTTCTATCTTCATGTGGATTGTCTCAATCAAGTTTTCTCTTTAACTATTGACTTGAGGCTAGAGATTGAGTTTAGTGGTAGTTTGGGTGTAGTTTTCTTAGCATGTGCTAGAGGGACATGGTATCGTTGGACACATGTTACCATCGCGTGAGTTGGTACGCAGACATTTGATGATTGTGTCCACTGATGAAAGTCTTTGAACCTTGTGGAAAGGTGATATCTTGTCTGGTTGGGTTGTGTTACCCTAGTTTCCAGTGGTAGTTGAGCTTTTGTGCCGTGGTGAGGCATCGTGCTCCTACACTTGGTGGTGAGTAGTCTTTTGGAGTGTGTCCTTTTGTTGGTAAACTTTCATCCTCTTTGTTCTAAGGGTGATTTTACGTGGATTCCAGAATGACGATGTGTGACATGATAGTATTCTTGGGAATTTTGGGATGGTTATTCCCCATGATTCCAACTTTTGTTGGAAGTGCATTGTGTTTTGACCTTGTTTTGTGGTCATGTGGTAGGTGCATGTTTTGTTGGGCACTTGTTGACAAGGTAGAGTGGCTTGTTCCTTACCTTGTATTGTTGATTTTATGGCTAGATGGTTTTTCCTAGCGCATAGAAGGTTCCTTGTTGGAGGACCTTGTGTCTGTGTGTCACTCATTCTCTTCTGGTTAACCCATTTGGGGGTTAACATGATGGGTTGAGAATGTGGGAGTGATTTGGTTTGACTTGTGGAGAGTTTCTCAAGTCATTCCTTTTGCTCAATTTTGGATTTTTGTTCTTGTGTGTTTTGGGTTCTATTCTTGGATTGCAGGCTTCCAGGAGTAAGCCTAGTCTTTGGGGGGGGGGGGATGATGTAGTCCCTCTCCCATTTGACTTTTGTAAGTCGTCCTAATGGATGTAACCTTGATGATCCTTTGTTGTGATGGGATCATGATTGTGACCCTGAGTGGTCTACACCGTTGAGGTGTTTGGATTTATGTTTCTCTATCAGTTGTGTTGATTATGCTTTTGACTGATCTTTGAGATTATGATGTGATTCTTGGTTCATTGAGGTTTGTGCCAGTGGTTACCAGGATCGATGTGGTATCATGAGTTTTTTTCGTGATTACCTTGAGATGTGTGCAAAGATTGCACTATGTTCTTTTACCATGCTGCACTGGACTAGGTTCCTGTAGCAGTGGTTAGTCATGTTTATGATTGTGTTTTCTTATGTGTTTTAAATGCCTTTTTAATGCAGAGTAATCAATCTTTATTAAATGCATTAATGATTAGAAATGGATTGTCCATGTTGATTTATTGGGTTATGTGCTGAGGCATTTACCTTGTTATATTTTTGATTAGAGAGATATTTGTTACTCATGTTATGTTTACATTTGAGAGGACCCGAGAGTCAGATGCTACACTTTGATTCCAGTGTCATGGATTTTAGACTACTATGATGTTCAGTTAATCATATTACATGATGATGCCATTTTGAGATGACAGTGTGTTTTGTGATGTTATTTGATATTTGGACATATCTCTTATTATGTTGTGTGATGGATTTAATGCTATGGTTATTTACTTCATTCTTGTGTTGCTATGCTTTATGCGAACGTGAGTGATGTAAATAGATTATTTTAATCTAATTAAATAAATGGTTAAATTAGGTGATTTAACGCATTATTGCTTCGGCTATGTTATTATATACAATTGCACTTGATCATGTTGTTTAGTGTGCAGGATTTATATCCCTGGCAGTGGCACATGGAGTTAGTGATTCAGCCATTCATATTTTACCAATGTCGTCCTTGTATGGTCGACGTATCCTTAATTAATGTTTAATTTAAACCTTTCAGTGATTATTAAATCCGAACTCTTTACATTATGTGATTAGACCAGTAAGCGTGTCTGTGCATTTAGAGTTTCGCTTTGTCGCGAAAGTTGTTCAGGAGATTTATGTGTTTTTGGGTTTTCGGGCTTTTAAATTATTTTATTTTATATTGCTGGCAGCTTTGCCATAGATGAATTCCTATTTATAGGAATAGCCTGTTTTCGTTTGGGTCGATTCGGGGTTTAACTAGATTGGTTGGTTAAATGCCCTAATCGATTATTCACCCGAAAAGTGAATAAGTATCCAAAGAGGAATTTAATTCCTCACTTCTCACTTTCAAATTCGAAAGTTGGAGAGTAAAACCCAAAATCCTCTTCATGAGGATTTACTGTTTTGTTCATTGTGGGAGTTACGGGCGTGGGATCGTTGCGAGGTTGGGCTCATTGGATCCAGCTTGGGGAAACCTTGGATTGCCGCAATTTTCAGCTACTTCTGCGAGATATTTATTTTATGGTTCGGATTCCCGTTTTGCCCTTTTGGCTGTGAGGTAGGGCTTTCCTGTTTTATTGTTTCTGCTCCGTTTCTGCTTCTGTTTTTGGTAGCCGTTTGTTTGGAGGCTGAGAACTAGTGTTCCCGTCCGTTTCTGTATGTTAGTTCTACCCGGTTGGGCGGGTATGAACATTTCCCTTTTTTTGGGATGAGGGTTTGGGATTTTTCACCGTTATGTGGCCGTTTTTGCATACAGTGTCTGATTCCATTTATTTTTGGATTTTTGGGGTTTCTGAACCCAAAAGCCAAATGGGTTTTAATTTTTTAGTTTTCCAATTTTTTTGGGGTTTTTACCTCGTTTTGCGTGCCGCCCTATTTTCTCGGGTTTTCTTGGCACAATGTGGGTCGTGGACCTTGATGATCTGTTTGGATATCAGTCAGACCACTTTTGCACTTTTATGTTGCATTGGGATGCGTGTTGCATCCGTACTCCCGACGTTGTGTTCAGTTGAGTGATTTTATACTTGTTATGTTTTTGTTGGACCTTTGCTTTTGTTTCGTGAACGCCAGGATTCGTGTAGAATCCATACTCTCGGATTGAGGCCGGTTGAGTGAGTTCACGATGTTTGAGATAGGTTTTTAATATATGCGACAAATCGTTTGAGATAGGTTTCAGACCTCTCAGAGATAAGTTATGGATTCTAGGAAATTTCAGGGCTTCATAAATCCAGACTTAGCCAATTTTCAGGGCTTCAGGATTTCAGGTTTAGCCAAATTTTGGGATTCTACATTTTACCCCAGCTTGGTGTTTTGTTGATGAGTGGTCATTTCTTGTGCCCTCATCTTGTGGTGGTGGTTGTTGGCTTTTGTTTGGGTGTGTCAGTTAGGTAGTGGCGTTCAGAGATTCGTTGGTTGCCGGGATTGTGTTGAAGTCTTCCGTTGCGATCTTTGTGATCCCTGTACGATGTTGTCTTGTGCATTCATACTTGTAAAATATATATATATATATATATATATATATATATATATATATATCTTGGCTTGATTTGAATCCTTGTTTCCAAGGATCTCCGGGTGGGGCACTACAATCGGTGTCCTAGTTCTCATGATTCCTTACAATTAAAACATAGCTTCCTCCTCAAATCTTGTATCGTAGCTTCATCTATTGACTGCTTCTTTGGAGGGGGCTTGTTGTCTTTTTCCTTCGGAGCAATGGGTGGCTTGGCATGTGAATAACTTTTAGAAGAAGAAGTGGATGTTTCCATGTCCCATGTCTTCTTGATTGTTGCCACAAGTGTGTTAGGTTTAAAACCCTTCACCCAACACTTTAAGGGTTCGGTCAACCCATCCAAGAATAAAACAACAAGTCTTCTCTTTGAAATGTCTATCACTAGTACCAATAGCCTCTAAAGTTTTGTAATGTAGCTCTCTATTGCTTCAATTTTCTTTAGTTGTGCCAACTCCTTGAAGTTGAGCTCTAGATCCTTTTCGTCAAAGCGGTCAATAAGTCTCTCCATGAAATCGGCATATGAAGTGATTTGATCATGACCGAGGGTGACCATCCCATGGTGCCATCATTCATGGGCAATTCCCTCCAAGTGAAGTGCTACAAACTTGATTGCCTCTTCTTCAGGCATGGGGTTCAGCTGGAAGTATGTATCAACCTTTTGAACCCATGCTCGTGTTGACGAATACCTAGATCCATCAAAGCATGATAAGTTTATCTTTCCAATCTTTCATCTAATGTCATCATTGTAATTGCCCTACCTCCTAGAATATCTCATCCGAAAGTCCACATAATCCTTGAAGGAAAATTTTGCACCAAATCTGGCATCAATCCAATCTTGACAGAATTAATGTTGCATCTCAACGAAAGTAGGCTCTTTTTCCCTAGGTTGTTCCAACTATTGGGGAAATGTTGACATCATTGGTCGTGTGTGGGATCGCTCTATGTGAATCCTTTCATTGACAGAATTATCACCATGCTCATTGTGTCCTCCATTTGACATTCCTTATGCCAAAAGGAAGAGGGTCTCGCCAATTTAATCTTTGCCCCTTCACCAAGGTCTCATTGAGTTGTAGTTGTCCACTTAACAAGGTTTCACTAAGTTGTTGTTGTCCTCTTGTCAACTCCCTTAGAAGTTGCACCATCTCAGTGCTTGATTCACCCATTCTTCCTACTGATCTGGATCTTGGTGACATCCAATGTCACTGATAGGCTAGCAAGATCACTAGCCTTGATAGGTACTATAATGTTCTATCCTAGAAATGTGATAGTTGTACAATCAAATTGGAGCCAAAATTTTGTTTGTAGGTCATAGAGTTGGATCTTTACAGTGGCAGAGGTTGTAGTAAGTGGGTCCTATGGTGGAAGTGTGTGCCAAGAGTAGTATAGAAGAGTCCATACGGTAGATGTGATGGCCATACAATTGTGTACAACTATAATTGGAGGGGAGCCATATGGCGGTGGGTGGAAGGAAGGGATCATATGGTGGGGATATTTGGAGGGTTCGTATAGTGGATCTACCATACATAGGACAACTGTGGGGAGTGGTAGGTCGTATGGTTAATCTAGTGGCCGTACGATGGTCTTGGGAAGATCATACGGTGTAAAGGTGCCGAATTGGATGGTGTGAAGGGTGTATCCTGAATGGGAGGTCGTATGGTGTATGGTGGAGACTGGAAATGGATGGTTGGAATTTGTAGGGTGATGCATAGAGAGTTATTACAGACCAATAGATAGTGTGAACAAATAGCGAGATGTAATAAATGGAAATACACTAAAAAAAAGAGTAGATCAAACTAACACAAAGAATATTTGCAATATGATGATGCTTTGACTTGCCAGATCCAAGTGAACTATTATAGGCAATGGAATAGGGTGAGGGTTGAATCCCACTGAAACTAGAAATAGCCAAGTAGGAAAGGTCTTTCCCTTTTAAAATGGTAAACAATAGAGAACTCCAACCAGAATTCGCACTACAGAAAAATAATCCAAATTGCATGCCTAAAACAACTTACAAGAAGGCCTTATAAAGGGCTTCAAGGAAACTTCCTAAAGGATTACAAAATGGCAATAAGCCAAGAAGCACTAAACAAAAATAAAGAGTGAGTCTAAAAGATTAAAAACATTGATTCTTGGCCACATACAAAGTATTATTATTTAATAATATTAGGGACATTATACATTCAAAAATAGACAGGCGGCAAGGATTATAAGAAGACAAAAGCAAGATCTGAAATAAAGGAATCACAATGGGCATGAATTTCTTACCCTCCTAGGGTTTCAAGGGAGGATGTGTGTGCATCCTATCTTCCTATTACTCCTTGGATTCAAAATTTTTGTTTTTGACTCATCTCCTCACCAAGTGTTGCAGAATCAGGAGGAATCCATTCCACTTTTTCTCAGACTTCTAAAAATTTCAAGTAATTTTGGATAACCCTAAGCCACAACTATATATGTGTTTCTCATATTCTTTCATTTCTAATATCGCTTTAGGTGGTAGGAAATGAAGCTATCTAGGGAACTCTAAAGTGTGTCAGGTGGATTTTCATAGTAAATTTCTCGAATTAGGGAGGGAATAGATGTCTTCTTGTTCATTTTTTGAGCAAGAGACCTCTAATTGACTAGTCCATCAAGGGGATAAAGGTATCTTGGAGAAATCTTTCCCCTCTTGACATTAAAATCCTTGATTTTGACTTTTTCATGCTCAATTTTCTTTCGTGAAGGATTACAATATTGTAAAGATGAATAGCCCTTAGTTTTATGACTAGTTCAGCCTTTTCTTCTCTAATTGGCCTTCCTTGTAAAGATAGCCTCTAATCACATATAGATCAAATTGTATAACCTTTCACTTATTATGGGTTGTGCCAAACGTCCTTCAAAATATGGTTACATAGATTGACTCTCCTTTTGGAAAATGAGTCTATCTTAAATAATTGTTGATGCTTCCAATCCTCTCTAACCTATTGATTTGGGTGGTAATGGCTTTGATTCTACCCTTTACAAATTATTTGGATGAGGATTATTTTAATTTTTGAGAAAAAGTAAGTCAACTTTAACTATTTAATATTCTTAGCCTAAGAATCAAGTCTTAGTGTGTAATGTTTAAGCAATACTAAGAAAATACCAAAAGTAAAGTTTCATATGATTTCGTTCCCCTCATATTACAAATTCATTAGTTTTTGTATTGGAGTAGACTTGTTTTTCAATGATCCCATCCTTGATTTTATAAGATCTCTATAATTCCTTTAGTCTTCTTTATTTTTCTTCCTATTATTGGTCTAAAGTGGGTTTTATTATTTTTATTTGTCCTTTGTTAAGAATGGATTTCAACCTTATAATTTATAAAATAAATAATAAATGATAAATATAGTATTTGTTTAAAAGATTTAAAAAACAATGCTTATGAAATCAGAAGATCTGATAAAAACATTTCAATACATAAAATACATTAATATTTTAAAATATATATTATGATAAAACATTTTAGTTTAAAATATATATATATATATATATATATATATATTTAAAAACTAGTCTTTAAAAATTTACAAAAACTAGATACGTAAAGGAATGGAGAAGAGTTTACAATAATATAAAAAATAGATTAAATTAATATTTTAAAATACACATTATGATAAAACTTTTTAGTTAAAAAATATTTTCTTAAAAAAAATCAATCTTCAAAAATTTACAAAAACTAAATATATAAAGGAATGGAGAAAAGTTTACAATAATATAAAAAATAGACAAATTGGTTTTCTATTACTCTAAAGTTGATGAACCATCCTATCATTTTTGGTGTGTTTTTAATTTATTATAGTATAAAAAGTATAACAATTATGACAAGTTGATTCAACTATCAATCAACAAAAATGAAAAAAAAAAAAAAAATCAATAAAAAAATATTTAAGATAAAATACTGAAAAAAAAAACTAGTATAAAAAGTATAACAATTATGACAAGTTGATTCAACCATCAATCAACAAAAAGGGGGAAAAAAATCAATTAAAAAATATTTAGGATAAAACATTGAAAAAAACTCTAGAAAAAATGCAAAAATCACATTTTAAAATATTATTTAATTAATTTTTTTTAAAAAATCGAAGAGAATCTAGTTCAAATAAGTGGAATAATAGATATACATAAAGGCTATCTACTAAAATTTAAACTACATCTGACTAGGTTTGCTACATGCACCAAATTGATCTCCTTAATATACTCTAATTTTTTTTAGTAACCTAAGATGTTTTTTTTAGTAATCTAAGAAGACTTAGGTTTTATACTCCTTTATTTAACTTATTATAATTCGCTATATGAAGTTAAAGTATATTATTTTAAAACAATAGAAAAATAACACAAAATGATGCAAAAAGGAAGAATCAAACAATGGGTCCCAACAAGTAAAAGCATGGGGTTCAATTCAACAAACATAGGGAACTCCCTTAAGAGTCAAGTGGGACAAGATTGGGATTTTTCCCAATAAATGTTTGATTCAGACATGATATAACTTGGCTATCCCTTTCACCATCCGATCAAATATTCTATATCATTTTTCGCATTAAAACTAATGGGCGTACAATACTACTTTTTGAGATGTAGACAAGCATGATTACCAACCACAAGCCATACTAAAACATTAACAAACTTTTTGGGCCTCGAAAGAATAATAAAAATCTGGGGTAGGCCCAGGTGGTAAACGACTACCTAGGTAGGAGGATCAATTGCCTCAGTATGCCCCCCATCATGCCTCCTCATGCCGATTGCCCATGCCATCCGCCTCCTACAATCATGCCAGCTCCCTGTCTTGCGACTGTACTCATCTCTGATGCTGACAGACAGAAGAGACACGTTGAGGAAGGTGGAGAATTTAATTCATCCAAGATCGCCCGCTGCAAACAAACATATTTCAATTTTTATTTTGAACTCTTTAAAACTCTGTACTAGTGCTCTAAGCAATTACTCAACAGTCTAATGAAGAATATAAAATGTTAAAAATTGTATACAAAATTTCTTAGCTTCCACACAACCAATTAATCTCAAATACTTCACTCATAAATATCATTATTTTACTTCACTTCTTTTCATACAAACTGAAACTTATTACTAAAACTAATATTATTTACCACGTTCTTCTTATTCATTTGTATAATATTTCCTTGAAAGTTTCAATTCATTTTTATAAAGTTATACTCCAAAACTCGTCAAACATAATCATAAGGCCTGATCTATTCACATTATTTTTTTCTATTAGAAAACAAACTATAGAATTACAATAAAATCCACCTTCTTAGAGAAAGTTTGTATTATTTCTTAGATTGAATATTGAGATCTTAAATTCTAGTTTAATTAACTTAAACTAAATTAATTTATTTTTTATATAATTTAAATATAAAAGATTATTGTATTAAAGATATCTATTTTCATTATTCTTGTAATATATATATATATATAATACAAAAATATGAGAACGAGGTCTTGAGATGGGAAAAAATAATGAAAATGTTATTTAAGAAAAATACTAATGAGAATTGCAATAAATAATTCGTTATAAAATCATATATTTTTTATTTTCTAAAAGTTATTTATATATTTAGAATTAATATTTAGTGTTTTATTCATTATATTTAAACACTTGCGATAGTTGTGTTTCTTTTTTCAATTATTTTTCATTTTTAAATTAGTTTGATAGTTTCATAATGAATAAATTCAAACCTACAAGTGACATTTATGTTTTGTTACTTGGGTTCAATTAGAATCTCTAAGCCCAATTTTTGAATGGCTCTCAATTGTTTAATCATGTCCTACCAATTCTATGTCAAACTCTAATTGTTTAAATACATCCTTCGTATTTATTGTTTTAATATTTGTGATATAAAAAACTTCATCATATTGCTTTTAATGTTGAATTTCCCCAAAACTTTCAAATAGAGAGTAAAAATGTAACTCATAGATATACACTCTTATAACTTTGTATTGCTTGTAGACTCAAGAGCTACCTGCAATTTGTTATGATGTGATTATTACTTGATGTTAGATACATTCTCTATCTAACATCCAAATTCTATATATTTCTTCAGTATATAATTTGTGGTCCTCGTCCATAATTTTGGATAATGTATTTGGCCAACTATTTTACACTGCTTATTGAATATTGAATGGATCCAATTTTACACTACTTATTGAATATCATAAAATATTATAATAAATAAATTGGTTCAAAGAAAGCTCTTGAGAGAAAGAAACATAACGAAAACTCTCATTCATTACTCATAATATACAAGATGTGCAAAGTGTAATTGCTAAACTAAAATTGTTGACAAAACCAAAAGGCTTGCCTTATATCCTCTAGATACTCAAAACTCTCACCACATATTGGAACACTAATGAGGCTTTACAAAACAACCATATAAAGTGTCGATACAAATATAATCATGAATTCATTTATATAAAGTTTGATAAACTATAATGATTATCTCAAGATTAATTAATTAATTTAGAGAGAGAGAGAGAGAGAGAGAGAGAGAGAGAGAGAGAGAGAGCAATATGACTTATTAAAAGTAATTGACTAGTTATCAAAAATAAGAGGTGGAATTTCCATGTACATACTAGTGGTCTAATTTCAATGAGTGTTATTATTTTTCTTAACAAGAGTAGAATATATATTATAATAAATAAATTGGTTCAAAAAGTGCTCCTAAGGGAAAGAACCAAAAAGAAAACCCTCATTCATTACTCATAATATTCAAGATGTGTAAAGTGTAATCCCTAAACTAAAATTGTTAAGAAACTCAAAAGGCTTCCCTTATATTTTCTAGCTATTCAAACTCTAACCACATATTGGAACACTAATGAGGCTTTATAAAATAGCCATATAAAGTGCCCATACAAATATACTCATGAATACGTTTATATAAAATTTTATAGACTTCAATGATTGTCTCAAAATTTATCGGCCATAATCCTCCATATAGATATCATCAATACCTACAAAATGAATGAGTTAGTTATAAAATTCATTTAAAAATAAGGTCTTAGAAAATTGAATATCATTTCATAATTTCCTTACCGTCTCCACTTGTTGGGCTTTGGTTAAGATCAATAGAAAAGGGTGACCCATATTGTTGATTAGTTTGTTGATCATCTAATACAACAATGCACATTTAACACATCCATTTAGATAAAATTTTATAAACTAAAAATTCAAATATAATTTCAATTTTTTATTTTTTCTATCATAACGAATTCTAAATCAGAATATTGTTCTCATAATCTATATCACTTTATGTAACAATAAGAAAAATCAAAATTCCATTACCTCCACAAGTTTGTTGAAATGTCTGAGAATGAATAACCTTTGGCGTTGATGGTTGATCTCCACAAACTACATCTTGGTTATAATTTGATTAAGCATTAAATACAATTAGAAATGTGAACTAAGTAATCAATTTTAATAAAAATAGTTAATAGTGAGTAAATTACCATCTAGTATTTGTGTGTCATCTATTATTGTTTGGTTCAAATCAATAGAGAAAGGAAATTGACGTCGTGAAGATTCGCCTTGATCAACCAAATCTATATTGACACATGTTCAACATATGAAATAAAAATAACAAGTATTGAACTGTATGTTGAAAGTAATAAAGTACTTTTAAATAAATGTACTCACCTTGTATTTCCTTACCATCTCCACTTGTTGGGTTTTGGTTAAGATCAATACAAAACGACAACCCATATTGTTGATCATCTAATACAACAATGCACATTTAACACATCCATTTAGATAAAATTAAATTATAAACTAAAAACTCAAATATAATTTCAATTTTTTATTTTTTCTATCATAACAAATTTTAAATCATAATATTGTTCTCATAATCTATATCACATTATGTAACAATAAGAAAAATCAAAATTTCATTACCTCCACAAGTTTGTTGAAATGTCTGAGGATGAATAACCTTTGGCGTTGATGGTTGATCTCCACAAACTACATCTTGGTTATTTGATAAAACATTAAATACAATTAGAAATGTGAACTAAGTAATCAATTTTAATAAAAATAGTTAATAGTGAGTAAATTACCATCTAGTACTTGTGTGTCATCTGTTATTGTTTGGTTCAAATCAATAGAGAAAGGAAATTGACGTCGTGAAGATTCTCCTTGATCAACCAAACCTATATTCACACATGTTCAACATATGAAATAAAAATAACAAGTATTGAGCTATATGTTGAAAGTAATAAAGTACTTTTAAATAAATGTACTCACCTTGTATTTCCTTACCATCTCTACTTGTTGGGTTTTGGTTAAGATCAATAGAAAAGGGTGACCCATATTGTTGATTAGTTTGTTGATCATCTAATACAACAATGCACATTTAACACATCCATTTAGATAAAATTAAATTATAAACTAAAAACTCAAATATAATTTCAATTTTTTATTTTTTCTATCATAATAAATTCTAAATCAGAATATTGTTCTCATAATCTATATCACATTATGTAACAATAAGAAAAATCAAAATTTCATTACCTCCACAAGTTTGTTGAAATGTCTGAGGATGAATAACCTTTGGTGTTGATGGTTGATCTCCACAAACTACATCTTGGTTATTTGAAAAAACATTAAATACAATTAGAAATGTGAACTAAGTAATCAATTTTAATAAAAATAGTTAATAGTGAGTAAATTACCATCTAGTACTTGTGTGTCATCTGTTATTGTTTGGTTCAAATCAATAGAGAGAAGCAATTGACGTTGTGGAGATTCTCCTTGATCAACCAAACTTATATTGACACATGTTCAACATATGAAATAAAAATAACAAGTATTGAGCTATATGTTGAAAGTAATAAAGTACTTTTAAATAAATGTACGCACCTTGTTGTGAGAGAATAACACTTTCTCCTTGTATTGCCATGCCTGGACGATTAATGACTTTTTTTCCCTTTTCCTTTTTAGAGCTTATAGAGGGGAATAGAAAATTTTCGTGCCCATCAACTCTTTCACTTAAGTTTTGAGTCATAGGTTTTTTTTTTTTATGAATAGATTGATGCTTACACATTTTGCTTGGACTAATACATGGTTTCTTTCGCTTCTTAGGCATGTTCTCTGAGCCAGGAATTGATTCAAAATGGGATCTTGAAGCAAGAGATGCACGTATCTCATTTCTAAATCTCTCAACATGTTGAATGAATATTTGTTTTTCTTCTTTTTTTGTAGTTGGCAAATTTTGGATAAATGAAATTACATAACCAATGCAATTTTCAAGTTCATCGTGAGAAGTATCAAATGATCTCACACAATCTGTAGTAAAAAAAAAAATTGCAAAATCAAAATACTATTTTAAAATATTATATATTTCTTAAGAAAAAATTTGGTATTAAAACTTACCAGTTCTCTCATCTTCACCAATGTTGACTCCAAACACATCTTGATCTTCTGAAGGTATAGAACCATCTGCAATTGGAAAAAAATCACTTAACTTTTTAATCCGTAAAATAATTTAATATTTACTTGTAAACACACATTCTTATTACCAATGTTATAGTTTTTATGACCAAAATTCCCTCCAACTTTGTCGTAATCCTCAACCAATGCATCATCTGTATTTAGGATCAGTTTAAGTAGGTTTTAACAATATAATAATCGATTGTATAATATAAATAATTAAAATTAACTCTCAAATGTTACTTACCAACCACTTGACCTTGTTAGTTTTGCTTTGAGAACCAATATAAACCAATATAAAAATATTTATAAATTCATTACAAGAATGATGAAAATAGATATCTTTAATACAATAATATTTTATATTTAAATTATATAAAAAATAAATAAATTTAGTTTAAGTAAATTAAAACTAGAATTTAAGTTCTCAATATTCAATCTAAGAAATAATACAAACTTTCTCTAAGAAGGTGGATTTTATTGTAATTCTATAGTTTGTTTTCTAATAGAAAAAAATAATGTGAATAGATAAGGGCTTATGATTATGTTTGACGAGTTTTGGAGTATAACTTTATAAAAATGAATTGAAACTTTCAAGGAAAATATATACAAATGAATAAGAAGAATGTGGTAAGTAATATCAATTTTAGTAATAAGTTTCAGTTTGTATGAAAACAAGTGAAGTAAAATAATAGAGCAAAGTATTTGAGATTAATTGGTTGTGGAAGATAAGAATTTTTGTATATAGTTTTTAACATTTTATATTCTTCATTAAATTGTTGAGTAATTGCTTAGAGCACTAGTACAGAGTTTTAAAGAGTTCAAAATAAAAATTGAAATCTGTTTGTGATGTAGAGCCACACCTTGGAAAACTCAGGAGGAATCAGTCACTCAACTAAGTTGCTTCAAGGGGCATCTACAACCTTCAGGATCACACACTAAAATTAGATTCAAAACAAAACTTTGAAAATAAAATCCCCCAAAATATCTTCTTGTTGCCTTCGGATAGACCCGCACTCAGACATGAATAACTTCTAAACCAGATAAGATTTACTCAATCCAACCATTGATATTTTGCATAACTAGATGTTAAACAACATATAAAAATTTGAGAGAAATCCAACAGTTCAAACTTGAGATATTGACCCCGCATCAGATAACATCTCTTCTTTTTTTATTAAACATTTATCATCATCTTGATCTTCTGTAGTAATCTCACTTTCAAATATCTCTTTCTTATTACAACTTTGCTCAAGAACAATAACAGTATTGCACTCTTTCCTTTCTTCTTGAAGCTGAGTTTCCGTACTACCGCCATGCCTTTTCCATTCTCCCACAATAGCTGCAAATTTTTCCCATAAATCAGATTCTTCTTTAGAACTTGCTGTTACACATTCCTTAGCTTCATCTTCATGCCATTCCTCTTGACATTTTTCTTCATTATTCATATTTAAGGCTTCATCAGTTGCCTCCAAAATCTTTTCCATAGGAGTACCTTCCAACATTGTACTCTTTTTTATTTTCAAAGGACATGTTACTGTTCCAACCACAAATTGTTCACACTCAAATCCCATAGGACTTTCCTCTTTATTCTTCTCATCAACATTTACTTGCTGCAATTTATCTTCTTTCTGCTCTTTAGGTTCTTTCCCTTCCAAAGGACAACTTACATCTATCATTGTTGAGATTTTTGTACCAACTTCACATACATCTACACTCTTTATGGCTGCCTTCTCTGTAGTTTCTTTTGCCTCTACCAAAACTTCTTTCACTTCCTCTTTCACTTCATCATGCATTGGAAATGCTATCCTATCAATAAGACCTATACTTCTTGATTCCTTCCATGTTGTATCATCCTTCAATGGAAGCAAAACCGTCTTCTTCCCATTCTTGTTGACGGTATATGTGTTCTCTCTACAATCATATATGGTTGACCTATCATATTGCCATGCTCTTCCCAAAATCAAGTGACAATCTTTTAAAGGCATAATATCACATTCAATGGTATCAAAATATGGTCCAATGTTAAAAGAAACATATGACTTTTCGAAGACATAAATCCACTGTTCATCTCCTAATCCATTAGCTCTGTAAGGTAAATCATGAGGTACTCTTGGAAGATTCAGTTTCTCAACCATTTCTACTGAGATTATATTTTCAAAGGAACCACTGTCAACTATAACTTTGCATACCTTATTCTTGCACTTGCACTTTGTTCGGAATATAGAATGTCTTTGGCTATAGCTTTGTCTTTTTGCTTCTTCTTCTTCCATTATGATGCAGAGCTACACTTTGGAAACCTGTCGTGGATATACTCAACTCGAAGGGTTGCTTCAAAGGCTCAAACTCATCAATCTGGAAACTTTCACAAAGGCTCTGATACCAAAAATGATGCAGATCCACACCTTGAAAAACTCAGGAGGAATCAGTCACTCAACTAAGTTGCTTCAAGGGGCATCTACAACCTTCAAGATCACACACTAAAATCAGATTCAAAACAAAACTTTGAAAATAAAATCCCCCAAAATATCTTCTTGCTGCCTTCGGATAGACCTGCACTCAAACATGAATAACTTTCGAACCAGAAAAGATTTACTCAATCCAACCATTGAGATTTGGCATAACTAGGTTTCAAACAACATATAAATTTTTTAGAGAAATCCAATGGTTCAAACTTGAGATATTGACCCCGCATCAGAGTACATTTTTCTGCAAAACATTGCTTCTTGTTGTCTCTAGATAGGCCTGCACTCAGACATGAATAACTCTTAAACCAGATCAAAACTCTTCAATCGCTCTGGTGAAGATGGGCGTAATTAGGCCTATAATAACATATCCAAAGCTCATGAAAATCCAATGGTGCATTTGGGAGATATTACCCATGCACTGAGACTAATTTTCTGCAAACATACCGAATTCAACCCAAAACTAAAACTTTTTAATCTTTAGCAAACTATCAACTTGTTTCTAATGAGAAGATAAGAAAAATCCATTCAAAATTCAGACCATCGAAAACTTGCACAAAGACAAAATAAAAAAATATTCCATATCTCTCCAAATTCGATTCACGTCTTACATAGCCGACTGGCTCACCCTTAAAACTGACTTTCTTTTTCCTATTAAAGGATGTGAAACGTTTTTTTCTTATTTTAGAAAAGAAGAATGTCTTCTATCCAAAAAAATGATAAGAATCTGAAACGTTTTTTCTACCAATATTAGACAGTCATTTTCTAAGTCAGGAATATTCCAAAAATTGCCTACTACCTATTATTGGATTCTAAAAATCATTAAACACTCCAGCTACGAACTAAAAAAAAACTATTCTAATTTAAGATCCACACACCTGGTCCTAGGTGGCTATATCTGGAGAGCTTATCGAACTGCTACTCTAGGTATGCCACCGCATGTAGGACGTTATTACAAACTTCAAAAACTAAAAGCATTTAAAACATAACATTAAATTCCCTATTACATTTTCAACAATGTTGCCTCCTATAGCGTTTCTTTTCTCTGCCACTGCAGCAGTTTGTTTGCACGCAAGAGGCGAATGGCATGGGCAATCGGCATGAGGAGGCATGATGGGGGGCATATTGAGGCAGTCGATCCTTCTGCCTAGGTAGTCGTTGCCTAGGCGGTACACCATATATGAAAATAATGCAATCAGGTCACTCACATTCCCACGTCACCTTGAATCAATTTCAAAGCTTTCAAATACAAAGATTTGTTTTACATATTTCGTGTCTTCCAAAATACAAAACCATGATCCTTGATAACCATTCTATAACGACTCCTGCTCAATAATACATGGCTCCTGCTCCCGCTCGTGCATCATTTCAAAACGCTTCTCCCGCCCATGGCTCGTTGGCTAGTTCTGGTGCGATGGCAGCTCGCGCTGTTGTGGCTCAGCTCCCCACTACTTCTGATCATGTGGAACCTACCGTTCAAGTTCCTGGCTTTGTTCATGTTCCTGGTTCCGACCATGCTGCTTGCATTGGGACTCGTCTAGTTGCCTCTCCTACCATTCAACCTTTGGGTGCTGCCAGGGATTCTCTGCTAGGATAAACCACGGACAGAAATAAAAACTACATGCAAATATAACCAATAACAGAAAATAATAGAACACACAAAAAATGAACACAAGGCACCAAGATTTAACGTGGTTCACCCAATCCCTAGGCTACGTCCACCAAACAGCAAGTCCAATCTTATTACAATCCAGTGATTACAACCTGATTACAATCCGTAATCCCTTACAGCTCAATACCGCCGCAAGAACCAATTTTGTATCACCACACATGAAAAAATACCCAACCCTAAGCCCTTTTTATACAAGTATTAAACAGTTTTAGGGTTATAACATGTCGGCCATATGTCGGCCATAATATGTCGGCTACCATGTCGGTTACTTCCCAAAAAAAATTGTACTTTCCTGATCAGTAACCACAATCTAACATTCTCGCCCTGTTGTGGCCTAGCTCCCCACTACTTCTGATCATGTGGAACCTACCGTTCAAGTTCCTGGCTTTGTTCATGTTCCTTTGGGTGCTGCCGGGGATTCTTCCCCTGTTGTGTCTATGGGCGTTGTCAAGAGATCAACTATTTCTTACGTGGATGTGGCCGTGTTTGAAGCGGGTATTGGTGCTCCTGTTCAGAAGTTGGGGTCTTGTTCGGCTGTGCCTTTTGTTAGTCATTTGACGGTGCATATTCCTGTAAGTAATCCGATTGTGATTCAACTTGATTCTGATGTTGTTGATGCGGTTTCTACATATATGGAAGACTACTCTTCCACTGCAGCTATCTTTAGGTTTAGGGGTTTTTGGCCTTCTCTCTCAGCATTGCATGCTTGAATCTCTAAATTCTGGGAACCAATCATTTTGGATTCAGCTCAGATTTACCCTGTAGCAAGGGGTTTTTTTATTGTTAAATTTGCTAATGCTGATGACAGAAATTCCATCTTGGGTCGTAGCTTCTCTTAGGAGGAAAAGTTCTCCCTTATGGCTACGCCTTGGTATTCGACTTTTAATCCGAATACTGAAACCTTTAATAAGTTTCCTATTTGGGTTCGGTTGCCAAACCTCCCCCTTCACTTTTGATTGGATTCAGTCTTGGAGCTTGTGAGGGATGCCCTTGGAGATTTCTTGATGGTTGATGCGGCTTCCTCCAACATTTATAGGACAACATATGCCCGCATTCTGGTGGAGATTGATGTCTCTAAGGGGCTTTCGGAAAAGATTAAGCTGGCTTCTCCTCTTGAGTCTTGGGTTCAACCTCTTGATTATGAGGGTATCCCCTTTAGATGCAGGAAATGTCATTTGACTGGCCATCTTGATGCACATTGCTCCTCTGACAAAGTTCGTTCAATGAAATCACCTTTTTGGTGGTTGGGGGTTTCAGAGGATCACTATACGGTTCAGAAAGCGTCTACAGAGGCTGATGATGTGTCTTTAGAGGTTGATGAGTCGGACCGCTCTTCTCCTGTTGATTCAGATGAGATTCCAGACAATCGTTTGACATGAAGATGGAAGACAGCCGGAGTATGGAACTCAAAAACATGTTTGGCCGTGTTGTCCGAATGATATGAATTTTTCAGTTATAATGAATATTCCTAAAAAAAATCCTAATGATTCGAAATTTTCATTAGAACTAAACATGTTGTGTTTCAGACATGTAAAATCACAGAGTAAAAACTGGTGTTTCAAAGAACACACCAGTGCCGAACTTGATGTCATTCCAAATGTCAGGCTCCTTTTCCCTTGAAAGATCAATGCATTTCGCATAACATCCAGGTAGACTAATTTTATTTTGTTTATGGCAGGCACCTAAAAAACAAAATCTCATAAGACAGGAGTACCTGATAATCCAAAGAAGGGGGCAACATCCTCATCTTTGCCCATGTTACAGCCCGAATGGAGGGAAAGCACTTGTTTCTTTGGCATGAGATAATGCATAACACCGAACAGGCCCTTCTTCATCTCTCCTGCATATTGAGTACCCAAAATGACCATTTCTCTTCTGCGTAGATTCAGATCTATGCTGGTGGAAGATGTCATGTAATGAGTGTACCGGTTGCAAGGAAATTGCCCAGCGTTGTATATTGTGAAGTCCGGAGTGCCAAACTGCTCCAGCTCTTCTGGTGTAGGCCGGATGCACCTGTACCCCATATTTCCCAGTTGACCCAAAAGTCATAAATCTCCATTTTCATCTCAACTACATGATCCCCAATTAACCCAATTGTCATTAATCTCAATCTCAACAAAACCCCATGATCCCCTGCTTCACATAAATCTATCCAGAGGGAAGATTTATTTTAAGCAGTTTCAAGCAATGAAAAGTATGAAGAATTGCAGTTACCGGGCATATCAGAGAATTGAACAATAGATGATTATATGGGAGGAGCATAAACTCAATTAGTAGAACTGTTCTGTTTTTAACTTTCATTAAAACAGAGTCTATTTATGTAAGTTTACGTGTATAAGACCTAGGGATGCATGTATAAACACCTAGGTGGTCTACAAGCAAAAGGAAGAAAAAGTAATCATTTTATGTCAACTAGAGACTTCAAGGCGATGCTTACGTGTCATGCATGAAGAGAGCGTGGTCCACCCGAGCCGAGACAATTTTGACTTTGATTCGATTTTGTGGGTCCCAGTTAATAACAAATCATTCACAAATACCTGCCATTAATTCCACCAGCAGAACAAACATTAAGCCCGACCCAATTCAAATCACTAAAATGTCAGACTCAATGAATGTAAAGTGTCCCTTTCTCGATTTACCAAGAACGTATGCTCGTCCATCTCTATATTTGGAGATCCTCTGCAAAACATGACAAGACAGATGATATGTAGTAAGAACTCGACTGCAACTTCATCATCGACAAACCCTTGACTACTAATAATAGAAAGGCAGAGATAATGAGAAACTCACTTTCCCCACCACAGCTCATTCTCAGTGTTCTCATCCTTCACCACGCGTTTATCTCTCGGGGCTCGTCCAGTTTTAGCCCCTGATAGAGTGGCCAGTGCCCTATTTGAAGTAATGAAAGATCCCTTCTCATATTTAACAGCCTGCTCATACCGCTCTGCAATATAAACCACATACATATCTCAAAAACCATGAAGAAACTAACTTGAAAACCTTCAATTCCGCTGTTCAAAAAAGTGAAAAAGCTCTCAAAAAGGAAAGAATTGCTAACCAGCTCGAGACAGATTGTCAAGAATATGTGTGAACTTTAATGAACTATCACTGGTTGCAAGCCTGGCCAAGGAGGGTCCGACCCGAGGAATTTCTACGGTGGGCTTGGCAGCCTCGACTCTTTTCCTCGGATCTCCGCATACAACCTTGGGATCTGTTTCCCTCACCACCGACGCCAGCGAGGCACTGCACACAACTCCACACGGACGCCATTACTGAGTTTCAAAGCTTTTACAGGGGACCCAAAAATGCAGTGATAAAATGCAAAATAACAATACCAAATGCAAAAGGCAAGAGCCTACAAGTAAATTGAGAGGTCTTAGGTTCCACTCTACTCACGACACATAATAATTAACCTTAACTTCTATCTCTTAACATAACAAAAACAATACCACATGCAAAATAACAATACCTGATGGATTGCAACTGCTGTTTTTTCCTTTCTTCCTCGGACATGATCAGGAAAGCACCCTGAGCTCCCTCGTTAGGATTAGTGAGTGCAGACCGTTTCTTCTGCAACGAATGATGCTCATCCAGAGTCTAAGCTTTCACAGGAGGAGCACCATCATCATGACAGATCCCATTCTGCCTATTGCTCCCATGATCATAACTGGTTTGGATTTTAGCCAATCCTTACGGTAACAACCCACCGTTGTGGTGAAGCTGAAATCTCCATTATTCGCCATTTTCACCTGCAAATCATGAGAACAACACCATGACTGTAAGAACTATGAAAAAACCCAAATGCGAAAATCTAGAAATTCAAGGACAAAACAGAAATCGAACATAACACTACCTAATAACGAAAACAAATGTTGGCTGCAAAACCAAACCAGAAAGCAAAGAGAACCACCGAACAACAGTAAAGCTCACAGAACTGCAATCATAACAAGCTCACGTATCAAACGCAACGAGGAATACAAGGATGAAATTTCCCTCTACCATCCGGCCCCTTATAAAGCTCCGGACTCCAACAATTTCTTAAATCTTGTTAATTCCCAAAACTTGACGTCAAAATCCTTGTAGCCATTGCCCTTGCCCTGGTTGCCCTTGCCCTTGCCCTTGCCCTTGCCCGGGCGCCACTTCCAATCACACCGTTTTATAAAAGTTTGATTTTTTTTAAAACAAAGAAAACAAATTAAGAGAATAATCTCCTTGGTTCATTTTCCGAGATTCCAGTTGAAAAAGTTGAGTCCATGACAAAATCCCACGCCATTCCATAGCCACTAATTACCCATTTTCACATCGGAAAAGCTTACGCAGAACCACCTGTAAAACATAGAAAGAACTCGCAAGTCCAATCCAAATAACATTTTTTAATCCTTCTAAATACATATAATTGAGATCCGTTCACCCTTCTCCAATCAAGAAGCTACGCGGTTGTCTACGCGGTTTCAGGCTAGTTTGATTTCACCGCCGAATAAGTCGTGGGTTTCCCAGAATTTAAAAATTATGAGATCCAGACATGAATTAACCTTGGACCAGGTTTTTCAAACGTGTTAGTGACTCAAAAAACTTTTTGAAAACTGGTATTTTGATCTACTTCATTCCTACGTGTACTCAAATTGGGGAAGCTTATCCAAAAGGTGATGTGGAGGGAGGCATTGATTCAGATTCAGTCAGTGCTCTAATTGTACCTATCCCAGATCCACCTGCCGGAGATCGAAAACTCCTCGGTTTTTTCTTCCTGCATCAAATCAATCCGTAAATATTCCTGGCAAAACATAATTTTATTCCGTAAATATTCCGTAAATCTGTACCATAGGCTATTTTTAGCCTCGTGGACGTTAAAATTTTATCTATCTATCTATCTAATTCGTTAAAATAATTTGGATTTGCATGCAAAATGGTTGGATGAGGTTGGTGGTATGGGATGGATGGTTGATAAGGACAGATGCTTTGTTCCATTATAAAAACAGAGAGTCATTATTGGAGGGCATCTCTAGTCAGGGATGTAATGCCATCCATTATGGAAAAGAGGAAAAGACATGGAAGAAGAACACCCCCAGCCCCCATGCCCCGCTATTACGCAATGAGGATAATGTCAAGGTCACATGTTTTGACTGTTTGGGGCCTAGGAAAGGTCGATAACCTTGCCAACAATCAATCCATGCATGATCTCCAGTAAGGCTGGGGTCTCATGGGCACCCCCTTGCTTAAAAATAGAGCAGGTGCTGCTGAGCTTTTTTAGGAACATTTAAAGGGGAGCATCCTATGGCTTTAAAAATAAAAATTCTAAATTGAAGGAAATATTAAAAATATAAATAGTTGTTTTTAAAAGTTTTGGTAAGGTGATTTCAATTTGGAGGGAAAATGAAGGGTAGGTTCTTGCCAAGTGGCAGAATTCTTTCCTAAATAGTAGGGGCTATTTCCAGCCCCACCCTTTTCCATCCGCTCAACTAAAAGGTAGGGGCTCCTAGTTAATAGGAAAAGATTCCAAATTAAGCTTTAGCCCCCCAAAAATATTATCATGGGACCTCCAGCTCCTTAAATATAGAGCCCAAGCCCCCTCCATGGGACCCCAAGGTAATAATAATAAAAATCTACCAGCTAATTATGGGCCTTCTTTTAATGGACCGTTCTTTACATGTTTATGGATTATTGACTTATTTTAGAGGATGAGTATGTTATTAGTCCCTGCCTTAGTACTAACGTTTTTGTTTACCCTCCCTACTATTTCTTTTTTAGAAAGTTAGTATCATATTTCTAAAGTTTTTAGGTTGTTTATTTTTAAATTTATTTATCAGAAGTAAAATTATTTTTTCTGATTGGTCCTAGACTATTTTCCTGGGCATTAAACATTTTTTCTAAATTAAAAAATCAATGAAAAAGCAACAGATTAACATGTAATTAATACTTGTCAAAATCACTGACAATCTATTGCAACTTTGTCAGAATTCATATCTATTAAAAACAAAAATCCTTACAAATCACACGGCCATTGAAAAGACTTACACAACAATGGTGGGAAAGCAAAATCCCAAACTCACATCAGCAAACGAGTCATCAACTCACTTTCTCATTTAAATCTGCGAGAAACCAGGCCATTGATGTTGCTTTTGGTTTACCCCTTTCTTTTTTTTATAATGAACAAAATGATGAACTAACTCTCAACTTCCCTTGGTTTCCCCATAAATTTAAAAGGTCTCAATTTTTTTCCCCTTTTTTTTTTCCTCCGGTCCGACGAAGTATCTGAATTTATAGTTCACGCATAAGTCTACCGAGAGTTTCACTTAGATTTGGGACCCACGATAAGAAAATAGCTTAAAGGATTTCATTTATTGTTTAACAACTATGTACCAATTCCTAAAGTTATAACAGCCATTTAGGGTCCATTTCGTTTGTGGAATTTAAAAAACCTGGCTTTCTACAAACCTTGGTTTAGCCAAATCAAGGTTTTGTATATCTTTATTCTAATTTTTGGGATTTTACTAAAGTCGTTCATTTCACTCAAAAGATGTGTGTGAAGACACATTTTTATGCCTAAGCTTGGAGCTAAAGGCAAATTTCAAAAAGTAATCCAATCTATTGTTTTTATACTCCTTAAAAAACAAAACCAGGTTTTGATTTTCAATTCCTACTTTTTTTAGGAAGTCGAAAAACCTGGTTTTGAGGCAAAATTGGAAGTCTCGAATGCTAATTCCATTTTGCAAATTTTGAAACAAACGCACAAATTTTCAAATCTCGATTTTGAAAAAGCCAATTCCTATCATCTTCCAAGAACCAAACGGACCCTTACCAAATTGTAAAGAGCAAGAATGTGACATATATCTTTTCCAATCTGTCCATTTGGGAAGATGCCATTTGTTATTTTATCCCACATAAGTTTAAATCACTGCTCTTGAATTCTTATGAGCCGGGGATAAATTGACATTTTCTATTTTAGTGCAAAACACTTTTTATGACTTCATAAATGTTATATTCAATTTAGATTATTTTTATTTTGACTTATTTTTCTATGAGATTTATAGTTATAATTTTGTGATTTAATTGTATTTAGTTCATAAATGTTGTAAGATCATTTATGTGCACAAGAGTTAAAAGCTGGTAATTACAAAGGGTAACAAAAAAATTGTAGAATTCAGATACTAATATGTAAAAATATTTTCATAATGTATACTATAATACCAAAAAGATTGGACAATTGATTTTTAGAAAATTAGAAATAAATTGATTCTATTTATCCTTGAAAGAAAAAGATAAATAAGGATAAGATACCCATGTTGTCAACTCTCCAACTTTAATCAATTAAAAATATCCATTTCTTAAGATATTACAATACACGTTACATTATAATTTTAAATCTTTTCGAGATTACAAGCAAATTGTTAGGTCACAGTCTTCATGTAACTTTTCACACGATGATCTTTAAATTATGGTATTTAACTTTTCACATTGCAAGGGTAGGCATTGACAAAATTTTAAGAAGACTTGAAGGACGTAAGATACATCTTAATCAATAAATTGAGCTTCATAGAGTCAAATCTACTATTAAAAATAGATAGTAGATTAAGGTAAACATTACCCCATAGTCAACACATGTACTTTGAAGGAGTCTCAATAATCCTCATTAGTGACATTGCACAATTACCACTTATGATGGATAAGCCTATCTACACAACATAGACAACTGCTAGAACATTGTGGGAATGGTTCACAACAATGGTCAACCTAAAGACAATGTTTTGAGAAGGAGAAACTACAAGATAGGCACAATTCTGTAATATACTAGAAACTATACGAGAAGCAGAACCAAGAGAAGATGATTGGCAACTCTTGATGATATGCACAAATAAACAAATAACATCAATCGAAAAGTAAGAATTTGACAACTTAATGCACCTATTTGCTACAAATGATGCAACAAGGCCACACAATAGAAAAATGTTAAAACTATTGAATTGTCTTATAGCATTAAGCATTGCAAAAAGTACAAGGAGCACTACAGAGACTGCAATGAGTAAATAAAACTTGAGAAGCATATCTTACTTTGCAAAGGCTAACCCATAATGCTAATGACAAACATATAGATAAAAGAAAACCTCGTGAATGGACCTCATGGTGAAGTAACTCAACTTGTTTATTACTCTGGTTATAGAGTGTTTAACATTCCAATGTATGTGGTAGCGAGAATTGAAAATTATTATGGGCCCCCATTTGATGAAAATGACCCTACATTGTGTTGATAGTTCCCATGTCGCTAGGCAGTTGGCGATAAATACCAATCATGGGCCATAACAATAAACAAATCTGAAGGACTAAGACAACAAAAGGCAAGAGTCAACATTAGTAAGGTTGAAAGGAAGGGTTGGACATTTACAACCATGTCAAGAATCAAGTCATTAAGAAACCTCCACATTCAACCAATGTTTTGTTTTGAGAGCTACATAAAGATGCAAAGTAACAAATATGCAGTGCTAAGGTAAAAAAAGAAGCTCGCATGCGGAAACTTACAGGGTACATAAAGTAGAGGTTACAAAATCAAAGAAGACATTCCTTTCATGTGCATCTTTATATGCATTTAATACACTAAATAAATAGCTCCACATTTAATGTCTATACATATTAAAATAGTTCACAAATGGACAAGAAAATATCATTGTATATATGTTTGTTGGCATAATTATTGCACCTCATTTGGTTGCAAATGTTAGTTAATAATGAAAATTGAATTGGGTTTCACCACTTAGTATTTTGGTTAAGTGGTAGTGTAGCACCCACTATGATACTAATCTCTACCGAGCTATTGTGATCATGCACTTGTACCTTCACTAATTCATTGTACTCAGGTGTTTAAACCCCAACTTTGTTAAATAGAAATGAGATCTATGAAACCAAAAAAGATATTGTACCAATCTCACTAAACATATTAAAGAATCTATCAAAAATCTACTAAAAACAATTAACATTTATATAATTATTTAATTAAAATAACCAAATATCATAAAACTAAAAAGTAAACAAAAACATCTATGTTCAGATTTCATCTTATAAATAGCCTTAAATTATTGAACTCAACGTAGACAAAGAAAGTGAATCCTAATAAAAAGTATATGGGCCCAAATTTTCAAAAGTAGTGACCAAATGTATCTAAATTATCTTAAAACATTCAGTTTTAAGCCTCTAGACCCAAAGTAATAAACCACATTATGTTTCAAGATGAATGGGATGAAGATGAACATGACTAAAGATAGATCTACTTAACATGTTGTTTGGAGCACATTGCACTAGATCACCAAAGAATCAAGTCCATATCTAAACATAATATATGTTGACATTAATGCAAACAACAATAATAACATCAATGTCACATTCAAACACATATATTGCCTCCTTGTTTATTAAATGATAGATTTATAAAATGATCTTACACCCCTATATGTTATTTAGTAGGATCCTTAAGAAGACAATTATTTCCTTGGGATAATCCTTTTATTCCCTTATACATATTGTCCTTATGCATTATTTTGTGCCCTTGTGCATTTTTTAGCTAATTTTCTAATGAGACAATGCTTTGGTTGGATATTTTTTACTATACAATGTGCTTCCTTTGGAGACAATTTTTTTTAGGATGATCCTCTCTTTGTGGATTTCCTTGTGAATGATTCTTTACTTGGTTACTCTTGAATAAGTTGACTAGCATAATGAAAATTTCTAGACTATCAAATTCTATGTTTGCATTAGTGTCTCTTTTGGATCGATGCATGTAATTAGTTTATCTTATATGTCTATACTATTTGCTAATCTTCCTCCTCTCTCTCTCATGGATCACCTATAATAATGAAACTCTCTATCTTGTGACATACATGGTTTCCTTCTTCTCTATTTTATGATCTCCTAAGTTTTTTGAATGGTTAGATAATGAAATATTGTTTTATCATTGACATTTCTCTTTCTATTCCTACTAGACCACTTGTGCTCTTGGAATAAAATTTGGAGCATGATACTAGTGGATGAGACTTTTGATTCATGAAGGCTTTTCCAACTAGTTAATTTGGGGCCTTTGTTTTTAGTAACCCCTTTGTCTTTTGTCTTTTTTTTGTTCCCTTATGCATGATTGCAAGAGTCGAGATCCTTGGTTTGGGGGCTTCACTTGAACTTTGTGATGTCTTATCTCTTTAAGTCTTTCTCGTGACCTCATATCTTCTCTACCATACCTCTTTCTTCTACTTTATTGTGTCTATCAGTGTAGACTCATATCCCCGCTAAATTGGAAACTAAATGTAATGCCATAAATTATATGCATTACTTAAGTGTATCTAATTCCATGCATGTAGTACTCATATTAATGTTTATCCATTTTTCTATGTATTATAGTTCTTTTCCATGCATTTAAGTCCTTTCTCTCCATTTAATTAACATGGGCCCTTAAATATAAGTATGCCTCCTTTATTTATCTCATTCAGACATGATCTTTTTGAGTATTTAAGTCCTATTACCATGTGTGGCATATATTACATATTTTCACTTATTACTGTTAGCCCCAACTAATATTGTGATTGATGGTGGGACATTGTTATCTTATGATGCTATGAATGTCTATAAGAGAGTCATGTCAATTATTATATTGACATTGATGTCAAAGTCTTAGTTGGCTAGACATTATGCTAACTTAGTAAAGTACCATATCATTAGATTGATGAAGAGGGTTTGATGAAAGTATGATGAAGACAAAATTGATGTGTAAGGTATTCAATTGGTACTTTAAAATGTTAGACAGTGATAATGTAATATTGGTTTGATTGTTTTACAATCATGTATTATTACAAAGTATTGAAGAAAACAAGGTTAATGAAGGGAGATTGTATTCATCAAGTGACTGCAGTATTGCCTGAATGATTGGAAAAGGAAGAAGGAAAATAGAGTATTGCCTGAGTAAGTTAGTATTAACTGAGTTCTATGTTGCCCAAGTAAATGTTATATTTATTGAGTGATAGGTACATAAAAAAGTTTGGAAAATTAGAATCTGGGGTTGATTTAGATGAAAATATGGAAAGTTTGAAAAGCTCTAAGGTACCGGTCAAAGTTTGTTACAAGATCTATGGCTAGGAAAATTCAAGAAGGAATTGATGATGGAAATTGATTGAAGATAAGGATGGACTCAAAGTTCTATGAAATTTATATTTTTGAGTGTCTAAATTCATTGTATGAAGGAAGTTTTTTATAAACCTAAGATTGATGATGCCAATTAAGCAAAAAAAGAGGGAAGGATTTGGAAGCAGTGAGAAAACTATTTATGAAGGGGAACACGATAGTTTAGGTTCCTAATGTTGATATTGTTGTTGATATTGATTATGTTGATCAAGAGTTGATGGTCCTAGTTAAGATCTTATTGAAGGTTGATGTGAATGTGAAGTTGTTGAAGGAAAAAGAGTAAAGAGTTGAGCCAGGTGAACTGAGTAGAGTAAAGGAAAGATAAGAGACAAAATTGGTGAAAGAGTGAATCAACCAAGTGAACCAAGGAAAGAGAAAGAGAAAGAATAGATATCTAAACAATAAAAAGGTAGTTGTTATTCTTAACAGATCATTTCTATCATTATTACTTAACCATTATAGTAGAAAATCTTGGAAGAACTGGGTGGACCTAACAATTATATGAAATCCTATATGGTAACATCGATTAGTTGTGTTTGTGAGTCCTTTAAATCAGCCCACTCTTTAGCCTGGAACAAGGAGTGATAAGGGCTAGATGATATTTTCATTGAATCCTCTAACAAGGTCACATTAACAATGTGTATGTAACCTTTAACAAGGTTGGCTCCTAGTAGAGCTCACTTTAAAAGAGTGATTTTTTGGATACAACTTAGAATAAAGTGAATGAAAGAGTTAAGAGTTAAGTTGAATGACTACACCAAGTGATTGTAGTTAATGTTTATGATATTTTATTGGTACTGAAATGTTCAAAAGGACTATGATAACTTGACATAACTAATTCACCCCCTCTTGGTTATCTAACAATTATACCCTAATTTTGTATAGATTTTTGGAATCCCCATATCAAATCTGACCCCCAATCAAGAGTTAAGAAGAAAATTCTTGACAATAGTTACACAATATGAGGAGATCATAAATTTTCTGACCTTTTCCTTGAGTCTCCCTTGACATGCGAATTTTGGCCAAATTCAAATTGGAGATTGTGATTGTAATTTATAACAAAATTCTATATCCTAAGTCATGCTTCTTCAACATTTGACCCCCAAAATGGCCTAGAGAGGTATAAAAGCAATGTCATCTCTCTCATTTTGAGTAAAAAAACAAACCAATAAACCAAAGGAATAGATCATCAAGCAAGTTCTCAAAAAATCAAGCATTATGGAAAGTCTATCAATCATTATGCAAGCATACTTGTTATGATTCTCTTTTAGTTCTTTGTGGATTTATGTTATTGGATCCACACTTGCAATCTCATTTTAAGAAGTATTTGTGTTTCCAAGGTATAGGAAACTGGTCTAGATGTGCCAATTCAACTTCAAACAACTTAATCATACTTATAAATCCACTCGGTCAATACATCAACTCATCAATTATTTAACTTATTCATCCAACACTCACTTCTCTATTTAGTATATGTAAATAATAGAAATAAATAACATTAAATAGCATGCAACATGAAAAAAATATTCACACATGTATAACACTGGGATTTAACATGGAAATTCAAGTTGGGAAAAACTACCAAGAAACATACTACCACTTTTCACTCTTCTAAAGTGAGCTTAGATAAGAACTAATCCTATTTAAGGTTACAAAATATATTGTTAGGCCTTGTTAGAGGACTTTAGATCATTCCATTAGAAAGTCACCTTGATTAAATGATTTATAATATGATTGTTAGGTCAAACTTGATTAAGGATTTTACTACCACAATGGTTAGAAAGTAACAACTAGGTTTGATCTGAAAAACACATCTCACTTTGCAAATTGAGATCTCCATTTGGCTCATTCCTAGTTCATTGACTAGACCTCATCATATTCTACATCTTTGATCTTCTTGGAAACCCTTCAAGAAGTCACTCTTCACCAACTTCTCACTTTTCCTCTACTACTCTATTCTTTATAAGTTCTTCACAAATTTTCCAATAAACAACCATAAAACATTTCTTATGCCTGGGTATGTGCAGGATCATGGTGTACCAAACTATGGCCTTAAGTGGCAGTGAAAAATCAGCAAATCAGGTTTATGTCAACTTGACACATAATTTTGAAGTGGTTATGGACTTTATATCAAAAAGTTGTAAGAAAATAATCTGTAAGAAATTGAATGTAGTTTCTAAACTACTAGGCCTTATTAGGAGAAAAAAATAATTAATTGGTCAAAAGTTTGAATTTTAATGCAGTTCTAAGAAAATTTCAGGGCGAAAATAAAAAGTAGGTGTATGTCTGACCACCTTAATCAAAATCAAGTAATAATTTTTTTAATATAATTATAGATATGAAAAGTAGACTCATGCTCGGATGTGACACATATTTTTCGATATTTTTATTCCAAATAAATAATTAAATATGAATTTTCTACCAAAAAATTTTCGAAAAAACAAAAGTCCCGTGTCTGACCACCCTAACTAATAGAAAATTTTATCAAATTAATTAATTTTTTTTCTTATACTAGCTGAAGTATAGAATGTGATGCAACTTTTAGATTTAAAAAATGTTATACCGTTTGAAAGCTATACCTATTTTTCAATCAGTATGTCAATCAACACTTTACAATAATCTTCATTGATAATTAACTAATAAATACTTATCGAACTCAGAATTTGACAGAAATTATATTGATGGAATCTAGAGAGCGATATTAAAAAACTCTTTTCATTTTATTCAATTTTGATCAAAGTAACATTGTCAGACGGCTACCCGAACTCTAAGTATCACTAAAACCCTCTTCAAACACGTCTTTTGGGTTGACCGAGTAGGCTTGGTAAATACCAAGCCTAATCGGATATCCGAGTTCAAATCCGATATCCGATATGTTGCGAGAGGGAAATTTCAAATCCCAACCCATTTTGGAGGGAAAATTGGGTTTAAACGTCATAGCTTATGATTTATAAATTATTTCACTTATATTACTATGTAAAGACGTATATATATATATATATATATATATATATATATATATATATATATATATATATATATATATATATATATATATATATATATATATATATATATATAATAACATAATGTAAAGATATAAGATATAATCTAGCAATATATAATAATATATCTGTTGGAAATGAGAATGGAGTAACTGAGAGGGGGAGGGGGTGAATCAGTTACCACAAAAATATTTCACAGTCCCTTAGATGTCTAAAATCTTGATCTTAGTTACAGATTACTGAAACTTGATAATGCAGCAAATACTAATAATTATTAAGAACTGATAACCAAAACAATTAAGCAATCATGAACACTAGAGACACCAAATTTAACGTGGAAACCCAATATGGGAAAAACCACCAATGTAACTAGTTACTGTTTTTCACTCTTCTGAAGTGAGCCCTGTTAGGAGCCAACCCGTTTAAAGGTTACAAAACACACTGTTAGGTGTGACCCTGTTAGAGGATTTAATCACCCTGTTAGGAGTGGCCTTGCTAGAGGTCTTTAGAACAATTCAACTGAACTGTTACCTTGTTAGAGGATTTACAATAAGGCTGTTAAACCCACTCTATTAAGAGATTTGAAATCACGGCTACAATTGTTAGAAAGTAACAATGAATGATCTGAATATAATGCAACTTATCTTTGCTGATACAGATCTCTGTTCTGCTTCACTAGATCCTCTCTGATTACATAAAAGCTTTGTAGCTCCACAAGGATATCTGATCCTTCAAAAATTCGCTTGCACCTTCACAATTCGCACATACATCTTATCCACACATGCACACTTGAATTCGCAACTTGATCCTTCATATACACCTTTCTGATTATCAATTCGGCCTTAAATACAAGTTAAAATTATTAATAATTATACCGTGAGTCGGCTACATTCATCACATAAATCAATTTTAGCCTTAATTCCACACTTTTCAAAAATCCTTCGCTAACCAACCCAGCTCGGTAAACACCGTACCATAATGATCTTTAGTGTTAACCAAGTGAGGCTTGGTAAGCACTGCAAATTGTGCAAAAATCCTTTGGACACCAAGTGAACTCGGTAAACACTAACTTTCCTTCGCTTACCTTCCCAGCTCGGTAAACACTAACTTTTCTTCGCTTACCTTCCCAGCTCGATAAATACTCTGTCACATTTTCCTTCGATCACTGAGTGAGCTCGGCAAGTACTAAACTTCCCTCGTTAACCAAGTTAGCTCGGTAGAAGCTATCTTTACAGTGTAATATACAACAACGCTCGGTAGACTCTGTAAATTACTATGCTTACCTTCTGAGTTCGGTAGACTCTGTCTGATGACTGATATGACATTTGTGTAACATCAAAGACAACACTCAATTAACCAATTGTATCCAACAATATCATGTTAATCTTATTACAATCTATAAATATAATTTATATTATTATTATTTTTACTAAATATAATAACGTAATTTATATATATATATATAAAATATGTATTATATATTATTATATTAATATGTATGTTATTAATATATATATATATATAATACCGTAATATATTAAATATAAATATATAATATGTATTATATATATTATTATATTAATATGTATATTATTAATATATATATATAAATAATAACATAATTTTTTCATTAAACATAATAACGTAATACATATATATGTTATTAATATATATAATAACGTAATATTTTTATTAAATAAAATAACATAATATATATATATATATAATATATATATATATATATATATATATTATATTAATATGTATGTTATTAATAGATATGTATATTATTAATATATATGAGTCAAAGGGGGTCATAGGTCAACCATTGACCCCCTTTGACGCATTAAATGACAACATATGTCCTTAGGGGTCCTAGTACCCCTAGGAACATATTACAATGGTTAATATGGGTCAAAAGGGGCCCTTTTGACCCATTAAATGACGATATATGTTCCTACGGGTCTTAGGACCCCGAGAGACATATTTCAATCGTTCATAAGGGTCAAAGGGGGTCATAGCTCCCTTTGACCCATTAAATGACAACATATTCCTCTAGGGGTCCTAGGACCCCTAGGGACATATTCGAATGGGTAATATGGGTCAAAGGGGGTCATAGGTCCCTTTGACCCATTAAATGACGACATATGTCTCTAGGGGTCCTAGGACCCCTAGGGACATATTCAAATGGGTAATATGGGTCAAAGGGGGTCATAGGGTAACCTATGACTCTCTTTGACCCAATAAACGACGACATATGTCTCTAGGCGTCTTACAACCCTTGGGGACATATTCGAATGGATAATATGGGTCAAAGGGGGTCATAGGGTGACTTATGACTCTCTTTGATCCATTAAACGATGACATATGTCGCTAGGGGTCCTCGTACCCCTAGAAACATATTTGAATGGGTCATATGGGTCTCTTGACCCATATCGATGATTCGAATATGTCCCTAGGGGTCTTAGGTGACCCCCTTTGACCCATATGAACGATTCAAATATGTCTCTAGGGGTCCTAGGACCCCTAAGGACATATTCAAATCGCCTATATGGGTCAAGGGGGTCATAGGTGACCTATGACCCCCTTTGACCCATTAAACAACGACATATGTCTTTAGGGGTCCTAGAACCCCTAGGGACATTTCGAATTGTTCATATGGGTCAAATGGGGTTATAGGGTGATCTATGACCCCCTTTGACCCATGAGACGATGACATGTCTCTAGGGGTCCTATAACCACTAGGGACATATTCAAATTGTTCATATGGGTCAAAGGGGGTCATAGGGTGACCTATGACACCCTTTGACCCATTAAACGACGACATATGTCGGGACATATTGGAATCGATCATATGGGTCAAAGGGGGTTTTAAGGTCACCTATGACCCCCTTATAACCATTAAACGATGACATATGTTCCTACGGATCTTGGGACCCCTACAGACATATTTGAATCGTTCATATGGGTCAAAGGGGGTCATAGGTCACCCTATGACCCTCTTTGACCAATTAAACGATGACATATGTCCCTAGGGGTCCTAGGACCCCTAGGGACATATTTGAATGGGCCATATAGGTCAAAGGGGGTCATAGGGTGACCTATGACCCCCTTTGACCCATTAAACAACGGGCCATATAGGTCAAAGGGGGTCATAGGGTGACCTATGACCCCCTTTGACCCATTAAACAACGACATATGTCCCTAGGGGTCCTATGACCCCTAGGGACATATTCGAATCATTCATATGGGTCAAAGGGGGTCATAGGGTGCCTTATGACCTCATTTGACTCATTAAACAACAGCATATGTCCCTAGGGGACTTAGGACCCATAGGGACATATTCAAATCGTTCATATGGGTCAAAGGGTGACCTATGACCCCCTTTCACCCATTAAATGATGACATATGTCCCTAAGGACATATTTGAATCATTTATATGGGTCAAAGGGGGTCATAGGGTGACCTATGACCCCCTTTGACCCATTAAACGACGACATATGTCTCTAGGGGTCCTAGGACCCCTAAGGACATATTCGAATGGGTAATATGGGTCAAAAGGGGTCATAGGTCCCTTTGACCCATTACATGATGACATATGTCCCTAGGGGTCCTAGGACCCATAGGGACATATTCGAATGGGTAATATGAGTCAAAGGGGGTCATAGGGTGACCTATGACTCTCTTTGACCCATTAAACGATGACATATTTCTCTAGGGGTCCTAGAACTCTTAGGAACATATTCGAATGGGTAATATGGGTCAAAAAGGGTCATAGGGTGACCTATGACCCTTTTTAACCCATTAAAGGATGACATATGTCGCTAGGGGTCCTCAGACCCCTAGAAACATATTCGAATGGGTCATATGGGTCAAATAGGGTCATAGGTCACCCTATGACCCCCTTTGACCCATTAAACGATGACATATGTCTCTAGGGGTCCTAGAACCCCTAGGGACATATTCGAATTGTTCATATGGGTCAACCCTATGACCCCCTTTGATCTATTAAACGATGACATATGTCTTTGAGGGTCCTATAAACCCTAGGGACATATTCGAATCGTTCATTTGGGTCAAAAGGGGTCATAGGGTGACCTATGACACCCTTTGACCCATTAAAAGATGACATATGTCCCTAGGGGTCCTAGGACCCCTAGGGACATTTTCGAATCATTCATATGAGTCAGCCTATGACCCCCTTTGACCCATTAAACGATGACATATATCCCTCGGGGTCCTAGGGACATATTCGAATGGGCCATATGGGTCAAAGGGGGTCATAGGGTGACCTATGACCTCCTTAGACCCATTAAACAATGACATATGTTCTTAGGGGTCCTAAGACCCCTAGGAACATATTCGAATCGTTCATATGGGTCAAAGGGGGTCATAGGCTGCCTTATGACACCCTTTGACCCATTAAATGACGATATATGTCCCTAGGGGTCCTAGGACCCATAGGGACATATTTAAATTGTTCATATGGGTCAAAGGGGGTCATAAGGTGACCTATGACCCCCTTTGACCCATTAAATAATGACATATGTTTTAGGGACATATTTGAATCGTTCATATGGATCAAAGGGGGTTATAGGGTGACCTGTGACCCTCTTTGACCCATTAAACGATGACATATGTCCCCAGGGGTCCTAGGAGCCCTATGAACATATTCGAATGAGCCATATGAGTCAAAGGGGGTTATAGGGTGACTTATGACCCCCTTTGACCCATTTAATGACGACATATGTCCCTAGTGGTTCTAGAACCCCTACGGACATATTCAAATCGTTCATATGGGTCAAAAGGGGTCATAGGGTGACCCATTTAACGATAACATATGTCCCTAGGGGTTCTAGAACCCCTACAAACATATTCGAATCATTCATATGGGTCAAAGGGGGTCATAGGGTGACCTATGACCCCCTTTGAACTATTAAACGATGACATATGTCTCTAGGGGTCCTAGAACCAATAGGAACATATTCGAATTGTTCATATGGGTCAAAGGGGGTCATAGGGTGCCTTATGACTCGCTTTGACCCATTAAACGATGACATATGTTCCTAGGGGTCTTAGGATCCATAGGGACATATTCAAATCATTCATATGGGTCAAAGGGGGTCATAGAGTGACCTATGACCCCCTTTGACCTATTAAATGATGACATATGTCCCTAGGGGTCCTAGGACCCCTAGGGACATATTCGAATCGTTCATATGGTTCAAAGGGGGTCATAGGGTGTCTTGTGACCCCCTTTGACTCATTAAACGACGACATATGTCCCTAGGGGTCTTAGGACGCATAAGGACATATTTGAATCGTTCATACAGGTCAAAGGGGGTCATCGGGTGACCTATGATCTCCTTTGACCCATTAAACGACGACATATGTCCCTAGGGGTCCTAGGACCCCTAAGGACATATTCGAATTGTTCATATGGGTCAAAGGGGGTCATATGGTGACCTATGACCCTTTTTGACCCATTAAACGACAACATATGTCTCTAGGGGTCCTAGGACCCCTAGGGACATATTCGAATGGGTAATATGGGTCAAAGGGGGTCATAGGTCCCTTTGACCCATTAAATAATGACATATGTCCCTAGGGGTCCTAAGACCCCTAGGGACATATTCGAATGGGTAATATGGGTCAAATGGGGTCATAGGCTGACCTATGACTCCCTTTGACTCATTAAATGACTACATATGTCTCTAGGGGTCTTAGAACCCTTAGGGACATATTCAAATGGGTAATATGGGTCAAATGGGGTTATAGGTTGACCTACGACCCTCTTTGACCCATTAAACAACGACATATGTCGCTAGTGGTCCTCAAACCCCTAGGAACATATTTGAATGGGTCATATGAGTCAAAGGGGGTCATAGGGTCTAGGGGTCATAGAAGCCCTAGGGACATATTCGAATTGTTCATATGGGTCAAAAGGGGTCACAGGGTGACCTATGACCCCCTTTGACCCATCAAATGATGACATATGTCTCTGGGGGTCCTATAACCCCTAGGGACATATTCGAATCGTTTATATGGGGCAAAGGGGATCATAGGGTGACATATGACACCTTTTGACCCATTAAACGATGACATATGTCCCTAGGGTCCTAAGACCCCTAGGAACATATTCAAATGGGTCATATGGGACAAAGGGGACCTATGACCCCTTTTGACCCATTAAACGACGACATATGTCTCTAGGGGTCCTAGAACCCCTAGGGACATATTCGAATTGTTCATATGGGTCAAAGGGGGTCATAGGGTGACCTATGACCCCATTGACCCATTAAACGATGACATGTCTTTGGGGCTCCTATAAACCCTAGGGATATATTCGAATCGTTCATATGGGTCAAAGGGGGTCATAGGGTGACCTATGACACCCTTTGACCCACTAAACGACGACATATGTCCCTAGGGGTCCTAGGACCCCTAGGGACATTTTTGAATCATTCATATGGGTCAAACGGGGTCATAAGTCACCCTATGACCTCCTTTGACCCATTAAACGATGACATATGTCCCTCGGGGTCCTAGGGACATATTCGAATGGGCCATATGGGTCAAAGGGAGTCACAGAGTGACCTATGACGCCTTTTGACCCATTAAATGACGACATATGTTTCTAGGGGTCCTATGACCCCTAGGGACATATTCAAATTGTTCATATGGGTTAAAGGGGGTCATAGTGTGCCTTATGACACCCTTCGACCCGTTAAACGACAACTTATGTCCCTAGGGGTCCTAGGACCCATAGGGACATATTTGAATCGTTGATATGGGTGAAAGGGGGTCATAAGGTGACCTATGACCTCTTTTGACCCATTAAATGACGACATATGTCCTAAGGACATATTCGAATCGTTGATATGGGTCAAAGGGGGTCATAGGCCTTTGACCTATTAAACGACGACATATGTCCCTAGGTGTCCTAGAACCCCTACAGACATATTCGAATGGGCCATATTTGTCAAAGGGAGTCATAGGGTGACTTATGACTCCTTTTGACCCATTAAACGATGACATATGTCCCTAGGGGTTCTAGGATCCCTACGGACATATTCGAATCGTTCATATAGGTCAAAGGGGGTCATAGGGTGACCTATGGCCCCCTTTGACCCATTCAATGATGACATATGTCCCTAGGGGTCCTAGGACCCCTAAGGACATATTCGAATGGACCATATGGGTCAAAGGGGGTCATAGGTCCCTTTGACCCATTAAACGATGACATATGTCTCTAGGGGTCCTAAGACCACTAGGAAGATATTCGAATCGTTCATATGGGTCAAAGGGGGGCATAGGGTGCCTTATGACCCCCTTTGACCCATTAAATGACGACATATGTCCCTAGCGATCTTAGGACCCATAGGGACATATTCGAATCGTTCATATGGGTCAAAGGGGGTCATAGGTCCCTTTGACACATTAAACGATGACATATGTCTCTAAGGGTGCTAGGACCCCTAAGGACATATTCATATCGTTTATATGGGTCAAAGGAGGTCATAGGGTGCCTTCTGACCCCCTTTGACCTATTAAACGACAACATTTGTCCCTAGGGGTCCTACAACCCATAGGAACATATTCAAATCGTTCATATGGGTCAAAGGGGGTCATAGGGTGACCTATGACTCCTTTTGACCCATTAAACGATGACATATGTCCCTAGGGGTCCTAAGACCCCTAAGGACATATTCGAATTGTTCATATGGGTCAAAGGGTGACCTATGACCCCCTTTGACCCATTAAACGACGACATATGTCCCTAGGGGTCTTAGGACCCCTAAGGACATATTCGAATGGGTAATATGGGTGAAAGGGGGTCATAGGTCCCTTTGATCCAGTAAATGATGATATATGTCCCTAAGGGTCCTAAGACCCCTAGGGACATATTCGAATGTGTAATATGGGTCAAATGGGGTCATAGGGTGACCTATGACTCTCTTTGACCCATTAAACGATGACATATGTCTCTAGGGGTCCTAGAACCCCTAAGGACATATTCAAATGGGTAATATGGGTCAAATGGGGTCATAGGGTGACCTATGACCCTCTTTGACGCATTAATCGATGGCATATGTCGCTAGGGGTCCTCGGACCCCTAGAAACATATTCGAATGGGTCATATGGGTTAAAGGGGGTCATAGGGTGACCTATGACCCCCTTCGACCCATATGAACGATTCAAATATGTCTTTAGCAGTCCTAGGACCCCTAAGGACATATTCGAATCGTTGATATGGGTCAAAGGGGTCATAAGTGACCTATGACCCCCTTTGACCTATTAAACGATGACATATGTCTCTAGGGGTCCTAGAACCCGTAGGGACATATTCAAATTGTTCATATGGGTCAAAGGGGGTCATAAGGTGACCTATGACCCCTTTTGACCCATCAAACGACTGCATATGTCTCTCGGGGTCCTATAACCCCTAGGGACATATTTGAATCGTTCATATGGGGCAAAGGCGTTCATAGGGTGACCTATGACACCCTTTGACCCATTAAACAACGACATATTTCTGTAGGGGTCATAGGACCCTTAGGGACATATTCGAATCGTTCATATGGGTCAAAGGGGGTCATAGGTCCCTTTGACCCATTAAACGATGACATATGTCCCTAAGAGTCTTGGGACCCCTAAGGACATATTTGAATCGTTCATATAGATCAAAGGGGGTGATGGGGTACCCTATGACCCCCTTTGACCCATTAAACGACGACATATGTCCCTAGGGGACCTAAGGACATATTTGAATGGGCCATATGGGCCAAAGGGGGTCATAGGTCACTTCGACCCATTAAATGATGACATATGTTGCTAGGGGTCCACGGACCCTTAGGAACATATTTGAATGAGTCATATGGGTCAAAGGGGGTCAAAGGTGACCTCTGACCTCCTTCGACTCATTAAACGACGACATATGTCTCTAGGGGTCCTAGAACCCCTAGGGAAATATTCAAATTGTTCATATGGGTCAAAGAGGGTCATAGGGTGACCTATGACCCCTTTTGACCCATTAAATGACGACATATGTCTCCGGGGGTCCTATAAACCCAAGAGACATATTCAAATCGTTCATATGGGTCAAAAAGAGTAATAGGGTGACTTATGACACCCTTTGACTCATTAAACGATGACATATGTCCTTAGGTGTCCTCGGACCCCTACAGACATATTTGAATCGTTCATATGGGTCAAAGGGGGTCATAAGATGCCCTATGACCCCCTTTGACCCATTAAATAATGACACATGTCCCTCGAGGTCTTAAGGACATATTCGAATGGGTCATATGGGTCAAAAGGGGTCATAGGGTGAGCTATGACCCCCTTTGACCCATTAAACGATAACATATGTCCCTAGGGGTCCTAGGACCCCTAGGGACATATTTGAATCGTTCATATGGGTCCAAGGGGGTCATAGGGTGTCTTATGACACTTTTTAACTCATTAAACGATGACATATGTCCGTAAGGGTCCTAGGACCCATAGGGACATATTCGAATCGTTCATATGGGTCAAAGAGGGTCATAGGGTGACCTATGACCCCCTTTGATCCATAAAATGATGACATATGTCCCTAGGGGTCCTAGGACCCTTAACGACATATTCCAATCGTTCATAGGGGTCAAAAGGGGTCATAGGGTGACTTATGACCCCCTTTGACCCATTAAACGATGACATATGTCCCTAGGGGTCCTAGGACCCCTAGGCATATATTTGAATGGCCCATATGGGTCAAAGGGGGTCATAGGGTGACTTATGACCCCCTTTGACCTATTAAACAACGACATATGTCCATAGGGGTTCTAGGACTCCTACTAACATATTTGAATCATTCATATAGGGTAAACGGGGTCATAGGGTGACCTATGAGCCCCTTTGACCCATTAAACGATGACATATGTCCCTAGGGGTCCTAGAACCCTTAGGGATATATTCAAATGGACCATATGGTCAAAGGGGGTCATAGCACCCTATGAGCCCCTTTGACCCATTAAACGATGATATATGTTTCTAGGGGTCCTAGGACCCCTGGGGACATATTCGAATCGTTCATATAGGTCAAAGGGGGTCATAGGGTGCCTTATGACCCCCTTTGACCCATTAAACGACGACATATGTCCCTAAGGGGTCCTAGGACCTATATGGACATATTCGAATTGTTTATTTGGGTCAAAGAGGGTCATAGGGTGACCTATGACCCCCTTTGACCCATTAAACGATGACATATGTCCCTAGGGGTCCTAGAATCCTTAGGGACATATTCGAATCATTCATATGGGTCAAAGGGGGTCATAGTCACCCCCTTTGACCCATTCAACGACGACATATGTCCCTAGGGGTCCTACCACCCCTATGGACATATTCGAATCGTTCATATGGGTCAAAGGGGGTAATAGGGTGACCTATGACCCCTTTTGACCAATTAAACGATGACATATGTCTCTAGGAGTCCTAGGACCCTTAGGGACATATTTGAATGGGTAATATGGGTCAAAAGGGGTCATACATCCCTTTGACCCATTAAATGACGACATATGTCCCTAAGGGTCCTAGGACCCCTAGGGACACATTCGAATAGGTAATATGGGTCAAAGTGGGTCATAAGGTTACCTATAACTCTCTTTGACCCATTAAATGATGACATATGTCTCTAAGGGTCCTAGAACTCCTAGGGATATATTCGAATGGTTAATATGGGTCAAAGGGGGTCATAGGGTGACCTATGACCCTCTTTGAGCCATTGAACGACGACATATGTCGTTAGGGGTCCTCGGACCCCTAAGAACATATTCGAATGGGTCATATGGGTCAAACGGGGCCAAAGAGTGACCTATGACACCTGTTGACCCATATGAACAATTCGAATATGTCCCTAGGGTTCTTAGGACCCCTAGGGACATATTCGAATCGTTCATATGTGTCAAGGGGGTTATAGGTGACCTATGACCCCCTTTGACCTATTAAACGATGACATATGTCGCTAGGGGTCCTAGAACCCTTAGGGACATATTCAAATTGTTCATATGGGTCAAAGGGGGTGACTCAACAAACGACGACATATGTCTCTGGGGGTCCTATAACCCTTAAGGACATATTCAAATCGTTCATATGGGGAAAATGGGGTCATAGGGTGACCTTTTAAACCCTTTGACCTATTAAACGATAACATATGTCCCTAGGGGTCCTAAGATCGCTATGACCCCCTTTGACCCATTCAATGATGACATATCTCCCTAGGGGTCTTGGAACCCCTAAGGAAATATTCGAATCGTTCATATGGGTCAAAGGGGGTCATGGGGTGTTCGATGACATATGTCCCTAGGGGTCCTAGGGACATATTCGAATGGGCCATATGGGTGAAAGGGGATCATAGGGTGACTTATGACACTCTTTAACCCATTAAATGATGACATATGTCGCTAGGGGTCCTCAGACCCCTAAAAACATATTTGAATGGGTCATATGTGTCAAGGGGGTCACACGGTGACCTATGACACCCTTTAACGAATTAAATGATGACATATGTCCCTAGAGATCCTAGGACCCATAAGGACATATTCGAATTGTTCATATGGGTCAAAGGGGGTCATAGGGTGACCTATGACCCCTTTTGACCCATTAAATGATGACATATGTCACTAGGGGTCCTAGGACCCCTAGGGACATATTTGAATGGGCCATATGGGTCAAACCCTATGACCTACTTTGACTCATGAAATGACGACATATGTCCTTAGGGGTCCTAGGACCCCTAGGGACATATTGGAATCATTCATATGCGTCAAAGGGGGTCATAGGGTGACCTATGACCCCCTTTGACCTATTAAACAATGACATATGTCCCTAGGGGTCATGAGACCCCAAAGGACATATTTGAATCGTTCATATGGGTCAAAGGGGGTCATAGGGTGACATATGACCTCTTTTGACCCATTAAACGATGACATATGTCCCTAGGGGTTTTAAGACCCTTAGGGACATTCGAATTGGCCATATGGGTCAATGGGGGTCATAGGGTGACTTATGACCCCCTTTGACCCATTAAATGACGACATATGTCCCTAGGGGTTCTAGGAACCCTAAAGACATATTTGAATTGTTGATATGGGTTAAAGGGCGTCATAGGGTGACCTATGACCCCCTTTGACCTATTAAACGACCAGATATGTCTCAACGGGTCCTATGACCCCTAAGGACATATTTGAATCGTTCATATTGGTCAAAGGCCCTTTGACCCATTAAATAACGACATATGTCCCTAGGGGTCCTAGGACCCCTAGGGACATATTCAAATCATTCATATGGGTCAAAGGGGGGTCATAGGGTGACCTATGACTCCTTTTGTCCCATTAAATGATGACATATGTCCCTAGGGGTCATAGGACCCCTAAGGACATATTCGAATCGTTCATATTGGTCAAAGGGGGTCATAGGGTGACTTATGACCCCCTTTCACCCATTAAACGATGATAAATGTCCTAGGGGTCTTAGGACCCATAGGGACATATTCAAATTGTGCATATGAGTCAAAGGGGGTCATAGGTCTTTGACCCATTAAATGATGACATATGTCTCTAGGTGTCTTACGACCCTTAAGGACATATTCGAATCATGCATATGGGTAAAAAGGGGTCATAGGGTGACCTATGACATCTTTTGACCCATTAAATGATGACTCATGTCTTTAAGGTTCCTAGGCACCCTAGGGACATATTCAAATTGTTCATATGGGTCAAAGGGGGTCATAGGTTGACCTATGACTCCTTTTGACCCATTAAACTATGGCATATGTCCCTAGGGGTCCTAGGACCCCTAAGGACATATTCGAATCATTCATATTAGTTAAAGGAGGTTATAGGGTGACTTATGATCCCCTTTGACCCATTAAAATACAACATATGTCCCTAGGGGTTCTAGGACCCAAAGGAATCGTTCATATGGGTCAAAGGGGGTCATAGGGTGACCTATGACCCTTTTTGACCGATTCAATGACGACATATGTTCCTAAGTGTCCTAGGACCCCTAGAGACATATTCGAATGGGCCATATGGGTCAAAGAGGGTCATAGGGTGACTTATGACCCCCTTTGACCCATTAAATGACGACATATGTCACTAGGGTTTCTAAGACCCTTATAGACATATTCAAATCGTTCATATGGGTCAAAGGGGGTCATAGGTCACCTTATGACCCCCTTTGACCTATTAAATGATGAGATATGTACCTAGGGGTCCTAGGACCCCTAGGGACATATTCAAATGGACCATATGGGTCAAAGGGGGTCATAGGGTGACCTATGACCCCCTTTGACCCATTAAACGATGACATATGTTTCTAGGGGTCCTAGGATCCCTAGGGACATATTTGAATCGTTCATATGGGTCAAAGGCGGTCATAAGGTGCCTTTTGACCCTCTTTAACTCATTAAAAATGATGACATATGTCCCGACCCCTAGGGACATATTCGAATCGTTCATATAGGTCAAAGGGGGTCATAGGGTGCCTTATGACCCTCTTTGACCCATTAAACAATGACATATGTCTCTAAGGTTCCTAAGAGCCATAGGGACATATTCGAATCGTTCATATGGGTCAAAGGGGGTCATAGGGTGACCTATGACCCCCTTTGACCCATTAAATGACGACATATGTCCCCAGGGTTCTTGGACATATTCGAATAGTTCATCTTTTTGACCCATTAAACGATGACAAATGTCTCTATGGGTCCTAGAACCCCTGGGGATATATTCGAATGAGTAATATGGGTCAAAGGGGTCATAGGTCCCTTTGACCCATTGAAAGACGACATATGTCCCTAGGGGTCCTAGTAATATGGGTCAAAGGGGGTCATAGGTCCCTTTGACCCATTGAATGACGACATATGTCCCTAGGGGTCCTAGGACCCCTAGGGACATATTCGAATGGGTAATATGGGTCAAAGGGGGTCATAGGGTGACCTATGACTCTCTTTGACCCATTAAACGATGACATATGTCTTTAGGGGTCCTAGAACCGCTAGGGACATATTCGAATGAGTAATATGAGTCAAAGGGTGTCATATGGTGACCTATTACCCTCTTTGACCCATTAAACGACGACATATGTCGCTAGGGGTCTTCGGACCCCTAGGATCATATTCGAATGGGTCATATGGGTCAAAGGGGGTCATAGGGTCACCCTATGACCCCCTTTGACCCATATGACCCATTCGAATATGATCTTAGGGGTCCGAAGACCCCTAGGGACATATATGAATCGTTCATATGGGTCAATGGGGTCATAGGTGACCTATGACCTCCTTTGACCTATTAAACGACGACATATGTCTTTAGGGGTCCTAGAACCCCTAGGGACATATTCGAATTGTTCATATGTGTTAAAGGGGGTCATTGGGTGACCTATGACCTCCTTTGACCCATTAAACGACGACATATGTGTCTGGGGGTCCTATAACCCCTAGGGACATATTTGAATCATTCATATGGGTCAAAGGGGGTCATAGGGTGACCTATGACATCTTTTGACCCATTAAACGACGACATATGTCTGTAGGGGTCTTAGGACCCTTAAGGACATTTTCGAATCGTTCATATGGGTCAATGGGGGTCATAGGGTGACCTATGAGCCCTTTTGACCCGTTAAATGATGACATATGTCCCTAGGGGTCCTTGGACCCCTAAGGACATATTCAAATCGTTCATATGGGTTAAAGGGGGTCATGGGGTACCCAATGACCCCCTTTGACCCATTAAACGATGATATATGTCCCTAGGGGTCCTAGGGACATATTCGAATAGGCCATATGGGTCCAAGGGGGTCATAGGGTGACCTATGACCCGCTTTGACTCATTAAACAGTGACGTATGTCGCTAGGGGTCGTCGGACCCCTAAGAACATATTCGAATGGGTCATATGGGTCAAAGGGGGTCATACGGTAACCTATGACCCCCTTCGACCCATATGAATGAGTCGAATATGTCTCTAGGGGTCATAGGACCCCTAGGGACATATTCGAATCGTTCATATGGGTCAAGGGGGTCATAGGTGACCTATGACCCCTTTTAACCCATTAAACGACAACATGTCTCTAGGGGTCTTAGAACCCCTAGGGACATATTCGAATTGTTCATATGGGTCAAAGGGGGTCATAGGGTGATGTATGACCCTCTTTGACCCATTAAACGATGACATATGTCTCTGGGGGTCCTATAACCCCTAGGGACATATTCGAATCGTTCATTTGGGTCAAAGGGGGTCATAGGGCGACTTATGAGACCCTTTGACCCATTAAACGACGACATATGTAGGACCCCTAGGGACATATTGGAATCGTTTATATGGGTGAAAGGGGGTCATAGGTCACCCTATGACCCCCTTTGACCCATTAAATGATGACATATGTCCCTAGGAGTCTTGGGACCCCTAAGGACATATTCAAATCTTTCATATGGATCAAAGGGGGTCATAGGGTGCCCTATGACCCTCTTTGACCCATTAAACGATGACATATGTCCGTAGGAGTCCTAAGGACATATTCAAATGGGCCATATGGGTCAAAGGGGGTCATAGGGTGACCTATGACCCCCTTTGACCCATTAAACGATGACATATGTCTCTACGGGTCCTAGGACACCTAGGGACATATTGAAATCATTCATATGGGTCAAAGGGGGTCATAGGGTGACCTATGACCTCCTTTGACCCATTAAATGATGACATATGTCCCTAGGGGCCATGGAACCCCTAAGAACATATTCGAATTGTTCATATGGGTCAAAAGGGTTCATAGGGTGACCTATGACCCCTTTTGACCTATTCAAGCGACGATATATGTCGGTAGGGGTCCTAGGACCCCTAGAGACATATTCGAATGGGCCATATGGGTCAAAGGGGGTCATAGGGTGACCTATGACCCCCTTTGACCCATTAAATGATGACATATGTCCCTAGTGGTCCTTGGACCCCTAGGGACAGATTGGAATCGTTCATATTGGTCAAAGGGGGTCATAGGGACCTATGACTCCCTTTGACCCATTAAACGATGACATATGTGCATAGGGGTCATGAGACCCCTAAAGACATATTCGAATCATTCATATGGGTCAAAGGGGGTCATAGGGTGACCTATGACGCCTTTTGACCCATTAAATGAGGACATATGTCCCTAGGGGTCTTAGGACCCCTAAGGACATATTCGAGTGGGCCATATGGGTCAAAAGGGGTCATAGGGTGACTTATGATCCCCTTTGACCAATTAAATGACGAAATATGTCCCTAGGATTTCTAGGACCCTTAAGGACATATTCGAATCGTTCATATGGGTCAAAGGGGGTCATAGGATGACCTATGACCCCCTTTGACACATTAAATGATGACATATGTCCCTAGGGTTCTTTGGACCCCTAAGGACATTTTAATCATTCATATGGGTCAAAGGGGGTCATAGGGTGACCTATGACCCCCTTTGACCCATTAAATGATGACATATGTCCCTAAGGGTCCTAGGACTCCTAGGGACATATTCGAATCGTTCCTATGGGTCAAAGGGGGTCATAGTGTTACCTATGACTCCCTTTGTCCCATTAAATGATGACATATGTTCCTAGGGGTCATAGGACCCCTAAAAACATATTCAAATTGTTCATATTGGTCAAAGGGGGTCATAGGGTGACTTATGACTCTCTTTGACCCATTAAATGACGACATATGTTCTTAGGGGTCCTACGACCCCTAAGGACATATTCGAATCATGCATATGGGTCAAAGGGGGTCATAGGGTGACCTATGACACCCTTTGACCCATTAAACAATGACATGTTCCTAGTGTTCCTAAGACCCCTAGGGATATATTCGAATCGTTCATATGGGTCAAAGGGGGTCATAGGGTGACCTATGACTCCCTTTGACCCATTAAACGATGACATATGTCCTTAGGGGTCCTAAGAACCCTAAGGACATATTCGAATCGTTCATATTGGTCAAAGGGGGTCATAGGGTGACTCATGACCCCTTTTGACCCATTAAACGATGACATATGTCCCTAGAGGTCCTAGGACTCATAGGGACATATTCAAATTGTGCCTATGGGTCAAAAGGGGTGATAGTGTGACCTATGACCCTCTTTGACCCATTAAACGATGACGTATGTCCCTAAGGGTCTTAGGACCCCTAGGGACATATTCGAATCATTCATATGGGTCAAAGGGGGTCATAGGGTGACCTATGACCCCTTTTGACCCATTAAATGACGACATATGTCCCTAGGGGTCCTAGGACCCCTAGGGACATATTTGAATTGTTCCTATGGGTCAAATGTGGTCATAGGGTGACCTATGACCCCATTTGACTCATTAAATGATGACATATGTCCCTAGGGGTCCTACGACCCCTAGGGACATATTTGAATCGTGCGTATGGGTCAAAGTGGGTCATAGGGTGACCTATGACACCCTTTGACTCATTAGATGACGACATATGTCCCTAGAGTTCTTAGGACCCCTAGGGACATATTCAAATCGTTCATATGGGTCAAAGGGGGTTATAAGGTGACCTATGACTCCATTTGACCCATTAAATGATGGCATATGTCCGTAGGGGTTCTAGGACCCTTAAGGACATATTCGAATTGTTCATATTGGTCAAAGGGGGTCATAGGTTGACTTATGACTCCTTTTGACCCATTAAACGATGACATATGTCCCTATGGGTCCTAGGACCCATAGGGACATATTCGAATCGTGCATATGGGTCAAAGGGGGTCATACTGTGACCTATGCCCCCCTTTGACCCATTAAATGATGACATATGTCTCTAGGGGTCCTAGGACCCATAGGGACATATTCGAATCGTGCATATAGGTCAAAGGGGGTCATACTGTGACCTATGACCCCCTTTGACCCATTAAATGATGACATATGTCCCTAGGGGTCCTAGGACCCTTAGGGACATATTCGAATCATTCATATGGGTCAAAGGGGGTCATAGGGTGACCTATGACCCCTTTTGACCCATTAAACGACGACATATGTTCTTAGGGGTCCTAGGACCCCTTAGGACATATTCGTATCTTTCATATGGGTCAAGGAGTTTGTAGGTGACCTATGACCCCCTTTGACCTATTAAATGATGACATATGTCCTTAGGGGTCCTAGGACCCCTAGGGACATATTTGAATCGTTCGTATGTATATAGGTTAAAAAATGAAAGGATATATATATACTGTTTATACTATTTTATGATAATAATAATAATATAAATAAACACTAAATATTAATATTATTATATCTATAGTAATAATAATAATACTATTATAGCTATAATAATAATATATATATTAATACTATATTGTAGCATAATAATAATAATAATATAAATAAACACTAAATATTTACACTATTATATCTATAGTAATAATATTAATACTATTATGGGTATAATAATAATATTGATACTATAACTATATTAATACTATATATTAATATTACTATACATTAATACTATTATATATTAATACTATTGATACTTTATATTAATAATATTATACTATTAATACTATTATATATTAATACTACTATATTATTAGCTTAGTAATAAACCAAAGTCGGTTTCCCTTCAACGATTTTCATAATATTAATATAATTATGGCAAAGGAGGGAAATTATAGCAAGGTTTCCTCCCAAAAATTTACTTAAAAAAATCGGATATCTGATCCAAGATCGGATATCCGATTTTACTGGCACCAATTCCCAATATTTCCCTGTTCTTGCAGACTCGACAACATCACTTTTTCACGGGTTCTGCAAAATGTCACGTTTTGGGGTCCAACCAATCAAAAAAATTTCAAAAATATAACCTTAGGTGTTCGAATTTTTCATCTGAATGGAGAGCAGCAGTCGTCGAAAGGATAAACACAAAATTCAGATATCCAATGAAGACATTGCGGCATATAGGGAAAGGGACAAAATGGAACACTGAAGAAAAAGACAAGGTATGCTAAATATCAATCAAGTTGACAATAAATTAATCGAAGGTGAAATCATAGAGTCAGATAATGAATATGTACAGTTGGGGAATAAAAATGTACCTATTGAAAACGATAATGCCGAAATTGAAAATTTGGAGAACGAAAATTTTGAAGAAGAAATGCCACCAAGTCATAATCCAAATTGCATAATTGACCATGTCGAAGATGACAATGCACAAGAACCTTACATATCTCCTAATTATAATCGACATGAAGGTTCTAAAACACCAAAGTGGATAATTGAAATTGATGAAATGATTATTACTAGTTTGGAAGGAAAAAAATCAGAAAGAACCATTTGGTTATGGGCTTCAAGACTATATCAGATATTTTTCGGCAACAAGACAATGGTAGAGCAATGTCAGCTTTTCATGGACTTATTAAAGATGCAAAAGATGAGACCTATGCTTTCCAAATTGAAGATTCGTGTCAATAAAAAGTTGGAAAGAAATGCCATTATCATGAAGAATCTTTTCAGTGCTCTCAATAGCATTGGAAAAAATAGCAGAGAGAAGGATAATAGAGCTACTCAAAGGGTTATTACAACCTCTTTGGTAAGTCATCATTTGAGAAAGGGTAGATATATGAGACAAACTTGTATTGATTTGAATCTAAATCATACTACTTTGAGAAGAGCACTTAGTCGACAAGAGAAAATTGATGATCCTCTTCAAAATGAAACATGGGCATTTGGTGGGAGACTTCCACGTTTTGATAAGAAGCTATCCAACGATGTGAAGGAAGAAATTACACAATTTTGGCACTCTAACTCATGAGTATCACCTAATGCTAAAGACGTCTTAAAGTTGAGAATTGGCATCAGAGACCGCACGCCATATCCTAAACACCATTTAGAGGTAAGTTAAACTATGTTGTTCAAACAATTTAGAGAGAGTCATCCAAGTCTTCATACATCACAAAGGGCCTTTGAATCTTTGAAGCCATTTTATTGTGTGCCACTCAAAATTCGAAATACATATTGTTGCAAATATCATGTTGAGTTTTCTATGCACCATGAACTATTACACTCCATCCGTTCTACTTTGCAGAGTAAAGAAATGTTGGAAGATTTTGGGGCTAGTGGTGTTCAAAAATCATCAAGAGACTTGCTAGATCAACTCTTATGTTGTAGAGTTGATGGTTGTTCTTTTTATAGAAATGCTTGCTTAAATGAGAAGTGTTCAAAATGTGGTGGCTTATCCAATTTTGACACATGTTTCCATGAGGGGTGCGAACAAGATCTTGGAAAGACAATACTGAAAAAAAGGTTATATGAAATGGTGAAATACACATTGAAGAGTGGGAGTGAGAGCTCTAGATGTGAATTGGTTGGAAAAGATATTAGTGTGGTCAATTTTATTTCAGATTTCAAGGCAAATCTTTTTTACAAGTATGCAAGACATAGTCATAGGTCTCAGTGGTTGGATCAACAATTTAGAACGTTTAAGGAGACTTTTCCCATTAGCACTATTATATCAGTTGTTGATTTTGCTGGGAACTACACATTGCAACCTCAAAATGAGACACAATCTTAGTATTACAACTCCATTCAGATTGCAATTTTTGTTCACATAACATATAGACATGCCCCTGATAGTGCGGAAGATAATCGAAAGATTATTAGAGAGTATCATTTTTTTATGAGTGATGATAGATCTCACTCTCACGAGTTTGTGCAACATTGTTTTGAGAATTTTTTTGATTTCTTACATGAGCATGCAATTGGTATGGATAGACATATCATTTGGTCAGATAACTGTACAGGTCAATTCAAGAATGCTCGCATGTTTTATTGGTTGTGTAGGATGCACGTAGAGAGAGGGGTGACTCATATTTGGATTTTTTTGACTCTGGCCATGGAAAAGGGGAACATGATGGAGCAGGGGCATGTGTGAAGAGAGCTCTAGTTAAGGAGCAACTGAAGATTTCAACAACAGAGCTTCTTGATGCTCATAGCATTGTTGATTAGTGTAGTTTAGCATTATCACAGGGGGGACTCTTGATTCAGTGGTACGCAGGTTCTTTGGGTTGGTTGAGGAAGGGTCCATAGGTGATAGATCAAATTGTGCTACAGTGAGATAGTCATAAAAAATGCATTCATTTCAGAGCTTTGATTGTAGTACATGGACCATTTGGACACGAGAACTAGCTTATTTTTGTCGTACTTGTTTTCAGTGTGATTGGGATCACTGTGAGTCAAGTGAGTGGGTGGACACATGGGCTCCACATTATCTTACTCCATTTTATATCATACCCTCTATAAAAAATGATGACATGGAAAGTTCACTTGAGCATAACCATCTATTAGATCTACTTCAGCCAGGACATGTCTTTGCATTGGTTGCACCACAAGGGAATGATGAGAAATCCGATTATTGGTTAGCACGTTGTGTAAGAGGCAAACAAAAACTTGCACAACTGATCACAGATGATGATGGATTTACATATCCTACTGGTTCAGTGGTTCTTGCTGGAACATGGCTGTAGACATACATGCTTAGAAGGAACGTTATTCCTACATTCGAAGACTATCAGAAGCACAAAGTAATTCTCATATATTCGCATCTTATTATAGCAACAAATGTAAAGTTATTGAAGTATTAAGGAAGACCAAAAGTAAAAGAACTTTTTACTATTTCTAATGCTGATCATGAAGCCTTGTTGGAGACCCTAAAACAGAGAGAGGACCTTGTTGGAATACTCGACTAGGTATATATACTTCTTATGTTATTTTCTTCATAATGATTTAATGAATTGATGATTATCTTGTTTAATACAATAAGTTACTAATTTTTTTATTATATTGGAGTGTAGGTACATCATGAAGAGTTGGAGGGGGGTGTGGTATTGGGGAGAATTTCTAAAATTTATGATGTAAAATGTGTAATTTTTTTGTATATGGTTTTTGTATTTTGGTAGGTTCTTTGTAAGGAATTATAAGAGGAAGATATTGAACAAGTTCTTGCAAATCATATTTGCATGTGATACAAGGCTATAAGGACAATTTTAAGAGCATTTATAACTATATGAAAGATAATTGGTTGCAGATATCTTATTACAAATTTGGTTTTTTCCTTATTTGACATAAAGTTGACATTATGATTATTAAAACTATTTTTATCAAACTAATCAAATAAGAAAAATCTAGAAAGTACAGATGAACAATTAGAATACTTGATTTCTTCCATTTTGCAACCAATCATAGCATTTGAAAGCATAAAGATTCATAATATTGTATAATGTTTTGAAAGAATTTCATATTGAAAAGTTGTATGAAGCACATTTGGGATAAGCCATGAAATCCATGAAAGAAGATAGCATGTAGGATAAGCAATTAAAGCCAATAAGCAAGATAACATATGCATAATGACATGATATGAAGTTGGATATGAAGGCTATGAGTGAATGAGAAAGTAAAATAGGGAATCTCATGGATAAGATAATGGTTTTCACCAAGGCACATTTTTTATCTTCTTTTTAATTTTTTTAAATTTTTTAAGAAATAGGTCAACTATTTTCAAGTTAGATAGTGTTCCTAAAGGAAAGATAAGTTATGATAAGCCAAGACCATAGATAAGTATGGTCAATGATGTTGATAGGGTGAAGGAACTGAGATGATAGTAGGATAAGAGTTCATTCCTTGGAAGGATTGTATGAGTATGGATAGTAGGTAAGTGTAGCTTTGAAAACATTGCATAAGGGTAGGTGACAAAGTGGGGAAGATCAACGTTTACACACACCTTGGAGGGTTTTCGAATGATGGAGGAATCATGGAGGAAATGGATCAAGGTTTAGATGTATGAGCTGGTAGGACAATGTTAGAATAAGATTGAGTGGAATATTTGTAAGCTTTTGAGAAAGATGTTTGGAAGAAAATGGAGTGGAAGCCTTTGGAATATTGAATGTCAACTTAGATTTATGTTCAATATTAAAGTCTTTCAAGAGAGACTTTGAAATCCATATAGCTTTAGATTTTCCTTTAGATACTTTATAACACATTTCTTCAATAATGGGTTTAGGAACCCATATTTTCTTTGATTTCACTTTTTGAATAGTGAACCTTTGTGGTATCTTCAATATATTTTCATTATGTCCATTCACATGTTGATTAGATGAGACATAATGATCTCTATTTTTTAATGTATTATTGTATTTCTTGTGTTGAACATCCAAATTTCTTCCAAAAGATTTGGGACTTATGGATGAATAAGGCTGATATGACTAGTTTAGATGGTTGAGTGGACAGTTATTTTCTAGGATGAATGTCTTGTTGATCTTGAGGTACATTAGGAGAGCTAGAAGTAGAAAGTGTAGGAGAAGGTTTGAAGACTTTAGATTAGATGGATAAGGACCAAGGATAGAATTATGAAATGCAAAGGGATAGTGACTAGGGATTTCAACATCTTTAGAGTGAGTAGCATGACCAAAGTCATCAATAGACTCATGAGTACCTTTTATAGGAGAAAGACCTTTGATAGGAGTGTTTGAATCTTGAGCATAGTTTTGAAGTGGATATGGAGAAGTAGAACATGAGGGGACACTTTGATCTTGACATCTTTCTTTATATAGCATAGAAAGATCACTTTTCCCATAAGTTTCAGTAAGCTCAATGGAGGTAGTGGAAATGGTATCCTCATCATATGTATGAGGTGGGTAACACATAGGATATAGAAAGGTGAAATTTTGGATGAGATGAAAAGGTGTTTGATCTTGATCTTTATTTATATATTTTTCTTTTTGAGAGTCATCTTGATATGTAGCACCTTCTAAGGACAAAGGAAAATGTGAGGTGTGCATGATAGAATCTTAAAGCAATAATGCAGTATTAGCTAAAGTTGGCATAGTAATCATAGTATTGCATGAATGTTGAGGATCTTTAGTCTTAGTAGCATGGAAAAGGTTTGCAGACAAGTGAAGGTTAGCTTGATTTTCTTTTAGTCGTAGCCCTTGAGGGTACGCACGGTCTATATGGAAAGAATTAAGTTCTTTGTTTGGTGGAGGCATTTTCAAAAGCTTTGACACTTTAGGAGGTTCATTAGTGTTATAAGAAGTGATGGTGTCAAGGAAATCATCACTTGACATAGGTTCATCAGCATGATCTTGTTACACATGAGTCATTAGAGGTATCAACAATCCCATCATAAATGAGATCTTGGATTTTATGTTTCAACACTATGGAATCTTTAGTTTTATGAAATTTTCTTCCATGGAAGTGGTAATAATAATAATTTCTCCACCATGGAGGTTTGATTTTGGGTTCATAAGGTCTAGAGTTGTCTAGTAATGTGATGGATTCATTATCAAGAAGTGTTTGCAAGATGTTATCATGAGAATCTTCCAATGGAGTAAAATTTGTCTCAAAAATTTCTCCATGATAATTTTGTTGTTTGTTGAGTGAATAGAATGCATCCATGTATTCATCACTATCTTGGTCAAAGATAGGTCCATAATGAAATTTTGGCATAGGCTCAAAGGAGGTATCACTTGCTTGTTCTCTAAAGAGGTCTTTAGATCTACAAGATGAAGATATTTGATGTCTTGGAGTAGAATATGTAGACCTTGAAGAAGATGACCCGTGTGTATGTAAAGGTCTTAAGGGAGATTAATTTAAGAATGCAATATTCTCCTCTAACCTTTTCTCAAGTTTAGAATTTATTTCTATCATGTGCTTAGAGAGATGAAGGTAAGAAGGATTATTTGTCTCTTCTAGCTCTTTGTATTGAACATATAGATCTTGAAACTCTTTAGTGGCATGGAAGATATCATGATCATTTAGATTTGGTTGAGGTTTGGTAGCACAAGGTTTGAATACCATAGTGGTAGATAGATAATAAAGCATGAAGGAGACTAGAGGAAGCTAATAAGGTGACACAAGATAACTTGATGTCCAAACTAGAGAGGTAGAGTGTTCACATGTCAAAGAGAGGTAGAAATGAATGAGTGACTTATCAAAAAAATTGTCCAAGCAGGTTACAACACTAGTGACTCAAGTCAAGAGCTACGAAAAAATCCCAAATAGCAATGTAGATAAAGAAAGAGAGATGACAAGTGAACAAATTTAAGTGTAGTTAATAGATCAAGGAAACCATTTAGTGAAAGAAATTCTTAGTATGCATATCATAGACCATGAAGTTAGAAAATACCAATAGCTCTAAGACCAAAGAGCCATTTTAAGCATGTTCAAGCACTAGAGACATAGAAAATCAAAATCAATTTATGAAACTCCCCTTAGCAAAAAATGCAAACAAATATTTGCACTTGACATTTTGACTTGGTTGAAAAAGTTTGACAATAATTGATAATATTGCAAGCTTGATGTTCAAAAGCAATTTTTTTTCCAAGAAAGATAGTGACACATGGAGTAGTCTTCAAACAATCAAGCAAGGCACAAAGCAACCTTTCATGATACAAGTCAAAGGGGTCAACCTTTCTTGACAACTTTTCAAAATCTAACTCCTAACGGCTACAAGTCAGTGCCATTAGCTCCAAGTGGGTGGGTGAATCGTAGTGACACCCTCGTTCCAACCACAGAGACCCTCTATCATCTGTGGCCACCCCGTACCGAGGAGTCCCCAAGGTTCTCTAAGTGCATTTTGAGGTCAATCTTCTAAGGGTCATAACTCGGAGCTCGTGAGGGCTATCGATAAACTATCGAATGCTACAAGATGCTGATGTTGAGGCCTAAAATAACCTATCTCATTTTTGAGAGATCACATTCTGTTTGGATTCAGCACAACAATCTCGCTCGATGCCAAAACTCGCAGTGTGCCTCAGTTCATAGGTGCACCACAGCATAACTTTGAAACCACTGATCTTGGCATTGAATCATCAGTTCCATTAGCTCCAGATGGGTGGGTGAACCCTAGTCACATCCTTGTTTCGGCCACGGAGACCATCCATCATTTGCAGCCACCCCGTACCGAGGAGTCTCCAAGGTGCTCTAAGTGTATTTTGAGGTCGATCTTTCGAGGGTCATAACTCAGAGCTCGTGAGGGCTATCGATGAACTATCAAATGCTATAGGACGGTGATACTAAGGTCTAAAATAACCTATCTCAGTTTTGAGAGATCACATTCTGTTTGGATTCAGCACAGCGATCTCACTTGATGCCAAAACTTGCAGTGTGCCTTAGTTCATAGGTGCACCACAACGTAACTTTGAAATCGCTGATCTTGGCATCGAATCATTAGTGCCATTAGCTCCAGATGGGCGGGTAAACCCTAGTCACACCCTTGTTCTGGCCATGGAGACCATCCATCATTTGTGGCCACCCCGTACTGAGGAGTCTCCAAGGTGCTCTAAGTGCATTTTGAGGTCGATCTTTTGAGGGTCATAACTTAGAGCTTGTGAGGGCTATCGATGAATTGTCAAATGCTATAGGACGGTGATAATGAGGCCTAAAATAATCTATCTAATTTTTGAGAGATCACATTCCGTTTGGATTCATCACAATGATCTCACTTGATGCCAAAACTCGTAGTGTGCCTCAGTTGATAGGTGCACCATAGCGTAACTTTGAAACTGTTGATCTTGGCATTGAATTGTCAGTGCCATTAGCTCCAGATGGGCAAGTGAACCCTAGTCACACCCTTGTTCTGGCCACAAAGACCATCCATCATTTGCGGCCACCCCGTACTGAGGATTCTCCAAGGTGCTCTAAGTGCATTTTGAGGTTGATCCTTCAAGGGTCATAACTCAGAGCTCGTGAGGGCTATCAATGAACTATTAGAGGAGACAAGTTTGTAAGAAGTAGTGGCTTAGTATTTTTGCTAAAATAAGTTAGTGGGAAGGCTTTATTAGAGGGTCTTGGCCAAACTAGTGGGGTGTTTGCCCACTCTCTAATTTTAGAGAAAATTAGGTTTTGGAGGGAGATTAGGGGAGCTATACTACAACTATCCTTACCCTAGCTTGGACCAAGGTTGGTATCTCAAACTTGCTTCTTTTCCATTTCTTTCTTTTAGCATGGTTAAGCAAATATGCAAGTGTGGAGTTTATCAATGGAGTATGCATTGCATTGCATTGTGGAGTAGCATTCATGTGAGTGCTTGAATGGTGTTCATTCCATGTAGATTAGTGTGACACCATTGTGCATCTTGTTGTATTGTGTGGAGTATTGTGAGTATGAGGTTTGGATTTTGTCTATTTCGTTGTTGTATTATGAGTGTTGATATTGTGTTGTGAAAATGTGATGTGCTCTTGAAAATTTCTTTTTTTATTTCTACTTGGTTTTGTTTTCTTGTTTTGTTCTTGAGTATTGCTATGGGCGTGGGACTTACACTCACCCTTGTGGGAAGGGAAGAGAAGTCCAGGGTGAAGGGCTTAAGTTGGGTTCAAAAAATGTATTGAGAACCTTGGAGTATGGGCTCCATTGTATGCCATAACATTTCATATCTTACTGGGGGTGATAAGGAAAGTATGGTGTAGAAAGGAAGTTTGAGGAGTTACAACTGATGGTAGTGGGTTTGGAGGAGAAAATGTGGAGGCCCCGAGAGGGCATTAAATTGTTGATTTATGATAGCCCAGAGAGGGCATGAAATTTGCTGAATTATGATAGGCTTGAGAGGGCATGAAAATTGTTTATTGCAGATATGGTTTGGTATGGCAAGTCTCCATTTTAGAACACACCTTCACCCTATGTTTATGGTTCCATCTGTGAAGCCATTGTGAAATAGCCTTGGGGGGAAATTGTTCAAGTTTGAAATGTAATGTTTATGCATTGAAAGATCGTATGTGTATCCCAGTTTGAGCCTTGTTCCCTAGCGCGGGGGTGGTCTCTTTGAGGCCTATGGTTGGGTGGAAAGAACCCATGGTCCTTGTTATTTTGTTGTGTTGCATATGCAGATTTGTGTCCAAGGGAGCAATGGAAATGGATTGGAATGATCATCTTGCAGATTGATGTTGGATGAGAAAACTTGACATTGTGCCCTCATTTGTGAAGGAGGATTCACTAGCTTGTTCATGTTCTCAACGATCATGTTGGACAATGTTCATGCTACTCATTGTCCATATCTTTCAATGTTCATGTTCCTTATGATTTTGAAAAGTCCCTTATGTTGCCCCATTGTGATGGAAGGAGATTGTATCATTGTTACCTAATGTACGTGTAGAGGAAATAATTGATAAGGTTGTATATGCATGTTTCATTTGGAGTTTATATTGTTATGAAAGCATTGGTATGAGTCACAGATTTTCTTTGACATCATTGTTATCATTTGAAAATGTGAAAGAAAGTTTTCTCCTTGTGGTATTGTAAATGACTAGTTGATAATAACAATCCATAGATGTTATGTGATACCATTGATTGTATAAATTTAAAACTTAGTAGATTGCTTACAATCTTGTTGTGCACTCAATAATTTGGAAGGAAAATTTTATGTTCATATCACATGCATGGATAACATTGATTTTAATTACCAAGCTTAATGCAATTCTAAGCAAGGAAATCATCAAATTAATTTCATGATATAACAAAATGAAGTTTGTTGTAAGAGAAGACATAATAAAATCTATGAGATACATTGTTGTAGGCATGCATTTTCCTCTCTAGAAAATGTATGGTAAAGGTAAATAAATCCCTTCCTTAATACATAGCAATAAAATATTAAAGAATATTCCCAAATTCTAGACTGCTATCCAATAAAAATAAAAATAATAATAGCATATAGAGACTAATGAGTGTCCTAGACTAATATATTTCCTAAGTGACAAAATGGTACACATTACAATCTTGTGACCTCTAAGTCACATCCAACACTCAAATAATAAATTAGTAATTAAATAAATAAAGGCATATTACTGTGCATGTTAGAGAATATGAAAAATTTAAATATTTAACTCAAAAATAAAATAAAAACCAAGATTGATCTTGACCGCCCTTCTATAGTAGCCCCGAAGATTTCCTAAGCCATCATAATACAAAAAGTTTTCTCCACTCCCCAAGGCGTATTGTTAAATTTGACATTCATTCTGACATGTCATGTCAAAAATTTTATCCTTGAGCTTGCCTCCTTGAAAAGGGGTTTCATCCCCATTAATATACTTGGGTGCATAGGAGAAAGGGTAAAGAGGGAGAAAATGACTCAGTATTGGTCCAATCTTCGAGAGGACCTGTAACCAGTAAGATATGGATGCAAGCACATGACACACATTTGGCACATAAAACAAATTGTTTATTCCATAAGTTGTGTAACTAATGTGTTGAATGATGGATAATATCAATGCAACTGGCCCCTTCTCCATCATGTAGACTTCGAAGCTACCTTTGGGGCATATCTTTTCTAATTTCCAATGGTTAGATCCAATATAGTGTGGTAGATAAGTGCACATTTTCTTATTTGACTAAGGGTGCTCATGTGATGAGTACTAAATCTAAATTCTCTAGATACGTGTGTTTAATCGATTAAGATATACTACACTTCCACACTATATAGTAATTGTCACATTAATATATATTGTAATGATTAATGAATGTGTGTACATTGGTAATGAGGATAATAAGTAATATTGATCCCCTTCCCTTACATGCTTGTTAGGATATTAGTATCAGAGGTTTGTTAGGATATGAATTACGTCACTAATTTATGAGTGTTGTATCTTGAACTTTCTCTTTTGACTTGTGACGCTAACTTGAACTAGACTGTCACCCAATCTATTTGAAAATCACTTGTGACTAAAATGTTACAACCGGATGACACTATCCACATGAGTCTTGAACTCCTATTCAATGATAACCTTGTTTTACAATATGCAATTTCTTATGCGATTTCATAAGCTAAAAAAAAAAAAAAATTTGTTGTATTTTTACTAGTAAAATTTAGGGCATGACACATGATCCACGATAAATTGAACAATACTAGATACTAAATTAATATGTATATCATTGTGCACATAAATGACAAAAATATATATCAAAATACATGTATCCATAGACAAAATTTTACACAAATATATATCAAAGATCATGTATCCATAGACAAAGTACTCAAATATGTATCAAAATACATAGATCCATATACAAAATGTGGCTGATCATGCCATCAGAATGTGTATAATATCAATGTTTTTGTATACAATGTGGCATATGCCATCTCAAAATGTCTCATGATGCATCCTACAAAAACTATACTATCCTAGGGTGCTGGTAGATGATCAAAATGTAGCCTCTTCGCTATACTAGGTGGATCAGATGCCTCCTAAATAAACAAAAAAGGAAAACCCAAAGTTAGACTACTAAATTTATATGATTCTACATATCTAACATTGAATTACTCAAATGCATAATGATCTTTTCTGCAATGGAGATTAATAATATCAAAATTTCATAATAAATACCTCTCTTGTTGACCTCCTGTGCCGGTCAGTAGTCCTCTCGTATGCCCTTGAAAATGCTGGCACCTCTCTGATTGTGGGCTGTATATGTTCAAATACGTTTGTCAGATGAATCTACAATTTAAACTATAACATTATAATTCATAGCATGCTAAATTTATAACATATTTAATCATGAATTCAAAATACAACTTACTATTGCAGGCTCCTCCTCAGGAGTGAGTGGCCGTGTCATCAAATCTACATAACTGTCCCGTCGGACCTCATGTGCACTAGGAGTCTCCTATGAGATACAAAATAGTAGTTGTTAATATCACAAAAATTAGTTTTGAATTTATTTATGAAGATAAGTGATGCAGGAGCATCCCATGCTCATCAAGGGAATATTGAAGATCCAAGGCATTACAAAGGTCATGGAGCATCTCTTGAAGTCAATTGGGTAATCCTTGCACCAATTATGGCTCATGGAAGCATACAAAGTTATAATGTTGGACTCATATGTGGAAAAAAGTTGTAATTGGGCATGAGATAGGATTTTAGGATTTCATATGGTAGATGAGTCATTTGATAGGTTCATGTAGGTTTTCATGATCATATCTTGTCATTAGACAAGTCAAATCGTTCAATAAGCCCATTAAAAGCATAGTTTAATAGTTAGAAATTTGAATAGTAATGGTTATGTATTTTTTGGAGAGAAACTCCATAATTTAAATTTTATGAAGAGTTAACAAATGAAACTGATTGGAGGTGGTTACTAACCATCCCTTGAAACTTATAAATTGTGATTGTACGGCCTAGAGGGTCAGATTTGTATGGACTATCTCAGAAAATTAAATGAAAGTGCTTGGTTTTCAAGAGCAACTTGAAGAATCCTTTGTTTTGTAAGTGCTTTCTGATATTGGAATGAGTGGTAATATCATCTTAGGTATGTAAATGCATGGTGAATTCTGAAGGAGAATTTCTAGAATTGAGTTTTGGGGTTTGAATAAGTAGGCCCTAGTTTTTAAGCCATTTTAAGGAGGGTTTTGAAGTTTGGGTGTTTAGGAGTGTGACCAAGACCTATAATCTTGAAAATCCTTTGCTTTAGATCATTAATAGAGACTATGAAAAAGGATTAAGTCAGAATGCAAGTTTGAAGGGTACTTGCTTTGTAAAAATGGTCTAATTAGGCCTAATTCTGAGACAAACTGCCCTGTCCTGTACAATCTTTCCAAAGGAGTGATATTTGATTTTTGGATATGTTATAAAAATCAAAAAAGGGTATCTGAAAAGATAGTTTATTTTCTTGATGTTTTGGAAATTTTGGGAGAAAAATCAAGAAAACAGGGTCTGCTAATCCAAAGAAGAGAATAGCCTAATAAAGGGCAAAATTGGTCTCTTTTGTATCTACTAAATATTTGTGGGTTTGGAAACCTTAGAAACATGGTGGTTGAAGTTTTTTAAGGTTTGTAGAGGTGGAGGGAACACTTGGTGAATGTAAATCCAAGTTTGGAGTCTTTGGTGGCATTGTGTGCATTTGGGAACACCATTGAAACATAGGGGTTGGGTCCATATTGTGCTTGAATTTGCAAGTTTGTGGTTAGATCCTCCATCCTCTACATCAAATGGTATCAGAGCATCAACAAGGTCTTTTGGGAGTAGATAAGTTGTAGGTTTCGTCATCATAGGAGTCTTTGTTATCCTGAGTGTGTTGGTCCCTTTGTTGAAGCCTTGGAGTGTCTAATTCCTCCTTGTGTGTCCCAGAGTTGAAAGGTACATAAGTGGTGTCCAGAGATTTCTTGGTGAGGAAATAAAGAGAATCAGTGAGTTGGCCCTTGGGAAGGAAGAAAACTTGTTGTGAAAATGCCTCCTAAAAATTAAATGGCTAGAGAACTTGAAGAATTGAGAGAAGAGTTGGCAAGAGAGAAAAGAGAGAGGAGAGAACTTGAAGCATCTAGAGTGAGGGAAGAAAGACAGATGAGAAGCGAGAGGCTGAAGCTTATTGCAAGGATAGAATCCTTAGAAAAGGAAAGGCAAGAACGTAGAGGAGAAGAGGTTAGAGGAAGAAATCATGGAGAGAACCATGAAGAAGAGGAGGTTGGTAATGCAAGGCAAGAGCATGAGACAACAGATGATCCTGAAGAAAGGAGATTTATGAGAATCATTAAGGCAGTACAAGGTAATGGTGAGAAGAACCATATTGATTTTCCAATATACCAGGGTAAAATGGGTAGTGAAGAAGTGCTAGGGTGGATAGAGGCCCTTGAGAACTACTTTGATCTTGAAGACATAGAGGCAGATAAGAAGGTAAAAGTAGCAAAAGCAAGACTGAGAGGAACAACACTCACTTGGTGGACTAGTGTTCAGAATGAGAGAGAGGAAAGGTGGTACAGGGCACCTAACCTATGTGGCAGGGGGGAACAAGTATCTATGTTGCCGGACACCTTGCCACTCCATGAAAGTGAGTATTCAAGTAGATTAGGAAGTTGGAATAAAGGTTTGGTCCATATTTTACAAGTTGGTCTATGTTTTGTAATAAAGGCACATGTAAGGCCCATGAGCATTTTGGTGTGGTTATAAACCAAGTGACTCCATGGGACCAAAAGGCCTTAGAATAGGGTATTTAGAGTCTAAACAATATTAGCAAAAAGTGGTTGTTTGTTTGTTTTATGGTTGGTAACGCCTATATGGTTATTCCAACGGTCATGTAGACCTTTATATATGTCATATGTGATCTCAGTTGAAAGGGGGAGATCAGAGTGTACGGTGGTTTGAAGAAAAAACAATAAAAACTTCATTTTTTTGGAAATTTACTGATAATCGCTCAGCTGTTACACTGGTATGGATCTATACGGAACTTTTGTGATTAATAAGTGTATGAAATAGTTGCAGGGGTGAGTTAGGAAACTTTTGGTTTTGTTTTGACTCAAAAAAAAGTTGGGGTTTAAAAGTTATCTGCATTTTAGTAGAAGGTGGTCTGAAAAGCCTTGTTTCCTAGACCCTTCCACAAATGCATCCCTAATTTGCATTCCCACCAGTGGCACCCTCTAAAACTAAGGGATATGCAAGTTAGGATACTAGGAAACATAATGCCAGAGGTTGGAGGCCTAGAGAGAAGGGAAACTATTTTTCCAAGTCGGCCCTAGGTCAAGCAAGCCCATGTGCTTGACCAATTTTGCAAGGTAATTGGTGACAGTCATGGTTGCAGGCACTTCTGATCAGTTTGAGTGCTGGAGTTGGATGCATTGAGTGTGTTGGAGATTTCCTTAAGTGTTTTGGGTCTTGGGAGCCCACCTTGACCATTCTTCCTTGAAGCCCTAGCCTAACTTGATCAACTAGGCCTAGGTACCAAGAAGTAGTTTGGAGGGTGTTGGAGCAAGATCAGCCCAAAAGCTTTTGGATTCTTAGTAGGTGCCAAGAAGGGTGTTTGGACCTATGGAGAAGTCCCTATGCTATTAAGGGATATTGGGAGAAAAGTGCAAAGAAGCTAATTGGAAGGCTATAAGGTTTGTAGGCCTAGAAGTGCAAAGGTGTGTTGAGAGTTTGGTGGAACCAAACAAATTGATGATTTTGGGTTGGAATAGTATGTCCATGATTGTCTCCATTTCTGGTGACAGTTGGTGAGGCTTTTGATGTGGGATTGCCTTGTTTTTCTTGGGGGTTGAGTATACCAGGAGTGGGTAAGAGGACTTGTGAGAAGTCCTAGAATCCTAAGTTGGATTGTGACAACCATTTATTGGCTTGTGGAAGGTACTTGCTGCAGACTCTGCATCAAAAGGGGATTGAATAAGATTTTAGATTGGGAGAGAATGAAGACCATGGTGAGAAATCAATTCTTGCCATCTGATTTAGCAATCCAAATAAAGATAAGAAGGAACAATTTGAAACAGAGGGATATGGATGTCATGTCCTATACTGAGCAATTCCATACCCTGAGTATTAGGGGAGGAATGGAAGATAAAGATGAGAAGGTGGCTAGATACATTAATGGCCTCAAGTAAAATATTCAAGATGAAATAGGATTGAATGTACCAAGGACACTTGGAGAATGTTTTTAGTTGGCAATCCGGGCAGAGGAGAAGTTGAAAAGAAAGAATGAGAGGCAAGTAAACTAGAGAGGAGGTGGAACAATGAGAGGAAGAGGTGTAAGAGGTCAGTTTGACACTTCAAACAATCAAGAAAAAGATAAAGGAAAAGAGATTACATCTGAGACAAGAGGAAGTTTCAGGGGAGGAAGATTTGGAAGTGGAAGAGTTAATAGTGTTTTCATAGGTAAATGCTTCACATGTGGAGGAGTAGGCAATCAATCCTACAAGTACCTTGAGAAAGGTGTGGATTTCAGGAAGGAGGAGAGGAGAGTCACCTTGACCCAAGGAGAAGAGGAAGAAAAGAAGTACGATAATGCAGACCCTGAACTTGAAGGAGAATCTTTGATGGTGAGAAGAGGACTAAAAATGCAACAGTAAAAGGAGACCGGACCATTCATTTTCAGGAAAAATTGCATGAGCCATGGTAAGATTTGTAAGATGATAATAGACTCTAGTTCCTTTGATGATTTAATGTCTTATGAAATGGTAAATAAACTAGGATTGAAGAAGTATCCTATTGATAGACCATATAGGGCATCTTGGGTCAGTAATGCACAAAATATTGTTGTAAGGGAGCAAGCAATAGTGGATTTCTCTATAGGAGAATATAAAGATCAAGTTATATGTGATGTCATTCTAATGACATGCTGCCATGTAATCCTTGGAAGGCCTTGGAAAACCTCAAGGAACACTATTCATTTTGGCTTGTCAAATGTTTATATTGTATACAAAGATGGTGTGAAGTTTAAGCTAAATCCTTTGACTGGTCATGATGAGGAAAGAGTTATTTGTTTTGGCAAGAAAGAGTTTGTGAACTTGCAGGAGCAGAGGGAGAGTAAACATGATATGAAAGATCTGCCACTGAAGCCATCTCTTTTGGTTATGAAGGATGAGATTGTTCAAGACAAAACTTAGAATTTTTCTTACAAGCAGATAGTGACAGCAAAAGGAGTGATGATAGGAATAGTATGGTGTCCTTTGGTGATGAGAGTGAACAAAGAAGTGAACATATCCATGGAGGATAAGAGACAGGGTTAGCATGACCTCAAACAACAAGTTATTCAGCCTTTGTCAAGGATAAAACATGATTGTTCACAATTAGCAAGCAGTAAGGTTACCATGACTGGTAACAAGGATCCAATGCTTTTTGTTTCTAATGATTTGTATGCAGGTGTGCAAGGTAATACATTGCAGGTGCAAAGTTGCAAACATCCCTCTAGAAGGATGGGAGGAAAGAAGATAGTACCCCTTAACTCTTGGGACAAGAGTTTCTTTGAAGGTGGGGTGTTTGGTGCAAGGGCACCTATTAAATAATCTAAGAGAGCCTTGATACTAGATGAAGATAGAGGATCAAAGACATCATTGATTGTTAATTGGGATATATTAAAACCAATAATGGAATTATGCAATAAACAATGTACTTTGAAAGACAAAAGTCATAAAAGTCCTAGTAAGGACCTAAGGGCAACATGATGTAAAATGGCCAAAAGAGCCATATGGGGTAGTCTTAGGATAGTTTCATACTTAGTTGCATTTAATAAATCCATATGACCAATTTTGAGTCAATGGAATAGTTTAGAAAGTTAGGGAATGCATAAAAACTATAGTTTGAATTTGAATTTCAAATTCAAACGGTCATATTAGTTTTGGAGGGAAAGTAGTAATTTGGTATTTGTTTGATTAAATAAACCTTTGTAACCAACTTGGTCAGTTGGACAGGTGCATATAAGCCTATTTAAGTTGTAATGAACATATGCAAGACATGAATCATTATTGGTATGAAAAAAATCACAGAAATTGTGCGGAACAACAATCATACTTTACTCTGCATCAATAAGAAAACAAAAAAATGATACTTATACATACAATGGGGCTCTCTGTGCGAATGGAAATCCCTGATGATCTAGGATGCCAAATCTATACAGCCTCATCGCCAGTAGCCACACCCTATATACAATAAATAATGTAATTAAATGGGATTACCACAAACATTTTACAATAATGCATCGATATTTAATCAATTAGAAAACATCTAATTACCTTTCCTTTGTCAGTGCATGCTGGCTCACCCCCCACACTTTGTCCCCTTGGGGCAGGTGGTATCTGCAAGATAAAAGAAAGATTAGCAACCATTTATGCTACAATATCAAATAGAAAAAAAAAATGCAAACACAACATAATGTATCGTAGATGTCTCAAGGCCAAATGAAATGGCCGAGAGTGTAGCATTGTCTATCTGTCTGAGCTCCTCCTCGGTCATCAACTAAACATGAATGAAGATCATATACATGTAAAAGTCAGTATGGCTTAAAAATTAAAATTACTCTATTATAAAAATTAACTTTAAATCACATATGTCATAACAAAAAAATTTATACACGTATCGACACCGAAGGAGTCCATGCCTCTGCATTCCCCTCGTCTCTCGCATCAGGGTCTGTAGCCTCTGCATGTGCATTTGGTGTATCCTCGTCTAATACAAAATGATACATAGGAAGATCACCTATGGGACCTAGGCAAATATTCTTGCATGTAATGCAAGTGTGAGGCACACAAACATGTGATGAGCTAGCCGATGATGAATTGGCACCAACATCATCAACATGAGGAGGCAGGACTGACCTAGCCTGAGATATCATTAGGCTACTCAGCCTATGAATGGCTTTGATAGTCTAAGAGCTAGCCTCTGCCATAATATCTAGATGCTGCACTCGAGGAGGGGGGGAGATATCAACGGGGGGGACAAAAGTGCCAAGTTTCTTCCACTGGGAAGAGGGTCTATCCCGAGGAGCTCCTAGTCCTAAGCCCATGTTGGGCTTCATGCTCCAATAGTTCACTTTAAGTTTCAACACAAATTCTGCATATAATTTTCTAAGGAAATAAAATGGTATGTCTAAATTGCTGATATCAAAGACCATCCACCAACAATCCCAAAAATTTGCATGTATGGCATCATTTGTGCACCATTTAATCGATAGTTTGGTTTTTTTTGGGTCAATTGGTATACTCATTTTCGGGTTAGCAAAAAGGCTAGCCAAATCATATTTGGTTATGTTGAGGGCCGCGACCTCATCATAATCCAAACCATCATCAAACATCTGGTGCATTTCATCATGCCAACGAAGATCAGCATTTTGTTGGTTCGTAAGGGTTTCAATGTTATCCACTATGGTGTTTAACGTGGATAACATAGGAGCTAGTGCAGGTACATTATTATATGTTCTATGCAAACCTCTCAACTCGGTGAGATTTTCATTTATCAAATCCTCAATTCGAGGAGGGTTTTGAGGAGGTAGAGGATCATTTGTTGGATAGTTTTGTGGGGATATTGGATCGTTTGGTGGTGGGTTACGAGGAATATTATTCCCTGCCTCAATGTCATCATTCTGATCAGCCATTCCTATTGAATTGCAAAACGTAATATATATTAAAAAAAATCTAAAATTTAACCATTTTTGTCAAAAAACCCTAGATTCAACTAAAACAAACAAAATCATCCTAAAATCTATTAAATTTAGGTTAAAAATGAGTTGGGGAAAAAAAAAAACCTAAATATCTGATATCCGATCTCGTATTTGATATTTGATCGATAATGGTAATACTGGCCCCAAATTCGTGTAAAATGAGGGCTCGTGGGTCTGTGATTTTATTTAATCCAATGTACAGGTATCAGATGTTCGATAGTATATCGAATATCCAATATAACATCGAATATCCGATATGGCCGCAATAACATATAATGAGTATAATATATATAATATAACATATAACATAGAATATATATTACATTATATTACATTTTATATATTTTTATATTATATTTTATATATATTATATTAATTTACTATATATTATAATATAAAATATTATATTATATAATAATATTATTATAATTTATAATATATTATACTTTTTTATTATATATTATATTATAAGATATTACTTATTATTATTATATTATATCTTATATATATATTATATTACATTACTATATATTATAATATATTAAATATTATATTATTTTATTTTATTATAATATAATATATTATTATAATATAATACATTATAATATTATTATTATAGTATAATATTATACGATTATAATATAATAATAATAATATTATTATATTATAGTATTTTTTTAAAAAGAGGGATAAACGCTTTGACCTGGAGCTATGAACCAGTGAGACCACAAACAGTGGACCTCATCCCCATGAGATTTGAACCTTGATGGCAAGGATAACAACACAACCACTTAACCATCACAACATGCCACTATTGGCATTATTATATTATAGAATAATTATTATTATAATAATAATATTAAATAATAATAATATTATTATTATATAATAGTATGATATATTATTTAATAATATTATTATTATTTAATATGATATATTATTTAATATAATAATAATAATATTATTATTATTAATAATATTATTTAATATAATAATAATAATAATATTATTATTATTATTATTTAATATGATATATTATTTAATAATAATATTTAATATGATATTATTATTATTTAATATAATAATATTATTAAATAATAATATCATATTAAATAAATAATAATAATATCATATTAAATATTAATATTAAATAATATATCATATTAAATAATATTATATTAAATAATAATAATATCATGTAGTAAATATTAATATTAAATAATATATCATATTAAATAATAATAATAATAATAATATTAAATAATATATCATACTATTATATTATAATAATAATAATTATAATAATATTAAATAATAATAATAATAGCGGTATAATATTATTATTCTAATTATAAGATATCCGATCACATGTCGGGTATTCGATTTAAAATCTGATATCCGATAAGGCTCGGCCTTACCTTCCAGGTTTGGTTCCTAGATAGGTGAAAAAAAGTCAGAGTGGATTTTGAAGCGCTTTTAGGCGTCTTCAAACTCTTTTTTTTTTCACATCGCCACTTTTTGGCACACCATGATCCTACACATACCTGCCTCCTTAAATAGGTAGCTTTGATTTTTTTTTTCCACTTAAACATCATCGTAGATCTTAGTGTTTGATAAGATTCATTGAAATTGTCCATCATTTTTTCCTTCTACTCCTTCCTTGAACTTATGGAAACTTCACATTGAATCCTTTCCTTAGATCTCTTAACAAACTCAATTCATGCATTAAATATGTCAGCTTATCAATCCTTATCATTACACATTTTGACTCATTTGTAAATTCAACTATGTTAGCCTCAATCTTGATTCTTTCACAAACTATTAATTTGCTGACCCTTGGTCATCATTGTGTTCTTCAACTTGGTCATCACTATGTAGCTCTGTGTTTACTAATTCTGTCTCGCTAGGCTTACATTAGATCACTCAGTCTTCATCGCGCTCGGTTACTTCTTCAATTTTCTCTTTATCTTGCTCGACCATTACCTTCACTCGACTAATACTATTTTTCTCAAATATTACTTAAGTTCCTTAATCTGCTACTTCAACTTCTTCCTTAACCTTTTACTCAACTTCTTGTCTTTCATGAACCATCTCTTCTACACTTCAAGTCAATTTTCTTCTTCATGTAATACAATGATCAAAACAACTCATTATCTTGTCAAAGACTAACTGATCAAGTGCCCATTGTAATTCCATCAAACTTTAACTCCTCTTTTCTCAACAACTTTACTAACTGACCTTGCTATCTCCTCTTTTCAAATCCTCTTTATCAATTAACTTATATGACACTCTATATTTTTAGCAAATGTCTTACCATTAAACTTTGACATCAATGATAACATAAGAATTGTTCCAAATGTAGTTTCCAACATAAACATATCAAGCATCTTCTACTAGAAAAAACTAGTTTTTCTTCTATACAATTTCATTTATATGTCCAAGTTAAATCCTAGATATGTGTTAGACTATACAAAAGCCATTTCTATCAAAATTTTTCATTTTTTTTGTGTGGTGATGCTAAGTAAATAAGTTTTGGATATGGATTTTGGAGGGGGAAACAATCTACTTCAGATCTTGGGCTTCCACATCCAATTTTGGTAGTTCAAGGGAGACTCCAATATACAAGGGAAAGTCAAGTCATCATTGTTTGTCTAGGTCGCCCTTCTAAAGAATTTTTGGTTTAGATCAATGGTTCAAGTCAACCTCTGTGTTGGTTTCTAAAATTTGGTTTTGAAATTTATCTATATGATCTCATGTTTAATCTATAGATTAAAAAGTCCTCCTTTCTCTTTAATTCACTTCTATGTATTACATTTTTGCATTACACATTCCACATATAGTGAAGGAGGACCCATACACCCATTCAACACTTGACTATTCCTTAAGCCTAGTGAGTTAGTTTCAAAAGATAAGCCTTGGGATCTCAGTTTGTACATCCATTCTAATGAACTACTACCTTGACCTATTTTTCTTTCATTT